>CM063112.1:45513238-46713238 GCA_031841125.1 Acanthococcus lagerstroemiae
AGTGTCCTAGGGATTGATTCGCTTTTCGAAATATTCTTCGTGAAATGGTTCGTTGAAAGTCACGAAATACGTTAAGTGTATTGCTTCTAGTACGACCATATTCCGATAACACGCGTCCAGATTTCAGATGTTCCAACTTAACAACTATCGAGGAAAGGCCGAAAGGACCCGTGTTTAAACTAACCTCGTTCCTTTTTTCGACGCATATTATTAACAGCTGACCTTTGAAGTGACACTGACATAGCAAGAAATCCAAGATCAAGGGTAAGACTGAACACGTGCACAACTTACACTTCACCAACACAATTGTGCCTAAATTTGTAGGCCATACTATTTAGTCTACCTTCCGAATTGTGCTTAAATTCAGACACCGTGCACTACTTACAATTTATCAGCAGAAAACTCCGGACACCGTGCACTACTTATGGTATACAAGGGGGCACACCAATAGTGTGCAGGCATGCGCCCCTTTACACATTGTGTAAGAAGCATACTATTTACAACAGAGAAACTCAGAAAAACGGCTCCATATTCATTGCATAGTCCATATAATACTGCGGACTTGCCATCAAAAATATCCCACATGTTCACTTATAAGCAGTGTTAGAAGAACGCAAAAATCGTCGTTCCCGTTCCCGTTCATTCTTTTCTAACTGCATAGTTCTCATTCATAGTTACAAACTCATTAGATGTAATTCACTCATGAACAATCCCGTCTATTAATATTAAAATAGATGCTCTTCCAAATCAATTATATTTTTTATTCTCCTTACCTTGAAATTACCAATGTTCCCGTTCTCATTCTCGTTCCCATTCCCATCCTAGTTCCCACCTTGATCCCATTCCAGTTCCCGTTTTCCGTTCTTGTTCTCAATCCATCATGTTCTCGTTCTCATTCTCATTCTGAGAAAAGAACGAGAACATGCCGTTTTTCTTCTCGTTTTAGTCGTTCTTCCAACACTAGTGCAGTACTGCAGTTTGATTTTTTCATTAAAAATATAAACCAGGTGATGAACCAGCAGTCACACCATAGGCGAACATGTAGTAACGTGCAACGTGTACGTAATGCATGTAGCAGAGATTGTGTTATCGTGTCGGCGCCGTTGTGCCTTATCACATGTTGGCCCAATGGTGCGACTTCTCGTTCATCACCCTGTATAATTGGTTTTAGGCTTTCAGAAATTTACTTTCGTGCCACCTGCAAAGGTGTTGGAAGAAGGCAAAAATCATCTCGTTCCCGTTCTTGTTCGTTCTTCCCTAACTGCATAGTTTTCGTTCATGTTCCTCGGTCTCCTTACCTTATAATTGCCAACGTTCCCGTTCTCGTCCCCAATCTGATCCTTTTACCGTTCTCATTTTCCATTCTCGTTCTCACTTCCAGCGTGTTCTTGTTCTCATTCTCGTCCTGAGAACGAGAACAAGAACATGCCGTCTTTCTACTCGTTCTCAATCGTTCTTCCAACACTGCTTATAAGCAAACATTGTTTATTCCTTTCAACAGGTCTCAAATCCAGTCGCCCAGCAACTGCTGTAATCAGATGCAGAAAAACAAAGAAGTCCAAGAAATAAACCATTTTTCCATTTCTTAAAAAACTTTCAGTTTTGGATCTCGGACCGTTTTATTGGCAGGTCATCAATCAGCAGAAATGGTCTACCCTGTGACACGAAGTGAGCCTGCTTGATGTCTGATTGTCTTTGTCGATTGAATCTGAGGGTAGTGAATCTGCCCCTACTATCTCGACTCTTCAGATAAACAGCTTACCCAGTATTTTTTTTTTTTTTTTTCAGTAAGGAAATACAAAGAAGACAAAGACGGTTTCTTGTGCACACTGCACATAGAAACTTCTTAAATATATTTCTTAACCCAATTTTCCAATTATCCTTTTCTCTGTAACCGAGGACAAAAGATATAGGCACTTGTTCTAACTCACGTACATCGTCTGCTGTTTAAGTCTGACTGTCATTTTCAGAGATACTTTGGATGAGCTTCAACTGAGATTCGCTGGTGGCGTTATGTAAGTCATGTAAGTTACTGCGATGCTGCAAGTAGTGAATGCTATTGTAAATACGCACGCTGCTACTAGATGTGCACAATATTGTAAGTTGTGCACGCTGTTGCTAGTTGTGCATCCTGTAGCGGGTAGCGAGTTGGGCGCGCTATTGTACATTGTACATGTGCTGTAAGTTACACGTATGCATGCACTGCAAGTTAGTACAATTTCACATGACACGCGGCCGCTCGTTACTCTTTTCTTTTACGCTCGAAAACGCGAATTTTCAAACTACCCTGGTTTCCAAATGGCATACTCCAGCTCAGACTGCTCACTACAGAGCACCATTTACCAAGATTCATTCTATGCCAGCACATATATCCACCACCCACAGTAACCCTTACAACTCAGGATTACCTTTACGATCCCTGAACTTAGTCAACCTCCAACCCAATCTTTTTGTCCATCCTTCAAATGGCAGAAACACAAACACTCGCTCGTCAACAGACACGGTCCTCAATTTCCGAGACACGCTATCGAAAAATCCAAACGCGTACTCACTGTTTCTATTCATTAACAAGTTATAAATTATACTCGGGCAAAAAACAAAAAAAACAACAAAAAACTGCCGACTATATTTTATGTCTCTGCTGGTAATAGGATGTTAGCGCCAAAACACGAATAAACGTGTTACGACCACTCGTCAGCCGCAGTCTAGTTCGAAGAATTATGAGTTTCTTAAGAACTGAACGACTGACTGACTGGGAATATACGGTATTTATGAAACAAAAAAAACAAAAAAAAAAAAACAACAGTTAATTTAGAAATGTTAATATCACCGGGCGTCGGAATACACTTACTTTAAGACATTCGCATTTGATACAATACATCACATGGAACGGCGGACCCAGATCGGGGAACCAGCTTGATCCTAATTCCTTGTGTTGTTTTCCGAACAGACACTCTGGAACAGAAAATGTAGGAAAAAAATTAGATAATCGATTAGACGGGATGAAAGTCGCAGCAGTGGGTGTGATGAATAAATTACACGCGAAGCGGCTCCAACTCCAGGGACTTACGGATGGCGATGGCCATGTTTGACTCGTTTAGCCAGAAAATTCGATTAAGAAAGCGTAATTAACGCTGCGCCGGAACCTCTTTGTGATCGTGTCACGAGCTGCTAATATTGGTAAATAAAAACCTCCTTCGGACTCTCGGTTGAAAACCCCATAATTGGTCCACCAGGTTGACTGAACTCCCGCAGTCACGACTAACGGACGGTCTTTTCCCGATTTTTGTTGGCGTTAGGATGGGCGCGCTTCAACTTAGGCCACGCTTTTGCAGTTGATTACTCATGGTAAGTGGTGCACCGGGCAACTACAGTTTTCATTTTTACATTTTTACGCCAATTATGGTAAACGTGGTGATTCATTCGAGTGATCACGTAACTTACTGGGCTAATTATTCGGAAATGTCTCAAACTGCTACAGTTGCAGAGGCAGGAGGTTCATTGTCCTACAAACTAAACAGAAGGAGGACTGGAAAATATGGTTTTGGGACGATCTGAGGAAGACGAGAATGGAGGTGTGACGGGAATACGATACACAATTACAGAAATATTTGCTTCTAAGGACAAGAAAAGTTTGTTACCCTCTTGCACTTCTGCTGTTTCTTCTATTTCTAACATCCATCAACTCTGTCACCATTTCCAACGGTCACTTCTTGTGTTTCCCCCATTCTAGCCATTTCTGTGAGTCAGGGACGTCAAGTTCTCCATAGAGGATAAGGAAGGGAGAGACAGATAAAAATTGTGTAACTAAAGTAGCGTCAGATCTGGAGAAACAAGCAATAAAAAAGGTTCTATATTTAGGGTGTGTCAATTCACAATTTCTTCTTTCTGTGGTCCAGAGTGACTCCACTTAAGATGGCATAGCAGCCGAAAGCGCTCTGGACCACAAAAAGAAGAAATTGCGAATTGGCACACCCTAAATATGGAATTTACCAAGTTCACTCACACTCCAACATGGACAATAAAAAAGATGTCTTGCGACGATAATTTTGCCCACATTTTGCCTCAAGAAGCCAAGAAAAGGAAGAAAACCTTCGCTCCATAAATTGTGTCCAAATTTTGACTTGAAAAGAAAGAAAATAATAATCTGATCTAAAATTTTTATTAAAGCGGTTAACCAGCTTTAAAATTTTACTTTTCACCCTTCCTAAGGTATATCCTCTTGCCCCCTTATTCACGCCACTCCTGAGTTTCTGTCATTCCACGTCCATCATATTTCTAACTACTTCACTTTGTTTTCATCATCCATACTGTCATTTCTTTCATTGCTGATGATACATCCGAGCTATCTGGGAAGAAATTTCTCTAAGAACGGGAGCATTGCCATTCACAGAATCTCATTTGTACGCGTCAATCCGTTCACGTTCAAAAAACTGTAAGGAGGTTTCCTCTCCAGATTTTGAAAGTTTTCTATTTTACTGTCACATTTTTCACATTTTCAATGCGCATAAATGCCCAATTACGAGTATACAACTGTTCTTTGACATAATTCACAATTCTGAACATCAACGGTAAATTGTGATATTTTCATAAATTCTATTACTTCTTCCACGTCTTTCATTTCTTTCCTTTTTTTTCAAATTTTCATCACAAAACTTTCTTATGTTATTCGGTTATAATCTCTCTCAAAATAAATATAAAATAATTTAGACTAATTTATATCAATGTCGTTTCTGTCAATTCAACATCATCTGTTATTTTATTCCCATCGTGTCATTCATCTCCCCTGTTTCTGCTATTTCTTCCATTACTGGCGCAAGATAGAAAAGTAAAGGATCTGGGGAAAGGGGCTCAACATGTATTCCTGGGAGGCTAGCTTCTTTTAAAATTTGGGGGGAAAAAACACGTTTATGTGATATTTCGAAAAAGTTACGCTATTTTTAGTTAAAAAGAGTTCTTCAGATCTTCATCTATTTCTCTAAAACAAATTTTTCGGCGTCGCAAATGTTCAACCGACAGGAGAAATATCCTCCATTATTGTCAATATAAAATCAGTTCATCCGAGGGGCAACATTCGAAATTTTTGATTAGAAAATGATTTTTGAATTTTAGAAATGAAGATGAAAAAAAAAAAAGTCATCAAAACATAGCATGATCTGCCATTCTGAGCATTCAAACACGATTTTAATACATTAACCGAAACGAACGTGGTCATCCCCACCATCCACCTCCTTACTTGATTCCTGATAATCACACGTATTTTGACATTTTCATGTCTTTGCTTTGACCCATAAACAAAAAGAACGTTACTTTGAAGCGTCACGAAAAAAAAAAACCACAAAAAAACAGCTAATCGAGAGCGCTCCCCCGACACGAATTAAGTGGTTGACATTTCCATGGAAATTTATTTTTCTTCCAGCCGTGGATGTACTTCAGCGAAAACCGTAACGCTTCCCGACACCAATTCAAAGGTTGACATTTCCATGGAAATTTATTTTTTTCTTCCAGCCATGGGTAGTTGCGCACACTTCAGCGAGAATTGTAACTCCAGCCATATGCTCATTGATCTTTGTCTTTGCTGCGCCCTGCGCGACTACAGTTCTTCTTTTCTACAGTTCTTTAGCTTTTCATGGTGACAATAATTCAGTTCAGTGGTTGACATTTTCATTTTCTTCCAGCCATGGGTATACTTGAGCGAAACCAGTAATGCTCCCCAGACACGAATTCAGTAGTTGATATTTTCTACCCCCGCGCAGTGTTGGAAGAACGCAAAAATCATCGTTCTCGTTCCCGTTTGTTCTTCTCCAACTGCATGATTCTTATTCATATTTTTTGTTCCCTTACCTTAAAATTAGCAACGTTCCCGTTCCCATTCCCGTTTCTTGTTCTCGTTTTCAATCCCACCATGTTCTTCTCATTCTCATTCTGAGAACAAGAACGAGATCATGCCGGATTTCTTCTCGTTTTTGTTTGTTCTTCCAACATTGGTGCCGTACTGCAGTTTGATTTTATTGGTTTTAGGCTTTCAGAATTCTACTTTTGCGCCAGCTGCAAAGGTGTTGGAAGAACGCAAAAATACTCTCGTTCTCGTTTGTTCTTCTTTAACTGTATGGTTTTCGTTCATGTTCCTCGTTCTCTTTACTTTATAATTACCAACGTTCCTGTTCTCGTTCCCAACCTGGTCCCGTTCCCATTCCCATTTTCCATCCTCGTTTTCAATTCCATCATACTCTTGTTCTGAAACAAGAACGAGAACATGCCGTTTTTCTTCTCGTTTTCATTTGTACTTCCAACACTAGGGTACTAGATCACATACGGATGTAATCAGACGCCATCTTGGTAGCAGGAAGAAATATACAGTAAACCGAGTGCGAGTGAGCGGCCTGTTATTTATTGTTTACTTCTTTTTGCTACCAAGATGGCGTTTGATTATACCCTTATGTAATATAGTGTCCTACCAACAATGACTCTCCGCAACTACAGTCTGCAGCCGTGTTGTAACAGAAATTTCCATACTCCCCCACCCCCCACACGAAGCCAGTCCATATGATTTAGCTCTTCATGGTGACAATTCAGTTCAGTGGTTGACATTTCCATGGAAATTTATTTTTCTTCCAGCCATCTTTGCTGCGCCCTGCGCAACTACAGTCTGCAGCCGTGTTGTTGAATGCAACATCCATGGAAATTTTTTTATTACGGTACGAAAGCATAAAATGTTACACTACACGAGAAAGTTCGGGTAATTATAATCGATTACTGATAAGTCGATATTAAAATTGAGTTGAATATTCGAGACTCCCTTTTAGTTTTTCGTCTGGCTTCCAGTGGCGCAGCCAGGATTTTTACAACAAAAAAAAAGGAGGGCTCAGCAATTTTTCTTATAATGTAGTAGTAGTTAGCCGCTTAGTCAGTGTTCAGTAGTTCAATCTGTCCCTTCGTATGTATTTTGGCTTTAATGAAGATCAAGAATTCGCCAACTGACCGGGTGTCGGGGTGTACACCTAATATGAACTGTATGTTTTTACATTGACATATCAGTATGTTGTGCTTTTCAACTTCAATTATACATCTGAATTTAAATTTCATTTCGCGCATTTACTGTGATACTGCCAGAATATAAAAAATTCTCATCTCAAGGGGGGAGGGTCATACCCCCCTTGGCTACAACACTGCTGGTTTCTCACTAACACGAAAAGCCAGCGAGGCAGATGAATCTCTTACCATCCGTTCTAATGAAAAAATAAAATTACTGGGCACAGATGTCTTATTTTCTTGAAACTGCTCAGTTTAATTTTGAAAACTGCTTATATTAGTTCCCATTACCTGCTGGGATCATATTTTCAAAAACTATCAATCAAAACTCAGAAAGTTAAGAGTTGTAGTTTTAACCTGCTTTAAATAAATCTGGCAGAGTTGAATCACCTGAATATCATCACCAAGTTTGGGGAAGTTGTGGAAAGATTGTCGAACAAGCAATGGGGAGTGTTACCCAGTTTAAAGGACTGTGCCTCTCTCCTTTCCCCGAAAGACGCGAACTAAACGACGTGTGACGAAAATTGAAAAATATACTTTGAACATTGTCACCCAGTCGGAAATTCAGGGAGTTGGAAAATTTCATGGCATGCTTTGAAAAACAAATTCATTTTCATCTGCCAAAAAATAGTCAACCAAAATCGTTTTCAAACTTCAAATGTACGTCGTTCATCTACTCGCTCCACGATTCAAATACTCAGAGGGAAAGAGGTTACAGGACCGAACTGAGAAGTGCACCCACGGGGCCTGGGCTTCGAACTCTCGCCGACAGGATGCCCCTAGCAAATGAAGAAGAAAAAAAAAACAAATAAAAGCACAAATTAGCGGCGATAGGGCACATATGCACGAAAATGCCGACTATGAAAACACGCAACCCTCAAGAAGATTACAAATTCTAAAAAATTACAATTCTGTACCATTACCAACAAATGAAATCATTAAAAGTCAAATATCATAGTTCTTTCCGTATTTTTTTAATAGGTATACGAACATTATTTTAACCCTAAGTAGGAGGGGGTGTCCACTAAGCTTTGGTCTCGGGGCCCAAAATCCTAAATCCGCTCCTGGAGGGGAACCACTAATAAATTCTTGTACATTCTCTATTATCTGTGCTGTGATTGTTCCCGGAACCAGTCACAAAATGTACCTATTGTCTTTCTACAGCTTCGTTTGTTGAGCGCGATTAGTAAATGAACGCCAGCTAAAAAGGACCTTGTTATCAACTGAGTAGACACTTGAGCATTCCCAGACTTTGTGGAGGCGCTAAGCACCATCAGAAGGTAGATCTGGCCGTTCTCTCGCTCCTTCCCCTCCGAAAATGTTGAAAATACAACAGGAATCTTATTACTATGGAGCTAAAATCGACTTGTTGGATAAAATAAGTTTCTTATCCCCCCCCCCCATCTTCCAGACCTCAGAGCTCAAGTCCGCTCATAAACTTCAAGTGCAGAATTCGATTTGAAACCATGTGAGAACTAAGATATTTCGAATTTTCAAGGAAAATCCAAACAAATGATGTAAGGGCCCGATGTGACGTTCCTCAGAACTGTGTGACTACTTTCAATCACTTTGTGAGCACGAATGTGGGGCGCTTCAGTTGCCTGCTTACATTGCTGCGAACAGGTACCTTTATTGGGGGGGGGGGGGTCGGAAAGGCTAAAAGTATCAAAATAATACTAAAAATTCTTCCGCTCGTACAATTTTTCAATTTTTTCTTCGGAGAGGGGAGTCTCTTTCTATTTGCGCTCGTATTGGTAATGCAGAATAATGCAAGGAAAATCGAGACCCATCGGGGATTATACGAGCACTTACACACAACGACGGAGACACGGTAGACCACTATAAATAACAGCTCCGAGAGCGACTTCAAAGGCAGGATTCGTCACCTGTTCATCCGGCCGACGCAATGAGTAACACAACGAGCATTCCAAGATGATTCTCCTCGACAGGAAATGGCGAAGCCGACTCCGGAGTCGGACGTTTCGGTTTTCAAAACGCGATATCCAGACAAATATGTAAATCAGCCAGGATACCGAAAGCGTGAGTCAGGACAGATACCGGGAAGGCACTTCGCAGGAACATTCGCAACTGTCTGCACCATAACTGGAGTGTCGACCAGTTACACTCGGGCGGCATCGTGCCCGTGTAGGAGCGTAAAATGATCGATGAAGCAAAGCCGTAGCTATGAAAGGATAATCATCACCCCTCACATGACCGGCAGGGGACAAAAAACCTATTCATTTTTTGATATTGAAAATTCAGAAATTCGTTCGCTCGCCCCGCTCGCCTGAAGTGTTTTGCAACCTGTTTCCAAATTCAAGCTTCCTGCTTTCGGACAACCTAGCTATAGCCCTGAATAGAACTATCATAGGATAATTTGATCACTTTTCCACCATATTTCTATCCCCCTCTCTCAACGAGTTTAAAGGTTGGAAAAAAATTAAGTTTCTGGTCTGGATATTACTTATTACAAACTACTAGGTGCCACAAGAACGAATTTCTTAGTTCACAATGTACTCCTATAGGAGCGCTTAATGGAATGATCAAAGTTACCCTGACTTTGGGGTCCATTTTCAAAACACGATACCAAGTCGAATATGTAAATCAGCCAGGATACCAGGAGCGTGAGTCAGGACAGATACCGTGAAGGCGGCTTCTCAGGAACAATCGCAACAATCAGCACCATATGTAAAGTGGCAACCAGCTAGCAGCTACATCGGACGGTATCGTACCCGAGTAGCAGCTACACACCCGAAATCGGACCTCTGACTTCCACCAACCAGGACAGTCGTAGTTTCGTCTTCGTGCTGCCGCGACTTTGCAACCATTTCCCCGGCGGCTACGAGCTGCCCCTCCACCAGCATCCGGTGACAATCTTCGACGAAAAGTGGCCTACCGGGCACCGAAAGCGACTGAAGCTGCGTGCCCGCGAGCAACCTTTCACGCTCACTTGCCAAATGGGCGCAACTCCGCGGGCGACAACTCGGCCGACTACGAAAACCATTTAGAACTGTCTGGAGCACTGAAAGTAAGGTACAGAAAAAGGTCGAAGTTACATTGTTTGCATGTGTGAGTTCCACATTCCAGAAAAGCTCGTACTTAATTTTCCGGTCATGACAATCTCGAGCACGTTTCACTATAACGCAGAATGAGGTGACTGGGGAGATACTCCACCCGACTAACGCAAAACTGCTGTTTATCTGGAGGCCTTCCTTCAAACGTTCTGCTGAAAACGGTATATATGATTTCTGTACACGTAAGTAGATCATATTATGTACATTTATGTCCTCGAAATTCTCTCATTATTGCTGGTGCCTTAAACACGACCACTATCTCTGCAACGAGAACACGGTGACCGCAAGAATGCAAACGTGTCTGGCTGTTTACAACACTTTTTTCCTTCTTTTTTTTTCTTCTCTTTTTTCCCTTTCTTCAACTGACACTTATTTTTGAGATCGCGATTAGCGTACGGAGGTCTTCTTTCTTATACAACAGTATAATGTAGGCAGATGCAGAAAGAGCGGAATACAGAGGAAGAAAAAAACTTACGTTTTTACAATAATTAAATGTACATACAGAACGTTCTACGAATTACAAAAAGGAAGAACGATTCAATTAATGAGTTGTTATAATTGTTTATTTACGTGGCGCCGAAGCGCCAGTGCGCGCTGGTTTATTGAAGTCGGCGAGAAAAGCATGCTTTACTCAATCGACGTGCTGGTAACGATAAAGAAATAGGGAATACGGTAGGCCCAAAGATCGGCGGCCATTTGGCAGCCGTTCCACTGACTTCCTTCTTAAAGCTCTCTCCGCTTTCCAGCGGCTCTCTTCTGCGTAGGCTGCGCCGCATCCGGACGTCCTCAACGCCCGCGGTTATTTCGACGCGTATTCCAGAGGCGACTCTTTCAGAGGGACGCCGATACTGCAGAACAGAAGAAGAGACTCGTACAGCCAGGTCGAAAAAACTCGGGGGGCTGATACACTTCATTTCGAAGCCGACTGAGCTTTTGTTCAAAGTGTACGACCCCCCCCCCCCAATCGTTTTATTTTTATATTATTGGCTGCGAATAGGTGTAAGTAGTGAGAGCGTACGACTTGTGCGAGACTCTTCCAAGCACCACCAAACTTGTTTGAAACTGACTGTCCGAACCCCACTTACGACCCTTTATGGATCCCTCAAACTTGCTTCTTAGTATTTCAGCTAATACTTGTTCATGCTCATTTAAGCATCATCAAGATACTCCTAGACTTAGAGGGTTTCTCAACCATATTAGTTTGCTACGGCTACTCCATACCCATTCAGGACTTTCCCAGACTTGATAACAAAGCCGAGAACTAGAGGAAAATGCTAAAAAGCAGCATACATTCATCTTTCAAAACGAGCTGAAAAATTGTCAAGTCTGTTAAGTATGTTAAATTTTGTTGAAAGTTCTTAGAAAGTATCGTCTTCAAAAATTATTCAGCACATTTTTCAGAAAGAAGCGCAACACTGACACTCAACATGTGACACTCGTCATGTAAACATGTGAAATGCATTTATAAGTCTTACGCGTGTGGTACCCCGGACGAAGACTTTCAAGACTTCTATACTTATTTAAGACTCCTCAAGACTTGTATAAGAAGGCTAACACATATGGTAAAACGTGAAATATTTTCCAGAAAATGTGAACCATCTGAGTACTTATTTCAAATACAGAAAGCGATACTTTGAATTCAGGGTACAGAGAGCTAAGGCCTCGCTGGCGTAAAATGGTGGTAATACGTTTCCATATACGCTGAGGAACATTTCAAGACAGTACTAAAAAACACATTCAGATTCTGTTGTGACTATTCAAGACTCATTCAGTAATCCTCATTCGGTGTATGTTAAAATTCGTTATAAGACTCATGCAGACTGCCTTAACACTCCTACACCTCATCGCACTCAGTTCAGACTTATTCTTCTTCCCATAAAACTACTCAAAACGTATTCACTTTGTTCGAACTTGTTAAGAAGGCAGTCAACGGTCAAGCCCAGTTAGAACGCATTCGAGGGTCCGGATTCCACAACCTGGCCATCAGACTCGGTCGCCTTATATAATTTGAAAGATTACCACTCCTCACAAAAACGAAACTCAGCACCGCTTGAAAGGCCGCCGCTAAACGCGAACACATTTTAGCAGACGAACTTCATTGGTTGAAGCCCATCTGTCTGACAAATTATTTTTATTTTCAACTCGAAGCTCCAGTTCTGCCTCGGTTGCTTCGCCAACGAGTCGTATCCCTGCTCGGTTTGGCGTCGTCGGTCGTAGCTCGTTGTCACGGGACATAAAACGCGAATCACCGAGCTGGTCCAGGCATTCGCGAACAATGTCGCGGCACTCAAATTCCAAGGTAAAGACATTCGACTTAAACATCAAATTTACTTAGCTTCTTTCGTACTTCGATACGACCCAAGTCTGCACGCAATACACGTAGAAAAAATAAACGTCGCCGGCACACCCGTCAAAGTCGACGACAGCCTTGAATATGAAAATAGCCAAGGTCGTCTGCATCCACATAAAAGTGTACGGGTATTTTATTGACAGCTCCAAAACAAATTGACGGATATACGCGTACGAGTGTATTGAGTAACGAAACAGTCGTTACTTAAGAAAATATTTCTGAAATCAAAGGACTAATGTGCTTGTTTCCTTCGTGCAACTTATGAAGCGAATCCGTTCTTCAGAATCCTATTATCTACCCACCATTTTACACTCAGTCGAGACCTCGAACCCTCAAGTAGCAATATTCTAATGAAACCAAATTTGTCTTTTCCTCACTTATAGTCGTGGCACACAACACACAAGGGCATTCTACCTTCAGCAGCCCATTCGCGTATCTTAAGCTCTTCTCACAGATCCAGGAAGCAGTTAACTAGGAAAAGAGGAGGGGACTGTAGTGGCGTAATCAAGAGGGAGAGGTCTGGGCGCCCCCTTGCGATTTTGTCAAACAGCAGTTTTTCAATTTTAGCACCTCCTGTAACACCACATCTCCCTTTTGGTCGAGACCCGACTCCCTGAATACTAGGCTGGCTACGTCATTTGGGGACTCAAAATACATAAATGAATAGTTTTTGAAGTAGGTACATGTTTATCACAATAACATTCAATGTTGTTCTTTTGAGGAAGAAAGGCGCAGTCCTTAAGACTATAAATGTACATAGAAAACCATCTTCGATATAAGACCCATTTTTCGATGCAAAGGTGCCACTGGGCACATTTGTAGTTAAGACCCTAAGGAATATTTTGAGAAATGTTGCCAACCCAGAACCTCATGTCGAGCGCTCCCAAGCGGTCATAAGTGGTCCCTTCCTCAGTGTTTCTTTAATAACTTCTCAATCGTAAGTTACACTGAAAAGGAAGTGGCCAAATTAATGTAAACGAAATTTCACGTGAAAATGATCTCTTGCAATTGTTTGCATCTGGCTTAGAACCTTCTGAAACGGGGGTGGGGGTCAAAAGTGAGACCATATAAGGCAACACTTCGACACAAGCCTTACTGGAGCAAACATAACATTTTTGACATTCTTGTGATCTCGCCGACATCAGAGAATGGAAGGGGTGCAAATCTCTCTCGGACCCGTTTCTGTACATCTTTATCTTTCTCTCTCGCCTCCTCCCCTTACAAACCACATTTTGAAATTTATATTTTTCGGTGTTCCATATAAATGATTTTCCTATTACAATTTTTTACACCTGACATTGGCTGAAATCATCAAATCGAGAGATAGACTATGAAGATTCCGAAGTTGAAGAACTCGATTTCAATGATGGTTTGACTGTAAGTTCAAACTGCGCTGGGCGGGGGAAAATGCTCAATATTTTCATGAAATACAACAGGAGTGTCTTTTGAGAAATTTTACGGGAGGCAAAACTCATTTCTGGTAACGATTTGTCCCTAATTTGCAAAGTGTAGCCCCTGAGTGAGGATAGGAACTCAAACCCTCACTTGAACATTGTGGCACATAAAATGGGGACGGCTTGACATTCAGAGTGTCTGGAGGAGAGGAGGAGTACATGACATATTGTCGGTGGATACAATACTTGTTTTAAATGATACAACTGTTCAGTCTGTCTCCCATCGAAAAATCTAACTCATATATGGACGCTGTTAAACAAAAAGGACTTCAGCGACAAAATGTGTTTTTTGAGAAAACGTAACATGAAAAGCCAATGAAGAATGCAACTTTTTTCAGCGTGAGTACACATTTCTGTATCGAGGGCCCAATTTTGAAAAATTCTACTTTTTACGCTCTTTCCAACGATACTAATAACTCATTTTGTCAACAAATAAGTCCTTTTTGCTTAACAGCGTCCATATAGAAATACATGTATTACATGTCAATTCTTTTCAGAAGGACTAAACTGAAAAAAAAATGGCGGCATGCTTCTCAATTCAACAATTAACTGAGCAGTAACACAAGTTGGTACATTTCATTTTCCTCTTCAGGTATTGGCACCGATTTGAGTTACAATTTTTTCTTATACCCGCGGCGAACGAGTTCCAAGTAAAGGTGAACCCCATACAGGAGACACATTCAGCACCCCTGTAAACCCAGTAAAATAACATCAATATTGTATCTAATAGGGTGATTCTCCGAAAAATGGACAATTCAACGTGGACAAAAACCAAAAAAAATGAGGTTCACTTTTCAAATTTTTTTCGTTGAAATCGATACTAGGGGTATTGAGAAATCATATTCCGGTACCGGCCGGGCTTAAATTTGATTTTGGAGGGTTGTAAAAAAAAATTGTTGTCCACGTTGAAAGACAAATTTTTCAAGTTTACATAGTGTGACAAGATGAGGCTGTACGATCACACAGCAGCACCGTGGGTTACAATCTCACGGATCACGGTTTTATGAAGTACCAAAAATTCATCTAGGAAAGTAGTCTCTGCACGAAGAAGATTTAAAGGCTGTTTCTACAGACTGCTTCTAAGTGTCGAAAGATTCACGTCCTTCAGCGTGGATACAAGAAATACGTGAGTAGCCACGTTGAATAATATTTTATGTCCACGTTTAAGGAAAATCGCCTTTTTCCTTTTCCCATTGGGTAAATATGCGGAGAATATTTGATGCATGTTGCTGAATGTAATGTGGCCAACATTAGATATATTATTACGTTTTTACAAATTCCGAACTGTAAATTCAATATGGCTGTTGATGTCCACGATGAAGGACACTTTTTTTTTTAGAAACCAGGATCTCAGCAATAAATGAGTATTTTAGCATACAAATTATCATTATTACACAGCCTTCTAGAGGAAGTTATGAGGAAGTTATATGAGCATTTGAGAGAAGTTTATGCTTATAGTGGAACCCTACAGAGAGGTTTGAAAATTATCCACGTTGAAGGACATATCTCTTCCTAGACACAACTTTGAGGTATTCTAAAGGTTACTTAACTTGGTTAGAAAAAGATTGTAAGACCTATACCGTGTTGCCTCAACTTACCTCTTCAACAATGGGAAACAGTAGTTCCTGAAAATGATGTATTAAACTCTTCCAGCAAGCAAAAAACACGGAACTAGGCCAGGTTGACACCCACGCTGATGGACATTTCAGGTGCATTTTCGATTTTCTAATGATGTTCTGCTGAACTAGGGAGAGCTTTAACCACTGTCTCCATCAGAAGAGTTCATTTCCTCAATTTTGATATATTGCGCATAGCATTCTGATAATAAGTGGCAGAGTTACAGCCTATTTACATGAATTGTCCATTTTCCGGAGAATTACCCAATAACGTATTTCACATACGCCTCCTATCTCAAAAACTCACAATTTTTTTATCTTCAGATGAAACTAATATGGAAAACTAACATGAAAACTAGATTCAGCGACCCCAAAAACCAGTGAAACGATATCTATATTTTATTTATTGATGAATTTCCTAGCTTCCAACACACCACAACTGTCAAGATAGGGTTGTACTGACATTCACATAAAATTTGGCCACTCTAATAATCTATAAAACTATATCCATTCTACATTCCATTAAAAATTAGAACCATGCCCCCTCGCAGGTGCAACGGTTTGAAAGTTGGAGGAAAATTGTTATCAGAAATGAGTTCAGCGGCCCTTACAACCCCTAAGAAAAATCCATGTTGCATCTCATAACGATTTCAAATACCTGCCCCCTTCCTGCTGCTACAATTTTGAATTTATAGCCGAACCATCACCGAATTCGAATTTTCCGGCCTTGAAATCTTCCAAGCCGATATCTTGATTCGATGATTCCAGCCAATGAAAAGTGTAAAAAGTTTAACGCCGAAAAGTACAAATTTCAAAATGTGGTATCCAAGGGGAGAAGAGGAGAGGTAAAAAAATAATTCAAGGATTGATAGATAAAGATGTACAAAAATGGGTTCGAGAGAAGATTCGCACTCCTTTGGTTGCCTGAAGTCGGTAAGATCATGAAAACGTCAAAAATTCTTACAAGGCTTGTGTTAAAATATCGCATTATATGGGTTCATTTATTGACTTCCCCCTTCCTCCGTTTCAGAAGGTTCTAAGGCAGATACGAAAAATTACAAGAGATTATTTTTATATGAAATTTCATGTAGATCAATTTTACCACATACACTTTCGTAATGCGACTTACAATCTAGAATTCACTGAGAAAAAACTGAGTACGGGGACCCTTATGCAATGCTCCCTGGAAGCGCTCCACACGGAGTCAGGGCTGCAAACTTTGCCTTTGAGTGCAAGAGAACTTATGCTGAACCAAAGGACCGGTCATCCAAATTTCTGGAAGGAAGAGGGGAGCTTAGTCCTCTTAGTCTCCCTCTCCGCAAAGTTCGCCTTCAAGTGCAATAGAGAACTTATACTGAACTAACGATTAGACCACCCAAATTATCCCCCGATCCACAACCCACTTTTCATACTTTCAGAGACGAGTAACAGCAAGAACACGCCGTAACACCAACAAAACTCTGAGACAACGTGTTAAAATTCATTACCGCAGCTGAAACTGCATTCGAATTTTCTTGTCCGTTTCTCCTACCCACTTTGCGACCATCGTTCATCTTTTTTTTATCAACGATCAAGCCGGCACAAGCAATTAACCAAACTACACGGATATAAATATAAACGTCCAAATTAATTTAAAAAATGCATTTCAAAAAACCTAATTAGGTTATCAAACTAGAAATTGTCAACAGTCCAGAATCGGTTTTTTTACGCAGTTTGGGTGCCATTTCTGCTGTCCTGTCTGCATGAAGAAAAACGAGAGTTTCATGATACGAAAACGACGTCAAAAAAGATTCGGATGATTCAGCACGAATTCGTATTCAACACAGTGTGTCGAAAACGAATGTTCATGAAAATGAAGCTCGAACTGAGTATTCAAAGAGCAAATGATGTTTTTTCCATCGTCATTTCTCAGCGATTATCACCGAGGGACAGAAACTAGTTTTCGGGAAAACTGGGACACCGCACACTTTACAGATCGAGGAATTACGAATCGTCTTCACCGCAGGGGAATTTCCAAAGTTAAGATGATTCTCAAAATACAAGTTGTCCTGTAAGTGAAAATCACTCAGATGAAATCCGAACCTAGGGTAAGATCTTTGCTGGGCTTCCTCTCCCCCATTTTCGAGAATGAGCACTGGAAAGGGGGCAATTAATCATTGGTAGATTACATCAGTCAGATCATAAGAGAAACAAAAATCAAATCTTTCATAAATGAGATGATTAGGGTAAATAAAGATTAGATCATCTTCACATCAAATCATTTGGGGGGGGGCACACATCACAGATCAGATCAAAGGGCGGCCACAATTTTCCAATTCAGAAAAATGATCTAGGTCCGGCTCGGCCTGGAGGTACCATACTTCTTTTCAATCACTTTTTCGCACTTCCCTTTCACTCTCTCTTTCAACCTCATACATTTTTTGAAAAACATATTGACAAGAAAAATATTTCTTTTTCTCAGAAGTGGTTTTATCCTCTCCTGTACCTTTCCTCCAACATCTTCTGGGCCCCCTCTCATCCAGAAGAAGTCATGAACGTCGCAGAATGTATTTATTCACATTTTCAAAAGCACGTAATAGCACAATTCATTATTTTCGAAATGGGGAAAAATAATATTCTTCATAATCAGCAGAATTCCCTGTTCACGAATTTTCTGTAAACATACAACTCAAGAGAATCCATTGGGGTTGGGAAATGGTTCATTTGGACCCTTGCCGGCTCTCATTAATACGACACATTTCATACATTAAATTAAACAGTTTCGAACTCAGAATATTTGAAGTGACCATTTATGCTTCATAAAACATTTTACAGAAAAAATCCCGCATTTTACACTCATTTTCTAATAAGAAATTTTTGGGCTTCTGAAATATACGGAGAACGGTTATCAGTTCACACCTTCTACAGAGGTGTATGTATGGGTGGATGGGAAAGGGAGGAATGTGTAATTAGACCGAGGAAAATTTATATAAAAGTTGTAATCAATTTGGATGCAAAAATTTTCCTAGGTATTGTTGCTGTTATAGTCCATAGTCTCTCGACTAGTAGGTTGCATCTGTCCTATCGAGTACAGAAAGTAACTAACTCGAATCTGAAAAATGCTTAAAAGAAACTTAAAAGAAGATCGAAAGAATCTAAATGAGTAAATTATGGATCTCCTAATGGTGCCGAGATTCGTGGAGTCGTAAACAGTTTAGAAAGGTGACACTAACTCAGATCCAAATTATACACAAGTGAAGGCGGGTGAGGAAAAATAAACTATTATCGCGGGGAAAAGTAGAAAAAGGAGAAGGTCAATAGTTTTCGAAGTGCACTGATTCTTATGATGTGAGTAAAACTTAAATTTATTATGTTTCGGGAACTCATGTTGGATTTTCAAATGTTTTGGGCAGGGAATACTACAGATAGATCGATATAAGACAAGCAGTGTACACTGAGCCACTAAATTTTATTCGAACTTGGCACACAGGGGCGCAACCAGAACTTTTCTAGAATTAAAAAAAAAAAACGGGAACAGGGGTGAAATCTCGATTTGGTACCTATGGTGTGGCGGGACGTATGGCGATGCACGCATGCCAAAGTGGCCCCTAAGACACAGCACTCCCAACACCGGAAACTACCCTTTCGGGCATCGCCGAGTGGTACCTATACCTGATTTGGAACCGACCTATTTTCACGAGTTGCAAATTTATACGAACCTACAACGCAATGTAACCTCATTAGGCCATCGGCATCAATTTTTTTTTCATTTCAAAATTGATTTTGTTTTTTTTTTTGGGGGGGGGGGGCTATAGCCCTCTAACCCCCTCGGTTGCGCCTAGTTGACACACATTTTTCATTCATTCATTCAATTGCTCCTGTCCAGAGCCGTAAACAGGGTTCAAAATGAGGACATTGCTTCTTGGCAACATGATTTGCCTCTCTCCCACAGTAAGAGATTATTCATTGTTATTCCAACCCTTACCAAAATTAACCCTTCCAAACATCTGGTACGCGCTACGCTGATTACAGTCCTGATTCAATCTCAGGAGAAGCAACATGTTGTCTCATCATTCAGAAAGGTGGATCACGCTTAAGAATCCATACCCAAGGTTCTTATAACTAGAGAAGGTTGGCTCATTCGGGTAGGCAACCCGCAACAATTCTTCCCGAAGAAAGTAATGAAGAATTTGAATTTTTACAATATTTTTATTTTAAAGGTACCCAATTTAATGTTATACGTCGTAAAAATAATAGAAAAAAATATGTTGAGGGCATCAATTATGAGTAAAAGATCGAAAAAAGTTGTAATCCAGTAAGCGGCCTGTAAGACTGGTACTACAGTGACGTCTCTGCGCGGTGCTAATGGTCCAACCTTCTAATGTTATAAGAAACTTGATCCATACAGATAGCTCTGAGATTCTCCATTTAAGCTGACTCATTACCTTCACATTCAAATTCCTTTTCTTAGCAAAAAGACCAAAGAAGGCACCGGTCGGCAGTAGAGTAGCTAGCCTAGTTTTCGAGAGGGGGTCTAGTCTTGACCAAAGGGGAACGGGGTGTTAGAAGTGTGCTAAAGTCAGAAAAATCACTACTTGACAAAGTCGCAAAGGAAGTACCCCTCGGCTATGCTACCGCCGGTCAGTCTTCATTACAACATGCAGCGAGATACTGCAATATTGCGCCGTCATCGTTCCACTCAGGCGGTATGGTTCTCTCGCAATTTAGCGTCGTGCTCGTGTAAAATTAACGATTTCCGTAATCGACCCGCCGACGCAGAAAGACCACATGACTACTCAACCACCATATGTGACGAATATCAGTCATCACTTTCTTGAGCCAAACTTTCAGTCTGACATCCCCGTCAAGGCCTCCTCACCGTACATCTGGACACATGAGCAAAACTGACAGGACCGGGGAAGCTTTCTTTTTCCCTTTCAATCTTTCCTCAAAATTTAGCATCAGTGCTTGCCGTATACCCCTGCCGCACTTTCGCCATTTTATGGACGCAGTATATCGTCGTGGTGACCCCTGTCCTCCTCCTAGCACCACTATCACCGCACCGTTTTCTGGTCTGCATGGTCTGTCAATTTTTTTTTTCTCCCTTTTTAACGCACACTAAGAAACTCATGAATGAAGAGGTACAAAGATGACCACGAGAAAACACCCGAATACACGCAGTCCATAAACTGTATGTGTAATTTAGAAAGTTCTGGCCGGCCATCGAATGGAACGCTTATTCACATAATTTCGCGCGTGTATAGGTGCGCGAAATTTTAAAAAACCAAACATATATACACAGCGCGTTTTTTTGGCGTCGTAAATTAGTCTCGAAATTGTCCGCGAAGTCGTTATAAATTACGGACATTTTAAATCACGCGCGTTTTCGTCTCTCGTAAAATTAGTAAGTCGCTTTTGCTTCCATATTGGCCGCATGCACAAGGTTATCTGCCATAGTGCCATTTGGCCATCCTATGCCATCGCACAGAACTGTGCTGGGTACTTCTACACAATTCCGCGTCGCGGTAAGCTAAAAAGCGTTTTCAAAAATATTAAGGAGAAAAAAAAACGCGTACAGCAGAACAGCGTCTTATTAAAAGATGTTGCGGTGAACGCCAAGCGGTGCGGCGCCGCACCGCGACACTAATTAATATCCGCGGCACGCAATGAGCGGCGCCGAACTCGGCATCTGTTAAATCAATAACAATAAATTAGGTAAAACAATGAGACGGGAATATATTGTCTTCGCTCTTCAGAAATCGGCGGACACGTCGCCAAAAAGAAGAAGAATGCAGAAAAAAAGTGCGGAAAAAATAGGCGGCAAGTCTACTCGAGTCGGATGTCTGATCTTCGTATTTCATTTCAGACCGCGGATATCAAGCTGTGTCGAACTCGTCTCCGCCGAATCGATCAGCTGTTTGGGGTTCGACAGAATTTGGGAAAATATTATAAATCCTTTAATCCCGGGGCAGAAGTGGAAAGAAGCCAGCGGTGGTGCCGAAGACGAGGACAACGGACGCCGTAATCAGCGTTACTCACTTCAGCGTAGGGAGGAGTAGTACCACTTTGTCCCTGATTTAAAAAATTGGTACCATAATGGGGTAACTTCAATCATTGCAGTTTGCAGTACCATTTTGCCTTTATTTATTACAAGTTTCAACTTGACCAAAACATGGGCACTGTAAAAAGGAGTAACTCTGACTTGGCGGGGCAACTTTGATCATTGCAGTTTTTGTCAGACATTGCCCTTTTATGGTGAAATGATCATTTTCAATAACCCAGTTATGTAGTAGAAAGTTGGTGATTCAGATATCACTTGTTTACATGGTGAATTATTAGGTTAGGACTGGTTTAAAAAAAAAATCTGAAGCGGTGAATTTTTCATTTTTTGAAGCTTGGAAAAGTTGATCAGTACATCACTGATGGCAACTTTTTTGAACTAAGTGACATTATAACATTACTTCTCGATACAATAACTATAATTTTAAAAGAATTTATTTCAGTGCAAAGATGCCTAGTTTCTGAATTAATTAACCTTTTTTCTAAAGGGGTAACTTTGATCAGGTAATTAATAGGTATTATTCGTGAACAGTGTGTCTCCTGGATTTGGGAAACAAAATATCATGACTTTTCATGACATTTTTCCATAACTATCATAGGGGATATAAAAAAAGGGGAGGGGGGGACAAAATCGGCACTTCGCGTTTCACCGGGGCTCCCCTTTCGACCCCCGTCTCCATCTACCGTCCCCTTTTGATTAATCTTCCGATAAACCAAAACCTGTATTGTGGAACTTACATTCTGTACCTGATTTTCCAATAGGGAGATACCTGAAATAAGAGAATATTTTGAGAGTACAAGTGTACCCTACTTTTCAACTCTCATGGCAAGCCACAAAGTTTGGATTTTTTTTTCAAAGAATCACCAGAATTATCCTTTTTGCATACTTCAACATTTTTCCTTTAACGACATTACAATAATATGAATTGTAATACATAGGAGACATTCTTAAGAGAGTTGAAAAATGCCCATAGTTTTGCCCCTCTTTGTGGGCAGTTTGAATATACCATCTTCTGCATTTATAAGCATGCAAGAAAACAGGCAATATTCCATTCGTACAAAACTGGTGATAAGTGTGTTCCACATCTAATAACTGACAGGAAAAATGAAAGGCCAATATTATTATGTATTGATTTAGAAAATCATTAATCACTCATTTTATCAACAAATTTCTGAAGAACATAAGCAATAATAAGCTTGAAACAAACAACTCTGGAAAATATTTTTGGAAGAAATTAAATAGTTTTCATTTAATACCAACGCCCTATCAATACAGAGCGCGCTAAGCTTTCATGATATTCACTCAATATTTTCTTCTCATTAAATGAATAAAACTGATGTTTTGTTTTTTTGGAAATGGAAATACTGCGAACTATGACATGATGAAATATAATTACTTTCTATGACTTTCATGACAATTTTTTGAAATCAAGACTTTTCATGACTTTTCAGGCCAGTAGACACCCTGGTGAAGTACTTCGCCATACTATGCTGATCAGCTGACAGTGGTACGATGTGGTACAGCTTCATGGATCAGTCTTTACACCAAATTTAGCGCGCAAACAACCCACACACTAGAGAGGGGGTGAAACAATGAAATACTTCGAACCTCGAGCATAGACAGGGGTCAGAGATGCAAGAGGCGGGCACGCCGCTACTACGAAATTCACAAAAATTCTGGGTTAGCCAGTCACCCCATGTTACATATTATTAGTTTCAAATGGTACAGAACCACAAAAGTAAACCGAAGGATTTTTTCCTTATTAAAAAAACGAGTAATTAAAATTCACTAATTAATGAAATTTTATTACAGAAATGGTTACGTTGCAAGAAATATGAGAAGCGGTACTATGAAATGTTCTACCAATTAATCTATTTATAAGATGTATCTATTATTTGAAATATAGTTTATAATATCTTAATGTATTTAATATTGAATCTTAAAAAACGTATACATAATATTTCAACTTTTTTGTACTAATTTTTCAAGTTCCTACTGACCGATTTGGTATTTTAGTTATATTCGTAGTGTAGATTCATGTTCTGATCAAAAAAGTTTGATGATGAAAGTTATCTCAAAAAATCGTTGTCAACCTTTTAGCCCAGCACCCGCCGCTACCATCAAGACAGGAGCTCACCACGCAGAACTGGGATCCACGACCGGAAGTCACAGCATATGAACTGAGAATAGGCGTGGATCGGATCAGAGGAAAGCCCCACGAAGTTTTTTAAAAATTGGCTTTCTGAGGAGTTGAAAACTCTCGATGTCACATTTGGCCCACTTTTGAAACTAGCTTGGAAGTCTGTGATGGCCAGACTTGGCCCGATCTTTAGGCTTGGCCCGACCCAGGCAAAATCTATAACTGTTATTTGACCCCCACTGCTTCAATTATGGCCCAGGGTGTTGGATTAGAAATTACCTCTAGAACTGAACGCTGCGACCTCGAAACCTATAATTTAAACGTTATCTTAGAGAAGTGACTAATACTTGATCCCTATTCCTCTGATGATACTTCAAGTTGTAGGATGTAAAAATTACTCAAAGAATTGTATTCAGCTACCCCGAAACTCCAAATGATCAAATTACATGGCTGATAAATTACTGACGTTTGACCCTTACGCCTCTTGGGTCCCATGAATTGAATTCAGCGACCACAGAAACCTGCAAATCGAATATTGGAACAATTACTACTGATTGAGCCTGCACCCCTTTAATGGCCTTCCATGGGATCGTATGTAAGAACTGGCCCAGTAGTGAATTCAGCGACCTCAAAGATTTGTAAGTTGACCCCTATTTCAAATTTCAACTTTTCATCATTCCTCCTCCTCTTGCGAGACCCCTACCAGGTAATTAACATACACTGGGGCATTACACTATTTTGCATGTAGTCAATATTGAATGAACTTTCGAAATCTATGAGAATACATCTGTAACACTGTTGGGGACTGAGAAGGGAAATTCAGTTTAAAATGTTAATCTGTATTTATTTCCGAAAAAGGAGAGGGGGCTTGAGGCCTATGTTCCTTTTACCTGGTCGACCTGAAACTATGCTGGGAGTCTTTGATGTAGAAGGCGACCAAGAGAACATTCGAAAATATCCACCAACAGTAAATAAATGCCACCCAAGTGCGTAATCGTGGATGGATCCAAACTCATTTCTTGGAGGATCCTTGACTCAGAAAAAATATTTTCCAACTTAGTTCGGTTGACAAGAATGAACTGAGTTAACTTTGTGCTGAACCTCAAATAGAGTTTTTTCCACGATCTCCCGGAAGATGTATACTTGAAAGGACGTACGGAAGATTCCAGTGTTGAGAAGTGTGACTGTTCCAAAGTAAATAAATAAAAGGAAAGAAATCACGGTGTAAATTTTGGGCAGGTAATTAATTTCGATTTTGTAGACTAATACCGAGGTAGACAAGTATAAATGAAAGAAAAATGAATTGGGGGAGAAATGGAAACTTCCTAAATTAATTTATACATTACTTCGGTCTTCCTCGCATAATACAAAGGGCATTCAGAAACTACTGTCAGTAAGCCTCAAAAACCATCTTAAAAAATTTTATTGAAAAAAATCACATTACAATCTTTCAAAATAATGTCCTTGGGCTTCTATGCAGCGGTCCCAGCGTTCCTGCCATCGCTTGTATACGTTCTGGAAAAATTCATCTCCAAGCCGTTTAAAAATCGCCTCCGAACTTTTTACAACGGCCATATTGGTCGTAAAACGGCGTCCGCGTAAATTTTTTCAGTTCTAGGAGTAGAGCGAAGTCGCATGAAGGGAGATCAGGACTATAGGAAGGGTAGGGCAAGACCTGGATACCGTATTTCTCGAGGAACGCGGCGGTAGCGCTAGCCGTATGCCGTCGCGCGTTGTCATGATGCAAGATCCAGCAGTCGGCAATGTCTGGTCGTTTCCATTGAATGTGCTCACACAGGTTTTTCAACGGCATCCAGGTCTTGCCCCACCCTCCCTATAGTCCTGATCTCGCTCCATGCGACTTCGCTCTACTCCTAGAACTGAAAAAATTTACGCGGACGCCGTTTTACGACCAATATGGCTGTTGTAAAAAGTTCGGAGGTGATTTTTAAACGAATTTTTCCAGGCATAGAAGCCCAAGGACATTATTCCAAAATATTGTAATGTGATTTTGTCCAATAAAATTTTTAAGACGGTTTTTGAGGCTTCCGACGGAAGTTTCTGAATGCCCTTTGTACATTATGTACAAATTTCTCAAAAGTAAATAAGGTTATCCTCGAAAAACTAATTTCCTCTTTTATGGAAATTACAACCCACTTAAAGAACATAGAGAAATTTCAGCTCAAGTGAATTTATACAGTGTTCCTGAGTAGAGTACATTGTGCGATAATGGAACACCCTATGTGTAAGTTACAGTACCGATAAATATTGGCCAGAAATTGATATACGTGTGCAAATTATTGTTTTCAGTATCTTAATCGCAATAAAGATAACCAAGAGTGATGAACTACAAGCATTTCAAATTCGAACGCACCATGTACAACTTAAAATCTCACTTATTAGTAAAAACTTTGATCCTTTGCCAAAATTGTACTGCGCTTATTTTGTAGAAAATTTCGTTTTCTTCAATTTGTTGTGAACATTTTTTTGTACGGTCCGCAGGAAGCGAATTGTTCGAAACCCCAATTTACTTCTTCTTTCCTTATGACGTCGTTATCTCACTCGGAATTTTTGAAACACTTGGCGGATCAACGCGCGGAGGGGGAGGGGCTGCCTAAGAAACAATTTTACCAAGTTTCGTCTCAGATTCGTTTTCTACATTTTGAGTCAAATTCCGGTGCTTTATTCATTGGACTAATCTGGGAAGATAGAAAACGATGCGTTATCGATGGAAATGCCAACTATACCGACGACTCAGTAATCTTGGAATGTTCACCGGTGAGTCGAGGCGCGCTGATTTTGTAAATAGTGAGACAATCTCAAAAAGCCCGCGCGAATGCGAAAAAGCTGGTCGAACAGGTTTGCCGATCTGTTTTCACAAAAGTTTCGTCGCGGCAAGAAGTGTTCATGCAGCTTGCAGCTTTTTATAGACATGACAAAAGTGAAAACTCTAGCTAATTAGTTTTTCTTTACCCCAGTGGTCTGTCTGCTAGCAAAGTACGAGTATTGAATTGAGTGATCGTCTATTGGGTTATTCAATTACTTCTATTATTTTATAATTTCGTTGGTATTTTGTTGTCGAATTACTCGGTAAACCAGATTGATTGCTCGAACGTGTTGTAATTGTTGTCTATAAAATATGTACTTATCGGTTATACCGGTTGATGTGTGTAGAATATTTTCGAGTATGTGTGGTAGTGTTGGTCTGTAATCACGGAGGTTGGAAACCCAGCGCAGTTCAATTTAATTACTTCGAAGAGAACATCCATAAGAGAACATTGACATAACGCAGAAAAATTAGACCAAAAAAACTCAAAGTTGAACAAAAACGTCCAGCAAAGAAATGTTTTACAAATTCCTTTGAACTAGCTCCCCGGCGAACCTATTAGAAGTCCTCCTGCACAACGGTCCAGAGAGCTGAAAGTTTCCAAAAATTAAATTAGCCATAGGTGAAAACGTGTATCCGTCAAAAATTGTTTCTCACTAAATTGTATACAAAAAAGTTACATTACAACTTCTTTTCAACTGTCTTAATGCCTTAAATCGGGGATCAGAATGACACTTTATTTTCCCATAGGTCAACACAGGTTTGTGGATTGTCCTTTTGGTCTCTTGGACTTCAGCGAATAGTAAGAATGCAAATTACCATTTCTGTGTCCCTGTCTACCCATCCCTAGAATTTTCCTTCCTCCTCCGTCCTGTACTTGAATACCAATATAAAATGTGCATTGTTTCTCGTTTTTTTTATTGTCAATAGTGACTTTTATTACACTTTTTAAAACATTCATTAGCACGATCAATGAAATCAAGCCATCGGCTAAGGGAGAGGACGAAGATCATAAGATTCGATTTTGATACTGGATTGGCTGAAATTCAAATTGGTGTGCACTTACAAAAGCACCAGCTCTGAGTTGGATGGCGGTGGGGGTCGAAGATGTAGGATTAATGGAATTCCTATCGATTTTATGCGATGGAACGAGCTATATGCTTTTCGCTCATGTTTGATTAATAGACGTAAAATTATCTAAGATTACAAAAACGAAGCAGAGCCGCAGCTATGGAAGGATAGTCGTTGTCCCTCCGTTTATTGACAGGGAACAGAAAACCTATTCACTTCTTGACGTTGAAAATTCAGAAATATATTCCCTCGCTCGGCTTGCCTGCAGTGTTTTGCAACCTCTTTCCTAATCCAAACTTTCTTCTTTCGGGCAACTCCATGACCCTAAATAGAAGTACTTAAAAGGGAGTAACTTTGATCCCTCTTCACCATATTTTTCTCTCTCTTTTTTCCCCTTTTTTAATGCACACCTTACGACAGCCCACGCTTTGCTATTTACGGTTCCACTATCGTTGTCGTCCGTCCTCGCTCTTACTGCCGCCGCATCCTGGTTTCATCTTTTGGTATTCTTCTCGGACACGGTGATGGACTTCAGCTGCAGAGCCGACCGTCCGGAGGGGTTGTCTTCCCTACTTATGGGGAGTTGTCGCTCAGAACCTGCTGCGTGGATTGCGTGAGCTGCACGGATGCTGTCCGCTAACTCACGCGTTCGGCGTCCTCCTTAGCCCGCATCACTGAGCCGGCGAATTGGATCATCGCTGACCAGTTCTGCGGGCTAGCCAGCATCACTTCAATCATCGTCTCGGGAGTGATGTGGCTGCCGACAGACGCCTCGAGCACTGCTCATATGTAGTTCCACATGTATGATATGCGTCATCGACCTCTACTACGCAATGCGAGCCCACTGGCTGGGTACCTTGTTCCAACGGTTCAGATAACCATTGAAGCACCAATGCCCGGTGATCATTTACGTAAGATGATACGTCGGCTCATCGTGCCGCCGCGAAAGCCATGCATCGAGGTCGTGTACTAGAGCCTCAATGTCCAGCGGCCATCACTCTTGAACTGTTTGCCGCCAAACTTCTCTCTTAATCTTCTCCTTTAATCCTTTCTTTTTTCTATCAGCTGGTGAGAGCTTCTGGAAGCGCTGATAAAGAGTAGCGCTCTCTCTAGCCAGGAGATCAATAGGAGGCATTCGAGCTAGTACAAGAGCTGCCTCATACGAGACGGTTCTACACGCGCAGATTATGAGTAGTGCCGTAGCCCGCTGGACCCTTCCTATATTTTCTCTGTTCTCGCGGAGTGCCGCAACTGGTGCCTAATTGGGGGCCCAATAGAGAAGAACCGAGTGGATTGCTATCGAGTACATTCTTCTTCGACTCTCACTCGGCCCCCGGAGGTTCGGCATAAACTGACGTAACGCTCTCAGCGTCCGCTCCGCTTTCTCTGCCGTCGTACGGAGATGCGGTTTCCAACACAGCTCGTTGTCCACCGTCATTCCCAGGTACATCACCCGGGGCTGTAGGGATACCGGTTCACCCAGTACTGCTACGTCAAATGGTTGTGGCCTGTCCGCTTTCCGCTCGTGAAAAAGGACGGCTTCTGTCTTCTGGGCAGCCACTTGTAAGCCATTCCCCTGCATCTAGCGAGACACCATCTCGATGCTGAGTATGGACTTGCTGCGAACTTCCTGCTCCGACCACCCCTCTACAAGGAGAAGGGTGTCGTCTGCAAAGCAGATGACCTGGGCTCCTCGTGGAAGTGCGAGCCACAGGGCACTGTCAAAAGACATGTTCCACAACAGGGGCTCTAACACCAATCCCTGAGGTACACCCGCCGAGATGATCTTCTGGACTTGGCCACCTTCTGGGTCTGTATACGCTATCTTTCTGTCGGCCAGGTAGCTCCTGATGATTGCTCGTAGGTACCCCGGGAGATCCTACTCATCCATCGCTTTCAGGACACGCTTCCAAAGCAGTGTATTGAAAGCGTTCCTCACATCGAGACTAACGACTACGCACAAACCATATTTTCTGCATACAGTGTTGATCTTTTGCACATACAACACCGAGTCATTGGTCCGCCGACCCGCTCGAAATCCATATAGGGATTTCGACAGCCCACCTTTAGAAGCGATGTGCGCTTTTACCCGCAAAGCAATAACCCACTCCAGTAACTTGCCTATATCATCCAGTAGACATAGGGGGCGGTACGCGGAGGATCGCCGGGAAATGGCTCTTTTCAAGACACCTATTGGAGCAGGTGCGTAGCCATTCCGGCGTCAGCGAGTAGATCAGTTCCCAGGCCAGCAGTCATGTAAACAAGAGAAACACACTGATTTAGAAGTCTTACATGCGCAGTATTCCCGGGCTGAGACTTTTCAAAAACTTCTATACTTATTTAAGACTCCTGAAGATTTGTATAAGATCGTAAAACTGGTTTGATCTTTAGGAATCCACGTTTGTAAGACTAATACTAGAACTCTATAACTTCGTGTGAGTACGATCGTCCGCCATTTTGACTACAACCGCGCCCGTAGATGCCGAATTCGACTATACGGAGCGTACAGCGTAGTCATTTCCGCATCCACGGGTAAGGTTGACGTCAAAATGGCGGACGATTGTACTCACACGAAGTTATAGAGCTCTACTAATACTAGCGAGATAACGTTCATAACGCAGATTTACTCTCTCCTCTCTCCCTGTGGCGCCATTAGCTTCCCTCGTATTCTTGAGATATTTTCAAGGAATCATCAGGGGGCGGCAAGGAACAATTCTTGCAAGCTGAATCTCTGCGTCATTTTCTGCATTTTAGAAGCCCCTTATTCGCTGGACCTGATCAAGAACGCGCCAATTACATACATACACAACCAGTTCGATCGATATCTTTCTCGCCGGACGAGGGAAACTTTTCAAACTTCCGCTGACTTTCGTGTGATGCGAACGCGGTAGCGTGATTAAGTATAAAGAACCCGCACGAATTAAATCATCGACGGGCACCGAATCTGATTGACGTTTTAATGTTCTCTTTACCATTACGGTACCAAAAGAAAAAAAACATCATCCAGCTTCGAGCGTTTCATCGTGTAGTCTAGTAACTCGGCATGTAAACGTATTAAGTTTACTACATAGAAAAAATAAATAAAATAAAAAAGTAAAAAGCGAAACATATAAATAAATATCTAGAAAAAAAAAGAGCGAAACAACAAACGGAGTATATTCTTGTGCGTGGTAATTTGAGTAAGGCGCCATTCAGCTTCGCTTATTAACATACAATAGACGGATTAGACTGCTTTACGTCCTAAAGGTAGAAGCCGGCGCTGACTTCTCTTCCGATCGCTACTTACAAGATTTACACGTCTATTATCTATACGCTCCATCTTAATGCCCTTCGATAAATATTCGCGAGAAACCGAATGATCGCCGAATTTTTCTCGGCGAGATAAGCCGCGTCGTCAAAAAGCGCCAACATACGCCCTTGTTGCGCCCGTCTACCACATTACAAGCCAGGCGACACACAAACCTCCGTCCAACGACCAACAGCCGGCGGTGGCGGCGATTCGCGCCGACGATGGCGAGATTTACGACCATCGATTCCGCCGGGACCCTTGACCACAAAGAGGCGAAAGATGCCCCAGCGATGTCCGCAGACTCCCAGCCCGAGCAACTGGAAACCCGTTCATCCAACTTCGGGAGCCGTCGATCGTGATAACGACGAATTTGGCGGCGCATATGTGCGAATTCTCACGACCGTACACACATTGGCGCCCAGATGTAATCCGATTCGTCAAACAGGTTCGACACGACCAGAGAACAAACGCTTCTTCCGTTTCACATACTACGTTATTCTTGTTGTCAAGAAGCACACCGAAATCGTGCACTTGGTTCGCTGTACGACCAAATGTATTCTCTTCAAAATGACCACGCTGAGAACGCCACAGAATCGCCACAAGCAGCGAACGTGAGTTGCACCAACACGACAGTAAACACCAACTGACGGATAAAACAGTGGAACAAAGCGCAAAATTTGGCTTCAGGATTAATACTGTTAAGTTACAGTCTTCTCAGAAAACCCAACCAACTGTATCCTAAAGATCACAGGTGAAGAGATGGAGCAAGTTTCGTCAATATCTTGGCGCCATTGTCGTGCAGTGGTTTCTTCTATATTCCAGACGTTGCAGCGGTGTTGGGCACTGTGGACTAGCGATAAATCAGGGGGTCCAACATTGTGGACTCTGGGGATACTATGTTAGCCCCGGATGTTTGGTGTGACAATAACGTAGCCGAGTTGGATTGAAACATGAATTAAATTTTATTAGATACTTTGTGACAACATGATAAACTTGTTATTTAAATCATACTGCTGATAGCCACTAAGCTTTTCAAGAGAGCACATGATATAACAATTTAGTAATTTTTCCAAGTCTCCTGAGTTCCAATTCTGGATATAAGAGATGTGGACAACAAGCTCCACTTAACCAAGACCAAAAGACCAATTTTTCAAGCTGTGAAGCAAGGTTGAGTCTGAATTTTCAGTCGCAGTTCGGCCTACTCAAAATGATGGTTCTCACAAATGAACAATTTCTTGAGGAATGGTAGGATTGCATGCAACAGACTGGGGATCCAGACAATGGGTCATCACAGGCAAGTAAGACCAAGAGACAACCTTGCTTTTGAAATTAATAATTTAGTAAATAGGCATCCAATGCGTTTTGGAGTATAGGTATAGTATGCCCACAGGGGGGGGGGGCATGATGAATCAAACAGGTGCAAAAGACGTCGATGGGAGATACACGTGATAGTTGTGTACTGTCCTTGTCTTCAGAATCTGTGGCCCAGGAATTTGGAAGAAAGTGCGTGTGGATGCATCATTGATGTTGAAATTATGATCAAATGTTGTCTATCAGTATTCAAGGTCTTGTGTGACCAATAGATGCGAAATTTAGTTGATATAAATATACTTTGTTTTAGCCCAGATGGGCAGGTAGAGGACAATACAACGTCAGTCAGGTGGCGTGAGAGAAAGAACCCTTCAAAAGGCAGAGAAGGTGAATTTTGCTTCACAACACTCCATCCAAGGACCAACAGCAGGCGGTGGCGGCAATTCATGCCGACGATGGTGAGATTCACAATCATCAATTCCGCCGGGACCTTTGACCACAAAGAGGCGAGAGATGTCCCAGCAATGTCCGCAGACTCCCAGCCCGAGCACCTGGGAATTCGTTCATCCAACTTTGGAAGACTTCGATTGTGATAACGACGAATCTGGCGGCGCACATGTGCGAATTCTCATGGCCGTCCACATATTGGCGCCCAGATGTACTCTGATTTGTCAAACAGATTCGACACAACCAAAGAACAAACGCTTCTTCCGTTTCACATACTACTTTATTCTTGTTGTCAAGACACAGACCAAAATTGTGCACTTGGTTCGCTGTACGACCAAATGTATTCTCTTCAAAATGACCACGCTGAGAACGCCACAGAATCACCACAAGCAGCAAACGTGAGTTGCACCAGCACAACAGTAAACATCAACTGATTGATAAAACAGTGGAACAAAGCGCAAAATTTGGCTTCAGGATTAATACCGTGAAGTTACAGTCTTCTCAGAAAACCCAAACCAACTGTATCCTAAAGATCACAGATAAAGAGATGGAGTAAATTTCATCAATATCTTGGCACCATACTGGATGAAATTTGCACCACAAAGAGAAGTTAGATCACCAACAGAAGGAGCCTGAGCCGCCTTTAAAAGATACACAATTTGTTCATGAGATAAAAACCTAGCACAGAGCTAAAACATGAATGATGAGATGCCTACGTCCTCTCAATCTAGTATTATGGACGCGAAAGTTGCACACTAGATTCGTATATAAACGGATTAAGGCCTTTGAGATATAGGTGTATCGCTGTATCTTTAGGATAACAGGGACATAGAAAATAACCAACAATAAAGTCCTAAGAAGAATGAAGAAACAGAGGTACTGCGTTGATCTAGGAAAGAAAGCTATGCTATTTCGGTCATATTTTACAGGGTAAAAGATATGAGTTTCCGAGACTGCTGACAAAGGGAAGATAGGAAAACGGTTCATCGGCAGAAGACAGAACTCATGGATGAAGGACCTTGGTTCAATTGTTCATCAGTCAAGCTCTTCCAATCAGCCGTTTCAAGGGTAGTGTTGCATGTGGATCACCAACTTTTGCCGCGGAGATAGTGTCTGAAGGGAAGAGATGTTCATCCTTCCAATATGATTTCTCTTAGTGTATCCTTGAACGTTTCTCACCCTCACAACTCGTCAGCAAAACTAATACCAGCTGTCAGCTTTCAAGTAAACGGTTATTCTTTTCTCAACAGAAGGAAACAAAAATGAAAGCTAATATCAAGGACCCAACAACTGGAAGACATACAAAAGAAGCCGTCGATAAAATACTCCTGTTTGGTTATCAGCTGTTTTATTTCTATACAAACCCATGGCCGGCGATATATGTGGTTCACTGCACAAAATGCACCACACGAGAAATTTTGTGTGGTGCAGTGTACCATTTTTTATTTTCCGCACGTCAACACTGCTCTCGTTTCTCCCCTCTCATTCCTTTGTTTCCTCCTCTCACTTCCTTTTTGTACCCTTCTTTCCAGTTTCCACTGCTACCGTCTCCTTTAAATTAAAATGATTTTATACTGTGACTTTTTTTGTTATTAATTTTGTTCTCAGGTTAAAACGCAGTTTTTTTCCTAATAAAATTCCAAAAATTTGGAGGGGGGGAGGTCGATAAATCTGCACCGCACTGGGAAAATTTGCGTCGCCAGCCCTGTACAAACCACACCAGGCATGCTTTCACAGTGTTATCAAATTAATGAGTTTGAATGCACCTCATGAGATAGTGTACAGCTACACACAGCGCGCAACTGTAAATGTCTTTTGGTTGTTCTTAATGCACTTTTCTGTTCAATATTTCAATCATTCATTTTCAGGAAAAAATGAGAAAGGTGACACTATTTGACTGAATCATTAAAAATTGACTACAATTGGTCAGATATTGGAACATTAACTGCCAAGTTAAGAGGGCATTCAGATTGTATTACAGATGATTTCAAACTTGAAAGTTATTACTTTCATTTATTATAACCCTTTGAAAAATGCATCTACTCCTTATTTTCTCCTAAGGAGCCGAGCACACTACTAGCAGAAACTTGCATTACTCCTCTAAGTTTTCTGAATTTTATTCTGTTGATGAATCACAGCGTTCTAGCATAATTTCATTTCAGACTACGTGTGTTCCAAACTTTGTTTTTCCCGAAGTGAAGGTGCCAAGATTGGCACGAGTTGTGATTCCAGAGTTAGGAACCCGAAAAGAGTAGAAATGGCGACTCGAATCGGGGTCGGAACGAAACCAGAAGATCGCACTGATTTAGCATGTTAACGGACCCAAACGGTTTTGGGACCTAGATCCTGCAGATAAGACCGTTCAAATTTTGGGTTCGAGACTCATACAAACGAATAGTTCGAAGTAAGGACAAAATCCAGCTTGTTGAAGCTCTACAGTATGCACGCGAAATATCAAAATATTGAACGGACAACCCTCTTGCTTAAGCCGCCACTGGATCAACTCCAGAAGGAAAGCAAGACAGGCAAAGCCTCATTCGGGGCCGACCTACACAGTCCTGCCTGAGTGAAGTTCGTTCATCAACGCAAGGCGATCTTGGCACTTACACACTTACCGAACACCCTGCAGCAACTCAACTTCGAATCAATTACATTTTAATTGAATATAACACACACAACCGGTCCCAATAGCGAGGAAAAAAATTATTTGATTATCTCGAGAACCAGATTTTAATTATACGCCGATAAAGACGGAATTTTCGGCAGCCTACCGGGTGCTCCGCAAGAATTACACGTCGACGGTGCCATAAAATTCGACTATTCGTCGATACGTTGCCCTTTGGTGCCTCTCGTAAACCACTAGCATATAACTGTTTCGCCCCCTCGATATTATTTATGGCCGCGGATTTAGTTATAATCATTTATATCGAACGGCGATCTGCAGTTCTTCGTGTTCTTGAACCAGGATGCGTATTCAGTTTTCAGCCTACTAATTATATTACAGAATCCCAAGGTGAATAAATCCCCTCACCTAGTTTCTGATCAGATTTTCCCGATTCATCGCTCTGCGTCATAAGGTGTGGTATTTCGATGACGATACCGGCGGCGATCTATCGATCGCGTTATACGGTGTCGGATAATCGGTATCGAAGATCCAGAAAATTAGCGTAATCAATATTACATTATCTGCGTACAGGCAGCGAGGAGAACAACAAATTGTGCACGCGAACTGGAGGTGACGTCCAACTGATCTCCTTTCTTGACGAGAGGCGATGTACGGATACCGCTGACCGGCCGGAGACGAAACACGATCTCGTGCGGACAGGCCAGCGGTCAGCTTGTCTGCCAGCTTATAGAGGTAATGATTGTCGTGAAATGCGATCGCGAAGAAGCGATACGGCGGCGCTGGACTGAAGGCAGAGTAGCCGACCGACAAGGATGAGAAGTGTTCCAGGTCGGACAAGGGTGCCGGACAACGTTTTCGTACTGTAACGATGGACAGAGGAGACACGGCGTTTGTAAGTGTACACAGTTGGTTAAATGTGAAACTTGAATGCAAATCCTAGACCGAGGTGTGAATCCCTCGCCTCGTCATTTGAAACCTAATATGCTGAACAAGAGCCTCTTCCCACACCTCAGCGAACAACGGCATTGATTCTGCGACGGGTTGACAACCACAGGCCACAAGCATCCCAACGTAACTACCGTGTGATCATTCTACACTGAGCATGCAAAAACAGACCCATCTGACGAGAGAAGTGTGGGGAGGTCAAACTTTTATACAAAGGGTTAGATAACACCAATCAGAATAGTGAATGTTCACGGCAAATCAAGCGTTCTCACGATCCCTATGGGACAACACTCGGGTGCCAACTCAGTTTTCTCCGCTTTATTCGAGAACTAAGAGTCAAAGAGCGTAAAATTCCACACACAATGATACCACGCAACTTTTTGTATCTTCACCAGAAGCAGGGGCAGGGGGAAACAACCTTATCTCAGAGCATGAGCCTATAGATAACTAGAACGAAGAAAACACACATTTTTTGGCGGAAGTGGAGAAACTAGAATAATTTTTAACTGAAGACAGCTAGAGCAAAACGGTTTGAAATTTCCAAGAGAGGACATCATTTCTGACTAGTCTGTCAGTCGATCTAATAAAAGCTCATTTTTCTGAAGAACTGTTTGAGATAGAGCCAGACGGAGAGAATCATGCCTCTCGCTAGAGAAATCCGAACTTTTCATTACAGGCCTGCAGTGAACACCAAGGCAGTCGGAGCAAAGCCCTGGCTTGCACTTTACAAAAAAAAAAAAAAAAGCAGTTGAGAGAAAGAAGGAGAGTGCAAATTAAGAGAATTATTATTTGATATCGGTGAAGTTTGCAGTAAGTCAATAAAAAATTGTGGCCTGATTATCGAGTTTTTTAGATGAAAAAAGTTCATTATCGTACTTTTAAGAAAGCTCCCTCCCTATTCGTCCAATCCGGATGCACTTCAGACGAAAGCTGGTTAAAAATTATGCGAGATTTGGCTCTATTTCAAAAATTTTTTCTCTCAAGAGTTATGTGAGGCAAATCACGGGGGAGGATGTAAAGGGTAGGGCAGGACAGAGAAAAAATACGTGTCTCCTACAAAGACACGTAATGTAACATTTCATATGTTTTCGTAACCCAATAAAAAAAATGCCCATGGAAATTTCTACTAACAACACGGCTACAGACTGCAGTCGCGCAGCAACAACTGACGCAGACGCAGCAAAGATCAAGATCAATGAGTACATGGCTGGAGTTACGGTTTTCGCTCAAGTATACCCATGGCTGGAAAAAAAAAATTTCCATGGAAATGTCAACCACTGAATTCGTGTCGGGGGGGGGGCGTTATGGTTTTCGAGCGTTACGGTCAAGTATACCTAGTAGTAAAAGCATATAAAATGCTAAAAAACAGTTTTTAAATCAAAACAATATCCTTCACTGGGGGTAACCATCACTGAGTGGGTGTCCTGGTACTCTTGAACCTCCCGTTGTTGCACCCCTGCCTAGAAACATCATAAGAATAGAGTTAGAATTTACCCTTCTCACTTGCACACATCAACATAGGCTTTATAGGAAGAAACGTAGAATTCGATCATTATTCGACGTTTTCAAAACTTGAGGAGGAAAAAGAAAGCTACTCAACATCGAACCCACTCAAATACCTTAGTACCCATCCTGTCCGCGGAAAATTTTCGTCCTCTCCTCAGATAAAACAAAGTTGTTTTTTTTTTGTATCGTCACTAGTTTTAAGGAGGCTTCAGTAGTGAGACTTTCTGCTGACCTTCCATAAGAAAAAATACTTAATAAAACCGATGTACGTTGGCGATCTATACTCTCCCCACGGAGGGGCACGATAAATGATATCTCTCGACATTTCTTCAAGCAAAAATATCTATTTTTGAAAAAAATGGGACAAGGGATGGGGAGAGGGTATAAGTGATACTTTGCACCAGTTTTTTCCTTATCGCTGTGTGGCCAAGTGGTAACGTGCCCGTTTCGCAATCCTTGCGTCTTGGGTTCGAGTCCCACCAACACCGAAGAGCTAGTGATAATCGAATACCCCCACTAACATCCTAGCGAACACAGCGTGACAAGCGCGTCTTGTAACCTCCACCAGTACGAACGAACACGGCACTACAATCACAGGGCGTGTTACTACCGGGTCAGAATGATACTGGCGTGTGCACGTCGTGAGCTCGTGACAAGCTTACTCAACGTCGTGAAACAAACTGCGGCTACATACTCTTTGGCACAGAGAAGGAAAACTCTAAACGTAACAAACCGTGGGGAAAGCAACGGCAAACTACCCCAACTAACCCATCCACGAGAGTCTCACGTCAGAAACCGCGATCGACAATGTCCGGTATCGGATACAGCGCCAAAAGAAGAAGAGTGTTTTCGATTGTATCAACACTCCTTCAAAATTGTTTCTTTAAACCGTTTTCACGCAGGTACTTCTAACCATTCTTTACTAGGGTGTCCTGTAAAGGACACCCTAGTAAAGAATGGTTCTCAGATTCTCGATTATCGCACACCGTTGAGTACCAAAACATACAGTAAAATTTCAAATCGGTCAGATAAAGGGAATATGTGCCACATTTCCCCTACTTTTCTCATAAGAAACAACATGGAGTTCTGACATTTTCAACTCAATAGTTTCTTACTCAACCTGTAATCATGCTAAGAATAATCGCATACGAGTTTTGACACTGATTTGAATATACTTTGATTTAAAAAATCCCAGGTTGATAATCCCTGGGGGGAGCTCCTGATAGGGAATAGGAGGGATGAACAATAAAATTTGAGAAAGGAATCAATTCGTAGGTTTTTCAGAGACTACAGGAGTTCATTTTATAATTCGATTTGTAAATTATTTAAAATGAATAGTAGTTATTTTATTAATTCCACCCCCGCTATCCTGACGCTGGCCCAGTTGGGGTAATTCCAGGTTAAGGAAAGCGGCGTCGGTACCAACTAAGCCGTGTCCGCCATTATGGAACTATTTTATTAATTAGGTTCTTAACATTTATGTTGCTGAAGTCGAATCTGAGTTGAGTTTCTTGATTTAGTCCTCTCGAGTGCCCATCAAAAGGGTAGAGGCTTTGATAATTTTTCTAAATTGTATTCAATTCATAAGCTTCCGAGGTCGCTGAGTTCAACTCACACACTGATTATAATTCAGGTTTGACCACTTCCGATGGCATGAGATGAGTCAGATTCTAAAGCTTGCTGATTCGAACTGTAACATTCAGAACGTATGCATGAAATACAATCTCACTAATATTTCACTCCAGCCCCCCTTGGTGACATTTCGGATGTAAGAACTACTTTCGAAATCAAATTTAGCAACCCTAAAAAATTATAAATCAAGAACAATCTCATAAAACGACTATTAACAGGTCTCAGTTCAAATGAATTCGACGACTCCAAAACTTGAGGAATGATAATATCAATATTGGGCGAGTGTATTTTTCTTTTCATGTTTGCCCCCCTCCCCCCCCCCCGGTCATCATTGAAAAAACCAATTCTGAGCATAGAGCTGATCGATGTTCAAACTGAATTCAGCGGCTTTGAAAACCCAGTAGTTGATACATTTATTTCGTTATTCTTTTAAATAAAAGATCTAAAGGCAAACTCCTGAAGGCCCTTTCAAGACCTGAGAAACACAAAAAACACAATTTTGCATGCGTGGTATTTGAAGGCTACAGACACGGGTTACAAACATTCCCTGGAAACGGTCCTATGGTACAGAAGCAGATCCAATGATGATTAGTTCACATTTTCTTTCTCAAACTTCGTGAAACCAGAAAAATGATCCAAATTTCACCCATAAGACTTGTATTAATAGGCAAAAGTCAGGAAAGATCATTTTGAACCCTTCTTCTACATGTCTGGAGCGCGGTTACGAGAAAAATGCAAGAATCATTTTTGTGTATAATTCCCAGCAAGATCGTTTTACAGCGGTATCATCAGCTACAAAATCTAGTTTTCGAGAACAGTGGAAGAACTGATCTTATAGCACGACTTTTGTCTTCCATGGGTTATGAGGATACACGTAACTTTTTCGGAACTTGGTAATATCATCCAACTCTCGGCACCGATATTCAGTTTCACGTCAACGCTTTCATCTACCATGCATAATTAAGGATATCTATCTAAGTCGAAAACTAAAAATGGGGGGGGGGTATTGGGGACTCGAAACGTTCATTTTTTAATTTTGGAAGATTTTTTCAGTTCTGTGAATTCGATTTTCCACAACTTTTGTAAGAAAATTAAGCATTTTTGGGTACTTTTATTTAGAAAAAATGCTCCCCTTTAATCTTTCTGAGGACTTTCCATCGAAATAGGGGAATTTTGGGGAGACTACGGGCCCACTAGACCCCCTAATAATATAGAACCAATCAGATTAAAGATCTTTCCCAATAGCCCCTCTTCTGTTTTTGAGCAAAAGAAATCGGCTCGAAGCAGAACCAATGCTGATCTTCAAGTGACGGAATCTTAATTTCCCAATAGGGGCTAGAAAAAATGACCTCTTATTCGAAATGTTAGAACGCACTGCCAACTCTGACATTTTGAATGGGAAAATACCGAGTAAGCTATCCAGTTCAGAATACGTCAAGTCGCCTGTCCCGAGTGCTTCAGCAGATGTCTGATGTGACCCTCCGATCTCGTGGAGAAATCCAGATTTCGCACTTGAAATGACAAAAGCGATTTGAATTTAAAAATGAAATAAAGTATGGAAAAATGAGTCATGGGTCGCTTCGGTCATACAATTTTTGATGCGATCCGAAGAGTGCTCCAAAATCCAAGCTTCTTGCTTGAAACGAGCAAAAGGGCACAAATTAAAGCTGAATCAGAAATCTAATGTAACGATTCGCTAATTAAAATGACTGCTTAGTCATCTCTTCATCAAGGTCATTATTTCGCGTCAGAGCACTAGTACCAACTACTCTGTCATCGAGACCTCTAAATTCCATAGTTTCGACAACTCGAAGAATATTATACGGTAAGTCCACCACAAGCAGCACTAAAATTGGATAAGCGAATCCCATTTTAAGAATCATGTGATCTGAGAACACCGGATTCCGAAATTATGTACCAGCCAGAGCACTTTCAAACTTACATAAGAATACGGCGGAAACCTATTTCAAATACCTTCACGTTTCTAGAACTATCTCATCCACTTTCTATGTACGACAATGCTAATTTTTTTTCTCTTTTTTTTTTTCTAACTCCTAACTTCAGCTGGCTATCGGCATTCGACATTGTTAAATATTTGTAAGGAATTTTCCGCGTTATAAGTCAGAGGTGATGAAATGTCCAACTCGATCAACGGTGAACAATGGCTATTGTTACGACGGAATGGTCGCTCTTGCAAGCCTGATGTGCATGTTATACAAACCATCAGGGAAGGTCAAATGTCCAATTTTTTTTTCTTTTCCATTTTCCGTTGCTGTTTTCGAACATTCTTCGATACGTCTTCATAAACCAATTGCCGTGACAATATTCATGTAATAGCGCTTTGACCTCAACCCGTTCCATTTTGGCTCGAGTTTGGCAGACTTGCCGCCGCAAATACATTCGTAAAACAGGAATTCCAAAGTCAATGAAGGAAGGAGTTCGCCTCGGCACGGAATGCTCATGTAAGGAACGCGAATAGTGGCGCAAAGACCCGAGATTTGAGTCGAATAAGTTGGGCGAAACATGCAGTGATGGGAAGATCGATGAGCTACCGTCAGTCAACCAGACAGACAATGCAGTCAGTCCAATAAGCTTTGATTTAGTCAATCAATTTATATAACATCCCCATAATACAGTCAGTCGATCAACCCAACAGGGAGATACATGGCTATAGGAAGCAATCCTAAGAGGAGCGATTTGGAATAATATAGGAATTGAACAATTCTTGAATCATTTCAACATTCATCATATGTTCACTTTTTAATTTCTTTTGGGAAATGAGGTTCAGTCCTTAAGACTAGCTATTACTCTTCAATATTCGTTCAAGAAACTCCAAGATTTCTCTGAACTTGGTGGAGACTCTTTAATGCTCTCCTATATATTTGTTTAAACATCACTATTACTGTTAACTCGTTTACGACTCTTTATGGCACCCATAGACTTATAAAGACTACTTTAAACTCCTCAGAACTTTTCCAGACTAATTCATGATCTAAAGCACTCGTATCCCCTTGGTTACGCTTCGGGTGATTCCATTCGCTATTAAATAACCAACTGCTGTGCAAATGTTAGTGGTATAAGAAAAACGCATCGCGTGGTGAGAGAGGGCGCGGGCTCAAGAGATTTCAGGTTTACCAGCTGAAACATAGTACACTTTTTACTGTTCAGGACTTGCTCAAAAAATTTTAGGACTTTTCCAAACTTCTTCAGACTCATCAATAGAAGATCAAAACTATCCCACAATTGTTCAAGACATGTCAAGATTTTTCCTAATTTTTTAAAACTCACTACAGCTGTTCAAGATTCGGTTACCACTCTTTTTTGACACTCCTGGACTCGATCGAGACTTTTCAATTCATTCACGCTTCTTAAAGTTCTCATACGCCTCTTTGACTCAGTTCAGAATTTAAACTTACTTAGGATTCTTCAAGACCAGTACCGGATTTAGGTGGAGCGTGCCTTGAGGAAACTCAATAAAAATCTCCCGAAAAACTAATTTTATCCATTTCTTTCTGTCGTTATCTTCAATTTTCCTTCTTACTTTTCTTTTCAGGCACTCTTTATCTCGCTTCTATATCACCAATTTTATGAACTAGTACTGTTTTGACGTTTCCAATCCTTTTGGAAAATTACCTCTTTCGATTGCAGAACTGAGGCACAATCTCAGAAGTTAAGCTAGAAACTCCCCGTTTTTTTAAATAACATTTGTCGGAATTTCGGTCAACTGATACATGTACAGACATCTAATTAACCAGCAGAAATACACATAACCATAAGACAATCAGTTAACCCATGTAAATGAACCAACAGCCAGCTAATGAAACAAGCCTCTATCAACGGACAAACAAGATAGAAAAAACACATGCATTGTCACTCAGATAGGCAGGCAGTCACCAACCCCCAACTGACCAAGAAAAAAAAACGAAAACATAATGGGTTGAGACGGAGAGGAGGATGGATCTGTCACATTTTTTTGTAAAAGTATGAAAATAAGAATTTCAAAAAATGTTGAAAGTTTCATCAAATACATGTGGGCAATTGGACCAATTTGAGGTACCTGTATCCCCCCACCACCACCAAGAAAAAATGTATTTATCGCACCCCTCCCCCACGGCAGGTAGGCAAACAGATAGACAAGAGATTCAGTCAGTCAGTTGATATACATACAGAAGCTGCAGAAATTCAGATGCTATAAGGCAATCAGTCAATCCACGTAAACTGACAGCGAGCAAATGAAACAGGCTGCTACCAACTGGCAATGATAGAAAAGCAGATACAAAGTCACTCAGACAGGCAGACAACCACTCAGTCAATTGGTCGGACAGACAGATAACCCCTCCCACAAACAGTCAGACCGGAAATCAATCAGTCAACTGATACATACAGATATCCAGTCACCTGAAAGAAATACAGATGGTATAAGGCAGTCAGCTAATGAAACAAGCTGCTCTCACAAAGGTCACTTTTGCCAAAGATACGTGCATGACCGATTCTGGGAGACAACTGGACTAAACAATACGGAAAAGGTCCTTATTTATTTTCAGGTCACTCAGTCCGAATGTGATCCTGAAATTTCTTTATTCGTAAAAAAATAGACCTTAAAAAGGCCAAAAATAACTAAATTCTTAGACCTAACACATCGGGAAAAGGAAGCACTGTTAAATCAAATTTTCACGTCGATCCTGATCTGGTCACAAAATTTCGATAAACGCCATATTAACTCAAAATGGCCTCCCAAACGCCGAAAGTGAAATCTTTCAAAATAAAACAAGTATCTAGTTCAAATTGTATCACTGATTCCGGATCTGACCTTGAAATTTTGTTTGAATCCTTTTTTCTTCCGGAGAAAGTCCAAAAGTGCCAACAGATCTTACATGCTTCCTTATCCCTGAAAATGGAGTTTAACAGATTACGTCGATTTTGGAATCGAAAACCGAATTTCCTGAATAAAAATTTTGCGCTACTAGGCCATGGCGTCCCTTCGGAGAACCACTGATGGTTTCGAATGGTTGCGGGTCAGTTGACCTTTTTACCGGCTTTTCAAAGAAAAGAAGGTATTATATTCGTCACAGTTGTCGAAATGGGGTGGGGGCAATGTTATCTTTACGTTTCAGAGTGCGTAGATTGCAACTGTAATAGTGGTTTAATTTTATCAGGTTTCTTTATGTACGGACAAAATTTGGGGCACGTAAACCTCAGGTAGTATTAAATCAATTGATTCCAAAGTTTGATATATTATGGAGAAGTACTTGAAGTTGCGCTGGTGAATGTTTGATGACAACTGGTCAAGTCGTTCATGAGTTTTTCCTCAATTTATGGTCAAAATAAACCGCGCCCGTGGATGCCGAACTGACTACCCGGTGCGCTCCGCGTAGTTGGACCCGGCATCCACGGGCACGATAGGATCCAAATTAGTGCGGCATTTAAGGATGAGGGAGGTGAGGGGAAGTATTTCACGGATTAATACATGGAGATTTACAGAAACCGGCCCGATTTTTTCTTTGCATTGATAGCTTTCGCTTAAAGTCAGTGAGACCAGAGAAAAATGAAGTTTTTCATTTCGTGTTATAATTTTTGTTGTTATTCTTAATTTCATTACCAGAATGTTTCTTTTTATAGGATTTATTTGTTCGTTTTTAATTCAACATCATGTTTTTATTTTCTGGATTTTTTTGTTTTATTTTCTTTGTACAATGTGATATACCTTTCTTTTGTTTTTGTTTTTCCGTTCACTTCTTTTGATATTCTATTTTTACAAAGAATTTCATTTTGGGAGATTTAAGTTTTGCTTTATCGTTTTCCACGTTGTACAAAATGATAGGTATACCTTTTTTCTTCCTTTTTTTAAACCTCTTCAGCCGTTTCGTTCATTTCTAATACGATTTCATAATGTTTCGTTCTATTTGTATTTAATTTGATTTCAGAATTTTTTCTGTTTTTATTTAATTTGATTACAGAATAGATGATTTTATGTATTCCTCAGAATATTTGTTCAATGATACGTGGCTCGAAAAGTCGGTTTTGCTTTCGCAACTGCGAAAGCTTCTTTTTTTGTGCGCTGGAGTTTTTTCTAGGTACATGTAGTTTTTTAGAATCATTAGTACGGATTTGATTATTCAGCCAAGCTGAATAATGAGTTTGAACAATTACTTCCTGGGCACGTCCTTTCATTTTTCTGGTATTGTTCAACAAAGAAATTCGAAGCTCTATTACCTTTACAATTCCAGAAGGTGATTTTGAAAGACCAATATATAACCCCTACTGAGACCCCGACAAGAACTATAATTCAAACATTGAAATTTAAATAGTGATATGACTACTCAATGTCTACTGGGAATAAAGAAGGGGTGGGTGTAAGAGGGTAGAAATCAAGTAGTAAGATGAATGAAAGGTACATGAAAGTTCCATGTGATAACTATAGTCACTTCTATATTGAATGTTCATATTATCATTACGTTTCCCTCAATCAGTTGCAATATTCTTATTGGACGAATTATGAACAACCCTATTTCAACTTTCTAAGGCTGCACAACGGGCTCAATTCCTAGTATTACCCATTAGCCAACATCCTAAACCCACTATCTTTCATTCACTCTGGCTTTCCAGGATCTTTCTGGATAAGTTCTACTCCACTGAAATCGAAAAATACTTTCAAATACCTTATAAAATGCATAACTTTCCAGATATAAAACGCGTAAACTAAACAAAATAACGAAATATAATATCCATCAAAATTATTGCAAAAAATATCAACGCCCACCAGGACAGAGCGCATTCAAAAACCCGCCAATTCAAATCACGCACGCAACATAACACGTGACAAAAAACCGTCAGATTATGCCAGACAGTATCAAAAGAAATCTGCAAATAGAAAATTTGGTTCCATTATGTCCATAGTGTCTAGTGAACACCTGCTTAGTCATAAACAAGTTCTTCAACCTTTCGTTTCCGAGACCCTGCGTGTGTTTTCAGCAAAACTGACCAGAGTGCAACTCACAAACGAAGACAGAAAGACGGATACGGAGCCACTCAGACAGACAGCAATTCAGTCAGTCTCTCAAATAGCCTGGCAGGCAGTCAGAGATTCAGTTCGTCAACAGACACATGCATAGACATCCAGTCAGCTGACCGAAATACAGATGGCATAAGGTAATCGAACAACAACCCAACAGATAAATGGACTGACAGCTAGCCAATGAAACTGGTTGCAAGTGAGTGACAAAGATAGAAAAACACAAAATCAGATACGCAGCCACTCAGACAAACAGATAATCAGTCAGCTGACAGAAAACAGTCAAGCCGTTAGTCACATGAGCAGACGAATAGTCAGCCAGTCAGCTCATCTCATTGGCAGACAGATTGACTAACTGACAGACTAGCAGCAACCCTCTTCTCTCGAATGTGTATTTTGGTATAAATCGTCCAGCCTGACTAGTTTCTTCATAGAAGGATGCGAGCGTCTAACAAATGTCTTCTTCTATCTTCTGAATTCCTGTACATCCAGTAGGTGGTATTTTCAAAACCACGTTCTTCTTTCTCTCTCATGACTTACTACTTATTTTCCCACTCGATCGGCCAGGTAGAATATCCATTTAGTTCAGTTACAGTTCACATGTACGTTTTAACACTCCCATTAAGACTTACATTTTCTCTAGGTTAGATCTGTTTTCACTATCGATCATTCAATACACACGCTTTCTCTGAACTCTTATCATTGTTATGATTTAGAATGCCCTTGCTGCAATCCGAATTAAACACCCTCGCAAAACTCGAAAAACCCGCAGACTGTTACCCAGTCAATCACCCATGCGACCCCAACTGACACAGTTATTCCCATGATATTGAGACATCAAGTTTCGGATGATGGTTTCGTGACAAGAACAACCGCAAAGGGATCACCTCTGTACACAGTTCAATGCTAGCCCCCCCTCCCCTCCGATAACTTAATTTTTAGCTCGCAAACGCCATCGTCCCTTAATTTTCTCTAGACTGAGAGAGAATAGACCGTGAAGAGGCAGAGAGAGAAGCATATAATGGAGTTAAGACTGCGTCTTTCTGGTTTCTGTTCGTGACAGAACGATGCCGTTCCTGAATCGTCATCTTCAGACTGCCCTTTGACGGCGCGTGTTATTTGTTACCGCCACAAGCACGCCTTTTCCGACTAGCGCAGTCACACGAGACACACAAGTGCGCGTGTTCGTTTCCTCCTTTCTGGCCGGATCCTTTTGGTGCTTGGGCCAGCCTTAGGGCACTGCACACTGCACAGCGACCTTTGCCACGTATACGGAAACGGGGTCGTATTTTTACGCACTCGGCTTTGTCGTTTTCCCAGCACTAATTCAGCAGACGACAAATTCGATGTGACGCGATTATAAGACGCCTTCGGCGCGCTCCTTCTTTATTCCGGTTCGCGGTTAAATTCGGCGGCAGCCACCGGGCACCGCGCAGCCGGCAGACTGTAGCGGACTCGTTAATGGCGTGCGCTGGATATTTTATGTTCTTTTCATTGTTCGGTACTTATTTTCTGCTTTCCGCGTATATTCGGCGAGGTCTTCTTCGCCTCGTCTTCCCGGACATCTCGCTCTCTCGGTTTGTTTCGAATCTTCGCTGCGTCGTACGATTTTATTTTTAAAGTCAGTCGCTCGCGCGCTCTGCGTTCTCTAGTATATTTAGATACCCGCCAGAGCGACCGAGGGGGGGAGGGGAGGCACCACGCGCGCGATCACAGCGAAGCGCCGTATTCGCGCCCGAGCGCGCACAAAGTATTCGATATTACGCGGAAGGCGCGTTAAGGGCGGATGGCGACCCCGACTCACCACGACCGGATCGCCCGGGTACACGCGTATTCCCGGCGGGCTGGTTGGAAGAATGGCCGTACGGCTCAGACACGCCTCGCGAGAACGCGAAGAATGACAGCAACCCCGGGTTTACTTCACCTTCTCCGCGGCTTCATCCGAGTCGACGGCTCGCCACCCGCGCACGTGTTCAGACGTGTCTGGCTGCCAGACAAGCACGTGCCAAATTTCGATTGTTTGTTAGAAAAGCGGCGGCACACGAAACCACATCATAATGCACCCTTCTGCTGTTCATCCGCGGAATACTCGCCTCACATTCGGTCGGCAAGAAGGGAATACTGTAGTCCATGCAATGGAGGGTTGGAAAACGCTCGAGCCTATTTTCGAAAATATTCTCGAAAAATGCTCGAAAATACGGGGTTTTTAGCTTCGTACGTCAAGCCAGTTAGTCTGGTCAAATTATCATCGAATATTATGATGTTAAAAGTTATACTGTTTTTAAGAATGTACCAAGCGTAAAAACAAGATAGACCAGGAGCTGTGCTTTCTAGCCACTTGGTTTACTCCTAGCAAAATTTCCTACTATTACTTCAGAAACTACGGGGAGGGGGGTCCACGTCGTTTTTACTTACCCCATTTCTTTGAGCGTCATGACACCCATCTTCCCTAACCCGGGTTGCGTTTTCCACCATTCCACCACGGTGGTAAGTGTGCCCTCTTCATCTGTCTTTTTCCAAATTACTCAAACAGTACGAGGGATATTGCAATTGCTCATCGGATCGAAAATATGTCTTTTATGGCCAAGTGGTAACGTGTACGCTCCGCAATCCTTGCGTCTCGAGTTCGACCAAAACCGGAAAGCTAGTGATACTCGACCGCCCCCCTCCCCCACACAAACATCCTAGCGAACACAGCGGCAACAGTATCAACCGAGGTGGAAAACATAGCGTGTCTTTTAACCTTCGCCAGTTCACACGATTACAATCGCAGAATGTGTTACCACCAGATCAGAAAGATTGGTATTGTGCGTGTGCACGTCGAAGAGAGCTCACTCAGTGTCATGAAACACGTGGTTAGCAACCGCTGCGGCTGCATACACTTCGGCGTAAAGAAGGAAATTTCTAACGCAACAAAATCGTGGAGAAAGCAATAGCGAACTAACCATTTATTGGACTAAATAGATTCCGTGTACAATTTCCTAAAAATGATAGTAAATACAATACTCCTAACAAGACAGGAACCACCATAAGGAGTCAGTAAGAAAATACGGTTCCTGTTTTTTCCGTATTTATTATGTAAATATCCAGGAACGTACCAAAGAGTTTCTCCTGGGGGGGGGGGGGCAAAAGTTGTGAAAGTCCCAACTAACTCAATTCAAAATTCCCAAGTATCGAAAAATGAAAGTGGACCTGGCACAGTGTATGTCCCACTGGTAGAGTAATGAGAGTGAAAACAATTATTTCCGAAACAACCACGCCATCTACCAAGACGTGAGTGAGCTAAGATATGCTTCTGTAGATACTCTACCAGTGCGATAGAACTAGAATGTACGAGTATATTTGACCCAGTAGAATTTTTCAAAAACTTTTGGGACAAACGGGGTCCTGTTGGGAGCGAAAGGGTTAAGACCACTCGCACTCTAAAAGACGCATTCAGATAGTGTTTCCGACTTTTCGTAAAGATTATCAGATTCCGCTAGAATTCAATCAGACTCCTTCAGACTTACTAAGCTGTTAGACTCTGATGAGACTAGTGCTGACTCCTTGAGATTTATCAGACCCCATTTTGAAGCATGTGAGACTCACTTGCATTCGTTCAAACTTTTAGACTATATTTAGACTCACTGAGGCTGGGCTATGACTCATCCAGACTCCATCCTCAATTGACAAAAAGAGAGGGTCACAAAGCCTCAGCACGCAAAAGAGCCAAAACTGGGATTTGAGGTAAAAGAGTGCTTCTTTTACAACCAATTAGAGCGCAGGACGCCAACAGAAACGAGAACGACATGCTAGATGAGGTAATTTTATAACGCCACTTAGTCAAACACAATTTTATGATGGACGCAATCGAGCTATTAGGGAAGCGGACTGTTTACATTTTGGATGCAATCGAACCATTCGAAGTAAAGGGCAAAAACGGGATGCAATAAGACCATGACAAAGGTGTGAGGGCTACTTTTCGGACGCGATCGGGCTTCTCCGATAATTGGCACCATTTCGTAGGGAATCCTGAACGGCGCGTTTTTGATCCCATGAACTAATCCAATCTCTCGCATATTTTTCGAGTTACTTGGGGAAAACTAACGAAGGGGAAAACACACACGAGTGAGGGTGGGTCTTATGTGAATCACTCGGTGAGCAATCCGCTCAATAATCCGCAAGGAAAACTCTAATTTGACTGGACTAAGTAAGGGATGATGATACTCGGCGAGAGAAACGAACAAAGTATGCTTAAGTATGGCCTGTTCACAAAATTGAGAGTACACGACTTCAAAGTATGAAAATAGCGAACTTTCATTGCAAGTCTGATTACTCATCTCAATTCAGAATTTTTTTTTTATTGATAATTCATTGAAGAGTTAACAGAAATTTATCGAACTAAACTAGGTACCTCTGATACTGGAAGGGTTCAACCAGTTATAAATTCTACAAAGAACATTCAGATAAGCTTGTTAAAGGGTATAACTTTTAATTTTTTAGCCCCTTCAATTCTCAAAATAGGCAATACGCAATACAAATTTCTTGTTTCTCTTTCACAATAACCGCGATTCATAGCCATCTTCGACAAAGTATGACATTTTGACCAGTGAACTTTCATTTGAAAATTTTTCAATGTTGCTACATGTTATGAAATTTTTCAAATTTTGGAACAGAATTATGCCCGCGACAAATTCTTTGCGCGCTCATCTGAAAAGTAGCAGTACATCATTACTATTACCACATGCTGCCTATTTCAAAAACTGAAAGGACTATAAACTTTGAAAATTGAGCACTTCAAAAACTATACTCAAATTGTATGATAAGAATTCTAAAAGCGGCGTCGACTTTTCAATATCAAAGGTAGGCAATTTAGTTCGATAATCTTTTGTTACCTTTTCGAGGTTCTACCTACTAATTACCATCGAAAAAGAAAATTTTGCATCGAAACTAGTGAGCAAATTCGCAACGGAAGTTTACTATTAATTTTTCAAATTTCAGAACTTTCATTAACTGTCATCGGCGAATCGGGATATCAGCGATGGGTTTCAAGGTCCAAGAATACAGTCTTGATAACGTTTTTGTTCCAAGTTGCAAATTTTGATGCCTAATCGGGGGGTGGGGAGTTGAAGATTTCATAAGATGAAGTTATTGTCTCACAGGCTTCAATGGACGCTGAACTGATGTTTGATATTGATTTGACCCAAGTAATGAATTGTGGCACCTATATAGGGAGTCTGCTCAAGATTGAATACCCCGAGAAGTACAATATGAATGTCATTTCATAGGTTTAAATAGTCGCCGAACTTATTCTTGATGACTATTTGACCGTAATTAATAAACTGTGGCATCTATGAAGGGAGCCGAAAACTGAGAGGACATCGATAAGCACAATATGAGTATCGTATCTTAGGATTTAAGGGTCGCTGAACTCATTTTTGGCATTATTTTGGTTTCAACATGCAACTTGTGACTACTAAAGGAGCGGGGCGGGGAGAAGTTCACTTCTAATAATATTTACGAACTGATACATTATGGAAATCATTTCGTAGGGTTTGAAAATCTTTCGACCTCATTTTCAGCATTATTTTGACCGTAATGTGGAACGTTTCGTATCTAGAGTGTGAGAGGCTATGCGAAAGGTTCACAAATATTCATATTCATGAGTAGGTAAAATACAGGCTCCGAAAAGAAACAGTAACTGGTGCGATGTCCTGCCTGGCCGATCAAGGGAGAAAAACGGGCAGTGAGTAAAAAGAAGAAGACGGAGAAGAATGCGATTTTTGAAAAGATCACATAAAGAAAGTACACGTACGCAGGCGACAAAAGACGTTTTGGAGACGCTCGCATCTTGCTGTGCAGAAAGTAGCCAAATAGGATGATTTACAACGAAAATGTACTCTGAAGAGAGGGTTAGCACAGAGTCATTCGAGGGCTTGAACAAGTTTCGATGAATGGTGTCCCTGACGACCCCTACCGGAGTCTGGATGAGTCAACACAGTCTGAATGAATCGAATGGACGTTGCCTTACCGCCCCTCCCATATCGAGACCATTCACCCGCATTTGGTACTCTTCACGTGATCATGTCCGCATTGTAGAATAATCACCAAAGCAAGCAGACTTTTGAGTTAAAAAGGAAGGATCCTACAAGCTGTAGTCAAGTTTCGCAGGCCCTACAAGAGGAACCAGGCTAAAGTTCGGAACTAAATTCATAGTTATTCGTACAGATAGGCGAACATTCGACTATAGAAGAATCGCCAGGAAAATTTTGTGAAGCAGGGCAAGAACCACTGCTCGAATGAGTTTCAACCACTCTGCCAAGCAGTGATTCAGATGTCTGTCGTTACATTTTATGCACACGTAACAAAGAGAGCATGGAAGACTCTTTTTTCCGAGAAGTAGTGCGACCCGAACTTAGGCCGTTCTCCGGTACTGGTATTCAAAATACAGACTGCAAAACGAAAGACGGGACCGAAAAGACGAAATCCCCGGATGGGTACTTTCAAAGACATGAAAACAAAACTAACAGGCAAACTCGTCGACATAAAATCCCCTCAAAATTTCCGCCCGCTACGGCTACGAGCAGACTGTATTTCCGCTGCTCACGGTTTTGGTTTGGTAATACGCCAACACATCGTGTTTCATTAATCTACTTCCTCTCGGCTCCTCGTCCTTATTTTCTCTTAATTTTTGTCAGAAAAAAGCGCTTTCGACCATCGGATTAGTTCGTAGTTAAAATGAGGGGCTCACGATAACGGGGGGAAATGCATCCGAAAATGATCGGATGCTTGTAGATAGGTGCTCAGCCAGTTTTGGATTCCGAATGAATTAGTGCAAGGGAGGAGAAACGATGAAATTATACCGACATTTGAGAAATTGAAATCACCAGATAGGCATTCTGCATCTATTTTCATTCTGTCCTCTCGAGCGACCATCAATGGGGAAACTACTGATGAGTCGTATTTCGGGGAAACACTATTTCAAATTATCGATAATGCTGCAAAACTCATCAAATTTCACGTAATATGGACACGATGTTGTAAATTGATTTCCCGAACTTGTACCATAAACGTACACAGTTAGCTGCTCTGACAATATACATAATAAAGTAGTTATCAAATTGAATAATGTTCCTCTTGGGACGCATTGTGGTTATAGATGGGAAAAAACGTGCGCGTTATTCATTATTTATAACACATTATTTATCCCTGAAATAAACCCAAGATTTTTCTTCTACGCAGGCATGTTTTATGCAAGGTCGATAGGTCGTGACAAGTTTGAAATTTTGCTTTCATTTCGAAGCTCTAGGCTCATACATGACACCAATTTTCCCCAGGAAGACGCTGAGTCCAAAATTTACTACCCAGCGTTTCCTGGTTTTAGTACCGCATACACAAACTTTTTCGGGTCTACCACGTGCACTAGAATTGCTGGCCCCTGAACCTTTCTGTTACTAAGCTGACTCATTTCACATTTGACACCCCGAAACGTGTTTCTAACCATGATTTATTTCATCCCCTGAACCGGTCCTCGTTTCTTCATTCCGCGAAACAGTCTTCTATTTTAAGGACACATGCGAACAAAAAGTTTTCAACTTTTCTAATTTACTTTCGACTTTACACTCCGAAGAATCAAAAATGTCACCACCAAAATTTTCATCAATCTTCAGTTTACAGGGTCATCTTTTAACAAATAGGACAATTCGCCCTTTGTAACTCGTTATAACTCCTCCATTCACGCGAGTTAACAATGAAAAATCGTTTATTAAATAAAGGACAAAAGAGGCTTTCATGGAGTTCAGTGTACTTCGAAAATGAATAGCAAAATCAGGATACAGGAAATACAAAGGTAGACTACTTGGAACCAAGTAGGGTACAAAAGCAACAAGGTAGTTCAAACGCGTGGAGCGACAGAAAAGACATTCGAAACCAGTTTGTGTAAAAATGTGGACCACACCAAACTTACCGGAGGAATAGGAAAAGCCTTGATGACAGAACTTGATTTCTAAGGAAGTTATGCGGATAGTTTCAACATAAAAATAAGACCGGTATGATTTAGGATGAAAAGGAAGGAGGGTTTAACTCACCCTCGCAGAATTCCCGCAGATAGGAGTTACCCTCCTTAGACATGCCAGAAAAAACACCAATTTCAGGAATTTTTGACGAAATCGAAAGTCAGGCATCAGATTTCATATTGCCCAGCAGTCATGATTCGTTAGCACCGTTTCATCCTGTCTTTTTCAAAAATCGGGACTTTCCGGGACCTTGATCGACTGACGGTATCTTGTTTTCCTTGTGCCATTAGGTAAGCCAACAGAATGATTTCAAATCGTATAGAAGAAAAAGACGCGAGAAGATTTTAGTTTGTTTCATTAAAAAATAAATTTTGTTTCTACATCTGCTTAGTTGTTTCTTGGGTATGTGTGTCAGTTGTGCTCATACCTAGATTTCTGCGTGCACCATGCAGGTTGAGAGGTTCAACTTACATTACAAGCCTCCACCACAAGTTCAACTTTAATAATTAATCTCCCTCATTAATTTCAACTTTAAGATGAAATAATCCAATCACATCTGTCATAATTCGGAAATTCAGAAATATTAGTTATGATCGTCACTCTGCTTCTACAAATTATTTCACACTGAGGCTGTTCAGCCAGCAGGGCTTCTTAGCCAATCGGAAGGGCTCTTTTTCTAACTTGTTGTCCACCCGAGTCCTGGAATCCGCCTTTTCGAGCATTACTTCAAAGACGTTGCGGAGGCTGTTAGGGCTGTCTTAGCCCTCTTCCCTTCTGGCTGAAAAACCGGCCTAGGTCGAAAATTCTGGCGAGTTTCTACGTGGGCTCGAACCCGGGACCTCCGGATTCTGAGACCAACGCGCTATCCACTCAGTCAACCAGACCTCCGTTCAGCCAGCAATCTTGAACTTTCATTCCTTTCCCCTCCCATTTTACAGTCTTACAAATTTGTTCCAGTACGCTGTTAAAAACCTTAGAACACCACACATATGGGTACAAATGTACCAATAGCAGAATACACATGCGTATAATCCCATGCATATCAACAATGCGACCCAGTTCCTTGCCGAATCTGTTCGGCAAAATTAGACCCTCGAGACCGTATGTCGAATGTGTTGCCTATACTTTTGTTGGAAGGTAAATTAATTTCCGTACCCAATTTTTTTGTGAAATATTGTGCACAAAACGTTATATCATCGTAACGAAACTCCGGAATGGCAATGTCCTCTTCATCCTACTCGCAGAGCCAAATGTATTGTCATCTTCTTCAACAACGGCTGAGCGAGTAGGGGTTGGTCTTAAATTGTACATTTTGTCTGACCCAATTGCATAAAATAAATGAAGTACTACTGAAGTGAATATGTTAGAATATCAATGTTTATTTTACCACTGCCAAGGGGGAGGGGGGAACTGTATATTTGCCGAAATAATGAATTACATTTTTGCTGTACACTTTCTGTTTCGTTGTTCAACGTGAAATACTACCTGTGGGGGGGGGGGGGATATTGGCGGAGAATAAGGAAATTTCACGCCCAAAATATCCACGAAACTTTTTAAAAAAATAAAGAGAAATAGCTATTATAATTCTTTCCAAAAATACATACAAAAAAAAATTAATGGTAAAAAAGAAAATCATCACAGATAAAAATTTGTGCCCCTGTCTCCCACCCAACTAAAAAAAATCAATCTGGGCTCTCGGGTTACCCTTGAATACCATAAGTGACATACCATTTATAAAACAATTGAAAATTGCAAATTTCTTTCTACAATAAATTAATTCTTTTTTCCTACTGAAAACTACATTTTCCTTCATTATTACTTGGTTAAATCTAAAAATAAATATACAAAATTCAGCGTTGAAAAATACAAATACAACCCACTTACAAAAACTGTAGTATTTATACAAGACAAATAAATTGCTATGGGTACAATAATCGTACCCATGTGTGGTGGTGATGGACTTTTTTTTATATATCTAGGGTTAAAAAGGTCCGGGGACAGGGGATCATCCTGCTTCACTCCCCTTTGGAGAGAAAATTTCGTACCTTTGATAGCAACTCGCACGCAAGTTTCTGAATGCTCATACAGGCAGACGAGAATTTCTATAATTTTGTAGGGTATTCCTTGCTCTGCCAGGGACTGCCATAATTTACTGTGATACAATGAATCAATGCAATTCAATTCAAAACGTTTTTATTACAGGAACGAACTTTGCAGCAATATTGTTAAACTGCAGGTGCTCCCGGCCCTTCAAGAGCAAAAGCGTATCTCGCCCTCTCCCACTCTCCTCTATCTTGAGCTATTTTGTGATAGAATTTGTGTTGAAGGAAATTATTTATTTCATGGACCCATTTCTTAAGTTGACCTCCTTTTCTCCTTTCTATGAAAGGAAAAGCCCAAAATGCCGTTTAGTGGGTCCATCTTTCGGGTGGCATTCGGGCGATGTGCCCCGCCCAACCCCATTTTTGGTTCCTAATATGGACTATGGCGTTTTTGAGATTTGGGATTCTTTTTCTTAGCGTGTCAGTACTGATTTTTTCTATTTTTCTTACACCCTAGGATAGACCTCAGCATGGCATTTTCCGTGGTAGTTATCTTCGCTATTTGTTTATTTGTCAGAGTCCACGTTGGACACCCGTAGGTTATTGTTGGTAAGACGCACATATTGTAAATTTCTCCTTTTTGCCAGTTTTTGAAGTTTCCTTTCAAGGCACGTTTTAATGCTCAAAATTTATTCCACGCTCCTTTTACCCTTCGACTTATCTTTCTCCATTTTTTGATTGAAAGATATTGTTTGCCCTAAATAAATTACTTCTTCGGTTAAACTGATTTCCTTGTCAATTTTCATTTTTTTCATGCCATAAATGTTGATTTTTTCAAGTTAGTTGTAAGTCCAGCTGTTTTGTTTTTTGAGTTTAATTCATCTGAGACGTCGTCAGCAATGAGGGTAATATCGTCTGCAAATCTTAGATTAGTAATTTTTCTCCCATTTATTTCTAACACTTTGTTTCCTCATGCTAGTTCGTGAAATACCTCTTTAAGCACACAATTAAACAGGATTGGTGATAATGGATCGCCTTGACGTATACCTTTCTTAACTTTGAAATATGGGCCTATCTTATCGCTTTTTATCCGATCTTTTAGACCAGAATAAATTTCTGTTATAATTTTGATTATTTGGTAGTTAACCCCTTGGTTTTTTGGGACCTCGGCCATGAATCCGTACTTTACTGAATCGAACGCCTGGTTATAGTCTATAAATGCAAGATGGGTACTCAGGTTATAGTTGTGAGTTTTGTCTAGAATTTGGTTAATTGTGTGCAGGCATAGGGTTGGGCTGGACTCGAGTCCTTATTTGGGACTTGTGAATCGAACTCTGAGTCTTTTTTTTTTCCAGGACTTGTGACTCGGACTTTTACTTGTTTACAACCTCAAATTTAAGAGTCCTTTAGTTTGGCAATAAATTATCTAATTTCAAAATTTGAATCATGAATTTTGCCAATTGCAAGATATAAATTTACAATTTGCAACCCTGGAAGCTGGAAAGTACAGCCGCACAGATTGTCAGAAGAAAAGGACAACTAAAAGACCGTCTGTAAAGGCATTCTTCTTATAACAAGAGATAAAAGCCCGTCACATGAAAAGGGCGTTATCTCAATCACAAAGTAAGACAAGAAAGACACATTTTAGTTGTCTTTTTCTTGTGACAGTCCGTGCGTTAAAAAAAAGTGAAAGTGACCTGTCCTAGTGCCTGTAGTTGTACTTGTTTTTTGTGGTGATTGCTGATAGCCTAATAGTGATAGCAGGTTTGCGGTATGCGAATATATGATATAAACTGGCAGAATTATTGATATTATGTCTCACTCTCACTATTGAAAAGTAAAGGTAAAATCAGTGTACAAGGATTCCTTTGGCAATCGGACTCAGGTCCTTTTAAAATCGTGAACTCATGATTCGGACTTCGAGTCTAAACAAAATAAATGACTCGTGGCTATGGCTTGGACTTGAATCAGTTTTTGGGATTCGAGGCCCAACCCTGTGTACAGGTGATCGAGTGTGGAATAGCCCCGCCTAAATCCAGCTTGTTCGGGAGGTTGTTGGTCCTGGAGTGTTCTCCTGATCCTTAATTCTACTGCCTCAGAGAAAATTTTTGAAAACGTTGAAGAGAAGCTGACTGGGCGGAAGTTTCCAATTTGATGCCTGTTACCTCGAAGGAAGGAAGCAGGAGAGGTTTGTGTCTGAACTATGTATGTCGCCCAAATGATCCTCTCCGTGATAGCTGATAGGTTTAATCTTGGTCCAGACTATAAAGATTTTCGTAAAACTTTGTTGCTATTTGGTTGATGCCTCCTCTGTAGTAAACCCTTTCATATACGTTGATAGTTGTGTGTTTCTATTAGTTTTTTTCATGTTTTTGGTATTTTCCAGAGTCTCATTTATTAGTGCCTCTCTCCTCTTGTTTTCTCGATCTCTCTGTAAAGTCCTGATAGCCTTGGAAACCATGTTGAATTCTATCTAATCCTTTACCTACTTGTGTTTTTTCTTTAGGAGCTTGCGCCTGGCCAGATATAAGTTATCAAGTTGAATTTGTTCTGCTATAGAAGAAAGTTGGGAGAGCCTCTCTCCGAATGCCAGCCCAGGCTTTCCCAGAGCCGTCTTCACGTAGACGCATATCTTGTTATAATAAGCTTCTATGTTATCTGGAAAAAGAAGCTATTGGGATATGTCTCCAGTGATTGCTTTTGGAAAGTTTCCTAAAGTGGGTCTATCAGTTCTGATAGAGTATTTTGATAGAGAGGTATGTTATTGATTTTTCCCAAGGGTTCTTTTTGTTCGTTAGTTTTGTGTTTTCTATGTGGTTGGTTGAGACTGAAAACTGCACAATGAATCAAACGCATTACTAAATATCTACGAACTTTAGTCATACCTCTATGTTATACTCTTTGGATTCCTCTATAATCCGGTTCTATGTTTGAATGTGGTCTATCGTGACAAACTTTTCCCTAAATCTGCCACAATGGACCACATTCCAACATTGAACCAGACTGATAATGGTCTACAGGGGGCATAAGCTGTAACTTTCACTAACAGATTATACACTAGGCGCAGCAAGCATAGCAAGCAAACAATAAGCAAAAGCAAACTAATGTGTTTTTATTGACTTGCATACTGCGTGCTTTGACGTGCATTGTACGCGCTGATTGGAATGGTGTATACAGATTACAGATCCAGCAAAAGCAAAATAGTTTGCTTTTGCTTATGGTTTGCTGGCTATGCTTGCTGCGCCTAGTGTATGATCAGCTGTTTTTTTCACGCGGTGCTCGACTTGGTTCGACTCTTTCCTCCCCTCCTAGGGTCTTTTGGGAAACCTCTACCCTCCCCGTCCACCTTTAATTTTCTCATGTGGTGCTCGAGTGCTCGAAAACTCTCATCAGGTGCTAGAGCCAGCGAGCGCAAGTGACCGCCCATGACGGGGGGGGGGGGTGTTCCACACCGGCTATACCGGCAACCAATCGGCACCACATTTCGCACCACTCGAACACAACTTCCTCTACGGGGCTTTCGGGACTTTCAGCTCCCCCAGCAGTGCAGACTTGCTCGCTGCTTCCCTGACCATCGTAGATGCTCGAGGCTCGACTACAGTCGGACGCGCGCGCGATCGATTAACATGGCAGGCACTAAACTTAGCGCAGCGCCAATTATGCAAGCCGAACACGATGCGAAATGCCGTCGATGAAATATTAAAAACCTTGTATATTATCATTTCTTGGCAATGTCGCCTTTGTAGCCCGTCGTTACTCGATAAACAGAATATAAATCTAATTATCAACGTTCGCGGTCCGATCATTGGAAGCGCGAGAGACACCATAGCAGGGAGCAAAAGCAAAGAAAGCGCGAGGGAAAGAGCGAGAGATTGAGTGTGAATATGTGTGTGCGTATGTGCGAGTGAGAAAGAGAAAACAATAAGTCCGCAATGGCGTGAATAAGTGGTGCGTCAAACCGGCTGAACTGTTTCCAAAAACCGGGCATACGATTCGATTTACGAGTATCGCACGTCGCAACAACCGCCTCCGTGAATGAGCGAGACAACGAACCGAGTACAGTGCACGTCCTTCGACGTATGTACGCTTTTTTTCTCATTTTTTACAGGCAAAAAGTCCCGAGCAGACGCACCAAGAGACCGAACGAGACCAATTTCATTGAGAAAAAACGACCACAACCTGTTGCCTGTGTGCGCCACCACCGGACGCGCGATCCCACGACTGGTTCCTACGTGTCTTCGCAATTACTCGACGGCATTAGCACGTCTCGCGTGAAACGCGAACACGCACCGGCACACGGTTGAAATGCGAGAATGAAAAGAGCGAAAAAAAACAAAAAACAGCGAACAAATCATAAGCACGGAAAGTGAGAGAAACACGAAAAAAAAAAGGATTCCGGTATTTACGGAACCATTTAGCGTCATTTGGCGCCTCGCCTCAAACAAAACCATCATTTCGCATTGTTTACAACCCATGAGAACGGGCACGTTCGTTTTGTTTACTCCAGACGATCTTCGCGAGATTGTCAATTAACGCCCCCGGCCAGCGTGTTAACTCCGACGGCGGCGGCGCAGCACGCTAGCCCCGCGCATACATTCGCGAGTGGCTACAAGAACACACTTGAAATCCAGCAGAGCGAAGCACACATATGTCTCAGATTAGAACGGACCAACGGATGCACGTCAACATCGATACCGTTGTCCAGACCGCTTTGGATACCCTCCAGCATTGGTAATCCGCAAATCCTTCCCCCATTCATCGTCAGATGTACTGGCCTATGCCTAAGAGTACCTGCAGTTCGAGCTCATTTGGTGCGAACTAAACACGCCTCAAGACACTCCTCAAACAACTACAAACACTCGAACCTATTACAAGCAGTTCGCGGGAAGCGATGGTGACTCCTCCATAAATCGACATGGGCACATTGTCCTCCCCTCCTTTCTTCATTAACGCCACACCTTTCGACTCAACGTGTATCTAACATTGAAAATTGAATTCGACGACCTCCATAACCTGAAACAAGCAGCTAGCTGCTGGAAGAGGGTCGGCTCTCGACTGAAAAATTAGACTAGCCTATCTCTTATTAGCGGTCCTTGAAAAAGATATCAGGAAAAAGACCTATGTATTGGTAATAATGTTTAAGGTTTTTTGTTCCGGGATATAAGATCTGATAGAGGAAAGGTAATTGGGATAACACTACACAGACACCAACAGCATACAGTAGGTTCAAAAGGCTTCAGACTGCGAAGCTGCAGGCTCCGCAACGTTCGCACTTCGACCATCTGGTCGAAGATTTCATTCTGAAAAGCAATTGATCAACAGATAAAAGACCAAAACTCCTAGCCGGCCCTAAAAACATCAAATGATTAGCAAGCAATTTTCCACTTCTAAGGGAATGAAAACAATGTAATATTTACGCTAGCAGGACTGATTTGTCTGAATAATGTTACACAAGACATCAGTACAAACATAATGTGCACTTCAACATACTGATTTACTGATAACGTATTTACATGCTACATATTACAACTCGTTCGCTTCTCGCTACTACTGGTAACTGGCAACAGAAAACGTTCTTCTATATTACTCAATTCAACCAATTCAGGTGGCATCTTAGGATGAGGAAATTGTAACTCTTCATGCGCTAAAAACTCAGCACTGACATAAGAACTATAGAAAGTCGCTTGATAATAGCCATAAACAATGTAATTGAATGTTAACGGCTTTGATGACCCTAATAAAAACTTTCACAAAAAATACCCGATCAATGCAGACTGACAGAACACACCGCTTATTCCAAAACCCACCAAGATAACGAGAATTCCTTTTCTGTATTATTCCGTTTAATGCGTTCAAAATTCATTTTCCGTTTTAATGTGTTCTATGCGGTAATCAAACAGAACACTAAACATAAACACCAAAGTCTGGTCAAGTTAAGAAACATAACTGGCTACCCGCAATACACACCAATATAATATGGGTATTTTGAAGTTGGAAGGGAAGGACGAGTTCAAGAACACGTTATCAGAACCGTGAAAAAATTATGTTCTTTAACTGGACCAGGCTTTAGGTAATGCTGACACCTCCTAGCCGACCCAAAAAACATCAAATGATCAATTATCAAGCATCGGCTACTAGTAGGCAAATCAACACTAATACTAAGGTGTCTTGCGCCCTCTTGTGGAGTCTGCGACAACTCAGAGAAGAAGAAAAAAAGTAATTGCAGCAACAGGCTCGGCTACTCGTAGCCGACCCTAAAAATGATACCTCAGTATATTGTCTTGGTTGAAGTTTTCAATTCTGAGTCCTCGCCCCTACCACAGATGTCACGAGTCTGAAATTTAGGACAAATGAATGCTGAAATCGAATTTGGGACCACAGAAAATCCCCTATTTATTTATTATTTGTGTCCCCTCCCCCGGCACGTGCCAGGTCCCAATAATGGTGAGGGACAGATTTTACAGTTTTACATAATGAAAAAATCAAAATCAAAACTAAACTATAGAGGGGGAGAGGTTGGCACCGGAACAGACATATGGAATTGGCTGCGGAGAGGGTCCAAGGTCACCACCGTGGGGCCCAGAAACTGAGGGGTTAAATAGCCAAGGGGTGTACGAGTATACCAGATGACCTTAAATGCGCATGGGAGCACCACAAGGGACACCTGTTACAGTACCCTGCTAATAGAGCCGATGTACTGGCTTCTAGACATGTAAAATAAGTCAATCGTACTGCGGCATAAAAGGGAACATAATCACTGGCAAGCTAGCGAAAGAGGGCATAAAAAAGGAACGGGCAACACCCAGGCCGCATATTCCTGCAGCATACAGCGTCATAACATCCGAAGTTAAGGTTTCGATAAGTAAGCAGATGGAAATAATGCACTGGCGGTCTGCCAGTGGCATGAAAGCCAGCAAAACACTGATAGAGGACGCCCCCAGTAAGTAAGCCAAGTTCCCACTGGGGCTTGACAGGAAACATGCAAGGCTCATGGTCGGACTACTAACTGGTTACGAGGCCATAAAACACATGTGGTATAATATGGGAGTGGTGAAAAGCGGCTCCTGTAGATACTGTGGAGAAGAAGAAGAAACCTCGATCCATATCATATGTCAATGCCCAGCAATAGCCGGGACAAGACACGAAGCACTGGGACTAGAGTATCCATCACCCAGTGAAATCAAAGGGATAGAGCTCAGTACAATTCTCACTTTGGCTATAAAAGTAAAGCTACTGAGCTGATCCTTAACAGCAACCTGAGGAATAGTGCAGTGGACTACAAAGTCTGAGCACCGGCGCTCACAGCGCCACCTCACACAAATGAATGATAAGAGTCATTAAGGAGGGGGGCCATAAAATTTTGCTCCTTCTAGACCCCCTAATTTTGTTTTCAAAAGTGTTTTACTTTGAATTTCGTCACATTATGTTCAAATTTGGTAGCTGCCACTCCCTCCCTCCGGAAATCATAATAGAGTTGAAAATCTGAAATTTCCAAAACGAATTCAAAATACTTTATCACTACATGTAATTTAACGGGATCATATTATACTTGGAGATGGTTTCATAATCATTTATGGTAGCATACAGCCCATTTTTAGCCACGTATCATCTCCAAAAGCCCTAATATTTCAGTTTTTGAGAACTGCATTTAGAATTTTTTCTAATTTATTATCGGATTGAATTTTTGAGAACACCAGCGTCTTCATCTGAATGACACAAACATGAAGCGATAAACGCAAACGAATCAGGATCCTCTAACTGAATGCAATGAGGGTTTCAGTAACGTTGTGTACGGATCTCCTACAGCAATCAGGCGCTGCACCGCAACCCATTCATCAACACACGCGTGCACACAGAGCAGAAACCAGGTGTTATTGTTTGGCTGTACATAATGTGTCCTGTTTCATGAATCAAAATATAGAAATATGAAAATACGAAATGATTACAGCTACAAATATATGTAGTTACACACATTAGTTATCAAACTTCCAATTTGGCGCAGTAGTTTACCTGCCAGTCCCAAAGAAACATTCATCTACCCCATCAAGTATCTCTACACCTGCAGCCATAACAAAGGGCATTTGGAGAGTACCTAAGTATAATAGATGTTTTTTTTTCCTCCACAATCATTTGTAAAAACGACCATTGTCACTTTTAAACATTCATATTAACAAAACATCGAAATAATCCGCGAATAAACGACAGCCCATGACAATATCCAGATGGTGAGAGGTATATAAAGAATACATACAATGCTGATGACAAATGTTCCATGAATGACAGTTCGTGAAAATTTTCAAACTATATTGAATGCAAGTACGTACTTGACTCATTCGAATCATTTTTCTACATCTTCCTTTCCAAAATCCTGGTGACCCTCTATATTACAACCCACCTAGTGTGTCAAAACCAGTTTTCTCTAGAACTGGGATTAAAGTGTCCCGCCCTATGGTTCTTTGAATTTTCTCCTGCTCGTTGCCCAAGCCACTGGAAACTCGCAGCAAACAATTGAGCTATGTTCACACTAACTATTCAGCTAGGTTTAAACACAAAAATCTTAGTTCGCTGCAGGTGAGTGGTTTTTGACATACTAGGAGGGTTTTAACATAGTCACGTTTTCGGAGCGTTTTATAACTCCTCATAAAATGGGAAAAGTCCCAGGTGAAAGAACACGTCTCCTACATTCCCAAACACCCAAAAAGTGAAAATTGATTTTTTAACACACTAGGTGGGTTTTAATATAGAGGGCCGCTGGTGTTTTCGAGTTTGCCAGACATTCTGGTACGAGGTGTCCTTCCAATTATTGCAATTTTTAGCTCTACGTAGAAGAGAAAAATATCCTGCGCTATATCTACACCTTCTCTACAAGCTGTAGTGAGTACGATCAATTCACTTTAGCCGACGGTCTAGCTGATCCGCTAATCACGAAAATAGGACGAACAGCACGTTCTCGCGTTCATCCTTTTGCTCAGTTTTACACAGTATAAGGTACCAAACGTTAAACTGCATGTTGTGCACTCTGTTCACAGGAGCCTAACGAACATTTTCATTCTCCGTCGACTTAGTGATACCACTTTCCCGGTGTTTTATAGACATTGTGACCATACTTCTTGAACGCCCAGGGTAGAGGCGGATGCTGAGGATACCGTGGACGAAGACGAGAACGAACATATTCATACCTAACGAGCTCCACGTAAACGAAAGACTCAACACGGTCATAAAAAAGAACTCTCAAATATTTCGGGAACACAGCGAGGCGAGACAGCCTGGAAAAAACTAACCGTCCAGGGACAAATGGAAGGTAGAAGATCCAGAGGACGATCACCTAAGCGGTATACGGACCTCACAAAGCAAACCAATGGAATGTTGCTGACTGCACTACGAAGGCCTAGGATAGACAGGCCTGGAGGGAGCTAGTCTACAACATCCTGTAGTCACGATGCTCGGAACCGAGTGAACGACGACGAAGAAGAGGAGCACTAATCATAAAACAACAGAAATTTTAAAAATATCAATTACGGGATGAAATTGAAGTTGTATCTATGTTATACTGGGTAAGGTGGCAGGATTCAATGTCTGAAATCCCTTATCATAGCTTTTCAACTTTATGATAACTGACTTATGAAAAGGCTGAATCAGTTCAATGGGCCTGACCGAGTTTTGCAAACTCATAATAAGACAAAACCTGTCGTAAAGTATGTGTAACATGAGAACAACGGCATGGAAATTAAATTTGTAACAAGTTTACTTATTCGAACTGTATCTAAAAATATACAGTATAAGTAAATAATGCATTTTATGACCGACGCAAAATCCGGCGAGTTGAAACTGTGTGTGCCAGAGGGCTTTGGGAAGAGTAGAAGCCTACCTCCTTCCCCCACAGTGAAACTATCGTAACGCTGGACTTGTTCTTACGAGAGTCACTCCAGCTAATTTTTACTGGTCAATAATTTGGGGGGGGGGAATCAGAATTTTTAGCCTGCTGAGTACTGAAATTTATAATTAACTGTGGAAATGGCGAAATAGAGGTTCGACATGGATAAATGGTAAAAAAGCGATCCATGTTGTCATTCTTCAAAACGGTATCTCAAATTTCAGGATAAAGGGATGACTTAAGAGAACCGCATTTTAGGTTTCCTCAACGCAGCTTAGTGTGGCAGGACGTGCGGCGTGGCCCCGAGACACCGCACCCCGGCCCCGAAAACTACCCTTTCGAGTATTGCGTCAGTGGCCGCAGGGACCGTTTTTTAAGATAGGCAGTTCTTGATTAAAATTCAAACAATGCTTGTCAGCGCTCAGGATGCATGAGATGATACGCCAAACTGATTATCGATCAATAAATTCTTTGTAACAAATTGACTCTCAAATGGGTTATCATATGTAACACTCTGATCGAAAGTTTTTTTGGGAAAAACGTTCGTAAGGGCTTCAATATAGGGCTCTTGGAAATCTATCGATGAAATGATTCCCATCACTCATTGTTGATCAAATAATGCTGCAGTGCTGGGAATAAGGTGCCACTCTGTCGATAATGAGTTATGAGTACCGGCGTATATGGACGCTGTTAAACATAAGGGAACCAACCAGCAAAATCTGTTTTTTGAGAACACGTGATTCGAAGTTCAGGAGCCAAGTAGAAACTATATAACATAGCGTTTAGTGATAAGCTTTTTTCAACGTAAGTACACATTTTTGAATCGGGGCCCAATTTTGAAAAATTCTACTTTTTACGCTCTTTCCAACGATACTTTACGCTTAACAGCGTCCATATTAGGTAAAATTTCTGACAAAATGAGATCATGCGGAGCTCCCTAGCTTCAAAATTTGCCGAGATATGGCTTTTTAAAGCTGAGGTTTCAAAGAACTCAATTTTAAGAAAAATTCAATTCAAAAAAGGTTTAGAAATGGAAAAATTACAAATTCAAAGCGGCATTTCGTCGATGAAGAAAATAATACAAAATGAAAAAGTTTAATTTCCAGGGATAACAAAACCGATCCGGGTGGGGACAAAACAGAGAGAAGGTAGGTTCACGTTTTCGTCTGTAATAGACGAACGAAGGCAGACAGAGAAGAACGGATAACGCCATTGTCCATTCGAAAAATGAGGATTTTTATTCTACCAAAATTGTTAGGAATCCCGATTTCGACAATTTGGACCTTGATTCACAAAGATCGCCGTATCTCGAAAACTAGGACTGACAAAGTGGGACGTTGTTCCATGCACTGCTACAAATGCACCGAAGTTTATTTCACTCATTTATTTATTAATAGCTAATCTAGAATTATCCCAATTCTAAGCCCTATATTGGGCATAAGCCTCTCTCAGTCATGTCCATTCAGCCCTGTCAAATCGTACCCGATGGAACAAGTTGTTCTGCAAGAATTCTACAATATCATCTTTCCATCTAATTTTTTGTCGTTCTGGTTTTCTCTTTTCCTTCAAGTACCAATACGTAATTCCATCAGATTGAAATCAAAATGGTCTCAATGGAAAGGAAATTTTATGTACTACAAATTGTGCTCTATTCATTTTTTCGATAAACGCTTTCGTTTTCATAATATTTTGAGATTCCTTCATACGCCTGTAAATGAAATATTCCCCTTGATTAGGGTTTCGAGGTAAACGACAACAGCGCGTCACTGCTTTGAGCAGCCCCAATAATTCAAATTTTTGGTTGATTATGCAGTTAAATTTAGGACAAATTTTCTTTGAAAGTGAATTTCTAATTGACTTAATGATAGTTGAAGTTTGCTACACGCTTATGGTAAACCATACGTGATCACTCAAATATTATACAGGGCTGACAACATTTGAAACTTCAAATTTGCACCCCAATTAGCCGCATGGAACTAATCGCCGTAAATCGCACGTACTTTCGTGAACCCAAATCACAGCTCAGGCCCGTCCATCCGATATTGTGTTAGCCTCTGTTGAAGTAATAAGTCGTTGGAAAACAGCACTCAATTTGCAGACAATGTTCCGTCCATGCTAATTTCCTGTCACTTGGGGCTTACCTCAGACCAGTAGCCATCGCTTCACAACCCACAGAGAGAAACCACTGACCTGTTTCTCTCATTCGCCGAGCCCCTCTCGCCGCAGTGCCAACGACGAGTACGGATCAACGCCGCCCGCATTCGCGGACAATTAAATAATCTTGAGGTAGGTGACGCTACCAACCTGGAAATGGCGCCTAGTTTCTCAAAAACTCGAGAGCATTCGTCGGTAGCATAGAAGAGGCGTATGATAGCACAGCCGAATGACCGAACGAGATAGTGAACATGAACACGGTAATTTTTCGAAAATTTGTAAAGTAAGGATGGGAAGACAATTTTTTCAATTTTCGATTCAGTGAAATGGCAGCCTAGGGTTCGACGAAGGGGAGGGGGTATATTCTGGTCTTGACCAAAGAGTAAAGAGGTGTTAGAGGGGTACTGAAATTCGAATAATCCCATTTGACGAAGTCGCAGGGGGTCCAGGCCCCCTAAACCCCCTGGCTACGCCACTGTTTTGATTCAAACGACGCGAAACGCTTTCGAGGAAGAAATAGGTAGAAAACCACGCCAGTATCGAGTAACAAGTTTATACCAGTTGTAGGTTGAAAGAACCAACTTCGTCTTCATGTTCAGCTTGATGTGGGTGCGGTTAGTGTCCACACATACACGTATATACCTTCTGTCCATCCTACTTTCGCCACCGATGTTCGACAATGAAAACGTACACATAATATGCGAACAGCCTTATAGGATTTACCTCGGATAAACCCAAGCCTATTATTCAAACAGTTTTCGTCTTCTTCGACGAAGGCAAATTCAATAGCTCCATCTGGCGTCTGCGTCAAGACCATTATTTATAATCCGCCTACTCTGCACGCTACTCTTTCTCGATGGTTGTCCAGGGGAGGGCTAAATTAGGGTAGCCGGTTTCATCCAATGGCATGCGCGATCGATGAGGGCACAAAAACGTGAACATGGACACGGGTTCTATAATTCTGGAAGGTTGCTGTACCTTTTAAAAAGCTAATAAATGATTCCGCCACCGCCATATTGACATCGAGATACGATCACAGACTGGGACCAATGGGGCCAGCCTACGAGCCCGACACTGCTCAACTTCATTCCAGGGGAGAGCAAGCCGATTCCAAGGAGGACTAAGCCTTTCGAGAAGAAAAGGCACCATTACTTCAGTAAAATAATACATTTCGTAAATGAAAATCCGAGGAGAAAATCGATGAAATCTGGTTCTAAAAATGCACTTCCGAGTTCGTTGTGTTCGAAAAAGCTAATTTCAGGACGGTGGTTCAGAGGCGCATGGCAAATAACCCAGGCCACGGCGAATTCCCGCGATCAAGTTCGTGGCTCTTAATTAACCGCCCGAACGTTTTGATAATTATTTTCGAAATTTTTAAAAAATGAAATTTGCCTTATCGCGTGATTTATCTAACGAACGTGTAATTACTCGTTTAGTTGTTTCTCATTCAGGCAATAATGCACGCCTGTAATGTTCGTTAATGGCTTTATTATCGAATGGGTATAATTTACCACTTTTTGGTTTGGGGGGGGGGGATTTGTGGAGTAGCTTAGTTCTGTAATTCGTCTTTCAATTGCAACTACGCAACTCGTCAAAATTGCTTGACGCGAAAACATGGGGGGGGGGGTGCGTTGACAACTCTTTTTTTTCATTCTGCAGAAACGTATCTCCTCGCAGATTTGCTAAGTAAAACATTTTCAGCAAGATAAGGCTTCCTTTTGAAAAATCAACTGTGTTGTTTGGCTTTAAAAGTCATAAACCGGGTAATCGAGGAAGGTGAAACAAATTTTTTCATTTAGAATTTTTATGATACACCAGGTTCATAGTGTGACCACTTCTTCAGAGGAAGGCAACTTGGGACAAAATTACAAAATTTACGGTCAAAAAGCATTAAAAAATCTTGGCCTTTTGACTGGGTGGGCAGACGGGGAGAACAAACCGTCAGCTTGGGGAGCGTGCCCCTATGCTACAGGTCTATGATAAACCCCGAGATATTGCATTTCGCTATATGGTACTAACGTAAGCGAAATTACGAGAAAATATTCATTTTGAAGCATAGAATTTATAACGAAACCAAAGTCCATCGATAAGGAAAACTTATTCGTGAATAATCCAAAATGCCTAATTATTACTGAATTAAAGCAATCAGTTTCACGAGAAGCAAAAATCGGAGAACGGAAATGTACTGAGAAAAACAACAACAAAGTTTTCCTTCCATTTTCTAAAACATTTATATTAATTCTTAGATTTAAGACTCTTTATGAATACCACACCTCATTCAGGCTTTGCCAAGGAGCCGTAAGTTCGAAAAGGTTTAAATATTGTTTGAAACGCTTCCAGTCTTGATTAAAAATCGATCGGTCTCCTGCACTCTTTTTTTTCTAGGATCTTTTTAGAACCTATAAAGGCACATTTTAGGCTGAAAATTCGTCCCGACATTATCTAGACCTCGCGACTCTACAATTTTCTGCTTTATTCTCAGATCTGAATTGTGCACAGATTGTGCTATATTCAAGTTTCGCCTCACAAATAGCCGATCTGGAGTCAAGAGAGGGCTTGTGCGGAGCTAACTAGTTTCGAAATAATGCTGAGAACTCTTTCACTTGTATAATGTTCCAACATTTTCGGGGTGCTCTCAGTATATTTGTGTGACGGGTTAAGTCCTCCCCCCACGTCCCCAACACTCCCTATTTACGCCTATACGCCTCACTCTCTCTGAAAACTAATAATTCCTCCAATCAAGGGATGTACATCAAACACAAGAGAAAAATGTCAACTTTTTGAGGGTCGCAACCGTCAACTTGGTTTTCTGTAGAATAAAAATAATAGGTTTCCTGGCCAAATCTCGAAACCAAAAAGCAGGACTTTTGCAGGACCTTCAGCAGGACTTTCTCAAAATAATAACGTACTCCCCCCCCCAAAAAAAAAATTTTTTTTCTTCAGAAACCTGTTAAAAAATAAGTTTTACAAAATAACATAACAGAAGTAAATAATACTCGTGATTTTTTTTTCAATACACTGTTTATTTACTGGCGTTTAAATTCAATGTTCCATTTTCGCTTGAGTGATAGGGTTTCAAATTTGAAAAAAAAAGTAGGGCCTTCCCTTATAAGCCGGCGGACATTTGCAGGTCTTCAGTACCTTAAAGCAAAAAGCAGTACTTTTTAGGACCAGCAAGACTAGAAAGACCGTTAGACACCCTTGTCTATCGACCCTAAAACTCAAATGGCAGCATGATGCATGTAAACTGCATGCTTTTTAAGGAAAGATAAGTCACATGAATAAAAGCCAGCATATGGGCAAATTATCTACTCCCCACCCCCAGTGGACTTTCTAGAAATACATATGCATACAAGAAACACATGAAAAACAAAGTCTACTTTTTGAGACAGGTCCAGTCACTCACTGGAAATACCTTATTCCTTTCCATTCAATCAACTCTCCTCAGAACTTCCCCTCCTCATTTAATTTCGTCTAGAGATCAACAATATCGACAAGAGTTAGTTTGTTAAAGATAAAAATTTCATTTACAACATTATTGGTATTTTTGATTTAGAGATATCTGACTACGAGGGGGGGGGGTGAAGGGGGTGAATGGGAAGAGTAGGTACTTCTAGAAGGTAACAAAGCCCGTTTCACGAATAAATCATTTTTCATTTGGTCTTATAAATATGCACTTTTAAAAATGTATAAGGCGTTGAAGGGGAAATAGTTCATTTGCACTACATGGTACATCTCCTTTATTGAAGTGAACAAGTTTTATAGTTGACCTATATTTCACGAAACATAACGCAGCATAAAATCATATAGTTTCTCAAGAAATTTTGGGACCTCTACACTACTTTATAACTTTATTTTCTTCAATATCCTCCAGAACGTTTTATATTTATCCTGTAGAGAACTAATTTGAAGATGCGACCTTCAAACACTGTACATATGTTTTTGAAACACACCCCATCTACCATTTTGAATTCTTAAAGGAAATTTGTAGGTGCAGTTGTTTCAAATTGAGCGAAAACTGAGCAGTATCCATTATAGCACCTTCCCTTCCCTTTCTTGATATTGAAGCGCCCACCCTTCAAAATTTCTAACTAGACTATTCTGTATTTTTGGAAGTAATTTTTTCGGGCTCAGTTGTGTTAAAGTTGACCGTATCCAGTGCTGTTCTTAAGAGTCGTTCGTTAATTACGTAAAAGAGCTCTGCGACGGGGGGGGGGGGATAAAAATCTCTACATGACCTTACTTTAGGGGTGGGGGAGGGGGTAAAAGCCATTATTGAGTAATATTTTATTACATAAGTTTTAACGTAGCCACCACTCAGGCGACACATTTTTTGCATGCAGCCGCCAAAGATGAGTAAATAGACGTACAGTGAAACCTGTCCATAGTGGAAACTCAACGGACCACTTCAAGAATTTCCGAAGTGACAGGTTTTCCACATTAAGCAGGTAAACCCCCACCCCAAAAAAATCATCTATCAATTTTGAAGCTTTCTAAGAGAATTAATGAAAAAATCGTACGTAAGAAGAGGGGGGGAGGTTCAATTAATCTTATGTGTCCTTACATAAGGGTGGGGGGGGGGGTCAAAATGGCGAAAATCGTCCTTACGTAATTAATGAATGACCCCTTACTACCGACTCTCCTAAAATACCGACAACACACCTTTCAAAAATCGTGCCCCCATTTCGGATTTTCAAAAAATGTAGTTTGGTGCTGAGTTATTTTGAGTTATATTCAATCTGAACGCTATAATGTTTTGTCCTCATTCCCACCCTTCTTGGGATACTGATATACCACTTTTCTAAAATTTCAATCGCCCAATTTCTTTTTCTGAACAAATTAATTGTTCTAAGATTGAGTCATATTCGGTCTGCTTACATTTTCTTCATTCATAAGATATTATTCCCCCCCTCCCCCAATTACATTTGTGCAGAACTGTTCTAAGATTGAGTCATATTCGGCCTGCTTACGTTCTCTCCATTCCTCAGGAACTACTGACCCCCCCCCCCTCAAATTACGTTTGTGCAGAGTTGTTTTGAGACTAAGACATATTCGGTCTGCTTACATATTCCCTCCATTCTTGAGATATTATTGACCCCCCCCCCCAAATTTAGAAATTCTAGCTACGTAATTCTGAATTTTAAAAAAGAATTTGTTTACATTAACAGTTTTCTGATTTGTATGAATATTGTGCCGCATTCAATTTTAGTCCTCATCCCATCCTTCCTCACACATTAGCACTCTTTTCTCACAAAAAATCCTTGTTCACCATTTTGTGTCAACAAAACTGACTGCAGCACAATTTTAGCCCAACTCAGCAAACAAAATTTTCTCATTCAAAAATTCAAAATGGCGATGTTAGCATAACACAGAATAGCATGAACAACAATCTAAAATAGCGAGGGTAACCTCCACGGAAACGAGTTCAAAACTTTGGAGATCTTCAAGGTTTTGCCAAATTTGTTGAACACTCTTCAAAGCTTAAGATTCTTCCAGACATGCTCTGGATTCTTGAAACACCTCTGAACATATTATTTAGATCCTTCTACATAATATGTTAAAACTCTTCCAGACACGTTCCAGATCCATCAAGACCCTTTCAGTTAAATTTCAGACAATACACGACCAGTGACCAGTAAAAGATTTAATCTGGCAGCAAACGAACATCTGCTGGAGGGGCTCGGGTATAGAAAGGTCCTTCTTGGCTCCAAATTACGAGGAAACCAATATTTAAAATAAATAAAAAACATATCCACGCACCACCGGATCAACTTCGTCTACATGGTGCTCTGGCTAAATTGTCAAACCTTTTTTTGAAAGACGTTAGCCGAACCGTCCAGAATCCCCCGTCCCCCCACACATATATGATAGACCCCCTGGAACTTTGCTTCACAAGCGCTACAGTTCAAGATGGCTCATGAGATAGGAAATCTAAAACGCCTCAAGCTTGAGATAGTTTCATACAAGGCTGAATACCCTGACTTGTTTCGAATAGTGTAGAAGAGTCATATGGAACGTTTTATACACGTTCGCAAAAGCGTTACAAAGTTCTAGAGAGTCTTAAAACTCGTAAAATCCTACTAAATGAGTTTTATAAAATCTTGAACAAACCTCAGAGAACCGCAAACACGCCTGGAAACAAGTCTTTGCGAGTCTGTAAACGTACAGAAAATTCTAAATTGGGAAAACCGTAAAAAGTCTCAAGAGAGTCTTGAACTCGACAGGATGAGTCCTAAAAAGTCTTAAAGTCTTAGAGAATTTGAAAAATGTCTTGAATAGCGTTAAACGAGTCTGGACTGCCTTCAAGAGACTTCTCTTTTCAAATTTTATCCTCAACCTAAGCCCTGAAATCCGCCCTTTCGAGCATTACCTCAGAGACGTCGGGGAGGCTGTTAAGGCTGTCTTAGCCCTATTTTCGTCTTGCCGAAAACTGGCCTAGGTCGAAATACAGCAAGCTGCTACGTGGGCTCGAACCTGGAACCTCCGGATTCCGAGACAGCACTATCCACTCGGCCACCAGACCCCAATGTCTTCAAGAGACTTGATCAGCCTCGGAATAATCTTGAATAAGTTCCAAAAAAAATTCTGATAGAGCTTGAAAGAGTCTTGAACGAGCCAACGTCTCAATTATATCCAACATAATTCTAAGCCAGTTCGAAGAGTGAAACGAGTTTAACATGTCTGACAGAATCCTAAAGCAGTTGTGACGCACCTACGAGTATGTTAATTTCCAAAATTTTCAGCCCTTTCAGCACAACTTGAAAATTGATAGTTTTCCAGAAACATTTTGCAAGCGATATTTTTACATCAAGATGCAACTTTTCACTCAAATGCATCATTAAAATTTAGAAAAGAAAAGTTCATGTTCCACCCCGGTGGTGCTTTGTCGCAGTAATTTTATCACGAATTTACATTACTCGGATGATAAACAAATGAAGCTCATTAGAGATTCCAAATAATATCGTGTTATTTATATAATCGAGCTATACGGCGCAACGGGTCAAAAACGCTACATGCGTCACGGGGTTTCAATTTGCGTGACGTCAAATCTCATTGACAACAAATTTCTTCACGCAGTTTTTTTGCACTTTTTATGCGTTTTACCCAGACTATTTTCTCCAAATCTTTAACGTAATTCTTCGGCAGCACAAAGATGTGCCACTTGCGATGCAATATTAATGTAAATTTCTTTTTTATTTTCCATTTTATTTTCCGAAACGAATATACGAGCCAAGATATACACAAGCGGGTCACACATATGCATGTACGCGTATATTTACTTCGGTAGCACGCGACCATCTCGAAATAAACAAAAAACAATACCTTCAGAAGAACTGCTAAATTATGATCACCAAAGTTGCAGGCCTTCCTCCTCCTGCTATTCTTACTGATTGAAAGTGAAATATTTAAAATTATTCACAAAACAACGGTGTATCTTCCCCATAAGCATCACAGTTTACCTTCTCCTACAACGACAGTCTGCCTGCCTGTCTACCCTAATTCCTGTCGACAACAGTCTAGCTTCCCTGTGAAGCACAAATAATACATCACGCCACTCCACCTCAACTGTCTGCCTGCCTGTCTATCCACCCCATTCCTCAATTCCTGCCAAGAACAGTCTGGCTTCCCTGTGAAGCACGATTGCTAGATCACGCCACCCCACCTCAGTTGTCTTCCTGCCTATTTACCCAATTCCTTGTCAAGCACACTCTATCTTCCCTATGAAGCACGAATGATACATCAAGCCTCAAGACACCTTTTCCCATCCCAGCTGTCTGTCTACTTTCTCAAAATCCGGTCAAGAACAGTACATTATATCTTCCCCACGAAGCATAGATAACACATTCAGTCACTGTATACCACCTCCCTCCCGGGCTGTACGGCTATCAACCCAAATTCCCGTCAGTTTACCTATCTCATCTTTCTTTTTACCTGTCTGCTCAACTGCCCGTCCAGTGGGCTGGCTGACTCTTGCTCTATCTGGCAGGATGCTGCCTCGGTAATTCGTCAGGTTCGAGGCAGGCGTTTTTACCAACAGGGGTAAAGGCCAGGTTTATAAAGTTTGTTTAAAACTGAAAAAAGATCCTTATTTTGCTGGTGGAAAGTATTTTCTGAACCTTGGCCCATTTTCAAATAGATTGCACATATACGTTCCACAGTGAGGAATCATACACCTATTCCCTGAGTTTCCTGAGCCTAACACTGAGAGCACAGCTGTAAAATTGGTGAGGAAAATCGAACCCAAAATTAATGATACGTGATGGTATGAAAAATATAAAGTCATTTTTCGTTTTTCAGTAACCAGTACTGACTCTAAAATGGCAGACTGCAGAGCATTTTTATCACCACGTTACTCCAATCGTTTATCTCCTTTCTCGTGTCATACGACGGGGAACGAATTGAGAGTTCCTATCCCACCAAGGATTTCATGAGCAGTTTTTACAGCCAAAAGAACAAAAACAAGAAGGCACGATCAGAGATTTAGGGTAGTGACCCTAGCAACAAAATAATGAAAATAGCTCTTTTAAAGAAAATGTCTCCACTTTCGATAAACTCTGTTAAGACTTTCGAAGACAATACTAAGCTCATTAAAATTCTATTAATTATAACCATAAGACTTTCTTCAAAACTGTATCAAAATTCGTCAGGACTCTTTTATAATATTTTAAGGCTTATTAATTATTATCATTGACGATAATGATGATGATGATAAGGTTATCAGTCTTACGACCGGTTTGATGCAGCTCTCCATTTCTCCCTATCTTGTGCAAGTTCTTTCATTTCGAAATAACACTTACAGTTGACATCCTTGATTATCTGCTGAACATACTGGAATCTTTGCCGACCTACCCAATTCTTTCCTTCCACTCTTCCTTCTAGCAGCAGCAGTATTATTCCTGGATGCTTCAAATTATGCGGCCTATTTTATCTCTCCTTCTCTTCAGACAACTCCAAATATCAATTTTACCTTCTACTCTGTTAAGTACTGCCTTATTTCTTACCTTATCTGTCCATTTGATGCTAAGAATATCTTGCAACTTCTCAAAACTATGTCAAGACACAGTCAAGTATCCAAGATTTTCTTAGAAGAGATTTGTAAGATTGTACCAAAATACTGATTGCGAGCGAGACAAGCGGAAATTTCTTGAATTTTCAACAAAACTGCTCTCGATGTGGAGGAGGCAACCAATGGCCGACTGGGCAAAAACTTCAAAATTGTGTTTACAGTCGCTAGGACTGTTAGGATTTCTTCAGATTCAAAGAACTCTTTCAGACTGTTTCAGACTCATTACGACTCCTTCACTGTGTTAGAATTCGCCAACTCGATAGAACCCTGTCAGATTACTCCCGATTGTATTGAGATAGGTTGCGACTTCGCAAGGCAGTGTGAAGACTTCAAAAGATTGTGTTAAGAATCATTGAAACTTATCAATATTCCCTAACACTGGGTATTAGGACATGTGAAAACTCCGTAAGACTGTTAAGACTGGCTGTGCTAAGATTCCTTCAACTTCATGAAGACTTGAACAGTGGTATACCTAGCGGGGACGGAGGTTACAGATTATACCCCCCCCCCCACACAAAAAAGCTAATGTAATCAGCCCTGTATTTCCCTACAGGCAGAACAAGCACCGGTTTGGAGCGGCCGATGTTGAGGGGCGGCCGAATTTTGACTTTTTTCTAAGGGTTGGATGTTCATGGGTGGGAACAGATACAGAAACAAATTGTTTGGCTAAGCTGCTGCGGGCCCCGAGTGCTTGCAAACGGTCTTGATCTCAATCCGGAGCTGAGTGTAAGGACACCACTGATACTTCTTGAGACTGTTCTAAACCTTTCCAAAACTTTTTACAATGATGGCGTGTCAAGACTCAAGACTATGTTAGGCTCGTTAAGACCCGCTGGCGCTCCTCAAGACTTTGTTAAAATTCCTTCAAATTCCTGGAAAATCCTTCAGATTTGGTGAAATTTATTCCGACTGTTTCACTATTCGCTGCAACTCTTTTCGAATTAGGTAAAACTCGTCAAACAGTTTTCGAACTCCCTAAGACTTATGTCAAAACTCACTGAAGATACTTGAGACATGTTAAAGGCCAGAAAAGTATGGAGGGAGATCCCCAACATTTTCCCGGGTCGGCAGATTGAGTCTTTGTTTGTTTATTAGCAAGATTAAAGCCTTCTCTCCACCCCCTCACACGTACAAAAGTACCAGGGTACGTCCCTGGTTCAAGACTCCTTAAAATTCATCCGCACTCGTTCTGGAACTTTTTCCAAGACTTTTTAGATTTATGTCTGAGACTCTCCGAGTTCTTCGGGACTTCTCTCAAGACATTTTCCTAGACTGTTTTTGTTTAAAACATTTTTTCAATTGGTTTCATAATTTCGAGACTACGTTAGGCAAGTTTAAAACTAAGACGGTTCATAGCTCTCCCAAACATCTTCAAAAGGCTTCCAGACATGGTTTAAGCTATCGCTGAAGCTTTTCTGGACTCGTTTTTACTACTCCAAGCCTGAGACTATTACAGACTTGTTCAAGACTTTTTTGAGACTCCCCCAGACTTACTCCAGACACTTTCAAACTTATCCAGAAGGATTTAAACTCTTCTTTCAAACTTATTCAGCTGAATTTACAACTCATAAGACTCTTGAAGGCGGCATTTCCATTCAAAAGTTCTCCGGGACTCCTCCAGACATGTTCACTAGTTCGAAACTAATCTAGGCCTGACTGAGTTTTTCTGAGCATTCTACGCGCGGCGAAGACTTTCTGGCACTCTTCCAGATTTGTTCAACACTCTTTAAGATCCATCCAGATGGTTTTAATACTCTTTCAAACTCTTTTTAAAGCTTTTCCAAACTGTTTTAAGTCTCTTTTATGCTTTTCAACATTTAGACAAGTTTTAAAGAGACAACTAGGTTCGAAGAGGCCTTAGAACGGTCTAGAAAAGTCCCTGTACAACCTCAGATAGTCTGGAACGAGTCCGGTAAAGTTTCAAAGGTAACTCTGGACAAGTCAGGAAGAGTTGAAGAATTTCCAATACGTTCGGAAGAAGTTTACAATCGCGAGAATAGTTTCAATCTTAAGCACGTTCCCAAAAGTGTGATTCAGGCGTTTTAAAAATACCGGGCCCCCCTGAAAGTCCGGGCCCAGGGTATCCCTCCTCGTTAGGGTTGGTCTTAAGCTAGTTTGGAAAACCCCTCAAGGGTCTTAAAGAGTTTTCAACTTGTCCGTATGAGGTTCCAAGTTATAAAAAAAAATCGTGAACAGAGCTGAAGCTGAAACAATCTTAAAAATGGTTTAACATCTTAATGCAGTTCGGAGAGTCTTTAAGAAATTTGGAAAAGCCTGAAGAGTCGAGGAGTCGAGGGTACTAAATTTATCAGCGATAAGTTACAAAGTACTGATGAAGCCTGAAAGAGTCGTTAACAGAGTTGAAAAAGTCTAAAAGGTCGCTTAGAGAATTTCGAAGTCATGGACAGTCTTAATGGGTCTTTAACAAACTGAATTTTTTTTTTAAGTCATGACGACGCCTAGAATTAATGGCGGCACTTGCAAATGCATAAGAACTGAGCAATTCTTACCCCCAGTAAGGATACTACACCCTCAAGATAGCCAGTTCTTGAAATTCTAAATGATTTCTGCTGCTAACCACTTTTTTGTTAGTGAAAGTGAAAATAATTTCCAAATTTTTTTAACCTACAAGAATCTAGACAGGGTGACAATTTTTGAAAACGTTTTAACATTCATCACAGCACCATTCAATGTTTTCTCTCGAGAAGGGGGCAGCCCTGAAGATTTTTTAAAACTCGTCAATGCTCTTTTAGGAATCTCATAAATTTTCTTACAGTTGTTTCAAGCTCCTTCAATTTGAAAAAATTTTCAAACTTTTTTCAAGATTGTTCAGAATTTGTTTAAGCGATTCTATATGATTCTTCCAAATATGAATACATCCTTAGTCTCGAGAGTGAACGATTGGTTCCTACAGTTCTTGAAATTCGTACAAACTTCAAGAATTGTAGCTTCCAGACTTATTCAAGACTCGCCAGGCCCGTACCCCCCCCCCAATGACCTTTGTTGATATGTAAAATAATAATTTGTGGCGATCACTGTCTCAGATGATCACCCAACGCAAATACTCAACTGAATATAAAATAATTACAGATATGTGTTTCATGTGAATTAAACTTCTTCATCAAAAATCAATAGTTTCTTGTCGTTATTAATGAACTTTACAACCTAACCTACCATGAAATATATGTTCAACCACACCCCCCCCCCATCCCTGTACAATTTCTGCGCACGGGTTGAGACTCGTCAAGACATGATAAAAGTTCTTTGAAATTATTCCGTACTTTCCTCAAACTTTTTCAAGACTAACACTCCAGAACTATTTAAAACCATAGCTAGGGCTCTAAAATACTCCTTAAAAAAGTTTGGAACTTTATAACCTAACATAACATGAAATATATGCTCGCCCCCCCCCCCCTTGTACAATTTCTGTGCACGGGCCAGAGACTTGTCAAGTGATTCTAAAGTTCTTTAAAATAATTTCATACTTTTCTCAAACTCTGTTAAGACTAACACTCCAGGACTATTTAAAACCAGCTGTGGCTCTAACATACTCATTAAAAACTTTTGGAGACTCTTTCAAACTTATTTAAGGCTAGCAAAGACGATGTATACGTTATTTCTCAAGCGACACTGAAACATTTCAACTACGTACAAGATTTTCACCCGCATCTCAAGAACATGGTTGTAAGACTAGTATGGAACTCTACAGTTCTTTTCGACTTCGATAAAATTCTTTGAGACGCTTTCAGTTTTCGAGACTATTTAGGACTTCAAACCCCTTTAAACCTTTTCCAAGCTAGTTGAAAACTTTTTAAAACTTGTTCATGACCTAGACTCTTCCAAACTTGCTCAAGCCTTTCAAATTTGTTTTTGTTGTTTAAGATTCCTGTAAACTTTCGAGACGCGATAAGACTGTCCCACTGGCCAACTATCTTTAAAGCATTTTCAATTACATTTTTTTCCCGCGGATGGGCAATCGTCCCACTGCCTTGTGTATCCGCGCTTGCCAGGAATAATCTTGAAATTAGAAGTTTTCCTCGGGTTATTATACTAATTAAACTATCTAGTTGGGGTCGTTATCAAAATTCAAGGATTTTCTTCTTTTCCTTCTACCCGGGGCTAAGATATTTCTCCTAAGCACGAGGTCGTACACGGTCGCATAGTTCAGAAGCTCCTAAAGCAGCTACTGCCACTTGAAATTCATGCGTGATTTCGGCTATTCGGCTACCGTGGGTTCGAGAACGGCATCATAGAATTTTCGAAACCAAACCCAGTCTCGGCTGTTAGTATTTACACACTTGAAAAGATAAGATTACCAAGAGACATCAACTAAGAACAAAATGGTCGGCATAGTTTTCGGCGGGAATTGACAATGTACGCAAACACCGGGTCCAAAATTGTTACACCGATGTCTTCAGTAACCTTAGATCAGTTTTCGAGTCCAAATCGGTACGTTCGTTTGAACTCGGAAGATGACTGCGGATCCGAGAGGACAAACCACTGGGACAATCTCTCTATCTCTCATTCCACTGAGATGGGTTTCAGTTTACACCCAACAGTTAGAATCAAAATCAACCGCACTGTATACGCACACACCGATCACAGTCCGCCATTTCGGGCGACACTTCGACAGCGACTAAAAGGGCCGGTAGATCAGACATGCTACTGTCAGTCAATGCACATGATGTACGTACCCGAAAACGAGTGCTTCTTGCGATGACCAGTTCGTTCCTCTTTAAGCGGAGGTAGTATTTTCTTTCCAAAAACATGGCACGACTCGAACCAACACACCGATAACACAATACACCAGAGAACTTTCATGGTCGAAGAATATACGAAAATTTACATGAGAACGAGCGGTTACACGGAAGGGTAAAAAAAATGATTGAACAAATCTCGGCACGACGCGATTACATTCGCGCGATAATTCGGCGATTATTTAATTACACGCGAACACGTTCCGCACTTCTGTAAAAGAAGAAAAAAACAGTCTCAAAGATTACACCAATCGCTACTTGTAAATAGCTGCAACTGTCTCTAAACCCAACTAATGTTAGTAATTCTAACTATATGCTATTAATAAGGCGATGCACGTGACTGAAGCTCACGAGAATTGGCTTATTGGAGACAAATCAGTGTTACCATTGGCGAAGCGACGAATTCTCGAGGCGGCCGGTGGCGTTAAGATAGCTGTACGATAATGCGAAGCTATAAATCTATCGTCGTGCTAATGAATGCGCTGCGAATAACAATCGAGCATTTTCCGACCAATCGGCTTCCCGTTTCCGGTTTCTCCGAATTTCGATCTTCGACTCTTCGGTGCGCAGCGTACGCGTACGCGTTTCACCGTGCAAGCAATAACCGATCGGAAAATAATGGTTTGCTACTCGGCTGAAGTTTATCAGACGTTACAATTTATAAAGTTACATAGTAATTTAGCTGGTGCGGAACAAAAAATATTGGGCGAATACTGTGAATTTTTAATTCAGCATGCGAATGCAATTCGAATTCGAGTGTTTTCCGAGCGCCCGAATTTCGGTCTCGGCTACACCGACTGATCAGAAAGCTGGGTATTTGCTTCGCGATAAAGATTAGAAATTTGAAGCAGGGCCGGCAACTTGTCATAATGAATGTGTCGCGAAAAGAACAACACTGATTTTACACAATAACGTTTTATTATCGTATCATTAGGCCGTATGCATGAAAATTAAACTTTAACGTCGAAGCAGAAGAGCGGAGTGAACAGGGGCGAAACAAAGGGGGATGTAACACCCCCCAGGGACGTCAGTGCAGTTGGAAAATTCGGCAAATCGGCAGTTGGCGAACGATAAATGTAATACAGTTTACTGGCCATTCGGCAAAATATTCATTTTCAATTCATTTTATTCGGCAAATTTTCAGTTGTCACCCGCCTAGAAAAAACAGCTAAGTAGTTTCGCCCCTGGGAGTGAGAGCCATCGCTTAGAAGGAAAAGATAGAAGTTTAAGGTTTTGCTTTAATCTGTGGGTAATTCGGACTGGGCACGCAAGTGATCCGGAGCTTATCATCGCCTGCATTTCTTATGCATTTTGTTATTTTCAAGAGTTTTTTTAGTCGAAAAAGCGTTTCATTTGCAATAATTATGTCTGAATTTTTAATATTTCGGCATACCAAAGGGTATTCTATGCGTTCTTGATAAAACTAGGAGAAAATTATCTTCCCATATAAACCAATGTAAATAAGCTTCTCCAGATCACTACTCCGTTTTTATCAGCAAGCGTTTCCTATCTGGCTGCACTGAACTGCCCGGTCCGAATTCTTAGAAAAAAGGCATATTTCATTATTTCATTTATAAATCTTCAGGAGGATGATTTCATATATTTTTTTGCGGGGGATTGTTAGTATATGTGCCCCCATAGTGTGATTTCTAGCGTTCGGCTCAATTCATTCCCACGGGGAAAGGGAGCAGGGGTTTCCAAAATTTTGTGTCCACTACGTAAGAATTTCTTTCGTAGTGGCTACAAAAAATGAACTACGGCGTAAGAATTTCAGATCACAAAAAATAGCAAGTAAGGAACTCTCTCTGTCCGGTTGTAAACCACATCCTCCATCAAGGGAAATAAAAATTGGTAGTAAGAAAAGCATGGAGAAAAATTTCCACAAAAAGAAAAATACTTATATGGACTTAGAATTGATACATTTCAACTGTCAGGGACTAGCCAGTGAAGAAAAGCTTCTTGAATTTGAAAACGCCATTGGGGATACAAATTTGGGCATAATTGGACTAGCGGAAGTGAAAAGAAATGATAAGAAAATTATAAAAAGAAAAATGGAAATATTTTCTACTACTGTGGCATCACTACGGGCTATAAAGGTGTAGGATTTTATATTCACAAAAAATTCACGGACCATATAATAGAATTTAAAGGTATATCAGAATGAATTGCAGTTTTTAAAAATCAAAATAAATGAGAAAACAAAATTGTCAATATTTCAGGTCTATGCGCCCACTCTCTCAGCCCCTAAAGAAGAAACTAAAAACAGGCCCGTAGCCAGCCTCGCATTTCAGTCAAGGCAAATGACATCGGAGGCAGGGCACTATTTCAACATTTAAAAAAATATATTTGTTTAGTTGTCCCCCGCCCCCATTATTATTTTCCTCATGTTCTATTTTTCTAAGTTTTTTTTTTTAGTTTTTGTATTTTTCTTTATGAAGTAGCTCTGAAAAAGAAAAAGAGAAAAATTTATTTTCACTCATTTTAAAAACAAGGCTGTGAAGAATATTGGGGGGAAAATTACATAAAATATTCACGCCTTGCTTGCCGGTATTTTTTCTCGATTTGATGAAAAACTTTTCAATCATGCCTCCATAGTGGTACTGATGTTGATGCTCTTTTCAGATTGGTAGATCGTATGAATAGTAAAGCTTTAATTTTTGATTCAAGTTTGAATTATTATCAAATTTGAATACAAACGCAAAAGTCGCGTTCAATTCAGGGAATTATTGATTGTTGATATTCTTATCACGAATAATTATCACTAATCTTCGGAAGCATCGAAGCTTTGAAGCTGAGAAGCATGAAGTTAGTGCTGAGCATCAGCTCAACGTTACCAGATGATAAGGGTATTTTTTTTGGCCAGCCAGGGCAAACAGGTTAGTCAACCAGGGCAATGCCCTGATTGCCCTGGCTTAGCTACGGACCTGACTAAAAAATTTTAATCAAAATTTAGAAGATATCTATGTAGCTGAAAAGGAGAAATTTACTATAGTAATGGGGGATCTCAGTGCCAAGATTGGCCATGATCAAGAACTGGGAAATTGTGTAGGACCTGAGGCTGTCGGTCCGACGAACCAAAATGGCTATAAACTAGGTAAATTTGCAATGAAACACAATTTAAAAATAGCAAATACATTTTTCAAGGGTGGGGTGGAGGGGAGGTGGACATGGAGATCACCAGACGGCAGAACAAAAAACGAAACTGACCATCTCTTGACGAATAATTTTAGTATTATATCTGACGTCTCAGTGGTACCAGTGTTTTAGTTCTCAGACCACCGCCCGGTACAAAATCGCATCATCAAAATTCCTCAAGATCTCCCCCTCCCCACAAGTCAAAAAATGTATCAAATACTGCTAACAAATGAGGTATGTGGATACCAGTACACACAGAAGGGAAGAAGCCAATCTGAGACTAGAGCATAAACTGAAAAAATTCAACTGGGATGAAACAAGCCCAAATAATGTACAAGAAAAATATAAATTTTTGACAAAAGCCATTCATTCCACTCTCGTTGAGTTAGGGGTTGATAAAAAAATCCATTAAAACTGATGATAAGTTGAGTCTGAGCACCAAAAAGTTGATCCAGAGAAGAACAGAAATACGAAATAAAGTAACACTGTCCGCCAGGGAGTAAATTGAACTGATTGAACTTAAAAAAGTAATTTAAAAAAAAAATATTCGGAAAGACTTAATTAATTTTGAAAATGAAACGGCGAAAGAAATAATTTAAAGTACGTGGTCCACTATAAAAACAAAAATCGCCCTATCTAGAGGCACGAGCATTTTACCAAAAATCAGAAACAAGGATGGTAAAGAGATAGGTGATAGAGAAAAAATTGTAAGGGTAACCACAGAATTTTTTTGGAAATATTTTCCGGAGAATTTCATTGGAAATCTTCAGATAAAATTTCCAATGTTCTCCAAAGAATTTCTTCAAAAATGTTCAGGAAGATTTTCCGATAATTTCTGAAGAATTTCATCGGAAATATTTGGAGAAAAATCCTGATGGTTTACGGAAGAATTTTATCGAAAATCTTCAGGAATAATCTCCTATGATTTTTAAGGAATTTCATCGGAAATTTTTTGGGGAAAAATTTTGATAATTTCCAAAGAATTGAGACTATTTTTCACTCATGCGATGGAATCACAGATTTTTCCTGACGATTCCTGATGAAATTCTTCGGAAATCAAGCCACAATTTCCCAAGAATTTTATCGAAAATAATTTCAGAAAAATCTCCGACAATTTCAAAAAAAATGTCATTGGAAATCTTCGAAAATAATCTCCACTAATTTTCGGAGAATACCTTCAGAAAAAATTTCCAACAATTTCCGAAAAATTTTATGAAAGATCTTCGGGGAAAATCTCTGATCAATCGCATGAGTGGGAAATAGTCTCAATTCTTCGGAAATTGGAATTCGTTCTCAAAAATTCCCGATGAAATTAGTTTAAAATCATCGGAGATTCTTCTCGATTTCCAATGAAATTATTTGAAGATCATCGAACATTTTCCCTGAAGAATTTTGGTGAAATTCTCCAAAAACCGATGAAGTTCTTCCCCCCCCCCCGAATATTTCCTATAAGATTTTTCAAATTGTCCGAAAATTTTCTTGATGAATTTTGATGAAATTTTTTCTAAAGACTTTCGATAAGATTCTTCGTTACCGAAATTTTTCTCCAAAAACTTCCGATGAAATTCCTTAAAAATCATCGGAGATTCTTCTTAATTTTTAATGAAATTATTCTTTGGAATCATCGAAGATTTTTCCTGGAGACTTTCGATAAAATTCTTCAGAAGCTATCGGAGTTTTTCCCCGAATGTTTACTATTCAAAAATTATTGGAAAATTTTTCTCGAAGAATTTTGATAAAACTTTTTGGAAAACATTGGAAATTGTTTCGAATGATTTCCAATGAGATTCTTCGGGAAGTTTCTGAATTTTCCCCCAAAAATTTCCGATGAAATTCGTTTAAAATCATCGTAGATTCTCCTTGAAGATTTCCAATGAAATTATTTGAAAATCATGGAACATTTTTCCTGAAGACCTTTGATAAAATTCTTCAGAAACTATCGGAGTCTCCCCCCTCCCCCCGAATACTTCCTATAAGATTCTTCAAAAATTGTCAAATAATTTTCTCGATTAATTTTGATGAAATTTTTTGGAAGACATTGATAAAATTCTTCGTTACCGGAATTTTTTCCCAAAAATTTCCGATGAAATTCCTTAAAAATCATCAGAGATTCTTCTTGATTTCCAATGAAATTATTCTTTGGAAATCACCGGAGTTTTTTTTTCATCACACCAACACACTCTGTATCTACTACTGCGATAGGAGAGGGGGTTGTATTACCCACACCCTTCTCCTGTGAAAGAAAGAACATAAGATAATTGCCAAAGCGGAGCGAGGAAAATTTTTTTATAAGAAATAGGGTAAAATCTGTTTGAAATAATACAAAATTTCGCAGTCAATTTTTTTACAAAATTCCCTGACTTTTAGGTGAAAATGCTGAAAATTCAGGGGCCACTCGAACTCTCGACAGGTGGTGTCTCCACCACCCCGAGAGAGGCAATAGAGCACCTCATTGACACGCACTTTCCGGGGGCAAAAATCATGGAAAACCCACAGCCGCAACCAGGAGCCGATGGTGTGCGAAAAGGAACAGATTGGGAAACGGCGAAGGAGGTGGTTACACCAGACAGGGTATGTTGGGCGGTAAACACATTTTCGCCGTACAAAGCACCGGGCCCAGATGGAATCTATCCAGTCTGCCTACAGACAGGACTAGAGACCATAATGGGAACGTTCATTAGGGTCCTCAGGGCATCATTAGCCCTAGGGCACATTCCAAAATCGTGGAGGGGTGTGAGAGTGGTGTTTTTGCCTAAACCAGGCAGAGACCCCTGCGAGGCCAGATCCTACAGGCCGATAAGTTTCTCATCATTCATGCTAAAAACCTTGGAAAGGTTGACAGACAGGCAACTAGGAGAGGTTTCCCTGAAAAGATTCCCACTAAATGAGAACCAGCATGCATATAGGGCAGGCAAATCAGTAGAATCATCATTGCACTCACTTGTTACAGCAATCGAGAGAGGAATGACTGGCGGAAATTATGTCCTGGCAACATTCATGGATATACAGGGAGCGTTTGACGCGACCTCTCATGAATCCATAGAAACAGCCCTGAGGGAAAGGGAAGTGAAGGAAAGCTTAATAAACTGGATTGTATCTACGCTAAAAGGCAGGGAGATCCGGATAACATACCAACAAGAACGGATCCATGCAACTACCATCAGGGGCTGCCCACAAGGGGGAGTACTCTCTCCCCTACTGTGGAGCCTGGTGGTGGACAGCTTGCTGAAGGAGTTAAATGGCCAAAAAATATACACACAGGGTTACGCTGACGATTTGGCTGAGGTAGTAACCGACAAATTTCCGGGAACCATCGCGGAGATAACGCAGTGGGGACTCCGATGTGTGGAAAAATGGTGTGCGAAAAAGGGGTTATCGATAAACCCGGACAAAACGGAGATCACTCTTTTCACTCGTAAAAGGAAAGGCAAGGAGTTGATCAAGGTGCAATATAAGGGAAGACCGTTAGCCCTCACAGGAAAGGTGAAGTACTCAGGAGTATATCTTGACGAAAAACTCTCCTGAAGGGATCACGTTTCAGATAAAATAAGAAAAGGGATTGAGGCTCTTTGGGCTTGCCAATGCTATGTCGGCAGGACCTGGGGACTCTCTCCCAAAATGATGCACTGGATATATACCGATGTAATACGCCCCAGAATCACATATGCGGCCATTGTGTGGTGGGGCCGGGTCCACCTGACCAACGTCAGAGAGGAACTAGACCATCTGCAAAGGCTCGCGTGCGTGATGACAACGGGGGCAATGAGTACGGTGCCGACAAAGGCACTAGAAAGGCTCCTGAACTTGCCACCACTTCACACTGCTATAGAAGCAGCAGCGATAATGGGGGCTTATCGTCTGGGTCAACCAAACCTTCGGGCCCATAAGACAGGTCACGGAAGGATATGGGAGATGGCCAAGACGATAGACAAATGCTTTGGGATGCCAAAGGATAGAATTGCGATGGAACATTTCTTTGACAAACCATAACGTGCGCTGATACCCACACGGGAGGCTTGGGAAAAGAGGTTGCCAAGCATTTTTGGAAAAGAGGAGAATGTGTGGTTTGCAGATGCCTCTGGAATCACGAATGCAAAAGGGCGCTGACAACTGTTTAGTGGTACTGGGCGATGGCGTCATTATCCTCCAAGCGAAGATAATGGCGATCACGGTGGCCATTGAGAGAAGCCAGCAGAAGGGCCTTGTTAATAAGCAGATCTATACAGGGTGTTTCAACAAGTTTTGAACATATTTCAATAGTGTGTAGATCTCATCGAGACGAAAAAAAAAGTTGAATACCATTTTTTCGAATTCTCAACTGGGAGGAAATTAAGTGTACCTGGATAATTTTTGAGATAGAGTAGGATATTATTGATGAAACGTAAACTACTTTTAATTTCCAACAAAAAAAGTGATGTAACATTTTTGCCTATCATCGAAATTGAAGGCGCTACACAACATCGAAAAATGACGAAAATGTGAAAATTCTCCCCTAATGTAGGGGGAGGGAGTAATTTGGGTCAGGGGGAGTGTTGAGCTAGGGGACTTCAACAAACCATCATTGATTGAATTTGGTTCAGTGTATCCGACGTTATTACCATTTGGAGATCGTTATTTACAGGGTTATCCAATTAAAACGCAATTTTACCAAATTGTGATAGTTATCATTCAGGAAAAATTTAATTTCGAAACAGATCAGTTTGTTTTATTTCGTCATTCAATCAATGATGGTTTGTTGAAGTCCCCTAGCTCAACACTCCCCCTGACCCAAATTACTCCCTCCCCCTAAATTAGGGGAGAATTTTCACATTTTCGTCATTTTTCGATGTTGTGTAGCGCCTTCAATTTCGATGATAGGCAAAAATGTTACATCACTTTTTTTGTTGGAAATTAAAAGTAGTTTACGTTTCATCAATAATATCCTACTCTATCTCAAAAATTATCCAGGTACACTTAATTTCCTCCCAGTTGAGAATTCGAAAAAATGGTATTTAACTTTTATCTTCGTCTCGATGAGATCTACACACTATTGAAATATGTTCAAAACTTGTTGCTGTACAGACAGTCAATCAGCTATCAAAGTACTATCGTCACACCAAACTACATCCATGGTAGTGGCGGAGTGTGTTAACAAACTATACACCCTTGCTCAGGAAAACCGGGTCACCGTACTATGGACACCGGGACACTGCGGCATAAAAGGGAACATGATCGCTGGCAAGCTAGCGAAGGAGGGCACCAAAAAGGAACTGGCAACGCCCAGGCCGTGTCTTCCTGTAGCATACAGCGTCATAAAATCCAAAGTAAAGGCCTGGATAAGCAAACAGACGGAAATGCACTAGCGGTTGGCCAGTGGCATGAACGTCAGTAAAACACTGATAGGGGACACCCCAGTAAGTATGCCAAGTTCCTATTAGAGCTTGACAGGAAACATGCAAGGCTCATGGTCGGACTACTAACCGGTCATGGGGCCACAAAACACATGTGGTATAAAATAGGAGTGGTAAGAAGCGGCTTCTGTAGGTACTGTGGAGAAGAGGAAGAAACCTCGATCCATATCATATGTTGGAGCCCAGCAATAGCCGGGGCAAGACGCGAAGCATTGGGGCTAGAATATCCAGCACCCAGTGAAGTCAAAAGGATAGAGCTAAGTAAAAGTCTCACTTTGGCTATAAAAGTGAGGCTACTGAGCTGATCCTTAACAGCAACTTGAGGAATAGTGCAATGGACTGCAAAGTCTGAGCGCTCGGTGCATGTAGCGCCATCTCACACACAAATGTAATGTAGGTGACAATGCTGAAAATTCCAAAATTCCCTGACTTTTCTCTGACTTTTCCAGACGGACAAAATTCCTTGACTTTTCCAGGTTTTCCAGAGAATGGACACCCCGTTCTGCTCATCGGAAGGAGGTACTACTACTGGTTATACCTCCTATACAGCCTGAAATTTCAGAGGTTCACACGAGAATCAGAAAAATTACATTTAAGGGGTAGGTAAGGGAAAGGATAATAATATTTCTAAAAGTTTTTCACGTTGATTATGATTACAGAACTGACTCTAGAATTTTCTAAAACCATTTTACCACTAGGACTGATTGGTTTTAATTCAGCGCCCGTTTAACAATACGGGCTGACTGGGCTACAGCCCTGAACGAATAATTTTGGGACGGCAAAATTTTCGGCCCAAAAGAAACAATTACCTCAATTTTGCGGAAGGGGGTGTAAGAAAAATAAAGCGGCAAAAATACTGCAGCCTAGGGCGGCAAGGTACTGAAAACCGGCCCTGCGGACCTGGTAGAAGAAAAACAGAATTGTTGGACATCAAGCAACACACTGGAATCAAATTCGTGCAACAACTATTCCATGCCGTCCAAGAAAGAATATAGTGATGTCTACGTCCATAACGGATATGACACAAGAAAAAGAAGATTGGGATGGAAAGATCGAAAATATCTGCTCTTGTCAGATTTTGTCGACTGAGGATCCGATTTCACCAAATGGTAATTCGGTTGGAGATTTAATGCGTCCCCGAGGTCACCATACTATTACTGCGCATATAAAAATGGCGCATTTTTTGCTGAAAATTCATCAAAAATATCCGCCAGCAAATACCATCGTTTCTATTTTTCAATATCGCCCTCCTCCCCAGCCATTTCTGGCCATCGTGTGAAAACGAGAGACGACACACATAGCGAACTCGGGTGCAGTTGGAAATGTGCATGTCAACGAGACAACCACCAGCAGAGCAGATTCGCTTCATCATGGGATGTCTGCGATTCTGGCGCTGGTATCAAAGGTTGATTTTTCTTCGCCGTCACGTGCGACACTACAAGTTCTTACACATTTTCACGACCGCCAATTTTCGCGTGTCTCGACTATTCAGCTCCCAGACTACACATAGTTATTTAGCGGTCACGCGTACGTTCAATAATTTTGATTATAAATAAAGATAAATTTTAAAAATAGATGCGACAACGAGTTGAAAAAAATTGGCAAATTTCGTATTACATATTCGTTAATATCGTCTTTGATAACTGGCACTCGACCAATATTTAAAACATTTTACAATTTTTTTTTTTTTTTATATAAACGTCAGATTGCATTAGTCATTTAGTCTTAAGCCTCATGTAGTAAACGAAATCAGGGTTCATTGAGTTTATTGCCGCCGGGGAAAAAATTATAACGTAGTTTACTATTCTCATAATAACCGTTTGGTCGGCGGCATCGAGATTAGGAACACTAACCAATCTAGCCAGCACGAGGTTGAGAAAACTAGTTTTCCTTTCAATCACCCCCTGTCCCTCGGGAAAAGTAATTACACAATTTGAATATCGATGACGCCCACAAGACGGCGCTTAGTTTTTTTCATTTTTTATTTCCTCTTCATTGTAATTAAGAAGTCGCTAAATAATTAAAAACGAATGTTTTCGCCGGGTATTTTCTTAGTGGGTTTTGAAAGGCGACGTGTTGTACAATTTCGATAACGCAGAGTTGGATCTGTCGGGAATTTTTAATTACGCCGGGTGGGTGGAAGTAGACACGAGAAAATTAGGGATTTAGAAAATTTACACGGTCCCCGGGTCGCATTGTTGCGAAAATTTACAGTACGTGGAGAGCGGAAAGACTGCGGCTTCGCGTGGCCGAGACTGATACGCTCTTCAAGACGCCGAATTTCTCGCGAATTTGATGAAATATTTTGGACCAGCTCGGATACAAGACAATTAAAAGATACCGTGTACAAGATCGCTTCCCACTTGGCCATCGCTGGTCCATACATCTCCTTAATAAGCCACGGTACAAATCTCGTATAGCCGTTCCTGCCACGATTACACAGTTTTTTACAAACTGTTTCAAACGAATTTGCAAAAAAATGACAAACCCGGTATCGAAGCCTAGTAGGTATTAGTCATGGTTGATATTTAGACAAATCGGAGAGGTCGCCACTTTTCCCCTCTTTTTGAGCAGATTTATTTGTTTACACAGATTGTTTTTGGGTTTCGGTTCTCGTAGAAAGCCTCGAGTGGCGAGGAAAGGGATTTACAAAAATGCTATTGTTGGCCAAACAGCCAGATGTGGCCGGGTTTCCTAGAATTTTTAGCTTAGTTTCGGCGAGATGTCTATTAACGTCGTCTTGATTGTTTTCAGTGGTTCGTCTGCTCTGTCTTCTGCGAACATCAGGGATAAAGGCGAGTGTCGTTCACACTTTCAGTCGCACACAGCCTGCTACAAGTTCGACAAAATTGTGAAGAAAAGGACTTTCTACATAAGAGACACCACTTGGGAATAAAAAAGATGAAATTATCGACATGATATGCTGGAACAGTCCCCCAATCCGGGATGCAGACCCCGTGGGGGCTAATGTCTGCAGTACCGCTCACCACATCAGCACCAGTCTCAGTCTCAGCTCCAATTTCGAACAAAAACCCAATTCCCAATCAACCGGGGAAGAGGGGACAAGCAATTTTAAAAACAAACGAAACCCCACCCTCGGTGCCACAAATAAGAAAAGTAGTTTAGATAGCAATCCTAAGTATACCCTTTTGGAGCGTTCAGAAACAAAAACGATCTGGAAATGAATATTATCCACTTCAACTGTCAGGGTCTGGTTGGAGGGCGCTTGACAAGGTTGTCAGAAACTAGATTGGGAGGGCGAAAACTTGGTAAGAAGAATGAATGGTAATTATTTTTATTCTTTTGGTATGTCCAAAGGATACAGGGGAGTGGGTTTTTACGTTGCCAAGCGCGTGGTGCGCCGCATAGACGAACGTAAGGGCATCTTCGAAAGAATAGCAGTCCTAAAAGTGAACCTGAACGAAGAAACGACCACAGTGATAATCCAGGTCTACGCCCAACTAGCATGGCAGATGAAAACGAAGTGGAAGAATTTTCTCAACTTGGTAATGGAAAGTGAGAGAGGTACACATACTTTGTTATGGGAGACTGGAATGCTAAATTGGGCGTAGACCTCCCTTCCTCCGTAAGCTGAGGTAACTTTCGTACAGGCCTGACTAATAACAACGGTGAGAAACTGGCGCAATTAGCCCTCGAAAACAACCTGAAAATTGTGAATACCCTTTTTAAGAAACCATAAAAAAAGAAGTGGACTTGGCGGCCCCCTAACGATACTACTAAAAGTGAAATTGACCACTTTTTGATCGAAAATCCTAGAGTAGTACTCAATTACGATGTGATAAATACCTTCGATTTTTCATCTGATCACCAGCCAGGGAGATCCAGGCTAAGACTCAGGCCCGGCCCAGAAAGAATTATGAATCCAAAATTATTCTGGTTTACTCAAGAGAAGAAGCCAATGCCAGATTAAAAAAGAAATTAGATTCACTAACGGACGAAAACTTAATAAATCTCTAAGAAAAATATAATAGAATTTCCGTGCAGACTGTACGCAGATGTCAAAAATACAGATTTTTGAGGAAACCACCTGGCAGCATTGCTTACATGTCACTCCTTTCTTGTGTCTTGACTTACACGAAGGGTCCGCAAAACTGCCATAAACCTATGTCCGCACGAAAGCTAAGTCCGTGACTGGGCTACGTAGAGGAGTAAAGCAGGGAGACCCCCCGTCACCAAACCTCTTTAATGCAATTTTAGAACAAATTTTTCGGAAACTTAACTAGGCACAAAAAGGGGATCAGAATTGATGGGCAGAATCTTAATAATTTGAGATTCGTAGATGATATTGTTTTAGTAAGTAGAGCAAGGGGGAAGCTCAAGAGATGCTCGATAACCTGGTGGAAGAAAGCAGGAGAGCAGGACTCGAAATAAATAGATCTAAAACTAAGGTAATGGGCAACTCTACCGGAGGCCAAATCAGGGTGGGAGATGAAGTCCTGGAAACAGCTGATGAATTCACGTATCTTGGTCAAATTATGCCGTTTGAAGAAAAAATAAGTAAAGGATAGAAAAAAGAATTAGCCAAGCATGGAAAGGCTATTGGGCTTTGAAGTCGATTTTTAAGGGCAATCTGAACACCTCATCGAAGATTGAAATGCTGGAAGCATGCGTTCTGCCTATATTAACGTACAGAACGCAGACCCACAGGAAGACCAGTGAATGCCAAAGCAGGCGCTCCCATTTAGTACCTTCAGCATCCCTACACAGCAGGAAGGAAGGAGGATCCGGGCAAAGTTGCGTATAATTTTGGATTTAGAGACGGTGATGGCCAAAAGGGGTGGATACCTTCAGAGACAAACAAACACTTTTATATTATACATATTACGGTTCACCCGCCAACCTCTAACAAACACACAGACAAACATTCATTTTTATACAGAAGATATGGATACATCTTAGAGATTTCTGCTCCTTAATAATTTCTGAAGGGAGGCAGTTCAGCCACCACGGTTCAATATAATGTGAAGAAGTTCAATGTAAGACGCTTCCGAAAGTCAAAGTCGAAAAAAAATTCGGGGGTCTATAGGCGACAAAATTTTGTGGCCGCTCTTCAAAATAGTCTAAAACCTATTCAGTGTTCATACGGATATACCCAGAAAGTACGAACCCTCCAGCTTTTATTGTCCACCTACTACCTCGAACAAACAGGCAAATAAACACTTTTAAGATTAGAGACTGTACTGACCCGCTGGGTAGGGACCCCGATCAAAATGGTACGCTTTTTCCGCATCCAAGGGGCCTCCAGAAAAATCGTCAGATATTTTTCGGATCTTTTGACCTTTTACATGCCCCCTGACAGAATCGTGCATTTTGTGGCACATGGTATGGTGGTACATATGGCGATGCACAAATGCCAAAGTGGCCCCTGGGACACCGCACCCCCGGTCCCGGAAACTACCCTTTCGAGTATCGCATTAGTGGCCGGAGGGAATTTTGTGGCACGTAAGGGCATGCAGCAAAATTATCTGACTCTTTAGGAAGGGGGCTGCTATTAAAATTGCTGTAACTTTCTTCTGACTACTGGCCACTTTATATTCTCTCTTTATTATGTGACTGAAAAGTTGGTAGATCGTCCTAGTCCTCCTTTTGGAGATGATGATCATCTGTAGACAGTGACGCACGCGAGAGAAAGCTAGAGGAGTCGTGTGCCTCCATCCCTCCTTCGTGTTTCTGTTTACACCAGGTAAGATTGAAGATATTGCCAGGCGTATAGAAAACTGACTGATTTCGGTCAATTTTCTGCCCAGATCGGTCCATTTTCGGCTCAAAACGAGGGCAGATATATCAAGCGTGGTCAGACACTCCCATGTGGGTCACTTTGACAGTTAACGTGCTGTAAAAATCCCGTAAAGGCGTAGAAGATAGGAATACCTAGTACTAGAGAATGTTGTTCACGCTTGCGAGGATCTCAGACCACTTCAGCTCAACGGGACGTGAAAAATCGTTAAATTGTTATGGAAATGGTTACACATCGTTCACTTAGAAAGTGGTCTCACAAAGACCTTTTGGTGGCTAGCGAGTACTCTGGCTTGCTCCGCCCTCGATTTCTTATGTCTACAATTTAGGCCTTCGAGTCTTAGCCACCACAGACCTGTAGCCAGCCTCTTGGGTTAGGAGACGCAAAGAACATGTATGAACATTTTAGGGAGGGGGGGGGGGCTCATTGGTACCGGAATAGATTTTCTGTTTGGTTAGGTGGGGAAACATTTTCTCAGAGGACAATTCCTTATTATTTCCTAGACCTTTGCTGCTTTCTAGATCTGCCACTGGCCAGGGGCACGCTCATGTTAGGCGGGGCCTCCGCAGTTCTATCGTTTAGTGGCTCTGTTTTTTGTTCACACAAGCCTGAGCCCGCTTTCCGCTGTTTATCATCGTTTTTGAACACGGCAGCGACCAGTAATATGGGCGCCCTAAGCGAGAATCGCTCTGGGGAGCCAAGTTTTTGTACAAAGTGGAAAGGGTAATGCGGTCAATATACTATCAGAATATGTACACAAACACTTCAAAAGTCAATTTACAGCCGTCCAGAGCCTAGTGAAAAAAGCTTGGGTAGCCCATATTAAAGTCAAAAGGCACATAATATGGGCATGGGTGTGCTTGGGAATGCTTGCCTATGTATACGGAAAAAAGATAGTATGTGGGCTTGTGTAAGAATGTGTGCTTGTGGGTATACCTGTGTGTAAGGGAGAAGAGTACGCGAACGTGTATGCTTGTATGGCCCTCGTCGGTAGTAAATAGTTTTCTTTTTCTTTTCTTTTTCCCCCTTTTTTCTTTGTTTTTTGTTGTTTCGTTTTTTTGGGGTTTTGTTTTTTAGTTTTTCATTTTTATTACTATAACCGGATGTAACATTGTGGCTCCCCTGTCAAGAACAAGAACCTGGATATTACCAGTCGGCCGGGGGGGGGGGGGTAAATTGTATATTAAAAAATTATATAATGCTGAAAAATAGGAGGGGAGGGGGAATCAGGAAATACATCATTTTTTTCGGTGGTTGAACATTATTATCTCATAGAGGGACGGGGGCAGTATTTCAGCAAGAGCTGATTCAGGGTACAACTGATAATAAACCTTTTTCACTCGAAACTTAAAGTCACTGAAACCAATAGAAAGAGTAAACAAGCTTCAATGAGCGACAATTTAATGAAAGTCATAATTTCTTACGATGTCGCCTCCGATGCATTTTTATAATTGAAGATGCTAATATAAGTACATAAGAATGATAAATTACGTTTCTTGGCTCATTTGTGAATAAGTAAATTCATTCAGATAAGTATGCCCATATTACCCGCCCATTCATGTTTACGACTTTTTTCATAAAAATTATTTTCCTGGATAAAACGAACTCGATGGCCCCTCATTATTTATATATTCGGAAAGCTCATAAAATTTCCCTAATTATTATTTAAAAAAGTTCGTACTTAGGTTCACTCGAAGTAGATTTGGCGCACTTTGAAAACCGGCGAATTCTCAAGTTGACGAATTTGCATATCAACTTTTTCAAGCAAACGTCCACAGATGCAATTCATGTGAGATCACTTCCGCAATGATGTACGGTGTTATGGTATAATACCTAACATCAATTAGTGCAACCATATGCTTCAAATATTTCATAGTTCTCAATAATGAATCCGGAGGGGTATTAAAACATGGCACATATTACCTATCGGTACCTCATTTCAAAATCGCGGGACTTCCGAAATGATTGTTTTGGTCTTAGAATATTTTGATTCTGCTAAAATATTTACTTTCCGACTTGAGATACCTTTTCCTGCGCCACATCCCAGACGTAACCGGCTTGATTTTCGAGACAAGAGATTCATAACATCCCATGATTCGAAGTTCTCCTTACTCCTGAAGTCTTTGTAGTAATGGTCACGTCAGGATTACAACCTGAAGATACTTCCCAATTTATTACAAGCTCTCTGAAAGGAATTTGAAGAAAGGAAGAAATAGAAAAAAGAAAATCACTGCCCATATAGTAGATATAGAGGCTATTCGTGAAATTCCGAATATCTATAAATCACTGTACTAAAGTCGAAACTGCCCTTCCTCTCCCTAGAAAGTAAAACGGTGTCATTGTCTGATCTAACAAGTTTCGTGTCCAGGTATTGTGTGCGAAATCGAGTTCGAAAAAGAGAACAGGTCGCTAATGAAAATATTTTGGTATTTTCCGAAAACAATCTCGAAATTTTCGAACGCCTCAGTGTTTTTTGCGGTAACGGTATAGGCCTCTGTATACCGGACGGCCACTGAATGTCATTCGTCTCATGCAGCGATAATAGCATCGTATTGTTCGGCTAAAAACACAGAAACAATCTCATTTTTGAAAAAGAAAAAAAAAATTTACAAAAAGATGACCAAACACCTTTTTCGAAGAAGAATGAAGCAGTTTAGAAGAATGGAAATTTATCAACGCGGGAGAAATGTATACCGAAGGTGTACGTGATCCGGTACCATCGACTCGGCTTAGGGGTCGTATAGTATTTTAAACGTTCATTGTCATGCACGGTCACGAAAAGGTGCTTTCAGGCTGGCCCTTTCGAACCTTGAACTGGATCCGATTTCATCAAATTCCGTCCAAATACCTTTGAAATATTTGTAATTCGGTGATACTCTCGTGATTCTCTGTTCAGTTGCCGCTTTTGATGGCAGAGTCAAACCAAAAGTATTTCGAGAATCACCCGCCTGGAAATCGTGCTGCTAGCCCGAATTCCGACATCGGCGCCAGATATACGCCAAAGCTGCTCTCAGTTCTAGCGCAAATCGAGCACCAATCAAAAATTGGCGCTCAGTTTGCACCAATTTGTGCCGGCTCGGCCCAAAATTCCGGCAACTGCGCTTGCGTGCATTTCAAATAGGAAGGCGCTGGCGCCAACCTGGCGCAAATGTGACGCTGCCCCATGATTTTCAGGCGAGCAAGGGAGTAGATAAGCGGGAGTCCTGGAGGTTTGGACCCGCCCTTAACAGAAAAAAAATCAACCATTGGCGCTTATCTCTCTATACATTAAAAATCAAAACTCCTCCCTCTCCTGAAAAGAAAACTCCGAGCCTGATATCTAAATCCCGGCCTTCGTCCCTACCACCTCCGGCTACTTTCAAGGACATAAGTTTTAAGACATAACAGACATAAAAAGACATAATATAATGACATTCTTTCTATATAATATTAAAAACCAAAACTCCTCCTCCCTCCTCCCCACTCCTGAAAAAAAAACTCCTAGCCTGATATCTAAATCCCGGCCTTCGTCCTTACCACCTCCGGCTACTTTCAAGGACATAAGTTTTAAGACAACAGACATAATAAGACATATAATGACATAATTACCCATACTGCGGGTTGCCTACCTAAAAATCAGAAAAATTGCAGCGGCAGATCAGCTACAAGGACACAATCTGTTTTGACATAAAAGATCTCCAAGTTTTAAGACATAAACGACATAAGACATAAAAAGACATATAATGACAGTATGGCCCATAATCTCCAAGATCTCAAATCACTGCGGGTTGCCCACCTTGCCCCTTCATTGCTCAATTTTCCAGGGGTAGCCTACCCTCAGGAGGGAGTTCATGGTTGTGTAGGAAGCTCCTAAAGGGGGCTGTGGGAGCGTGGGCTGTGGACGGAGATGGAGGCCCTGGGTGGGGCAGGGGGTTAAGATAAGTAAGAGGACCTGATGGAGGAGAAAGTCCTTGGTGAGAGAGGGGGCCAGGGAGAGAAATGGCCGTGGTGCTGGAGGGGCTGGTGGTGGGGTGGGGTCTTGAGGGGGAAGAGCTCTTGGGGGAGGGGTGGTCACGGTTGTGAGAGCTCCTGGGTGGATGGCCAGGGATCTTCAAGGGGTTTGGAGGACTATAGTGAGGACAGGGGCTGTGAAGGGAGATAAAGCCCAGGGGGTAGTGGTGGGTGAGGGGTCCTTGTGGTGGAGGAAATTGTTGGTAGGAGAGGGTGGCCATTGAGGAAGGAGGAGGTAGTGCTGGGTGAGGGTCCGGGAGGGGCAGTAAAACTTTAGTGGATAAGGGCCCGGGGTTATAAGAGGTACTCATGGTGGAGGAGGGAGCTCTTGAAGGGGAGGAAAACCACGGTGGTGGCGGGGACTGTAGAGGGAGATAAAGATCCCTGGTGTGGGGGGGTAATGTTGAGTAAGAGGTCCTGGTGGAGGAGGAAGTCCTGGGTGAAAGAGGACTGGGAAGGAAAATGAAAGCCATGGTGCGAGAGCAGGGATGTGAAAGAAGCTGGAAGCAGAAGCCGGAAGCCGGAAGTTTTTATGTATCCTGACTCAAATCGAGAAGCCGGTAGCCGGAAGCCAATTCCAGTTAGAAGCCAGAAGCTGGAAGAGAAGTCTTTTGTTTATCGGCTTCTTTTTGGCTTCCAAGTTCCAATTCAGAGTCAGCATTTGGCCTAATTTGTCAGTCATTGTTTATAAGAAAAGAGCTCTTAAACTCGTTGCTTCAAAGTCTAAATATATTATTTCATTTGAACTTGTTTTGTGCTTCTTATTATTTTGGAAGAGGGGGAGGGGGGCTTAAAAGATGCTAGAGGTGAAATAAAGTGAAATTTCGGGAGCTAGAAGTCGGAAGCTGGAAGTTTTTTGAAATAACAGAAGCCGGAAGTTTTTAAATTACAAAATTGAAAGAAGTCAGAAGCTGGAAGCTTTTTAAAATTATGGAAGCCAGAAGCCGGAAGAGAAGTTTTTTCAATAAGCTTCTCATCCCTGTGCGAGAGGGGCTGGTGGCGGGGGTCTGAAGAGGAAGGGTGGTCATGGTGATGGGAGCTCCTGAGTGGAGGACCAGGGGATCTTCGTGGGAGTTCGGATGAGGAGGCCACCGAGCAGGAGCAGTGGAAGCGGAAGGCTGTAGCGAAGGATTATGGCCGCAATTGGGAAGGGCGTAGTGATGGGTGAAGAGGTCTCGGTGGGGCGTGGTACGTGAACAGAAATGAAGGCCATAGTGGTGTGGGGGTGGTCGGGGGACGTGGTCCTAATGGAGAGCACTCGGAGTGGAAGAGAGTGATCGGGGGAGACTAGGTAGAGGACTGGGTGATGATCGGAGGGATGAACGGAGGGGGCCATGTGGGGGAGAAGCTGTGGACGGAGAAAGTCATGGAGCGATGGAGAGAGTAATGTAAAGAGATTAAGGCCCAGTTGGTGGAGGTCAGTTGTGGTGGTCGATGGTTGTAGAGGTGAGGAGGAAGACCAAGGGACAGGGCCTACCCGGATGTGCAAAAGAAAAGGGTTCGCAGGGGGGATACTGCGGAGGTAAGAGACCATAGAGTGGGCACTGAAGACTCTGGTAGGAGATTATGGCCGTTGTGGGGGAGGAGTTGGTGGTTGAGGAGGGCTGTGACTGCTGAAGTGCGACCGTGGAGGCAGACAGCGACCCTGGTGAACGAGGGGGTCGTGGTGGAGGAGGAAGAGGCTCGTGATGAAGAAAGGATGGAAGGGAGGAATTCATGATGGAAGATTGAGGACCGCTGATAAAGGGGGAGCAAAAGAATCGCAAAGCAAACCTCAACTCAGGAAAAAAAGTTTTAGACCAAACACTGAGGACTGTGATGGTCGGACGAGGCGCGAAGCGCAGAGAAAGGGCGGCACGAGCGATGCGAGTGACGGCAGGGGCTTGGGCCGCGAAGCGGCCAGGGGGCGAAGCCCCCTAGTATGAATAGAAATTTAGAAAGCAGTGACGTAGCTAGGGGTTCCCAGAGAGGGAGGGGGCACAATAAGGTTTTCATGGGGAAAAAAGTCGAAAATTGAAATATTATTTTAAAATTAGAGGACTATGTAAAAATATTGGGGGCACGTGCCCCATCGTGCCCCCCCTGACGCTACGCCACTGTTGGGAAGTGAAATAAACATCATGGGGGGATGATGAGTAAACGTTTTTCTTTAAAATATCTTTTTATTAACCTATCGTGGTATGTATTATGTAATCTGTAAGAATGCGACTTGAGGCCATGTGTTCGTTATAACTACTTTCGCGAGGCAAATAGCTTCTCGATTTTTTAGCATTTTATATGCTTTTACTACTGGGTATAGTTGAACGAAAACCTTAACGCTCCCCCCGTAACGCTCGTCCGACACACTCCCCCGACACGAATTCCCTGCGACTACAGTCTATTTTCTTCCAGCCATGTGCTCATTTTGATCTTGATCTTTGCTGCGCCCTGCACGACTACAGTTTGCAGGCGTGTTGTTAATAGAAATTTCCATGGAAATTTTTTTTATTAGGGTACGAAACCACATGAAATGTTTTTCAATGCCAGCTGACTGAAACGGTAAATTTTTCCAACTGAAAAATTCCTACGGGGGAGGGGAGGTAAGGGGTGAGTTTCCCCCTACCCGATGAATCGACGAGTATTAATTTTATTGAAAAATGCTTCAGTTAAATAATATTCCTGACTCAGTTTTCTACTGGAAAGGCATTTTGCAGTTTTCTCATAACTACCACCAAAATGCTCCAAATAGGGGTCTGAAAATGAAAATTCAAGTTATTGTGCATTAGCACATACCTTATGGAGGAAAACGCAGTTTTTCCAACATTTTTCCGATTTCCTCGACTTTGGCGAATAAAAGGGATGCGAATTACCTAAAAACTTCTTTCTTCTGCATTACCATCTACCCATCCTTTGTTTTCTTTAGTCTTCTTCCTCTTATAGAAGTTTACATAAACATTTTTAGATTATGTTTCAAATCAGTGAAAGGATTCAATTCTGGAATACTTATGTTGCATCTTTCATGAATAAGTTCAAGTTTCGACCTTTTTGGCATTTTAAAGTTAGATTTATGTTTTAAAAAACGCATTAATTTATTTTTAATTTGTTGTAACCTGTTCAATCAAGCTAATTAGTGAAGTTGACTAACATATAATTGCATTCTCGCTGATTCACTACATCACCTTTGTCTCAAGATTTTCAAATGAGGAAAGATTTGAATAATTTGATCTCAGTTTACTAAAATTTGTTCAGTCATTTTTAGACTTGCTTCTCACTTCCTTGAACTCATTTTTGAAAAAAAGCTTTATTTACCTGGACTCTCAGTGATTCTTACAGCACTCGATCTCAACTGGATCTTAGGAATGATTTAAATAATTTGTTCTCAATTGTCCTTAGCCCTCAAACCACATACGTCAATTATAGTTTTTTATTTAAAAATTCTGTAATATTTCGAAATGGGGGAAACTCACCTTAGTATGTTACTTCATTTACAGAAATTCAAAAAAATCTCCCCAAAAAGAATTGCCTATTCTTAAAACTGAAGGGGCCACATATTAATTTAAGAAATTGATATTTTGGTGAATTTTCCCCAGTAATGGCTTGTCACCAAGGGAAATTAGACTATAACCCTTGTATCAAAATAATTGATCAAGGAGGCCTATGTTCCAGTGGGTGGAACAAAACATCTGGTTCAAGGCTGTATAAATATAAAAGAAGTAATAAAATTGCATTGCCCTTTCAAAATAGAAAGTATGCAACCAACTCTGTAGTAGAAATTGAAGTTTTATTTCAGGCGTACCAACGGGCCTGAGGAGAGGGGGGCAAGTGGGTATTTTGTTCCCGGGCCCGGCAAAGCTGGGAGGCCGGCAGAGACGAAAAAATAAGAAATACGCTGATGGAGATACAATTCCCATTCAACGTTTTTGAGGAAATTTCCCTCGCTAAAATTTCTTATGAGGGGAGGGGCCTCTTTTATTTCCAGCCCTAGGCCTGGACGAGGCTCTTTACGGGCCTGCGCACCAACACCTGGCGTACATATAGGCTGAGTTCTTACTAACAGCCGCAGCGCGTGAAGTTACAGTGCAGTGGTGGAGAATTCACCACCTGTGCCATCTGAGGGTTAATTTGCTGTGATTTGTTGAGTTATTTTCACAATGTATTCTCATCCCCTTCAGTCAATAGCTAAAGTTCGCTCAATATAAATGCAGTCTTCCTGATTTTAACTTCACTATCTTCATCTCAGTTAAAATCTCCAGGCCAGGAATGATTCCAACTTTTTCTCACTTTGCTCTAATTTGTTTCATCATATTCAAAATTTGTTCCCATCCCCTCCAGTACAAAGCTGAAATTGACTCAATATATCATGTCATCATCGATTCCGACAACATTAACCTTCAGCTTGAATTCGGATTTGCAGGTCGAGAATAGTTTCAACAATTTATTCTAAATCGAAGGGCGGTGTAGTCGGAAACAGTTAATACTGATTTCAAAAACGGACAGGAGAAGACAAACGACCGAATAAATTTATTAGAGCAAGAAAAAAAAAAATCATTATTCCCCAGTCTTAAAGCGCTGAAATCCCCAAAGAGGTTAACATGTTGTTGACCTCCTAAGATTGATTTTTGGATTACCAGTATGGGAGGGTTTCCGAGTAAATAAGGACAAAATGGGAACAAATTAGTCATGAAAATTCCGACATCCCAAATCTAAAATGAGGGATCAAATCTCATAGATTGACAGCATACACTCGGTTTCTCAGAAAGGAAGAGAATTTAGAGGAAAACGAACTTCAGCCCTTATCTGACATTTTCGTAGGCTTCAAAATTGGGCATTAGTAAAAACACGAATAGATGTTTTTAGTAGAAAAATAAACATCATAATGACCAGGCCAAGAACTGTCAGTGCAAATTAATTTATGGAACAACTCATTGTTGCGGAGGGTCCTAATATAATGAAATACGAGATTCACAATAATATCCTTTAACGTTGCCCGCCGCCAAGATTTATTTATACTTGATTCCTCGAAAAACGATTAATACTGGTTGGTGCAGGTACCTAAAAAGTTGGAATAAAGATGAATAGAAGGCGTTAAAAGAATTTTGGCAAGAGCTATATCAATAGGGAACAATTACCGAGAAACGATTAATTAGCATTTGTAAAAAAAAAGAAGAAAAGACTATTGTAAGCTACCTGTATTTTAAATAGCAAGGCCAGATGTTCGTTTCAACAAATAATGGGATGGAGTGAATAGGTACCAGGTTCTTTTAAGAGTTCTGAATTTTGTACCTCTATTATTCAATATTTCCATCGTGATGGCAGCTGGGGTGACTTTGCCGAAAATTTTGGGGTTTTCAATATTTGAATAGCTGTAGCGCGCGATCTATTGGAGAAACAGGAAATCTAAAAACTGTTCCGGATTTGCTGAAGCTTTGGGAATAAGATTAGCTAAGGGAATCCAGATATACCTCTCCCTCCCCCTCTCAGAAAGGCCTAAAGATGAATCGGCCAAGTTACCTGATTGCACAGGTACATAGGAAATGCACGGAAAATAAGTGAAAATGTTTAGAATTTATTACGAAAGGCCGTAAAAACGACAAAAAAATTGCAATTTAAGTAAAATTACGTCTTCGGGGAAGATAAATATTCCTCGGGTTTCAATGGGCTCAGGTAAAACTATTGATGGCAGCAAATTTCACGTAATCATCAAAATCATTTTTCAGAGGACAGTGAAATTCGTTTTTTTTTATTTTGATATTGCTCGTCCTCCCGGATTCCGACGGATATCATTATCTGTTTTGTGAAGATAATTATAAATTGTTGTAACTGGTATCTTGTAAAGGGCTGAAGCTTCGGCTCTGGTCATATCACCATTTCGAATTTTCTGTTAGACACTCTTCAAGTGTTTCTCGGGTATAATCAGAATAGGTGCGACACTCTACTTGTCTTTTATTTATGTTCTTAGTATCGCAAAACAACCTCGCGAATGTAGCGAAAGCTCGCGCATTCGTTGCGAATTGTAACTTTTCAAACTGATAACAGAAATTGGCACGCGGCAAAATCACCCCAAGGCAGTTTTTTGCTTATGGAAAATACCTACACCTATACATCCTTGGAAAGATGAGAGTTCAGGCTTTTAAAAAACACTACGATAATTTTTCTGCGAGAGCCTCGATGGATTCCATACTCCATAGGCATTATTTATCAGGTTACTATTTTGGAACTTATTCTGTGCTCGAAAAACAGCCAACCGTTGCCACCTATACTCGGCCTATGTTAGGTCTCACTGGTTTTTGAAGTGTTGTATCTATGTCTCTTCATCGATCTATGCCCTTCGAAGTGTTAGGAATACATTTGTATTCGTCATAAAGCCAGTAATATGGTCAAAAGTGAAAATCGGCAAAGTCACCTCCTATCGGCGAAGTCACCCCAATTTACAGTAGGTACACGAATTCAAAATCGATTTATTTGTCCTTATGGCTAGAAAAATAAAACTAAATTCCTAAGAGAAAAGACTCCATTTTCCTAGAAGCAGTTGTGGACAGATGTAGGTAAGCGACAAAAGAAGAGAAACGAACGAATTTCGATGATTCATGATGATACTGATAGTGGAAAAGGAGGTGAGCATGTAAATTAGCTTGCGTGTATTCTATGGTATAGACTATAACTTGAAAAAATCAATAAAAATTCGACCAGAAGCAGTAACTTGGACTTCTTCAAAGTGTAGTTAACGATTTTTCCTCTATCCTGCCCTTTTCATGAAGTAAGATGCTAATAACATAAGTTTCAGATTTAGAATATCATCGGATTTCTAGACTGAAATCTAGAAAGAGCTTTCCCTACTGCTCAAACCCTTTGGAGAACCACAATCACAAGCTCGGCTACAGAGATGGAAAGAGAAATCTAGACAGGATCAGCTTGGTGCAGAAAATTTATAAACTTAGAGACTGAAAGGTTGAAACCATCGCGACTCCCAACCTGGCAAGAATGGAGAACCTTAGACCACCTGTGCACTGGATGTGCAAGGACCAAAGTGAACCTACTCAAATGGAAGTTGGCTGGATGACAAATGTTACCGTGGAGAAAGATAGAACCAAGTCATCTGCTTCAGTGTAGCTTAGCACAGACACAGGCCACAGAAAATGAACCATGATGGACAGAGTTGAATGACGAAGCCAAGCAATATTGATTAAAATTTGGACAGGAAAAATATGATTATTTTACTTTTTAACTTTTATAATGAAAATGTTTTACTCGTAATATTTTATACCAGCCACTCTGTTAAGTAAGCATCTCGGGCACGATAAGAAGAAGAAGAAGATCCAGGGGGATGAATGAGGCATGTGGTTGGTTGAGGCATTTGGTTTTCTGAGAAAACAGAGGTATTTAGGACGTGGTGAAAGACTTCTCAACAGTAGGCCAAATTTTTATAATAAACCAAATAATTGAAAAAGTAAAACAGTATGGAGCTGTATCTCCTCTTCATCGACTTCCAAAAATCATGCGACACGGTTAATCACGAATATTCATGTGGGGCCCTTGCTAACCAAGGTATAAACGCAAAAATAATAAGGATGTTGAAAAATATGTCTAAAAACTCCAAGGCTCACATCAGACTGGATAGAATGGGAGAAGAAGTTAGTAGTAATAGGGGGTAACACAAGGAGATTCACTCTCCCCTAATCTATTTAATAGTATATCGATGACAGAGGGGCGTATGGCGATGCACGCATGCCAAATTGGCTCCGGGACACCGCACCCCCTATGCCGGAAACGCTCCGAATGGGCCTGCGTCAGAATAGGGGGGAGTTCAATAGTATATACTTGTAGAAGTATTTAGGAAAATGGATTGGGAGAGGAAAGGATTGAGGGTTGACGGTGAGCATTTAAGCAACTTGAGATTCGTGGATGACGTGGTAATAATTCACCGAGAGAGTTACAGGAAATGGGAGAAGAAATTACTGCCAAGAGTTAGGAAGCGGGTCTAATTATAAATGGAGCAAAATCCAAAGTACTGTTTAAAATGAAAATAGAAAAATTCGAAATACATGGGACAGAAATTGAGGGGGAAGAGGAAGTGGAATATTTGGGGCAATTAATTTCGTTCCAAAATAAAAGGGAAAAAGAACTGAGTAGAAGGGCTCAGAAAGGGTGGAAAAACTTTTGGGCATTAAAGAAAATTTTCAAAGGAAGGATAGGAACTTACCTAAAAACCAAAATATGGGAAAGCTGTAATCTGTGAGTGCTCGTGTGCGGCGCCCAAACGTGGACTTTAACAAAAGCTAATATAAGAAAAACTACAAACCACTCAAAAAGTAATGGAGAGAAGTATTTTAGGCATAAAAAAAAGGATAGAATTGAGAACAAAAAGATAAGAAAGGTAACAAAAGTAAAAGACCTAGGTATAGAAGGTAATCAAAAAAACAAAAATGGAAGTATGCGGGCAATATCTTGAGACGAGCAGGGAGGTGGACAAAAAAAGTAGAATCTTGGGTTCCGTACAACGAGAAAAGGCATAAAGGTAGGCCGCCGACGGGTAGGCGGGACGAATTTAGGAAGGAAATGGGCCTAAAGTGAAGGAGAGAAGCCGACAACAAAGTCGAATCGAAAAAAAGGGGAGACACATGCCCTAAAATGGGCTACTGACAACGATGGGGAGGAGTCTCCCCCCAGTTCACTGCCATAGTCACACTGTAAGTAGGTTAAGGAAAAGCTGTCATCGCTGTCGGCGCAGTCCGCGAAACAGACATGAAAATGCTTTCCCGTGGTTGCAGACTCGTCTACTAGATGATGCACTAGCAGAGCGTAGTGCTCGCAGGCTGGTACAAGAATTGTGGTGCTCGTAAGGGAATACAGGCTGATACAAAGAATGTGGTACTCGCAGGTGAATGAAGAGTGTTGAGTCAGTCAGTCAGCCCGGTCGGTCAGTCCAGTTAGTCAGTCCAGAAGACGTGGTGCGTGAAAGTAACGTTTTTCCGGCTTGTGTGCCAAAGCAAAAACCTAAAAATGTCAATAAATCCGAAACACATGGTCGGCTGAAGTAATAACCTATTGTCTTAGGTATTTGCCGAACTGAAGATGAGGTCTGCATCAGGATTATGGTTGTTGGAGGCAGTCGACTACCTGAGGAAAATGGAGGTCATTAACACAGATTACTCGTTGGTAATTATTGGACGTTGCCACTTATCCAGGAGTTGGGGCGCACCGATAGGAAATCAGAACGAGAAAGGGACTGAAATCTTTCTAACTAAAAGCCTATATCATTTCGCTCACTCCACTCGCAAAAAAATAGTCAACTTTTTCCCGACTGATTCAGTCCTAACAGCAGGTAACATGTCCCAATAAGCAGTGCTAGTTTCATCATACAGGCTGACTGGGCTGCAGCCCAGAGCGGCAAAGTTTTGGGGCGGCAAATTTGCGACCCAAAAAAAAAACATTTGCGGAAGGGGGAATGTAAAAAAATAAGGCGGCAAAAATACTGCGGCCCATGGCGGCAATATGTACTTAAAACCGGCCCTGATTTCCATTCCAATTTTTCTAAGTAAGGGTTAATTTTACTAAATTGAACAACTCTGGAAGACGTGGTAGGATGCACCCCTTCATCGAGGTGACAGGTTTTTAATTTCGCCGAGAGGAAACGATTGAGACCAACAAGCGCATAATCGAAATCTTTTTCACTTTTTCAATTTTGACAACTCAAACTTCGACCTCGTCAGCTAATAAACATTTTCAAACTTGACAAGCAATAAGAAAAAGTTATGAAAGTAAATAATACAGGTAGCAATAGCGTCTTGCTTCAATTTCTCCACCTACTGAGTCACTTTTCTAAATTATCAAGGAATTTAAATTTTGAAATCCGAAAAAAATGTTGGGGGATCTTCCTCTAACATTCTTCAGTACATTTTCTTGCTTATTATTTTTGATATATTTTGAGATTCGTGAAAACTCGTCAAGGTTGATTAAGGTTCGTAAAAACTCGATTACAACATTTTAAGACCCATTTTCTGCTGTGAGGAAGGGAATTGCAGACCAGATATTCAATATTTAGTGCGATAGTCCTCTTTTCATTTGCTCTCACCCGAGCCCTGGAACCGCCCCTTCGAGCATTACCCCAGGGACATCGGGGAGCTTTTTAGGGCTGCCTTAGTGCGATAGTATACGTATACCTAATATGAAACACATTAGAAAAAAAGGACAGTCCTAAATTGATGACATTTTACCATACTCCTCTACAGTAGGATGGGATGGTAATGGAAGGAACAGCAACTCAACAAAAAGTTATCAATTTCCAGGGTTGCTTTTGAAACAATAGGTCAGAATAATACTTTTTTTTATTCTCTTTAGATCAGAAATCAGATTTGCCTTAGGACTCGGGTGTATGTGTAAATATTTTGTGCTCCTTGTATATAAAGTGATTCCTTTTGATTGGCTCTCAACTCACTTTTCCCTGTGCATAAATCATCTTTCTTCTCTCTACCTATCGCAGAAGTTGAAAAATTCCAGGTTAGGTTCGGACTTACTATTGGGGATTGAAATATGTTTGTCGTCCTACTTGTGGTATGCCCCAGGAGAATGTTGGAGTCCTCCCGCCCATTACGTATATTTGAATTTGCACATAAAAACTTCAGGTGAGAACGGAAGAAAAAATAGAACGTGTTTTTAAAATTTGCCGTCCCTTTGTCGCCCGAGGCTGAAACCTCATTAGCCATGAGAAATCCAAGGCCTGGTTTCAACATTTCTAACCATCAAAAATAATTTACATGGAAAATTGTTTTTTTTTTTCCAAAATTTAAAATATTTGTTAAAGGTTTTTCTTTTTTTTTGATATTATATCTACTAGGGTAGTTTTTATTCAGTCTCAGTGGGAATTTATTTTTTCAATTTATTTTTAGGGATGGTGTGGTGGGACGTATGGCGATGCACGCATGCCAAAACGGTCCCTATGACACCGCACCCCCGGCCCAGGAAACTACCATTTCGAGTATCGCATCAGATGCTTCGTTCCACTGTCCTCTGTGTGTAACCCTTAATCCCTCGACTTGTGATTTAGTTAACGCCCATGTTTGTGCCCCATAGCACAGCACCTGTAGCACACACATTTCCCGTATCTTCATCTTTGCTTCTACACTCATCATCCCTTCAAAGATTCCTCTCAAAGCCCAGTAGCTATTCCATGCTAACCTCTTCCTTGTTCTCAGCTCTTTTTCTGTCCCTTCTTCAAACGAAACCACGTGTCCCAGATACGTGTACTCTTCCACTTTCTCTATATGCGCTCCCTCTATATCCAGCTGCGACTGTGGGTTGTTACTCATTTATTTCGTTTTTATTTTGTTCGATTGCAATCCCCTTTTCCCACACTCTCTGGACAATTCTATCCCCATTTTTTCCAACTCGTACTTTGTTCTTCCTATGAGGATTATATCGTTCGCGAATCTTAAATTGTTTAGTCTGGCACCGTTAATTAATTCGTAATTTTTCCAGTCCAGTGTCCTGGAGATATCTTCCAGCAAGCAAGTGAAGGGGTTTGGTGAGAGTGGATCCCCCTGTTTTACTCATCCTTTTATCTCGAATTTTGCTCCCACTTCTTCAGTTTTTATAAACGCCTTAGCATCTCGGTATGTGTTCTGTAATACTCTTATTATTTCTCTCTCACACCCTTGATCAGCAATTGCTTTCCATAAGCTGATATGATCCACGGTGTCGAATGCCTTCTGGAAATCTACGAACAAGAAATGGACTTCTAAATTATATTCTCTCGATTTTTCTATTATTTGTTTCACTGTTTACATACATGGTCCACTGTAGAAACTCCTCTTCTAAACCCAGCTTAAGAGGGGGATTGATTGCTGTCTAATTGATTATATATATATATATATATTTTTTAATTCTCATGAGTATTTTACACATATTGTCCGAGAGGCTGAGAGGCCTATAGTTGTCTAATTCTACCCTGTTCTCTTTCTTATGGAGGATTATCATTTCGGATACATAGGTACCTTTCTTCAAGACTTCTTCCGGTGGTCAACACTTCGTCATATATTCTACTCAGAAGGTCCACCAGAGCATCATCCAGCTGTTTCAGGGTGCTATTCTCTATTCTGTCCCGGCCTGGGGTTTTTCCTACTTACAAGTTTTGTATTGCATGCTGTACTTCCCTATTCGTAATTGGCGGGAAGGATGGGTCTCTTGTGGATGCTATCTTTCCTTGTTTTGTTTTTGTCATGTCATTTGGATTTTGATTCTGGAGGCTTGATGCATCATATAGCTTTTTATAAAATTCTGTGGTTATTCTAATAATCTTATTTTTTACACTTCTGATCACACAGCTGTTATCTTTTAGCTTGTGTATTACTCCGCTTCCGCTCATGATCATCCGCTGTGAAGGTCGCTATCAATACACTGCCTTGGAAGCGTATCCTGAAAGCGATGGATGAGTGGGAGGATCTCCTAGGGTACCTGCGAGCGATCACGAGGAACTACCTGGCAGACAGACCGATAGGTAGCGTATAAGGAGGGATTGTTGAGAGGAGGGATTTTTGAGAGGGGGGATTGTTGAGAGGAGGGACTGTTGAGAGGAGGAATTGTTGAGGAGGGATTGTCGAGAGGAAGAATTGTTGTGAGGAGGAATTGTTGAGAGGAGGGATTGTTGAGAGGGATTGTTGAGAGAGATTGTTGAGAGAGCGTATAGTTTCTCGAAAATTATGAAAACAAATTTTCAACCCAATTAAATACCATGGAAAAAAGTTCTTCAATTAAAAATTATTATTCAGTGTATTTCTTCGTAGAAAAAGGTAGAAGGCATGTGGCACGCGTTCATTGAATAAATATATAAAAATGTTAAAATATTACCCTGCCGACTGAAATGCAAGGGTGGCTGTGGGCCTGATTGGCGGAAGGGAAGGGAGTGTAAAAAAATAAGGCGGCAAAAATAGTGCAGCACAGGGCGGCAAAGTACTTAAAACCGGCCCTGCCAGAAAGTCTCCACGATTCTACGATTTTTTGAAAATTTTCAACTAAAGTTATGTGTTAAATGTTTTGGGACGCTCCTCTCTAGTACGCCCCTGCATAGTGGGCTGTTCAAAGTACGTGGGTGATGAAGGATTTCCGCTACCTGAAGAAGTAGGCGCATGGAGCACGTGCTTGTCCGGCTAAGGCACAGATTCGTCAATTCAGTAGATTGGGTCGTCAGACATTTGCCTATCGGGCAGATGTATGTATGAGACACTTAGTTAATATAAGAAACCGAAAACAGCAAAATCTCGTAATTTTTCATCATCAAAAGTATCAAATTATAGCGCTTTATCAAAATTAGTTCCCCAACGAGACTACATTAGCAAGGGAGGAGCTAACTAGAAGTACGATAACAATATTTTGACCATGTCAGACCCAAAAAGCACTTTATTTTGGTATTTTGTTTCCGGAATCGGAATATGAAATCTTCCAGGGATGAGGCAGATAGCTCAAAGGGGAAATGATCCCATGTACTCCCAACACTACAAGCCTCACCGAGATAGTCCGGGAAATCATTTTGATCAATGTATCCTTGCAGTCTGATGACAATTTCCTCTCCAACGTGCTATGATAAGAAGTTGCCTATTTCGAGTTGTAAGGCGCTTTGACAAAACACAAAAGTACTGCGTTACCAGAAGAATGTCTTCTTATCTTCTTATAGTGATTTTACTGGAAGGAAGGGAGGAAGGCCCGGAGGGAGAGGAGAATGACCGAATTTTTCCAGTGACAAAAACTGTTCTGGTCAACAAATATCTTCCCATCGACCAACTGCAAAAAAAAAAAAAAAAAAAAAAAAGTACCACTCGTATTGCAGTATTGTCAACTAAAACCCAACGTTGCTAGTTGACGAACTTCTTCATGGGGAGCCTCAACCAAAGCCTTTCCAATTTGTTAAATTGAATCGATCCACTTTGTGCTTGAAATATAGCTGCCGTGTAAAGTGAGTAATTTCAAACACAAGATCCCCTCTCACGAAGGATTACATTTCAAAATGGAAATTCCGATGGTCGCAACAAGATCCCCAATTGTACGGGTCCTTAGATCCGCATCCAACGAACATGACTGACGTCGTAACTTCAGCTCCAGCTAACCTCAAACTTGAAAATCTCGAGATGGTGAAAAATTAAAATCAGAATTACAGAATCAAAACCGAACATTCACTTGTCACACAGGCTGCTCCAGATACGTTAAAACCCAGACACCAACAACAAATGGGAAGCGACAAGATGAAATTTATACGCCCTCTTCAACCTTGGAGTGACCCTGAAACCACGAGGCACTCAGTTCGGTATCCTCAGTCGTTGTGAACTGAAACGCGAACGCAAAATCAGTCAAAAATTGGCGTGCTCGCGTCTAACGTCTCAAGGCCAAAGAGGTTGCTGCTCGCTGCTCCGCAAAAATTCATCTCATTTTGACAGCGGCTGTCAGTTGCTTTCCAAACATCCCTCACTATGAAAAATGAACCGAAATTCCGGGCTGCGACGAAAACCACCAGTCACGAAATTGGCGCTCCGATACTCGACTTGGAACACGACTAAATTTTTAATTCTCGACAGTCTGGGAATCGCAATTTTTTAAAAATAAGGCGCCTGAGATATAAACACTATACTTCGCACTTTCAGCAATAAACATTTTAATCTGCTGTACAAAACGCCAAAAAACTGTTGGCCTGGGTCCGTGCCCGTTATAACGACACCGACGGAGCTTATATATTTATTTTTCGATGTACTTATTAATTTTATTGGCCCCAGTTCAATACAGAATACGTTACCATCGTCAGACAAAAAACTTCGGTACTGGGGTATGCCGTTATTTATTCAATAACTTGAATGGTTGCACACTTAAGCAAAAAATAACAGAGAATACGAATAGGAAACGAGCGATTGAACCCAATGTTCGACTCCAAGATCGCAATATGAACTTCAACACTAATGAATGCAACATCAGACACTTCAGGATTCTAGTTGTCAGATTTTTTGATCTGATAGCTTTTTTAATCTGAAAACAAGACACAGAAAATTTTTAAGAAATATTGAACATTTTGGGATAAGGTTATTGACAAGTCCTATAAAAAGAACTTAATGTCATGATATAGTAAGGTCCTTTTTCCATGACACTACAAAACATATCATCGCTTAATAGTGGGGTTGGGCTCTTTGCATCTAACCTCGTTTGAGCAGCTCCTCGGACGGCGGAAGGGCAGAGAGGAAGGACCGAGGGACGATCAGATCAGAAAGTAGCTTTCAGAATTGGCTTCAGCAACCTTTAAGCCTATAAATTGCATAATATGAATCTCGAAATAACAAGTATCCTTAGGGCTGAATCCCTTTTTATGGCGTCTCAAGGGGTCAGGTACAAAAATCACCCTAAAAATCGAAATCAGTGACTTCGAAAACCTATGCACCTGTTCCAGTTCCTAAAGTGTACAAAATTACGATACCACTCTCGGACCTCAAAAGATTTAGGACCGTGATGCGCTCTACACCCTCCACCCTACACCAGGCGATCCGTTTTATCTACACACATCTGCACACCCGACTTTTCACCATGCCAGTCATAACCTAGCAAGGAGCTAGCTAACCCCCTAGAGTAAATTGTGAACACTAGGGTTTTTTCCTTGTAAAAAAGTTCGATGTTGAAATTGAAACGGTCGAGTTTGAAATGGGAACATTAGAAAATTGAGTCGACAGCTCGATAATCGATCCGCAATAAAATTGGGAATTATTCGAAAGCTGAAACGCTCCACTGTTTCATGATTCCACACTGACAAAATAATATGAAAATGAGAAAGAGCATTCCATCCTTTTGCACTGAATGAAAGTTAAGCAGAGTTGCAAAGCCGAAGACAAAATCAAAAGCCAAAAGAAACTAAAATTTGGCCGATGCTGCAGCCGAAATAAAAAAAAAAAACTCCTGTCCGAAGCGAACGCTGGAGCTGAAGTTAAATTCAGAATTTAACTTTCGGATCATTTCTACACAAAAGGACAAAGAGGAGGTGACTTTAAAGCAGGGTTTCGAAGCCGAAGTCAAATTAAAAAGCTATGTGAAGCTAAAATCAGGTCGAAACTGAAGCTAAATGAATTATTCAGCTCAAAAGCTGAAACCAAAGTCGAAGCCAGTTTAAAAATTTTGTCCAAAAGAAGCCGAAGGCACAATCTAACAGCTATGTCATTTTCAATCCGCACATCTCTCAATTTCATAGAGCTCTAAATAAAATAAATAACAGGCTTGAATACCTAAAATCACGTTGAAAGTGGAACGTTCCACGCGAAGGTATAGATAGTGTCGTTATAAGGGGAAGGGGGGGGGTTGTCCAAAAAGTTTTTTTCTCTGTCCTGCCTGACACTTTATACCCTCCCCGCAAGATTTACTCCACGGAACTCCTAGAAAAACCCTATTTTATATAGGCGGTGATGGTAGATTATTTTTTTGCTAAGTAGGTTCCAGAACCCCCAGGCCCTTGGTTTCACGTGCCACAAATATGAACGATGAAATCAAGAAAATCAATCGATTACAATTTCTCAAGAGAGTACCCAATATCATAATTCACTATGCTCTAACCACTGAAGGGAGATGTCCTTTATGTAACGTTGATAGATGGTTCATTTTCTTAGACGTAAGGGGCGTAAATAAAACTTCCGTCAGCCCGTCAGGTTAAAGTCATCATTAGGCACTAACAAAATTGATACAAAGTAAACGCAGCAGAGGGCAACTGAAGAGTACAGGGCAGTGGTGGATCCAAGGAAGGCATGGGGTACGCCCCCCCCTCCCGGTTGAATATTTTTAAACGCAATAATAGGAAAATAGGAATAAAAATGATGAATTGTACGCTCATGACACGCCACAAAGATATAATAACGCATCTATAAAGTTTTTCCAATACAAACAAAAATGAGGTTCAGTTTTCCAAAATTTGAGCAGTCCAGAATCCAATTCACACTTGAATATTAATAAAACGCATTGTTGCCAGATAAGTTTCTCAAAAATCCAGATTTTCGAAGAAAAACCAATCCGTAAAATCCGTACATAAAAATCCGTTCTGAATGGTTTGGCTCTTGCAAATACCCACAGGGACACCCTTGTAGAAATTTGTGAACCTGTGGATACCTTTATAAGAACTTAACCCAGACGTATGGTCATGAGTGACTGGAGTGAGGATTAATCTAAGGATTCGGTACACTGTATGTTACTATATGCATGTAGCCATTGTAGCCTATTACATGTTTTGATTTTGTGAGAAAATGTGAAAATTGAATTAATTAGGGGCCTGCTGAAAATGTATATCATATAATACATATTATGAGTATACTATATTATTATTATTCCAGGCTATAAGCGATATATTCGTCATTACCAGGGATGGGCAAAATTCGGGAACTCCAAGATTTAAATCCAAAATCCAATATCCTGCTAAAAAAAGATTTGTATTCAAAGTCTCAAATCCTTTTTAGAAAAGAATTTCAAATCCAAAATCCTAAATCCTCTCAATTTTCAGAATAATTGGGATTTGAAATTCAAAATCCAATGATCTGAATTTTGAGTTTTAAATTTCAGTAACTCAGCAGTAAGCACTCACGCAAAATCTTCAATCTACATTGGCTGAGGACGTTCGCATACAGTTTCTGTTGTCTGTAGCTCAGCGCTAAAATGCTAATTGTAATCAGTGACCGAGAGAAATTTTTAGCCTTTCACTTACTAACAAGTGACCAAATGAGCTTCCTTCGGGTTCGCAGAATACGACAACTAAAAGGATGAAAAACTATCAATATGTACGGTTTGAATTGATGAAATGACGATTTTTATAGTGTTTACCGCAGCACAGCCCTGCAAGCACCCTATTTTTGGATTTGGATTTTAATTATTTTTGGAATCATCAAAATTCAAACCCTTTGCTAATAATTAGGAGTTGAATTCGAAATTCTTTTTGAAAAAGGATCTGAAATCTAAAATCCAAAATCAGGATTTTTGGAAATTTGGATATTCAAAATGCCTGAGGATTTAAATCCTGTCCAGCCCTGGTCATTACATATCCCACATTAGATCAAATATTTTTCTGGGAGCACCCCCCCCTCTACACCCCAGCCCACATAAAAGCAACAGCTAATCAACATGCACCGCCGCTACTGTACCCCCATCTCCTTTTTCCTAAATCCGCGCCTGGTACAGGGAAAGAAGCAGGTAAGTCACTTTTGTGGCGAAGCGAGAAAAATGAAAAATAATTTGTTTACATACGTGGCTCTACGTGAATTTTGAACCCCGTTTTTTCTTGACTGTAGCATCCTTTCAGGCATCCTACCACAGCTCAGCTCATTACTCCCGTTCTAATGGTATTGAATAACTCAATTTCGCCAAAAAAGTGACTTACCTGCTTCTTTCCCAGTGCCCTTCAACTATTTTACTTTGCAAAAATACCAAAAAAATCGCAACTTTCAATTGAAGATTCGACTTTCAAAGTGGCCTAAGTCCAAAAATTTGATTTTGAGAAAAATGAGAAGTTTGGGTAAGTTAGCACCGAGCTGTAAATGGTCATCGATAGTTCCAACATTTCTTTATAGGGTGACAGTATTACGATATAAAAATGGCAACCCAAACCTCCGTGAGGTACGAAAGAAAAAGAAAAAAGTGTAACTGAGGCCACTTTGGAGGTGCAATTGTAGTAAAAATCGAGCCGACTTTCAAAGTGACACGGGAGCGTTCGGACACATCCTGCAGTCATCATGAAGCACTCAACGTTATTCGATGAGTATCGTCTTTCTCTAGCAGATGGCGTTCCTAATTCAGAAAATCGATTTTTGGACTTAGGTCACTTTGGAAGTCGACTCCTCAATTATTCTGTTTCCCACGGTTACTTTCTCTATTTCTTTCTTTCTTTTTCATTCCCTTCAATTTTTTTACAGAACTACCACCAAAAATGAATGCTCATAATCTTCTTTTGTTTTGTCATTTTAGGCAATACCTTTCTTTCATCATTCATTCTTCCACCCCCCCCCCCCCCCCAAAAAAAAAACAATCCACAAAACTGAACTAGAGAGTACTTTTGTGAAGTACCTTTGTTTGTTCTTTCTCTGTCCTGCTTACATAGATTTCTTCCAGATTAGGAAAAAATAAAAATAAAATGGGAGAAAACAGAGCACAATGAGCGCCCCCCCCTCAAAATTACAAACAAAAGAGATACTTTTCGCATTTTTTGTACTTAAAAGAAAGAAAGAGAAAAAAACAGCCAGAAAAAATTTTAATCTAAAACAAAAGACAAAAACGAACGAAAACATTTTATTCAAAATGTACTTGAAAAGTTAATTATAAATATTTAGTATGGTAGGCGAAAAGAATTTGAATTCGGAGGTCAAACAGAGTTAGGAAACTATACTTGTAAATAAAAATAAAATGTGCAAAATTTCGTTGAAAAATACGAAAAATTTTTCTACGAGTAAAATTTCGAATGGAGCTTCGCATGTACCTAATTAACGGGATACTTTGATTATCATAGTTATTTTCATATTAATATTTTTAAAAAAGCGAAATGAACTTTATTTACATCTTGAAGGGGCGGGGGCGTTAACATCGTTTCTGATGTCACTTTAACTATAACTCCTCCTACCTAAGTCTCGTTACAGGGGGCTGTAACTTGCTAAAATTGGTGAAGTAGCATAAATAGCTAGTTTTGTATGTAACCTCTGCCCCGGTAACACCACATGGGGTCTTGATCTAAATACTAGGCTGGAATAAAAAAGGCAAAAAAATTTGAATTTTGCGGAATAATAACTATTTGCACACATCATTTTTTCCCCAAATGCAACTTTTTATCCCTATTTGATCTCCAAATTCAATTTTTTCCACTTTTTATGCTGCTCTGTACCATTCAAATATTTAGAGTCTTTGTAAGCAAGCAACGAAAAGCATGAATTGGATTATTAATCGCTGAGTCAATTTACGAATCGCAGATCCTTGATACAAAATTATTCGGATTGCGGATCATGCATTGTTGGTGAAAAAATGATTCGGATTACAAGTCACAGATAAGCCCACAGAGTGTGGTTCGGATCGATTTTTTGGATTATTTTCGTACTGTCTCCGAAGACTTTTTTGGTAAAAAATTCCCATTAGTTCAAAAAGTTCTGAAGTAATGATTTAAACTCATACAATTTTCGTTTTTTGAAATGTTCGGTAGGTGAAAATTTGAAAATGGTCCGAAATGATCCAAAAATTGATGTTCCGACTCATGAGAAATTATGGACACAGATCCCTGATTAGGAAAAAAAAACACACTATTCAAGTTGCGGATCACGAATTGCTGAGAAAAAATAATTCGGATGACAGAATGAATTACAAATCTTGATTATTTCCCTCCCTACGGAGGAAAGTAAAACACGATTAATTGGACTTTCCAATAAGAAAATAACAGAGCTGCAGAGGAAAGTGACTGATAATTTAAAACGGATGAAAACAAAGAGAATTTTCTTTTAGTTTCCCCTTTCAAGAGTGAAAAGTTTTTCTCTAGTTTATTGGGAATAAAAATAAGAGAATTTGAACTTCTGTATCCTTTCATTTCGTATACTTACTCAAAACCTAGTCAGATATATAGTGACCTTCCCGACCGGAGGAAGAATTTTAGGGCACCATGAGGAACAGATAGATAGATAGAGAAATATAGTCGTCAGACAGCCAAGCGCAGGGACGTACCGAAAGGAAGTAGGGGGCAACTTACCCCCACCGTAGGAATTTTTCACTCAGCCGTTGGGAACATTTACCATTTCAGTCGGGCGGAGTTGGAAAAATCCAGTAAGTCAAAAACTTTTTTTTGTTTTGTTTTGCTTAGATACTTGGGAATTGAGTTGTGAAATTGATACAATCCAATAAATCAACAAAAGGTCTTTTGCTTTGATACTTGGGAATTTTGAGTTGAGTCAGTTGGGACTTTCACAATTTCTACCCCCTCTCCCTCCAGAAAAACTTTCCGGTACGTCCTTGGCCAAAACCCTGCCACCCCTCCCCTATCGTTGAAAGATTCCAAAATTCGAGATAGACTATTTTCCTTCTTTCTGATACAAGAAAAAATCCCCTTTCCCAGTGAAAAATCTCCAGGGAACAAGGTAAGCAGACCAGTAAACAGATAGATAAATATCTAGTACTGACGTACATCCATGTATACATACACACGTACATACTCGTACATAGATACATAGGATAGGTACAGGTACCAGGTAGGCAGGCAGATAGAATAACAACCGAAGAAACATATTACTAAAATCAAGTTGATCTTCCAGTCGTGCAATTCAATTTGAATATTCGTTTTTATCTGTCTTCCTTCACTTCTTATGTTTCAACCAAAATGAACTGGATTGAAGAAAAGGGGTCGGGATTTGAGGGTGTCTAATTATTATGACAGCTAGCAGAATCGGACCTCAGTAAACCAAACTAAAGTCGAATTCGTTATTTCTTTCTTTATTCCTGGATCCGAATCTGTTGCAAAAATAGAAATTTAAATTATCTCCCATTCCAAAGAGGCTTTAAGCTTTTTTCAGTAACAGATCTGAGTCCAATATTTATCCGCCGCAGGGTGCCGTATAACTAACATGCAGATAAAATCAGAAAGAATTTCATGTTCACCTTCTCCCATCTATAGAATCTGATATGAACTGTGATTAATTTGAAAATGGTGGATACAGACACAGAACACACTGCGCATTATCAAACACTGACAAATAACTACAAGCTGAAAAGTGAGAAAGTCACTCGGCATATTTTTCGGTGGAATAATTCGGTTTAAGAATTTGGAAGTGTAAGCCAAAAATGAAGTCGAAAGTCGAGACATCTTACCGAAGAGTGAGTCATTTATCCGGGAGGTTGGGTATACAAGCCAAAAAAGTTATATATTGCTTCGTATTTTCAAAATTCAACTCCTTCCATCTCCTTTCAACATCCTAAACACAACCATGTGCTGAGTAGTCCCTCGTTACTATGTTTTTCGTTTCGAACACGATGAAGCATAGGTAAACGATCAATCAAATGCGTCTGGAGAAAAGGCGCCAGCCGAAATAATGAAGAATGCAGAAAAAATTATTGCAAGTAAATAAGAGACTCGTTGTAGGTTTTTTACTGTAGAAATGTAAAAATTTGACTTTTGAGCCACAGAACTACTACTAATCAAGATTTCGCTGTGATTGCTGTAGCTTGGACTACCATTTTTTTCATAAAGACAATGCTGAGTGATTAGGTAGTTCAAATTACTCAGAATGGTTTGCCATTTCAATGAAAATTTCATTTCAACTGATGTACCGTGGGCTAGTAAAAGGATACGGCCATTTTCTTCATGCCACATGACTGGGGGAGTTCAATTTGTATCACTAAGCATAGTCTATCATACGATACAAATGGACATTGGCTTTCCTTTACTCAATCACCCAAGGTAGGGGTTTGACATACATAGACGCCGATATTTCCATACGTTTAGTAACTTATCCCTTCAACTATGTTACGAGACATTTCCACTGACTTTCCGATGAACCATAAGTCTTCTGCTTAGGTGATCGGTGAGCTACAATCTAGTCAGACTCATTTACTCAAGAAGTTCAACCTAGGTCTCAAAAACACGTAGGCGAATTGAGTTATACAAGTACATTAAATTATAATTCAAATTATACTCGATTAATCAACCAGTTTTTAACCAACAACTGAAATTTTAAATTACCTGTCATTCTCAATCAAGTCGTACACCACATTTCGGCGAAATTGTTCGCGAATTACTCTCGCAGATATTTCATTACTGCGATTCTCTCTGTCTGCATCACGTAACTCACCTCTTGCGCCTTGTATTTTTCGTTGAGGTACGTGTCTGAACGCGAATTTCCAATCGTTTTTATCTTTCATATCGTTCATAATAGCGATCGACTACAAAACATTATTGCTTCAGTGATTGCAGTGTATCATACAAAGTTCTTACCAACATTGACGATAATACGAGAGATGCAAAAGAATACATAACGTTCACGCATACTGACTTGATTCAGAGTTAATGACTTCACTCCCAGATTCCAATGCAGGTACTTATCTAAAGGAAATTTGGCCATTCGTAAACCCTCTTTCTTTGCTTTCGCGAAAGACAGTGCTTCCGATCGGGCCATATCAACGAAACCACCTGTTAAAATTCGACAAATTAGAAAAAATAATGCTTAACAACGTAATGGTAATTACAAATGATCTACCTATAATGTAGATGTCATTCGGATTGTATTTCAACAATTCTTGATCGGCGTCAGGCGTCAGGTACACTAATCTTTCCTTGGGATAAAAGTCTAAATAACCCTTCCGGCTATAATAGAATGGAGAATCTGGATCATCAAGTTGTGGTATACCTCGGCGTAATTTCTTTAACATTACACCATCAGGATCCATATTACAAAACATGATGTGGAAAGGATTAGGTTGTTCTCTATTGTAGATCCACATGAAGTTTATTTGTCTTACACAATGGGATATATCGATCCGACTCATGAAAGGTTCGTAGCTACAGTCCAGTACTATGTGCGCACCAAACCTCATAGCATTGAAAATCTTGCTATGATAAAACCGATGCATTCGAGAAGGATTGAGTCTAAAAAATAAAGTATTGTACTTCAAGGAATATTCAAGAGGACTATTGGTGGTGAGCTCAATTTCTTTACGTTCAAAGGTTCTTTTATCTTCAAATTTTTTCCTAGCTTCAGCTTTTTCCTTTTTCATATTATAACGCTTGATTTCATTCAGCCGTAAGTATCTCAGGTATTTCATTCGTTGATTTCGGCTACTTAGAGCGAGTAACTCAGACCAATGATTCTGATTTAAATCTCGAGGAACATCCTGACCTTGTTGATACAGCGAATCAATTTCTAGTTGTAGAACTTTTAGTACCTTGATTTCTTCAGGATCGCTGGTGATTTCAGAAAAATTAACATTGCCGTAGGGTGATTCTCTCTCAAATTCGTCGGTTTCAGGAGAGTAACACGAGTCGACGAACTCACCAATTGGCTTCGTTGATGAGCAGAAACTCCTATACATCGTATTTCCGTTCGTTGGCGGTTTCCTTTTGTTGATGGCGTACACCGGATATCTGAATTGTTCGAGTTTCATAACTGAACGGCGTAAGAATAAACGCACTGCGCCCATATTCATGTTGATTGTGTTGATATACGATGATACTAGATTGATTAATAGGAAAAGGCATTTAGAATGGAGAAAATAAATTGAATTTCTTCTTTTCTTCTTAATTTGTGTAAGAATCTTGGCAGTCAATGAAAATCTTATCAGCTCGAAGCTGCACCGTTATCACGCGCTGTCAGTGACGTTTTGGTTTGATCCAGTTTTGTTTGGTATTCTTTTTTTGATAAAAACATAAATCAGTCCAACTTGGGAGGTGCAATTTCTGGGACAACTGGGTGTCGATAATATCTCAATGATATAAAAATCATAAATATATTAAGTCGTCATCGTCATAGTATATTTATTAATTATTACGCTCTTTACGACAGGTTTTCAATCGTAATGGGCGTCATTTTACTCAGCCATTTACGCAAATTATGGAAATTACGCTTTTAGGTAGGGAATCGCAATTCGCAAATAAAACAATAAAAGTCGATTACGCTACAGAACTAACCAATCTATATGACATAGCGTTTACCGATAAGTTTTTTTCACAACGTGAGTACACATTTTTAAATCGGGGGCCCAAGCCCAATTTTGAGAAATTCTACTATTTACGCTCTTTCCAAGGTTACTAATGTTAATGTAGTAATGTAGTAACTACTAACTAGTAACTCATCAACAAAGAACAATGTCGGTTGGTTCTGTTACGCTTAACTAAGTGCTCCAGTGCTGCCTCCAATAAAAACTAAAAACTTGAGATTGCAATTTAAATTCCAAACCCTCAAATTGAAAAGCTCCTCTAAGTCGTTCTAATTCAGAAAACTTTCAACGCATACACGTCTGATGCTTCAGTTGAAACTTGACAAGTCATTTCAGGCATGATTCATGAGGTGACGTGGTTTCATTTACCAATATTCTGTCAGAGGAACAGATCATCGCTGCTTCAAGCAAACGTCGATCTGCAAAATTGTAGGTTGCAAGCGTCAGCATCCTTGATAGCGAGAAAGTTCAAGTTCTTTCACTCAAGGCCATCTTGCAAGAGTTGAGTAAAAACAGTGATATGCCAGTATTTTTGTCCACAGTGTAAATTTATTACAGATCATTTGTAATAACCATAGTAATTGATAAGGTTCATCAAGTGAACGCATCCTGTGTACTCGCTTTCCTGTACTTAATTAGTTGATAAATTAATTTTAAAATGGATGACTATGAACGTGTTTTACTCGTCAAACAAGAAGTGTTCGTGTTCAAAATACCCTCCAGGACTACTATAAAAAATTACAGGTAATTTTCTTGTTCTGTATTCTGCGAGAATCTGAATAGCTGTTTATTGGTGCGTTTCTTCAGCTGTCTTTCTCTTGCCTCGTTATATTCCTTTGTTCCTGTTGCTGTTATCACTCACAAGAAATATATCAAAAATTTCCTTAAAAACTGAGACTTTTATTATTTGAAATGCTCGCCTCGTATCTGAATAAGAGTTCTGTTTCAGGGCTGCTGACTGGAATCTGAACGAGCCACAATGGTCGGGCCGTTTGAGGATGGTATCCAAAGGAAAGGAGTGCATTATATTTTTGGAAGATAAGCAGTCAGGAGAATTATTTGCAAAATGCCCAATCGAAACCTATCCCGGAGTCGCAGTTGAAGCAGTGTCCGATTCATCGCGATATTTCGTACTGAGAATACAGGACGATAATGGTATTCATTGTTTTCCTTCAAATACATAGTGAGCTTGCCGTCCGAGAACGTATTAGCCAATGAATGGTGCTATTTGTTCTCGCTATCTATAGATGATAACATACTGGCGGTAATGTTTCCACAGAATTGTTACTAGCTTTTAAGGGGATGTAATTATGGAAACCTGTTGAACTAGGTTAATATTAGTTCAAAACTCGAAACATTTCTGATATCTTATTAAAAATTGGACTTACAAACTGTAAATACACCACTTTGTTCGTGGTGGACCCCAAGTCAGTTGCAAATGCTAGCACTTTTTTGTCCTGTTCTCTTTTCGTTTAAACCGAGAGGTTGAATTGGATTCTAGATCCAAGTCTGTAATAGTTCGAAGAAAAAGGGGGAAAATCGTTTTTCATGTGCGAGGAGCCAATACCAAGATGGACTCGCCGTGACCGACATAATCGGAAAATTGGTAATGATGTGTGCCGTGGTTGGGCAATCAATTCCTATTTGTGAGCAATGGACATGTTAGGGGGTCAAACTAAAGCTACAGATATTAACAGTTTCTTCATATTTGCCACACTTTGATGTGTATTAGAAGTAAATGACTGTTGAATGGTTACAGGAAGGACAGCCTACGTCGGGCTTGGCTTCGTCGATCGTTCTGATAGTTTTGACTTCAACGTTGCCTTACAAGATCATTTCAAATGGCTGAAGAAAACCGAGCAAATATCGGAAGAGGAGCAAGCACCCAAGAAGGATCTGGATCTGCGATTTAAGGACGGCGAAACTATAAAAATAAATATGAAAATAACGGTATTGTTCTGTATGTTTAGTGAGCAATGGGAGTTCTCAGTACTGTATTAGTTTAGGATACAGTTATAACAAATTTTGTTGTCTGTTGGTAGAAGAAGGATGGAGCAGATGGTGCTGTTAAATCAAAACCAAAGTCGGGTACATCGACTGGATTATTGCCACCGCCACCGGGTTCTGTCAGAATAACGCCTCCTGCGCCGTCTCAGACTTCATCGCCTATGCACCAGCCATCACCTAATAAAACTGCCGCCGGGTGGGGTGACTTCACGTCAGCTCCTGTAGAGTAAGTATTCTAGCTTGATGGTCACGTTACCAGTGGCAGTTGTATTTTTCGTTTGGAACGGTCTTCATGATTTTGACTAGTAAATGTTAGAGTGGCTCACTAACATGAGTTGAAAAGACGGGATATTGGCGCAGTACTTTCCTTCTTTCCCAGTCACGCCATTAGAGACTACTCTTTTAGTTCGGGATGCATGGCGTTAGCTTATCGCGTTTTATTTTCAAAGATTGAACTTTTCACTCTTGGTGTCGATTCTCCTCGTTCAATGAGAGTTTCGAGAACTTATGGCTCCCAGATCAGAATCCCAATGGAAGACTTGGACTGCAATAGAGGGTAGAGAATGATGCATTTGAGAAAGTGTTGAAGTTTACGGCGTATTACAGGAAAAAATATTGACAATTAGCTTTTTTCCTGTTGCCGAAGAATCACCACTTTTCGGCCTAATAATTACAGAAGGGCCGGTACCTATTGCCATATTGAAAATTTGAAAAACCTGCCATGGAACTAATAATAATAAAACTACTGACTGGACTGTCTGACTGGACTGTTTCCTTTGTGTCTTATCAGCACTATATAGATAAGTTTTATGTTTGTCCTTATGTCTTATCAGAAATAAATGAGACTGCTGTAATATCAGTGGGGAAGGAGAAGGTGGTTGTCAGATTTATATCGGATAGACTTTTCATGCCTATCGTATATCTTTCTCTGTCATTATGTCTTTTATCAGCCACAGACTGGCAGTCTCATGTCTGTCTGCGGGTTTTATCTAGTAATGAAGTAGAAGTTGAATGATCTGTCCCTGCAATTCTTTGGATTTTTCTCTATGTCTTATCGACGAGTCTCGTATCTGTCATTATGTATTATCAGTAGTGAAGGAAACGGTGGTTTGTCAATTTTTTAAATTTTTTCTTTAGTCTTATCAAAAATGCATAGACAAGTCTCATGTCTGTTTTTATGTTTAGGAAAGGAGATTGCCTTAATATGTACCTTGTCAGTAGGGAAGGAGAAGGTAACTGTTAGTGATATTTATATTGGATACAGTGTAAGTCTTATGCCTATCTTATATCTTTCACTATGTCGTGGTCTTATCAGCCATAGACTGACACTGTCATGTCTGTCTTTAGGTCTTGTCAGTAATAAAGGAGAAGGTGCTAAATCCGGCCCGGGTAGTATTTTAAGGCAGACAACATCTGTCACCAGCTCTGTTCCAATGCATTTATCTAGAACCCCGAGGCTATGTACCCATGGGATTCAAATTTACGTAGCTCCTTCAAACCGCGTAGCAGTGCGTAGTAGGTAAAAAAATCAATTAATCAAATTTGGTCGTACCAGGTGCAGGGAACATACGGCAGCCATCCTACGAAAGAAGTCAAATTTTCCCTTTCAATGTTACGGAGTGGGCAACACATTACCCCTGCTGATTTTTATGCTGAAGGTTTTCAATCACTATGAAACACCCTGCATACTTAAGAATGAAGTCAATTTAATCTGTTATCTTCGTTGTTTCAGTTCAGACACTCCGGCTCCAACAGCTACCACCGGCCAGTCAAATCCAAATTGGGTTCAATTTTAAATTGGGCATGTAACCTCATTACCGCTTTTAAGTAAGAATTATTTATAATTACCGTTCCTGTCAGTGTTATCAGTGAGCTCTTATCAGTTATTGTGTCGTTTAAGATTTACCAGATGTCGAATACGCAAAGTATTATATTTTTTCGTGTACCTGGGAAGGGGGATAGCGATTTCGACAGCACCATTGAACTTAATATTTGATTTTACGAAGATCTATTTCTCGTTCGTGTTATTATTTTAAACTAAAGCAAATAAAAATAATGCAAGACTTTCAGTTACCAAAAGTTGGAAAGTATTTTACGTATTATATCCGTCGATTTGGAAAATATTTTATATTCCGTTTAAATTTACTTATGTATTTGCGCATGCTTGCCGAAGATAAACGGTGAGTTTTTCGTTGAAATTTGTAAATAAGTGTTAAGTGCATTACCTATATACTGTCTGTTTCGTATGCACACCTCATTTGGAGTGTTGCTGTACCAATGAGAACCTAATCGAAATGGACGTAGCGCATACTGAATTAGAAAAATACGTCTGTCAGTGCTCGAGCTCTTAGTAACCGATAATTGAGAAAAGCAATTGTGAAACATGGTGACAAGCATTTACATATCTATAAATTAAAAATGTTCAGGCTCGATTCAAACTTGTGTTCATTAGTCAGCTGCAATACCTGTATGTTTTCTCTAAGATGGGTAAAAATAACGAATGTTCTTTAGAAGTGGTACGAGTTGTAAATTATTTGACATATGTGCATTCGTTTCTAGAACATCGTTTACCGTCGGCTATCCACCTATTTCGCGCAAATTTGATATTCCAGCCTTAAATATAAGCGATTACGTTCATGTTAGCCGATAATAACGAATTTCAAATCGGTGGATGAAACCGGTTATCATCATTCGGGCGCGGGGCTCGATACTGAACTGTTATAGCTTTCCACCCAAGCGGTGCAAAAGGTGGAGTTTTCAGTCGAAGGAGTCGATTTGACCCTCTGGGAACTGAAAATAATGAATTGAAAGATCAATTCGTAAGTTGAATGAGTCTGGGTACCTTCCGCTTGTATTTCGACTGATGATCTGTTCGGAGAATTCAAAGTTAGAAGGACCTCGACTACTTTCAAAATTCCTAGAACTGGGCAGAATTTTCCAGTTACTTATACAGGGTGATTTGAAAGGTAACATGTACGCTCGCATGTACTTCAGATGGCAGTCTGTGTACATTTTTCGGAACCTCCCTGTAAATCAATCTAGACATCTAAAAACTACCCGAATCACGGTTCGGATCGTGGATTTCCAACTGAAACTGAACCCGAATGGCGATAACTGATTATTCATTATTATTTATTTGTCCGTCTCCGAATTGCATATAGATTCGAAGTGGAGGAGTCAAGCTCTATTTATATTATTAATATTATTGGTTTAGAGAACCATGGACTCGTTTAGCGTATAATAAACGCGCTTGTATAATTTTGTTTATTTGTATACATCATATTTTATTTAAATACTGTTTTGTTATATCTATATTATTGTTATTAACATTCCATTTGAAATTATTGTTTCTGTTTTTTTCCCCCCCATTTCGCTTTCGATTATTTTAGCAATTCTTTTTTGTTTTGATGATTTTTTATAGCAATAAAAGTATAATTTGGTTCAGTTTTTTGATAGTAAAGCCTTCTTTAGTGGGAAAAGTCGCTGTAGATTTTTAGCGATTGAAGAAGCACATTTTTCGTCTTCATCTAAACTGAGGGGGTAGGGTGGAAATGACCATCGATTTTGTGTATGGCAATCAAACGTCGAAAGCCAGTTGAAAGCAAGCTTCAGTTTTACTCAACCGCCGAGAACAAGGTCTACGTCACTGTCATTTTAGCATTTTACATGCTTTTACTACTGGGTATAGAAACTTCCCAACGTGGTGGCGCGCTGGTATCGTTGTTCCTGATAAAGCAAATAACAACAACAGTGAAGCAGGATCAAATTTATCAGTTGCATTTAGTTTGCACAGAGCACATCAAGATTTTCGTTCTCTCTTCTTTCTTGTAGGTTCTTCAAGACAATCGACGCGTTTTATTACGTCCATAGCACGAATCATCATAAATAATTAATTAATTACGAACAAAAAATCATCACGTAATAAACTCTTGGGGGAAAACTGTGAAATAGTAATGTAAAATTGACGAAGTATCCAGTGGCGTAGCCAAGGGGGGACTAGGGGGATGAATCCCCCCCCCTTGAGATGAGAATTTTTTATATGCTGGCAGTATCACAATGAATGCGCGAAATGAAATTTAAATCCAGATACATAACTGAAGTTGAAAAGCGCAACATACTGATATGTCAATGTAAAAACATACAGTTCGTGTTAGGTGTACCCCCCTCGCCCAAAATTTTGCTGATCCCCTCCTTGGAAAAATCCTGGCTACGCCACTGGAAGTATCCTGCTTCACTGTTGTTATTTTTCAATATTGATGATAACATGCGGTTCACAAAGCAGCCATCAGATTTCACCCACTCCGTTGGAAAGTTCCTATACTTGAGCGAAAACCGTACCTAACCCTCACTCGTAACGCCCCTGTTACTATGACGTCATACTACTGGGTATACTTGAACACAAACCGTAACACTCTCTCCATAACGCTGCTACGACGCGCTCCCTCGACATGAATTCAGTGGTTGATATTTCCATGGAAATTTATTTTTAGCATTTTATATGCTTTTACTGTTGGGTATACTTGAGCGAAAACCGTAACGCTCCCCCCGGCACGCTTCCCCTGACACGTTCGTGGTTGACATTTACAGTCTGCAGCCGTGTTGCTGTAGGAGACTCCTATTTTAGGAGGTAGTAGGATGTTTTCGTGATGTAGGCGGTGAAACTGTTTGGGGAGGGAGAGGGGCAGTATGTTTAGTCTAAAAACTCAGTTTAATTAAGAAATGAACCCGTCTATGCTTTTTTCAGTCACATATCACCATCACTCCTTGGAATTGGTTTCATATAGCGTTAGAAATGTTTTTCTTTCTAAATTTCTGAAAAAAGACTAAGCCACTCACGAAAATTTTAAGGGGGAAATTACTCTCTTGTCCATTCAGTTAAGTCATTTGTGTTTTATGGGACACCGTACATTCTAAATACCTAGTCATCGCCGATTTGTTCTCTGTAGGAAATGAAGAACACAAAAAAAAAAAAAAAAAAATGGTCGAAGATTTGGATCTTAGTTTTTCATTTAGTAAGTCAATGGCTCTTAATTGTTCATTTGTGTTTGTTTCTCGCTACCTATAGCGTCCACCATTTCGGTTTCCTTGATATAATTGAACGCCCTATATTACTTTGCGACCCTTTAGTAAAACGAGACTAGAAAAAACCGAAATGTCTAACGGCTTAGTAACCACATGGGTTGCGATAAATTATGAAAATTCATAAGTTACCGTAATTTAACCGTCATTTTTGGGAGAGTGAGAATTTATGGTAAATAGCTCCAACTGAAAGTAATTGGAAAGTTTGAGTCTTGTACCTATATGTCTATGGTAAAATAACTTTTTATATTTGGACTGGTGAAAATTTTAAAACTGGTACTTTCTTCTTAATTATCGAATTACATTGCATTCTTACCTTGCAGTATTGTAATTTTCCAAAAATTGCATAATTTCTGTTATTTCATAGAAAGTATGCAATTTTTGGAAAATTAAAATACTGCAAGGTAAGAATGCAGTGTAATTTTACGTAAATTTGCACTGCAAGTTTTGGTAAAATAACGAGTCCCGCAACTCTAGTTGTAACGTTGAGTAAGTGACCCACGTGACACACGTATGCAACACAAATCCTTCCGATACCGGTGGAAACCTGTTCTGCGAGTTGCCTTGTTCTTGAGATCTGGCGAGGGACTACAGAGTGCAAAGCGCGCTATCTATCCACCTTCAGAGTATTACAGTCGCTCTGTTCATTGGGATGTTGTTTGTGGGTGGAATGAAACCTGTTCACTGTAACTTTCTGCCGCGGGGGATCTAATCCAAAGCAGAAAGACGTGAGTTGGGCATGATACTGCTCAGCCACAAAGAGAATTATTATCGCTCCATAGGTACATCCTGGCAACACCTGGTTTTCCATTATATATCTAGTCTGAAAGCTCTCTCCCAGGGTTGGACAAACTTTTCCAAGCAGTTCGGGGAAATGAGGCCATGTCGGCCCGACATTAAGGGTAGATTAAGGTTTCACACAGTCAAATAGAAGAAACATACTTATATTTGTAAACAATTTTGATTTGGTACTGTACCTATTCTTAAATTATCAACACTTTTTTCAGTGAGGGATTCACATGAACAACCTTCTTCCAGTATTTCATTGAACGTTAAGGATTCTACAAAATGTCTTTATTTGTTCAAATTTAAGATCATATAGCCATCCAAATAACTCATAAACAGTCTATTTCTCAGGCGGTTTTGAGCATATTTTAGAGTGGAAAAGCTCTTCTCACAGTCCACCTGCGTGCAGGCTAATGTCAATATTACAAATTGATAGGTTAAGAAAGGGTGTAGGCTTGAACATAGAATCGATATGTAATCAGAACATTATAACAACATACTAAACAATTAGCGCATCGATTTTTAATGTTACATTTTATTGCTGCTCTATAATATTCTTCCTCTTCTTCTAATTCGTCTTCATCAAGATCTAAGTCTTTACTGGGTAAATCGGATAATTCGGTATTTTTCAAATATTGCCATTTTTGAGAAAAGTCACAGAGTTCTTCCCTAAGTACAGCCCCTTCAAAGCCAAGCAGTGCTCCCAACTTATCTAGCGCATTATGTGATAATGGTTCAGAAAAGTTATGAGGGTTTACAAACAAGCGAAATCAGCGCACATTTCTCAAGTTCTGGAAAATGATTCTTCCATCTTATTAATAATAGGGTAAGTGTGCCATATATGTGGTACTTTTTGAAAATTGCTCGAAAAATCAAGGAAACTGATTTAAGAATAAAAATAAGTAATCAAGAAAATAAAGGAAACCTTTATCCATGCATCCCCCGAAAATTCAGCATAAATTTGGGGAAATATGAATTTCTTCCCGAAGGTCCATGATTTACCTTTATCCATGCATGTCCCCCGAAAATTCAGCATAAATTTGGGGAAATATGAATTTTTTCCCGAAGGTTCATGATTTTTGAAGTCAAGAAAGTGTGTTCCTAACATGGGGTACCCAATGTTCCTAATATGGGGCACCGAAGAAAATCAGTAAAAATCGTCAAAAATACATATTTATATTGTGGATTAATCTTCTAAGCACAATAAATCTGGATTACAACAGTCGGTGTGCATCACCTCTATCTGATTCCTATCCTTCACTGACATCTCTTTTTTCTGACCACTTTTCGTATCCTTTTTTACTCTGTGGACGACCTGAAAAACATAAATAAGTCAATGAGAAACAGAGATTAGGGCTAGGGGCTGAGATGAACTTACGTTTGCTCGTGGAAGGTCCTTCTACTATAAAATCAGCGTCCTTGTCATCAGCAGTTGTCTTATTCCATTTGGCACAACGTTTTGGTTCAAAATTGGTAGTATCATTATCAGTGAAAATTATCTTCCTCCATCAGCCCCATTTTTTCACATCCAATTTACAATCTAAAAATAAATTTTAGTTAATGTCCAGAAATTGAAGAGGAAGAGGGGTTCAGAATTTTATACCTACTTTTGGCTTCTGTTTAGCTTCATGGTCTTCCAAGGTTTTCTTATGTGGTGAACCAGTTATGAGGATCGATGAAGGCTGCTTCGGTTCAGTTGGTGTAGTGAGTGCAGTAGCAGTTGGTAGAGGACCAATTAAGGTACTGCCTATTTGAACAACAGACTGGCTTTGTGTCAATACAGCAGCAGCCGGTATAGAGTTGGAATGGAAGAAGATGATACTGGTTCGGAGCTTCTTAGCATGTCCGCATCAACCGCGGACTCTCCCCCCGGCGTATTTATGTACCAAAGCTTGTGGAAGGATTGTGTCTCGGTTCTGAGAATTATACAGAAAATCTGCTTCTTGGAAATGGTTCCGATTCACTGGGAACAATCCCGTCGCTCTGAAACCATTAACAGCGATGGAACGGGTTGCTGCCTTCAAGAAAGCTGTTTCAAACAGTTCACCTATTTGATAAATTGAAACTTTCCGACCTGGGTTGTGTTTCAGCCAATTTTCAATGGCTTGCGCATAATATGTTTTAAATGGCGACATAAAGGTCTTATCTAGAGATTGCATGCAATGCGTAGAATGAGGAGGAAGGCAGACAATTGATACACAATTCCCCCTCAGCTAAAGTTATAACCTGTAACTACTGCCTCCAAAAAAACAGTATGATATGTACGGCCATGTTGAACCGACTCTATACCAGCTCTCACATGAAGGGCACTATTTCACACTGTGATGTCCACATTAAGTATCAAGTTATCCAAATTGAACTTCACATCGATCAACACTTATGAATCACGAATAGCACACCAACGAAACGAAAACCACTGAAGACATCAACTTATTGATCTCACGCAAACTATATGACTACTATGTAAACACCAACTAACTCATCTCATGGATACGATGATCACTGAGGACATTAACTTTTACTGATCTGAAATCTTAAAATTACGTCTCGACGCTTCAGAACTCAATGGAGAACACTATTGAAAACAATAAAAAACGATGATGTAATATAAGCTTATACACGTGATTATTTTGACTTAGCGGGTGGTTTGTTATCGTGAAAGTACGGATGTGCCATGGCTTCATCGGCCGAGATTCGAGCCGACGGTCGACATACGATTAGTTTCTGCAGAAGATCACGTCCTTTGATGTTCAGCCTCGGTACAATCTGTAAGCATTAGGATATCGTTGTAAAGCTCCGACTCGTCCGCAGTTCCTCACAACCATGTCTCATATACTCACTTGCGGCAGATTCAGATTAGGAACGTAGATGGGAAATGGTTTATAATCCGGTAACTGGGTCACACCGGGCCAAGTCTCTTCGGTGGGAGTTCCAAGTACCTTGAAAATCTTCTTCAGCTGATCGTCGACATCAGTGCCAGGAAACAGCGGTCGTCCGCTGTTAGCTAGCTCTAATCATAAACAAAACAATGAGAATAATGATCCACCGCGTCGGCAGATTTCGAAAAATTAAACGCACCGGAGAAAATGCACCCCGCAGACCACATATCAATAGAGGTGGTATATAGTTTGGCTCCGAAGAGTACATCAGGAGGACGGTACCACAGAGTGACCACTTCCGCCGAGTAGCACTTTACTGGAATACCGAATGCTCGGGCCAAACCAAAATCGGCGAGCTTTAATTCTCCATTCTGAAAAGTAACCAATATTACGAATATTGTTCGAATGTCAAGGCGAAATATGATAGTTAAATACATACTCGAGTGATGAGTAAGTTCTGAGGTTTCAAATCCCGATGAAGAACATTGTTATTATGGCAGAAGGCTAGTCCACGAAGAAGCTGATACCTGAAAACGAGCAACTCGGTGAAATGTTCATAAACGGGGACGTGAGTCCAATATCGTCTTCGAATTCTGAAACTTACAAGAAGGACCTGACGATATTCATGTCAATGTCACAATTCAGACCATCGAAATACTTTTTCAAATCCTGTTCGCAGTACTCGAATATCAGAACAAGCTTCTTCTCGCTGTGTAGCACATCGTACAACCGGACGATATTTTTGTGTTTCAGTTCCTTCAGTAAACATATTTCGCGAAGAGCGGACGATGGCACACCCTGTGAACATACAAAACACTTGATGTAGAATGTATCTTTGATCGAAGAGGGTCGACCTGGAAAATGAGACTTTAATGTGAATCAGTGTGGTTCTCGCGGACGGGTACTGATCCTCCTGAACAAGTGGTAATCGAATTCGTACAAGTGATCACCTCATCGTCATCGTCGAGTCGAACCCTTTTCATAGCCACTATTTCCAATGTTTCTCGGTTTTTAGCTTTGAATACAGTACCGTATGTACCTGTAAATGAAAAGGGTAACCAGGATGAAATATAGTAGCAGTGTAACAGAAATAGTTTCATCTACATTGATTGCGATGAGCAACGTTTCTCAAACTCCGCACCCGAGTTCTGGAACTTGGTAGTTTGATTGATAAGACATTTCGGACCTGTATCATCCTGTCATTGGATATCAACAGTAAAATATGAAATTACCTTCGCCGATCTTCTCCAGCTTCTCATATTTCTGCATTGTTGAGAAGTCAGGAATGAATATTAGGTCATTTTCAATTTGAACTTCTTGAAATTTACGATTTGAAACGAAATAATCATTATGTAAGAACGATCTCTATGCATAGAGTAAATTTCTACATGATACAATCCTACGTTATCAATAAGTGAGGATAATCGACTGGAAACGCTCACAAAATCTTCATTCAACAAAAGAGGAAAACAAACTGAGGGTGACTGATCATAAGATGATAACCAGACGAAATAAAAGCTATAAAAACGCCAAAAGTTATGAGTTCGTTGTCTTATCCGAGTATAGATTAGTCCTCAATTGTGTACGTAGTGCCAGATGCCCTGAAAAAAGAACCTAATGAAAACAGAGTTTTAGGTCCTTTTCTCAGGCCACATTTGATAGCATAAGGTCACCCCAATTTGTAGGATAGAGAAGGGAAATACGAAGGGGTGTGCTTAAGGGTTGTATCCAGTTGTATCAGTGCTTCCAGTTCCAGATTTAACTGTATCTGTAGAAAGTATATCAACCGAAACAGAAACACCCTCGAGCACTTTGCTGTAATCTTTCAATCTGTGATTGTTGAAACGTGTTTAAGCGCGTTTTTTGTTATAACAAATTGTTGAGATTACATTAATTTTAATTGGGCCGTTGGGACACGACTTAGCTCTTGCATAAAGGCTTCAAAATTTAACCATATTCTTTGAAATTCTGCATTTCGAATTCTGAAATGTTTGTAGACCGCCTTTGTAAGTACATCTGACACTTGTGTGACTTTTTTGTTGTACACTTTCCTTTAAAAATGTTTCAGCATCTACAGGGGTGTGCGCCGAATCCTGTGAGTCACGAGGGGAGAAAGGAATGAGAAATTGAAAATCACCGACTGTAAAATTCAAAGTTTCTCCAAACACCAACAGGTCATGTTCAGTTTAACATAACACTTTAGTGTTGCACTGTTACATCAAATGTTGATTCGGGTAGTCCGGGGCAAAAGTCGGACACAGGTACACAATCTCGGGGTAAAAAGTGAATTAAATGTATCACTGTTATATATACAATATTATTTGATTGAGATTTTCCATCACTATATGCAGAAGACATCCCACATTGTTATCTTAGATGCAAAATTTTACCCCTCAAAATGTTTTATCGTTCATCGTGGTTTTTATTTGAAGTTCCGCTGCTTAACCACGACCACAGTTGCTCAGTGCTGCCATCACCACCGACAAATGTGAATTTCCCAAATAGCCCTTTGATTTCCAAACAGCCCCGTCATAGGGTATGACTAGCGGGATGCAATTGGGACTCATACGACTTTCATCGTCACTGGCTGGAACTGTAATGAAGGCGAGAGGGCGAGACCTTAGGAATATAGGAGACGTTTCATACCTCTACCGTGGGAGGACAGTATTCGTTAGTTCCTGGTCGGGGTAGGCTCAATTTTCACTGAAGAATCATACTACCATACAAAACTGAACTAATCATTTTCAAAAACAGTAGTTATATATTATTCGTAACGTATACACAGAATATACACATACAAATTACAATGTTACATAATAGGTAAGAACTTAATATAATCAGTAAACGGTATTAGAAGGGGAAAAAAATACCATATGTTGACTAGGTTAGACCTTTCCTTTTTCTCTTCATTTAAACATATGAACATAAGTCATATCAGTAGTATAATTGAGGATTACGCGAAGAAAATTGCTTATATAAATTCGCTGATCACTTTAAAAACGATAATTTTGTTATATTTACACGAAAAATGTTAAAAGTCACGATGAGCGTTTAGCCCGGTGATCGACGTACACATCGAAACAGGGGACCAACATTATTTAGGTACACTAACGAATAAAAAACGAGCAATGTAACAAAAAAAGAATACTAGAAAAAATTAACAAAATTTTCGATACAATTGCTATTTATATAACATAATCACCGCGAACAGACATTGGGGATTAAACGCTGATGTCCATCACAGGATACAAAATAATTAGCTAATTTGTAATCGCGATTCGTTGTCGCTAACAGTTCGATGCATTTTCGCATTGTTGCCACGTGCGATTTGACTGCAACTTCATCGGGGGTTGAGGTGCTTGCGATTTAGCTGCCCAACAAGAAACAGATAACAGTGTTATACATCACGGGACTTCAACTTTTAAACTCAAGCTGAATGTGTGAACTGTGAGACACATTGTATTCAGGAGTATGTTGCAGACACAGATCAACCCCTACCAAAGTTGATATACTGTTTTGAAAAGCTAGGCGATATTCTGAACTCACCTTGTACTCGGCTATTGTAGAGCTTGGGGACATTCTGGAAAGGTGGCGGAGGAGGAAACTCTTCCACGCTGTGGAATAACGATAAGAATCTCGATTCGAAAGAAGCTGTAAAACATTACGAATGAATGTTACGATATTGATACGTGACCATAAATACCGAGTTTGATATTCACTGATTACGAAATACGTACATATTTTGCCCGTGTTCGAACTTCTCATTGAAGAATTCCGGACCGGTGGTGTGGGCGGGGAGCCGCCGAAATTGGAAAAATTATTCTGCAATCGAACGATTAATAAAACGAATTAATAATTCCGTTCTCGTTAGTTAATATAACATGCATTATTGCACACCAAGCCGCAGATTTTTCTGAGCCCACCGTGTTCTTGGAAATATTGTGTTTTGCCCGGTCTGCTTCTCTCTCGAAAGAATTCCTGCCGGCGCCTAAGGATAATTAGAATCCAAGGGGTTACTGCATTACCAGCTGTACAGAATCCAGGAAGAACAGATTTTGAATCAACGAATCGGAATCCGTGATCACATGATTCAGAATCTGAACATCCGAATCAGACACTGGAATCAAGGTTACTATAGTAAGTTATAGGTACTCTCAAGCTGCCATACTGCAACCTATTATCTCTTATCGCTATAACGCTTAATGATAACTCGTAAGTATCCCTTGACTTAGGGAAATGATTTCGATATTTTGTAAAACGTACAAAATTATATTTTGTATTGGAGTTATTCGGAGGTGATAAGCTATTCGGAAAGGGTACAGCTTAAGCCAAGAACTAATAACCTTGATTGATAAGGCTACGGGATAAAGCCAACAGTTGAAGCCGCAGTGAATGGTTAGCTAACGACCAATGCTTAAGGGCTAAAATTCAAACAGCTAATGGCTAAAAGCTAAAGGCTAATTCCTATGACGACTGGTTACTCCTTAGCATTAAGAAATTACTTTTGTTTTGATAGGAGGGAGGGAGATAGAATGGGCAAAAGAGGTGTCCTACTTGGGCCAGATCATCTCCTTCAGCAATGCCGGAGAGTGGGAACTGAGCAGCAGGATCAAAGGGGGCTGGAGTAGTTACTGGAGTTTGAAAAACATCCTTAAAAGCAGACTGTCGGTTCGGGTAAAGGCGGAGGTGTGGCACAGTTGAATCCTATCCACCATGACCTACGAGGCTCAGACTTGGGCCGACACTAAAGCAAATATCAGCAAACTTCAGGGAACCCAAAGAGCCATGGAGAGGAGTCTACTAAATGTAAAGACAAGGGATAAAATTCTAACTTCGAAAATTCGGGAAAAACAAAATTGAGGGATACTGGAAGGGCGGTGACAAAATTAAAATGGAAATATGCCGGCCCTATAATGAGGGAGGAAGGGAATAGGTGGGAAAAGAAAGTGGAGGGGTGAGTGCCACCGGGATTTAAAAAGAGGAAGGGGAAGACTAATAGTCCGACGGAGGGACGAGTTTAGGAAAATATACGGTCCAGAGTGGAAGAGGCCAAATTAAAATAGGCGGGGCTGGAAGGAGAACGGGGAGGCTGTTGCCCAGAATTTGGCGGTGTGGGAGGAGCGGGAAGGACCTGAGGGGGGAGGCCATAGCGCTCGCAACGCAGCGACAGTGGCGACTAACTCCAATAGTCAGTAAAACACCCTTGAATATTTCGAAAATGTATGTCTAGAGGGAACAGTGAAGAACGCCAAATAAAAGCCGTTATTATTATTGTTAAAGGCTAATTCCTTTGAAGAAACGTTCATAGAATTGTTCCATTTTCCAAAACGGATCAGGTTCAGAACTTCAGGAATGACGAAACGCTAACCGCGACAGAGCCGGAACCGGATTTGGCAATTCAGTAAAAACTAACGGATTCGCTAATGTTTACATCCTTCGTCAATAGCACAGTTAACAGCTAGCTGATCTTGACCAAAATTACTCGGCTAATGGCTTTAAAGCTAAGGCTAATGGCTAAGCTTATCACCTCTGCACCAGAGTTGGAAAGCGATTCAATAACGCTTTTACTTTGGATTTTGCTTCTGACCCTGAAAGACAAAACTTTTCCTTTTGGCTTTTCGCTTCCGCTTGCGCTTTTCGCTTCCAGAAATGCCTACGCTTTTTGTTTACAACTTTTCGCTTTTCAATTTCCTTCCATCTCTGCTCTGGAGTGATGATCAGAACATTTAAAACACCAGCGAAAATTGTAAATTGTCTGGACCTCAATATTTATGGCGGTTCGAAAGTACCATAGTTTACCATTGGGACGTGAAATGAAATACAGAGAGCGCTCGTGACGCAATACAGACGCACGCATACTTACAAACACATGTACAGAGGTAGAGTGATCATAATCGATATGCCCTATCCTCAAATATGGGGGGGGGGGCGCAACCATTCCGATCATTCAAAATTTCATGATTGATTTAAATTGGAAATCAATTATCTCAAAAAAATAAATCGATCAAAAATCGGGAAAAATAAATCGAAATTTTGAAATTAATTTTTGATTAATCGATCATTTGATCGCCGATCTTTTGATTAATTAATTTACCAAAACAGGAAAATAGATTAAAACAATAGAAAAAAAGTCACAATGTGATCGAAAAATCGGTTTTAAATGCCGATTAATTGAAAATGATCGATCCTTAGACCATACAGCTGCATGGTCTAAGGATCGATCAAAGATCGAAGACCGATCATGAGGTATTTGAAAGATCGATCAGAAATGATCAAAAGTTATAATCAGACCGTAAAATCTGCCGATTAATCGAAAATTATTGATGGTCGATTTTTGATTGAAATGGTTATGGGGAGCAATGGGTCTTGTTTTAAAAGGACTTCACCGGTTGGTTTGTTTCGATTACTTTTTTAATTTGCAGCTAATGACAGTGGCGTAGCAAGGTCTTTCCCAGGGGGGAGGGGGGGGGAAGTCGAAAATTGGGGTACTTTTTAAAAATTGTCGATATTAGAGGACTATTTTATAAAAATGAAGGTAAAACTACAGCTCGAGCAAGATTTTTTCGAAAAAAAACGTGTTTTAATGGCAAAAAATTGCTCATTTTTGCATATTTTACATTCAATTTCAGATGCCTTGAGGGGGGGGGGATTCGCCTCCTTCGCCCCCTTAGCCACGCCACTGACTAATGATGTATGAAAATAATTTTGATAAGTATTTACCCTCGCATGATTCTAAATATCTCAAAATTTAGGAATATCGAACCATCAGCTGTAAATTTCTTACAGGAGCGATTAATTTGATTACTCAAACTAGACAGGTTCTGAACTCTGCCACTAGGTGTCAGCCACTTCGATTCTGAGTCTCAATAGTAAGGTTCCGTAAACTTCATATAAGTACGCTTAGTCACCATTTGTATCCTTTTATTCCCTGTGCAACTTCAATCGTCGCTTGCGACGCATTTCCTGTTGCGTTCGCTTGTTATCGGAAAAAGTAAAGATCAAAATGGCGGATGAGCATGTCCATAAGAAGTTCACAGAGCCTTTACCGTAAGTGTCCCTACCAAAATGATTCTGAATCCAAAAATTCGGATCTAGTAATGTGGATTCTAGAATCCAAGACAATATGGGATTCTATAATCCGAAAACAGGTATATAGACCCCCCCCCCCCAAGATGGATCTTACCGATTCCTCAATTCCAACCAAAGGATTTGGGTTCATCAAAACGAATCCTAGATCCTAGGGGCTTACATTCGTATTGCACAGATTTTCGGATCAAGCCAAGAAAATTCGAGGTACACCAAAATAATACAAATTTGTGAAATTCATATGTATGACTTTTTCATAGGCTCACATTATACCAGGGATCCCAAATTGCAAAAAGAAAAACTAATTTTGACGTTTCAGTGATACTTGTTCAATTTCTTCTATTGCTAATATTGAGGAATTCACATTTAAAAAGGAAGATGATAAAATAATAAATTTAAGAAAATGTGCATTAAAAATTCATTTTTTTTTCATTTGGAGAGAATTTATGATTTCTGGGAGAAGCAAATTAACAATACAATTGAATTCATGACTTTCATAACTAGTGGACACCCTGCCCATCACGTAATGCTGTCACCATTTTGTTGTATAAGAGGGAGGGAGCAAAGTCAAACTTCAGGTGGTTTGAATTATATCAAGAGGAGGAGATAAGGATGGATTTTACAGCAAAGGGAAAGGAAAACAATGGAATATTTGTTTGTTCGGAGGAGAGGGCAAAACCGGTTGGCAACGGGAATGCCTTTATTAACACCCCTTGCGAACGGGCCGATCATCAACACTCATAATGACTTCATGACTTTCTCAGGTTCTTCAATTCTTTTGAAACTCATCTGTAGGATTAACTGGCTGGCGGACTCTCTGTCAGTATCAGATGCTGGAGTTTCATTCTCAATGAGGGAGAAATAGTGGGACGTACCGATAGAAAGGGCATCTTACACCCGCTCCCGCAGGAATTTTTCACACAGCAGTTGGGAAATTCACCATTTCATTCAGGCAAGTTGGGAAAATCCAACAAATCGCAAGTTTTTTTTTTCTTTTTGCTTTGATCCTTGGGAATTGAGTTGAGAAGTTGAGAAAATCCAACAAGTCAAAAGGTTTTTCTTCTTTTGCATTGATACTTGGAATTTTGAGTCGAGTCAGTTGGAAAAATCCAACAGGTCAAAAGTTTTTTTCTTTTTGCTTTGATACTCGGGAATTTTGAGTTGAGTCAGTTGGGACTTTCATCATTTTTACTCCCCCTCCCCTCCAGGCACAAATCGTCGTTACGTCCTTGCAAACTTCCCGCTTTTGTTTATCCGACCACCCATCCGTCTTCTGTCGTTCTATCTGTTCACCTGTACAGCTGGTAGCGGGATGACCGACCGCTTATTTCTCTCTGTTGTCTAGATATGGGGCTGAGTTTTGTGGTAACGTATCTCCTCTTGCAATTCTTCAGATTCCAGAGGTAAGCAATCTGACACGCGGGTTTTCCTCGGAGAGGGGGCGAGTTAGTACACAGAGAAATACGTACAAAACTGTTTTTTTCATCTTCACCCTCTTCTTTTTTGTTCAAAACATTTCTGGGTAGTCTTGGTAAACTCACGTTAAGCCTATTTTGCACTACCGACGGAGGCGGCGGCGGTGCCGGATTCAGCCGATGCGGCGGCGGCGGCGGAGCGTGCGTTGGAGGCGGAGGTGGCGGACACATCGGCGGACTGAGCGCGGTGCGGTTCGACGGTGGCGGCGGCGGTTTTGAGAGCGGTGGCCGCACCGGCGGAGAGTTGTGGTGCGACCGATGGTGCGGCCTGAGCGTCGCGTTCGCGTTGTTGATCGACGATCCCCACGAGACCGCGTTCGAAGGCATACGCGACGGCGAAGTCGGTCGGTTGGTGCCGCGCTGATGGTTCAGAGAGTCCTGCGACTGGTGGAACAGCGGCGGGCCGTTCTTGTTCATTCTGTGCAACTCCGATTTATTGCCTGCATAGAGAAATAACAAGTGTTAGAAGAATAACAATTACCAGCAACTCCGTAATAATTGTCGATGCGCAGTGTGTTCCCACTCTCAAGTTTGAGGGCAGCCACTACGTGAATTTCTTCCAGAAAGTGAAAGGAACGGCAGCCTGCTTCTGACGCTGGCGCGCAAATTTCAATTTGAGTTGAGATTATCAGAAACGGGGAGATTCTGTACTTAACGACAGGGGTCTGGTTGGCCGAGTGGATAGCGCGGGGTCAAGCCCACGTAGCGACTCGCTATATTTCAACCTAGGCCTGTTTTTCAGCAAGATGAGAAGAGGGCTACGACAGCCCTAACAGCCTTCCCGAAGTCTTTGAGGTAATACACGAAAGGGCGGATTTCACGACTCGGGTTGAGAGTAATTCAGAAAAGAGATCCCAATCAGAAACGACTAAGAAGTGTTGGCTTCTTCGCCAGTTGGCGACCCTATCTCAAATCGACCGAGCTTCACTCGGTTCTGCTGTCCTCACTTTCCACCAATCCATTTATGGGCGACCCGAACCTCAATCCAACTCTCAGCGATTGCCAAGGTTTCGATACCAACACGCTTCAGCTGTTCATAATGCAAACACGACCTCAATCATCGAGCATCGAGCACATCTCACTTTCAACCGAATCAGTAAAAAATCACCGGATTTCGGCGAACGAACCGAAACCGGTAGTTTACGCCGCAGAGTATTCGTTATCATCATACGGGAAATGATAATAAGTTCGATACGTTATCGTTCACTACTTCTAGCTCTCGTTTTAGAAATGTAAAGCGCTCTGTGAAAAGGTACCATATGTCGGAAAAGTGAATTTCACCCTACAGCACAAAATGTGTTTTCAAGTCGAAAATCTGTTTTTCAGATTTTAACGGAAACTGCTAGTAGATAGCGTACAATAGAAAGTAAGTAGTCGTCTAGGAAGTGATATTTCAAGCTTACAAACGAATCACGATCTACAGGCTGGTGTATGGAAAAGGTAGCATAAGTCGCATCGATCTTCTTTACGTTTGTGCGCACGTGATCACTCAGTCCCGTAGAGAAAGAAAGAGGGCCTGGGGAGTTTCCACGGCCACCCTCTCTTTCCAGTTCATTTTGATCTTTTGTCAAATGGGAAACAATTAAAAACTACGAGATAAGAGGTTTCTTTCATGGTATAAGGAGTGATTGCTGATTTTATGTATAGTACGATGAAGCCGTCATGCCCCAGTGTGGTTACTGGGCACCAAGAGGTATCAAGCCCAGCTAAATCAGTTCAGACCCAAAAAAGTTAACGTAGACACGAACCGTAAAAGGAATACCTTTTTTAACCAAGAGTTACTACACTTCAATTGCCAGGGTATGGCCAGTGAAGAGAGGCTGATAGAATTTGAAAACGCCCTACCGCCTAAAAACAGGGATTATCGGGTTATCTGAGGTAGAGCTCTACAACTTCGTGAGTACAATCGTCCGCCATTTTGACGTCAACCTTACCCGTGGATGCCGAATTGACTACGCGGTACGCTCCGCATAGTGGGATTCGGCATTCACGGGCGCGGTTGGAGTCAAAATGGCGGACGATCGTACTCATACGAAGTTATAGAGCTCTATCTGAGGTGAAGCGGTGCGGCAAGAAACTGCACATTAGAACTAATGAAAACTTATTTTACTACTTTGAATCGTCGGTAGGGTACAGAGGGATGGGGTTTTATATTGATAAGAAACACAAACATGAAATAATTGAAGTAAAAGGTTTTTCGTAAAGACTCGCCCTATTAAAAATTAGAATCAACGAAAACAAAGTACTATCGATCTTTCAGGTATATGACCCCAATTTGTCGGCCACTAAAAATGAAACTAAAGAATTCTACTATCTCTTGGATGACTGCTTTATCTCACATAAAAGTGATTACAATGTAATAATGGGCGTACTTCAATGCCAAGGTAGGCATCGAAAATAGATGTAACCTAGGGGGGAGGGGACTTTGGGAATAGTCAACAACATAATTTATCTAAATCAATTGATAACATTTTAAAATCAAACCGAAAAAAAGGTACGTAGAAGAATTGCGTTCGCATGGGGTAAATTTTGGAGCTTAGGATTTACTATAAAAAACAATAATTTTTCGCTATCTTACAAAAGCCAACTTTTCAACAGCTGTGCTGTCCCCGACACTGACCTATGGGTGCCAAATCTGGACAATTTCAAAACGAATTGAAAACAAACTCCAGGCTACACAAAACTCTATGGAGAGATGCATCCTTGGTCTCAAACTGAGAGACAAGGTAAGGCTAACAAAAATAAAAGGCCAATTAAGGTCTAACAAAAATGTGGTACACTTTGTCAAAAGATTAAAATAGGACTGGGCAGGGCACCTATGCAGACTGAAGGACCAACGTTGGTCACAAAGAATTACCCTCGGGCACATCAGAAGAGGGAGTAAGTCAGCTAAACTGAGGACCAGGTGGATGGACGACATTTGCAAGTTTCGAAAAACCAAACTCTTCCACAGAACAGCCACTGACCGGGTCGAATGGGCTAGGTTGAAAGAGGCATGTGCCCAAGATAAGGACTTCTAAAATCACTTATAACTGCAGAAGTACTACAATTGTCATGCGCAATAAATGCTGCTATGCACAATTACGTAAGAGGCACTGAGTTGTAAGCCTAATAATAATTTAAAAAAAAAAATAAAAAAGATTTGGCCGTAAGCGTTGAAATTCAGACCTTTTAAAAATATCGGGCGCCACTGAAAGTCCGGGCCCGGGGTATTTCCCCCCTTTCTTTCGTCAGGGTTGGTATCACTACAGCTACCCATAATTATTAATTATTATAGCGTCACCGATGGGTCCATTGTTTCCAAATATATGACAGTACAGAACTTCATTTTTGGACTTACCAGTTTTTTAAAACCAACTCTTCACTTGTTCTTCATACAGACTGTCATTTTCGAAGTTATATTCCTGGACATACATGCACTGACTGCCTGTGAACCTTGCAGGATGATTTGATTTACGCTCGCAGGGTATCATAGCAAAATTTGACACGGATTGGCGCAATAGACGCCGAGATATCGATTTTCTCGTCTATTTTTCGGTTTCACGGCTTAAAAAGTACTTTTCTCAAAATCAAGATTTCACATCCTAAAACTTCAGCGCTTTAATTTCAGTCCGCATTGCAGTAAGAGAACTAATGTTTTTTTTTCCTTTCTGAAATGCAGGTACATTTATGCTCTATCAGATTTCACCAAAAACAAGTTCTCCGACATGTGGTACCTTTTCACAGAACGCCTTACATACATAGAAAAACCGCGCAAAGAGTCGTCCGACGTTTTACGGCCATTTCGAATCGCGTTTACTCACCATTTTTAATTTCGTTCACCGAAATGGACGACCTCGGCAACCTCATACTCTGGGCGCGAGCAATACTGGTTGGAGGCTTGGGCGCCACGGACGGTTTCCCGTGGTTGATAACGTGATGCTGATGATGAGGGTGGTGGTGCTGTTGGTGGTGGCCGTCGTCCGAAGCCCGATTTTGGTAACTATTATCACTTAAGCTGACCGCAGTGCCCGATCTCGAATGCAAAGGCAATCCGTTCGTGGTGTCCGCGTCAGACTGCAACCGAAAACGTCGCGATTAAGAGGGCACTCAGCAGGAAAAGGGTTCACGCTAATGCTATTTGCTGCTTATATATTTATATTAAATTAACATCGAACTGTACTACTTATTACGTAACGTGCAACGCGAATTGTACAAATATTGGTGAGTCCAGCGCAATCAGAAAATATAATAGTCTCTTTTTTTTTGGTCTATCACGCGTCCTTGGCTGGCCATCATCGATTTCATATGTCGCAGCATAGAAAACTTAATTAAGTTGCCGACGCACTGGCGAGCGTGCACTACGTTTTTTTCTTCGCAATTCTCATTTTCGTAGTTTGTTTTCGAAAAGTCGAGTAATATTAAATATTCGAAGCTAATTTGTCGCGGTACGCTTCGTTAAATTGATTTCGAACGCTCGGTCGATACAATCGTGTGACCTGAGATGATTCTGAATGCAAACTGAGACGAAGACCAGAGCACCGGATCAGACTGGCTGGTACACAAATACATAAATTAATACCAATGTATTGCTCGACACGCGGAGCTTCTTGTCGATAAGGAACCTCAAGTCTTCAAGCGTTTACTTCACCTCACCTAAATATTATCATTTGAAAAAAACTCGACTGTATTCCTGCTGGTTCGTAACTCAAAATACACACGTGAGATAAGGCAATACGATGCCACGGCAATTGCCCCTGCAAGTTGCCATAGAACGTTTTAAAGGACTCGGTTGTGATATGATTTACCAGAAGTTGGCAACCTGGTCACCTTCTGAACGGGGCGAAAATGAAGAAGCAATCTCACTAATTCTATAAAATGGGCCCATTTTCTGGGGATACACTACAATAGTACTCAATTAACCGTAGAAATCATGTTTTCTGAACGAGGGATACGATCAGAGAGATTTGCGCCTCCGTCCCCCATTTTCATAATGGTGAGATGTCAGTCGAGGGAAGAAGACAGTGCACATTACAGATTCATACGATTTTTGGAAGTGGGTTGAGGGGTAAGGTTAGGAGAGTGCAAGCTTTCCAATAAATTAAAATTTCCTGATAGAACTAAATCTTAAAAAGTGAAACTAATGCTAAGTCTTTCCGCTATGAAAATTTTGTTAAAGCTAATGGCTAAAACTTTCTAGCTTGTAAATACCACAGTTTCCAGTTCACGCTCGATATATACACAATTCAAAAGTTTTCAACTTATAGCTGAAGGCCTTTCGCATCGTGATTTTGTACATCATGATTCTTGAATCCGTGATCTCCCTACTTCGTCTAATCTCGACATTTGAGATTTTTTTTAAAAATTATTATTATTTATTTTATTAATATTAGCATAACCAATTTTTACATTTAATGAGCCGAGGAACACTTTTGCGAAGGCATCTTCGGTGTTACTCGACCCATCACATTTAATATAACAGTTCGATTATTAATGTACAGTAAGTTAACTTTATTTTTATCATAATACGCTATATTTAACAATGGCTACAGTATTTCTTGAAGGTTGCAGGTATGTGGTCTTTGATAATCTAAATCGAAGATGGGAAGAATCAAGGGGAAAAATGACATCATAAAACTGATTCATAGTCCAAGAGTCCTCCTCTACGTGCGCTACCTTGGCGAGGTGAGGGGGCTTAAAGAACTAATGGCACATAGGAAAAGGAAATCTCCGACAGATAAACTCTGATGAATGCAAGGGGAAACTACATCAGTATTCTTCCCAGGAGATGCGTCTCCACTACCACAATTACGATGGCAACTCACAAAATACATAATAATTCCGGATAAATATTAAGTCTCCCATTCGGATGTCCAGACGGAGACTACCTAATGAGAAACTATCAGAATTGAGAATAAGGACATGGAATGAAAGGGTAATGAATGAGGTAGGCAAATTAGACGGCTGCATCCGAATTTAGTCCCGAAAGGGTAATGTCGCAGTCGAGTTTAATCCACAAAAATAGCCGAATTTAGTACCGTAACTTTATAGGCGTCTGAGAGTAGGTATAAGCTATTCTTTCATATACATATTCTATAGTCTGTTTCACGAAAGGTTAAGAATGCACAGTCAGAAGCAGTGTCTCAGTAATGCAGTTAAGAGGAAAGTCACGAAGGATATCGTCAGCTTCGTGACAAAAATCACCAAGTGTTATGTAAAAATAGGACCCGGTGAGTTCTGCCACGAAGCCGACGATATTTGCGAAAGACCAAGCAAAATCCTTCATAAACAACTTTTGCATGGAGCGGGTTCTCATGACGCGGCGCGAAACAGGAGAGTTGACGCACTTTGCAACAGCTGATATGACGTTCCCTAGAATATTCTGTTTTTGGAAGACTGAGTAAGCCGACCTCCTCGTGGTGTCTACTGAATAATGCTAAAAGGCTTACAAAACTGCGAGGGACTGAACTCGGACATCGTCGCAGACTAAACTCGGCCTTTAATGTGGGACTAAACTCGGTTAAAAACGGTCAACGGGACTGAACTCGGAACTGCCCAATTAGACAGAGTGTAAATCCTTTTTAGAAATGAAAATATTATCTTAGAAGAGAGAAAAGTGGATAGATGCAACCTACTAGTTGAGAGACTAAAGAATACGTAATTATCATCATTATCATCAATCTAAGTATCCGAGTTTCAGGCAAAAGGATTCTGAAACCGAGAATTCGAATCAGATTCCAGTAAACAGCATCCTGGAATCCAAAACAATCGTATTCGGAAAAGATTAACACAAAATGGAGAAATGATTTGGGGCTTCCGGTTTTAGGATTCAGAATTTGGATACTGGCTTCGTTTAATTTCAAAATCTGGAGCATTGATTATAATCCAGCACTTGAAGGAATGTCAATGAGTTCTTTTTGAAAGGAAAAAGGAAAAAAAACAGAATACAGCTACTCTAATGTATGTACAAATAATTAAATTCAGAATCAGGAACCCAAATCCAAGAAAAAATATTGAGAATAAGATTCTGGACCTTATTCTCACCTCTGATCTGCATACAAGTATGTATGTAAATCACAGATATAATGAATAAATTATGAATGATCCTAAGAGAGATGATCTGAATAATTACTAAAAAAATATACTTTTTTACTATCCTTATTTGAAACAGAAAAACTGGACAGGGAAAACAGATGCAAGACCCAAAGACCTTGATTTCTTCAGTTCTCTTCCTTCAATCAAAAGAAAGGCATTCGATATACAAGTCTCGCTCTGAGAATAAAAACCTGCAGCTTGACCCCCTCCCCCCCCCCGGAGAAAGAGAAGAATGCAGTCCAGAATTGAAACTGAAACATCAAGTGGTAAGAGAGAAGCCATTTCCTCTATAACTCTCAACATCAAAGTCTACACCAAGTTTATGAAAATATCGTAGCTTTAGGTAAATTTAAATAAGTCTTGATAAGAGTTAGAATGATTTTGAAGAAACCAGGATACAGTTTGAATAAGTCTTATTAAGTCTTATCGAAGCCTATAACGGATTCTGAATGGAGCCTTAACGCAGTATCGATGAATTTCCATGAGATTCGACTCAGTCTAGATGAAATTATTCATATGGTCTCCAGGAAGTTTAAATGAATTAATGTACATTTATCTTACTATAAATCCTCAGGGAGTCAAAATAGATCTTAGCCGAGTTTGAACAGTGGTGTAAATAAGAAGTCTCCGAGGGACGAGGGGAGGGAATAAGTGAATATTTTGTAGGTAAACCAGTGGCGAATTTACAAAATTTAGTTAAAATTTTGATTTAACAAATGGGAGAGAAATCACGATTCAGTTGACAAGCTCTAAGATTACATTTGTCCCCCTGCTTTGCGAGGATATATCCTACCGCTGAGTCCGAATGAGGCTCAATGAGTCACGAAAGATACCAAATGAGTCCCATCAGACTCTCAACATGATCTTAATGAGTCTGGGCCAGTCTTAACATAATCTGAGCGCATTTTTTCGAGTCGAACTGAGTCTCAACTGAGCCTGAATGAGGCTTCGATGATGAGTCTAATGAAGTTCTAAGTGCTGCTAAATGAGTTTTTGCAGAGGCTAAGTGAGCGTTAGAGAGTATCTGAGTGCGTTCTAAGTTTCAACGAATCCTGAAGGTAACCTACTGCGTCTCAGTCGAGTCTGAATATGAATTTTGACGAGTTGTAAGGGGGTCCAAATCAATCCCTATGTTCATTAATAAATTATACAGGAATGTGAATATATACCTTAGTCTGAATGTATTATATCGAGTCTTAACTTAGCTTGATTGAATTTCAAGAGTTTATTGGTTCTTAACGAGTCTTGAATAAATCAGAATTAGTCCTACTAAGTCTGAATAAATATAAACAACGTAATTTGAATAATTTTTATCGAATATTAAAGGAGTTTGAATGGGTCTTACGTAGTTCTACGGGACCCGTCATCAGTCCTAAAGAGTCTCAAAGAGGTGCGGATGAATTTTAGCAAGGTCTTCACACAATTTTAATAACTTCAGGAATTCGTATGGTTGCTATGGTCAATTTGAAGACCAACCTTTCCAAACGAGATTTCACAGACTTATAACTTCAGGAGATCATACGGAAACTGTTGAGAGCTTACATTTTCTCAACATGTCAGCAGGTGAGTGAAACTCTGAATAACCCGAAAATTCACTTGCCTGATTTAAAAATGTTTAACCTTTCTATTTTAATTTTTTTCTGGTTGAATACATGTTAGATATGTGAGTTAACACATATACAAGGCTGGTTCTATAAGAAACGTCCTACATGGGGTGAGGGGGGGGGGACTTTTTGTATACTGCTCAGAAAAAAAAAACAGAATGAAGATCAACAAGTGATACAACTGAGATCCAAGGATTTCATCATTATTATTAAGGTCATCAGTTAAAAAGTTCAAGGAAAACAATGTTATTCCATTGCAATATCATCTCTTCCATCGCAGTATTCTTCAAAATATAGTTTGATACTACCATAGAAAAAAAAAATCGTACACTACGATAGAAAATTTTAGCATGTTTCCAATTTGGAAGGGAACAAAACTGGTCAACATGCAGAAATGGAGTACAGTAGCATCAAAAACAGTGTTACCTGACGTAAAGAAGTTGAAGTCAATTTTTTTGGACTTCAACTTCCCGGCGTAGTTTGTATACTACCATGGAATGGAAAAAATGAGAATGCTGTTTTCTGACAGAAGTTTGGTAAGAAGTCTACTTTAAATTTAAAATTTGGAAAGATTTCATGATTGAGTCACTATACCTATATAGTGGATAATCAGTTAAGCCTTTGTAGAATCGATGTAAGAGGGGCGTATGGCGATGCACGCATGCCGAATTGGCCGCGGGACACCGCACCCCCTATTCCGGAAATGCCCCGAATGGGTCTACGCAGGGACGTCGCGAGGGGGTGTGGGGGGTGGAACACCCCCACGCATTTTATACTCGTCGGCATTTCATTGACATTTTTTAGTACTTCGTCGGCAATTCTACAGTCGGCAAACTGCATGACGTTACCCTTGGCCGCCTGTCGGAAAATTTTAATAAACACCCCCCCCCCCCGCAGAATACAAGATCGCGCCGTCCCTGGGTCTACGTCAGAATAGGAGGGATCAATATGTGTACGTGCATATCAAAAGGGCCCAAAGCTTTTGTAGGATGATTTAGTTTTTGTATACTACGATGGAAAAAATTTCATGACTTCGATGCCACTGGTAGACATGGTTTAAATTCTAAATTTTGGTCTCCTTCACAAACTTACTTCAACATCGCTTTTGGTCACGTGAACCATAAGTATGATATTTTCTTTGTTGATAACACGTTTGTTACAGCCAACTTTTGTTAGAAAACTGTGTTCGTTTCAGGACACTACGATGGAATTTTTCCTCTATTTGAGTATTTTTTTCAAATCTGGTGAGGTGCGGGCGAGTAGACCATTGGTGTAAGGCGTAAAGGAGGTATATCACTACCAATTCAAGGGGGGAAAATACGATAGTATTCTTAGTTATAGAGAAAGCAAGCGGTCACTGCAATTTTCTGGTTATTCAGAGATTCACCCAGGCTAGCAGTTGATGCCACATAACCACAAGAATTCGTATGGTTGCTACTGTCACCAGGAAGACCAACCTTTCATGAGGTTTTACCGACTCAGAACTTTAGGAAATCAAACGAAAACTGTTGGGAGCTTACATTTTCTCGACAAGTCAACGGGCCAGCTATTGATGCCAAATAACCTCAGGAATTCTTAGCGTTGCTATTGTCACCTGGAAGACCAACCTTTCATGAAGTTTTACCCACTCGTAACTTCAGGAATACGGAAACTGTTGGGAGCTTACATTTTCTCGACAAGTCAACGGGTTAGCTATTGATGCCACTGATCTCAATATCAGGCGTGAAAAACTGATTTGAAGTTGAAAGGTAAAACAAATGAGCAGAACGAAGGACACGTAGGGCATGGAATACATGATCGAAATAGAATAAGCTACCACAACAAGCAAATGTAAACCTATAACTCCAATTTCTGTACAGAATTTTCTCAAGACCATTCCAAGAATTCGTATGGTTGTTGTTGTCACCTTGAAAGCCAACCTGACAACAGATTAACAGCCACGCAGCTGACATTACAAGAAACGATTCCATTTGCTCGAGAGCCGATAGAATAGAGAATACTCTCACCGACGGGCAGTGCTTCTATGAAACCTCGCAGCTGAATAAAGACCTCGACATAAGTTACTTACTGAAATATTCTTTGGCGGAAATCCCGGCGGTTGTGGCGGCGGTCCTCTGGTTTTCGTTAGTGAGCTGGTATTATTATTCGAATAACTATTATTTACCTGCGTGGCACACGAAGAATACATTAATGGCACTCGAAAGGCGCTCCATATACCGCGAAATTCGCATCAACCCAAATCTATGTACTTACATGATTACTATTTATCTTATTGTTAACCGAAAAATTTGATTTTGGTGCGTCGTTTTCGTTTCTGTATTGTTGGTACGCTTGCCCTGCAACACACATGCACACGCTCGTCATTCATATTCATCATTGGCAACGATTATGCTGTACGGTTTATCAACTCGTGTAAAATAAGAACAATGATAATAAAATATGAGTACCGATTGCTGAACCGGTTGCTTTCAGTTTAGGAATTCCGTTCACGAACAGTCCGCCGAGGCCTCCAGTCGACGGAGGAGGATCTTTGGACGGCCTGCAATTGGTAGTTGTACGTGCGGTGGCAGCGTTACTTCCATTCGAAGTCGATTTTGAAACTCCTAAAAACAGACGACACATTATTTGATCAGATACATGAAAGATGAAAAATACTCAATAGTTCCCATAATCAGGGACATGTACCAAAGCGATTTAGGGGGCAAAGATCTCAGTTTTGAACTAACAAACACCGTAATCTCACTAACTGGGTGAATAAGAAAATTGACAGAAAACTTTGTTCTCTTGTCAACCTTCTTTCAATTTTCTGCAAACCGGCGCCTCGAGTTCTTTAATTTGTCCTCAACGAGCACGATTTTACCATGACGTAACTGTCGGACAAGAGAGCCTCCTTCATACTTCACTGACCTGCCAAGCATCCTTGTCCGTAATACTACACCTTAAGGACGAACGACTAAGAAGAGCTACTGCTAACATTTTTTAAATATCCCATGTGCATTCATTTCGTGGGTCAAAATATATCGAAATGAAGCAAGACGAGGGCATAATCTTACTGTACAGAAGATGGAAGCCACACATACCAATAACGGTAGATTATAAACAGCATTACTGTTTACACAAAGTGTACGTAAGTTACTCACGAGATTGAGGCCATCAAGGTCACCGATCGGTGTACTTCGATACTGAGTAAATCGCGAATTCACAATTATTTCAACTATGTAAATATTTACAATTACCATCAACGTTAAACTTTTAGCTGTTACTATATCGAAAGCTACATTTCAAAAGTTGAAAACAGTTCACAGAAGTAGGCGGCTGCTGGCTGAACGCGGAGATTAATGCCATTTGGAAAAGTAAAAAATGCTATTCAGTTTCGTGTGTGTTTCGGTTACATGCACCTCATTAACGTTGTAATCACTTTAATTAATTAAAATTTTTCGGTATGAACATTCAGACATTAAAATGTGACGATTACATTCAAACATTTTCACATATGCAAATTTTTCTAATCGATTAAAATGCACTCGCTCCTACGTCAGTAAGAATGCAAAGAATGACTTAGAAACGCATGCTTGCACATTGCACAAACTGAGAGATATTGTCAGGGCATCCGGGGGAAGGGAGGTGGCGGCTACCTTCTCAGGACTACAGAATCAGTTGACTGTTCTAAGAACTTAAATTTTTTGGTCGGAGAGCAGATTAAGATCACCCCTCAGTATTGGAGATTCAGTTAACCCCTTCATCAATTTCAATTTTTTGGAATGGGAGAAGCTGATAGAGATATCGTTGCCCCTTCTCCATCAATTATTACGTGGCGAGACAAGTAATCGTGATCAATTTTCACTGAGTACCACAAAAAAACAACCGGTTCCAGGATTGGATGGCAAAGTTGTCACATAATCAGGTACTCTTTTTTTATAATTTGCTCTCAACCAGAGCCCTGGAATCCGCCCTTTCAAGTATTACTTCAGAGACGTCGGGGAGGCTATTAGGGTTGTCTTAGCCCTATTCCCTTCTGGCCGAAAACCCGGCCTGGGTCGACCTCTGGCGAGTTGCTACGTGGGCTCGAACCCGGGACCTCTGGATTCTGAGACCAACGCGCTATCCACTCGGCCAACCAGACCCCTCACATAATCAGGTAAAGAAACGTCTTATTCGTCTGTCTCGCTATCTGGCAGAATTTTGGAGAACAGGCCCCTAAAATTTCTTAAATTTCCGTTAGGCGATCTGCTCGGCATTCACTTTCCCGATGAGGAGTTCAGGGGGTAGAAGGCTGGTTTCTAGTTTACAGAAATTTCAATAGCCAACTTTTCAAATGGTACAGCATATGTGGTTCGAAAATAATATTTATATGTAACTCGAAATTACAGAGTTACAAAAATGACATACTAAATCGGTTATTGATACCTACGTCAGTTTTTTGAACAAATTTTAAAACAAATTGTTAGTAAATTAGCGACTTCGTAAATTCCAAATTTTTAAGACAGTTGTCGAAAATTCTTATACCTTTCAGGTTTTGGTTTTATTTTCCGTTAGTTAAACCTATTACGTAATCAAAAAAATTTTCATTACGTTGAACTTTTGGAAACTTTTACATAGTTTATCAATTGTCAATTTTTTCAATTCAAAATTGTAATAGTTGAATTTTTTGTACAAGTCTTTATTTTATTTTCATAATTTTTTTAAGGTCATCTAAATGTAAGAAAATGTGTAACTTTCCAATGTATTATTCTGGGACTTCAATTTTTTTGCTTGTAAATTTGGACACAAAATTTTAGGAAGTCAGAGTGTTTCCAAAATAAATTTTGAACAACCTTTCCATTTCCTTTTCAATTTTATTATCCGTGAAGAAATTTTCACCTTATCAAATTTTCTATTTCCATTGCCAATTTTAAAAATGTGAATTTGAAACTTCCGAGTAAATAAATCTGATTAATTTAAAATCTGCAAATAGGTACAATATAAATTTTTTTTTCAATATTTAATTTTTATCATTTCTTTTCTGTTTGTTCCAATTTTTTTCATAAATCTGAGGAACTGAAAATTTTCAATATTTAATTTTCCTATTTCTGAAAAAATTTTATTTTGTAAATTTTACAATTCAAATATTGCAGATTTTGAAATTGACATTTCAGAAATTTCTTTTCGAAGGAGTCAAACTTTCGAGGAACATTTTTTTTCAGACTTCAATTTTCGGTGAGATTTTTTAGTTCATTTTTTTTTTTTTGGTTGATGTTAAATTTTTCCGCGAACTAAGATTTTGCACATTTTGTGTATGTTTTTACTTTTATCTAACGGAAAATTTCAAACTTTGTAAATCTGTTATGTTTGTTACAAATTCTGAAATTGTGAATTTAAAATTTTCATTTTGTTTCAGTTTATTTGTCCTCGTGAATGTTGAATTATACAGTGGATTGATAAAAATTATATTTCTTTTCCCAAACTCTTAATTTTTTGCATAACTGAATATTTTTCTATTTTTTCTTGTAAAAAATTTTAATTTTTGTAAATTCTATACTTTTCTACAGTAAATTTTCAAATTGAAAATGTTATACCAGTAGATATAATTAATTTCAAACTTCGAAGGAAAATAAAAGAATTCTTTTTTCAATTTTTATTTCAGAAAATGTTAATTTATTTGGGGCACCGGTAAATTTCCAATTTTTTCCTGTCAACTTTTGCACCTTTAGAAAGGTGCTTAGTTTTTTGATAATTTTTCGATTTTCCATCTATGTAAATTTTTACTTTCCATTGAAAATATTGACATTGTGAATGTGAAAATTCCTTTCAAGTAAATCATTTGATTTATTTAAAAATTTGAGGAAAACTCCAAAACTTATTTTCTTTCAAATTTGTTGGCGGCGAGGTTATTATTTTTAGTTTTTTGTTTTGAATGTTAATGGTGCGTGGTCTAAAAAGGCCCCTCGTGATGTGAAATTTAGGTTCGCGAGTTCAGTACAACTAACCGCCATGGTCTACAGAATTGAGATGTCACCTACACATAGTCAGATTTCGGGGCTACTATGAGGCAGCATCTTTGAATCTATGGAAATTGCCGATCAGTGGTATTGGACTTGCGAACTCAAAATTTCAGATTACCACAAGAGATTTACTCAATGTATCACTAAGTAGTGCTACATTATTTAGTGGATTGATACCAAACCTTTTCTATATTTTGAATAGTCACAATGCCCATTCAATGTGTACAATTTTCTGCAAATTTCGAACTGCAAATTCAAAATTTCTGGGTCAGAGAGTCTACCAAACACAAATTTGTGAAATTTATGACTTTTTTCATGGGCTCACAATACTCATGTTAGGACGGGTTCTAACTGGACCAATATCCAGCCGACTTCACTGTTAAAAATCAATGTTGCTATTGGGATTTAAACTTAAGAGCTTCAAGTGTAAGCAGCCCTGTATATGTGTAAGTGATCACGTATGATTTACCGTAAGCGTGTAGCCAAGCTTCAACTATCATTAAGTCGATTAGAAATTCACCTCCAAAGAAAATTTGTCTAAATTTAACTGCATCATCACCAAAAAATTGAATCATAATCAGTTCTACTGGTAGAATAATTTTTATTTGTTTTTCCACCCCCCTGAAGATAGTAGCTTTTCCATTTGAAAGTACACATGATCACTCATTCATTTTCACCCGTACAGGTGAGTTTGCAGCGCCCTCTAGCGCAAGTTTAAACTCCAATGGTCCAACTTTTCTTTCCCGTGTTAGTTTCTGTTTACGGGTGTTTACATCTATTTGCAGATTTTAGTGTTTCAAGAGCAACCCTTCATGGCTAAATGATAGTATATGACGGCATTGGATATTGGTCTATTGCTAAAACAAAAACTAATTTTGACGTCTTATAGTGATACTTGTTCAATGTTAATATGTTGGAGTTCACATTTAAAAGGAAGATCAATAAAATAATAATCTTAAGAAAATGTACATTAAAATTCATATTTTTTTTTTCAGGGAGAGAATGAAATTTATGAAAATTTATGAATTGTGGGAAAAAGTAAATTAAATAATATACAATAGCTAGCTGACACGCTTCGCGGGTCATATCTAGACCGTGGGCTAAAGTGAGTTGGCTAAGGCGAGCTGGCTAAGGTGGGTTGGCTAAAGTGTGTTGGGTTAACTGAGTTAGTCCCTTCCTCTTCCCTTTACAGGTAACCACTTTCCCATCTTCCCACCCGTCCTTCCGACGATTCCCTGTGATCCACATCTGTGATCTTTCCTGCCTGAAAACTTACAGTTTTCCTCCCTCCATCCTTCCCGCACTGCCGGCATCAGCTGCTACTGTGACTGATACGCGGGTGGTCACTTTAGTTCTTCTTCTTTTTAAATGTATTATGGACTTCACTTTTTGCTCACGTTCTTTATAACCAGCTGCGGATTTAAAAGCCAAGGTACTACAGGCACTCAACAAAATGTCTCCCTCACCCGCTTCATATCCTTCTAATGAACTACAGGTCAAAAATTGATAATTATTTTTCAGTTATGTTTTCTGCAACTGTTTCCTTTTTTCTGTCTGCCTCTTCTTCTTTTTCTCTTTTTCCGAATTTCTTTCCTTTTCCCCGCAGTTTTTGTGCAACATGTTGCCGCCCTTCGAAATCTGTCAACCTAGGCACTTGCCTAATGTGCTTATCGGGATCTCCATCGCTAGAACTGATACCGCATATAGGTATTTCGATCTTTTGGGGGAGGGGTCCGGACCCTCTCTTCCCCGGTATCCGCATCTGCCCTCAGCTCTTATGATTCACCCGCCAACCACGAACAAACATGCACACCCACCCACAGATAAGCTAACACTTTTATACATATTAAGGAAGAGAGATTTTGATTATGAGACGCTACACACATTTTTATATGCAGTTTGAACTTACTAATAGTTCCTGTTGGGGGGGGGGGGGGTAGAAAAAAACACGTAGAAGAATAGGCGCATTAGCCTATTATACTTAGGTATTAGAGGCACTGTCGAAGTAAACCTTCGAAAAAAGAATCCGTCAAAGGCTCTGTAACACTTCGCTCAACCCATCAGACATTTAAATGCGGCAGTTCGCCAATTAAAGAACTAGAGCTGGTACGGAAATCTGAGCAGATACTGTTTGCGGACACATTGGCAGCAGCTCTACCACCACAACTAATGAATTTTTAATGGCCTCGGACCTGAAGGATCTATCGAGAACACAGCAGATGGAGATATTCTGACTACAAACAAAACATATGGGCCGAACACAAAAATGAAAATTGTATCTCGGGATCTTAGGGAATTAACCAGAAAGAAGGAAAAGGTTGTAGACTTCTTGGTTAAGCAGAACATAGACCTTGCCGTTATTTGTAAACAAAGGAGGACCAAGGGGATGAATAAGACGTCCAGGAGACATCTGGTCATTCAGACCGGAGTTAGCAAAAAGATATACTAGATCGGTGGAAACCAACGTCTTGAAATAGTCTTGTTTGCGGATGATCAAAGCATCCTGGCTGAGAACGAAAACGCCCGAAAACAATTTGGCCATAGTAACTCGGAAATTCAACGTGAAAATATCAACCGCAAAACCCAAGTAATGGATGGACTTTCTTGGAGAAGACCCAATAAGGTCCAAAATCGTGATAAATTGGCGCACAATAGAACAGGTGAACACTTTTAAGAACCTTAGGAATGAGATATCCTATGTGGGGGAGGTCGACGTAAATAGTAAAATTACAAAATTTCTCACAGTACCTGGTCTCATTAACCGCATACTGCCGGAAATAATACTATATATGAAACAAAGCTAAGAATCTATGATATTTTTGTGGTCTAAATGCTGAAATATGGCTGCGAAGTTCGGGGTCTTGAAAAATACAGATAAAAAGGCATCACAGCAGCGGAAATGTGCTTCATGAGGAAAACACTCGGATACACATCACTCGATAAAAAAACGGATGTTGATATCGCAAACGAATTGAAAGTAACACTCAATTCTGAACAAAATTATTAGTTATTGGAAAACGTTGAGAACTCATGTAGATCGTAAGAACGAAGAATGCTCGCCTAAACAGATACTCAAATGCACACCGTCTGAAAAAAGACGAGAAAGAAGATCGAGAGGCAAACTGGCAGATACATCAGGCTCGTCTTCTACATCAACGCCGCTGACAGGCCGAAATCAATTTCAAATTTTTGAAAGTAGTAAATCATTTCCCGGATTTCAAACTTTTGTTATTAGTAACAAGTTTTTACACATTTTTATTTCTATAGTAGTAAATTTCAAACTTCTTGAGTAGCCTCTTCAAGGTACAAGAGTCACTTTCTCTATTGCCATATCCACAGGGTGTGCCAAAATAGTTAACCTGCTTTAAACGCTTATCATGCGCCAACACTGATGCGTAGACAACCCCCCCCCACCCCCATGAAAATGAAAATATTCGACTATGTGTGTCATTTAGTAAGCATGGCTCTGTGGTCTGGAGAACATCGCGGTTTCTGCATAGAAACGTCTAATTCTGAAAAACAGTGTTGTGGCGACTCAGCGCGCTTTTCGAAAACAGTTTAAACTGAAAAGACACTATTTTGTTCCCTCTCCAAAGGCAATCCTGCCGCGCTTGTTCCCCTTCTCCGAACGTAACTGGTGATGCCCTTGAGTCGAATATTCTCCGCCCACCGCTTGATTGCCTTTGGAGAGGGAACGAAATCGTGTCTTTTCAGTTTAAATTGTTTTTGAAATGCGTGCTGAGTCGTCACAACACTGTTTTTTTGTTTAGAATAAACGTTTCTACAAAGAATCCGCTATGTTCTCCAAACCACAGAGTCATAAATGGCATACATAGCCGAATATTTTCATGGGGAAAAATTACCTATGCATCAGTGTTGCCACATGGTAAGCGTTTAAAAACAGGTCAACCATTTTGGCACGCCATGTAGTTATGTTAGACAAGAAAATAGAGCTAGACTGCTTGATGAGTCTCTACAAAATGATTATGAGGTGGGGTGGTCAGGGGAATAAATTTCTCCATTGGCTTCCAAAGTTTTCCACTTATGATTCTCAAAACCTTGGGCTCACAAATCATCTATTTTAAACTCCGGTTTCGGCTTCCTCCTCCTTTTCCCTTGTATCCACGCCACTGCACCACTTCACTCCAAGACTTAAAAAAATTAAGCTGGAAAATCCTGAGGTACGCAAGGGCGGCTAATCGTTTTTCAATGACGGGAAACTCCAGTCCCAGACTATCACAGAATTAAGTATACGCGGGTCATTCTACAGAAACTGAGAATATTAAGGTAACATTTTTTTCAAGTGGACTTCCTTTGTTTTTTATTTCTCATAATACTTAGTTTGTACATAGTAGAAAATATTCAACAAGTTTACAGAGCAACGGTATCGACATATAGGGAGGGGGACGACTTTGGTCCACGGCAACAGACATCTAGACCACGGCGAAAGAACTAATATCCACAACTACGGGCAAAAAAGCTCCAAGAATTTCCTTTTTCATGGAATTTTTGAAAATTATGCTATCACACGAGCAAGTGACTACAATCTGGCACCTGGATCTTATTGAGGGGTCAAAACTGTACCAGTATTACAATTTTTTGTGCTAAAAAATGTATAAGGCACATATCTTTGGACCAGTTTAAGACTGACCACGACAATGGACAAACTCTAGTAACAGAACTTTACACCATCCCTTCTGGAAATGTGAAGTCACTGGCAGGAAACTGAACTTCTAAACATATACTACCATTTTATTGGAAAAAGACAGCTTCGGATAAAAATGTAAGAAAATATAACAGGTATTGAGACAAAATGGTAACATCCACGACGATGGACACTTCCCTATGCTTTTTCCATTTGAAAAATGGTAATTGTCCTGTTTGATGAATTAGAATGATGGAATATGTTGCGGATGTTATTGTGTAATCCAAAATACCCCCACACCCCCGCCCCCGAAAATTGAAGGTTCGGTTCAAAATTTGCTGGTAACAAAAAATTCTCAGTTTCTGGAAAATGACCGATGTGCAATTAATAGAAGCAGAGAGAGTGGGAAGGAACTAAGTTCTCCAAGAACCGAAGCTCTCGAGAATTTTATTTTGCTCCAGTTTCTCTTTACCGTCTGAAACTGTAAATATTAGCTACGCATTAGTTATGCCTCAAAAACATAGCTAGGATGCTGAGGCTCACGCCTCTCTCCTTTGTTCTCACGTCAAAACTTTACGAACTCTGAGCCCGAATTCTAAAGAAACTGCCATCAGGAGTTCCAAGTACTGGGTTGATTAATGCGCACAGTTACAATTCATCGAAAAATGTCTCCACCTTTTAGAAAAGAATTGCGCCATCAATAGTCAGTTATTTGCGAACTGTAATAAGTAATTCTCTGTTTTTTTCCATATTATCAACCACGACTTCCATGTTTTCCAGATCCTCACTCACTATTTTGGTTTTTGTATTTACAACACCGAAGTAAGAAACGCGCGCGCACGAGTTCCTGACCGCGTTTATTAATTAAGACCACCACAATACAAATTCGGTTTCAGGTTCTATTTTCAAACGTGGACCTCCTGTCGAGCGGTCTTGATGAGCATCCAACTAGGTTCGAAATAGAAATAAGTCGCCAGTTCACTGCCATCCGAATGATATTGAACCCAATCCGAGCTTCCGTAAATCTTACCACTCATTGCAAGTTTACTGATATTGTCTAGGCAACTGTCGGTACACATTTTGCGCTCGTAATTTAAATTTTAGGAATCGATTTCTACAACACCGCCATTATTTTCGCATAAATAAAATAGGCGTGGTATCTAGTTGACCTTCTGTGATTCTAATAAAGATGGCGACAGGGCCAAAGATACACAGAACCAGAAAACCTTGGCTTTCCCAGGGAAGTCATCTCAATCGTAATACTCTTCCTCTGGGAAAGCGGGCAATATTTCTAGATAAACTGCTGCAGTTCTGAGAATGGAGTTCGTCCACCAATGAAACCAGCCCCATCCTTGGATATAGTTAGATTTCGCAACATAAATAGCACAGACAGTTCGTCTAGAACACCAACGACTCCTTTAGCTAACCATCTTGACCCAAATTCATTCGTTAATGCAAAATGACGTCAGGGAGTTCAACAGTATTCTACAACAATCATGAGGCCTGAAATTGAGAAAAGGACTCAGAAACGGTAAAGCAGTTCTAGAATAATGTAAAGTTTCGCAGCATTCACAGCTCTTCACTGACGGTTTAAAAAGTGCAGCTAACCATTGCCATGCGAAAAATATGGAAGGGCTGATGCATGCAAATTTTTATTGAAACACTGTTTTCGGAAACCAAGTACCTTTCCAGATACCAGGTCACACGAATAGCAATTATTGGCATTCATTTTCGCATTATCCTTTTCAAAGTTGGAGAATGCCAATTTTTCGAACTTCAACGTTGTAGTTAGGAAGTTACAAAAAATGGTTACACGATTCATGTGATAGGTGGTGCTGCTGGAGGACAATCAGAAGCGTTATTAAGCCTCGTTTCCATTATGAGAGCACTGTCGCGATAGTTTCTGTCCTGAAAGTGACTATCACAGCGTTCTCACGCTACCACAGGGACGTGATAGTATGAAAGGTGAATACTATCGAGCCGCAATGTAAACAATAACTATCGTATGCATCATATCTCGCGATAGTACTATCGTGACAGTACTCTCATAATGTAAACGAGGGGATTTAACTGTCAATAATTACTCAGTTAGAGGTTCTTAGATCTTGAACTTTTCACCAAAGTGGACTCAATTATAGGAAGGTTCACCCCGACTCAGTTTGCAGTTCTCCGGTTTCAGGTGCTTCACTTTTCATCTGTCTCCTTCTGGCCTCGGAGCCCTCCCCACCCGACAGCTGAGAACCTCTTTGCCTGTCTTTTTTGTGGGATAACTATCTATCTCCTAATTTATCTTGGACACAGTTTTTTTTGTTGCGATGTGAAGGGAGAGGTACCGCCAGTGCATCAGTCACTGATTCTAGGAAAGCGTCTCGGATTCATGAGTTTCCGTCCAAGTAGTAGAGAAGATGTCAACCTGCTCAACTGTCAGTATCTCTGTCTGCCTGACTACCTCTCACAGGCTGAGTCAGCCGTAAATCAGTCAGCCCGGCTGACTCATTTACCAAATACACTGGACTATCAATACCGGAAACTCAATTTAAAATACACTGAGCCCGTTTGGACTCAGCAGTAACGTTCAAGCGGCAGGGTTTGTCACTATGATAATATTTAGCATTGTGCTCACCAACACTAGACAGAGCAAAAAACACGTACCAAACCCTGCCGCCAAGATTTTCATAACATCGGAGTTTCCAGCATTGATAGTCCAGTGTACTTGGATTTACTGTCTGTTGGTCTGTTTGGCTGGATTCGCTTCTCTTGCAATTTTTCAGAAAGTCCACTCACCCGAAGGTGGGGGTCAAGCTTTTACGGGAGACAAAATTGCTCGACTCCTGTTTGGCCAGAATGGCGTGCCAAGATTTCGTGTGTACCTTAGAGTAATTAACTTTTCAAAAATCAAGAGGGTGGAGCTACTTACTGTCCTCTTTCCATTTTCCTTGGCAGCACTTCTAGCCAAGGGGTCTGGTTGGCCGAGGGGATAGCGCGTTAGTCTCGGAATCTGGAGGTCCCGGGTTCGAGCCCACGTAGCAACTCGCCAGATTTCGACCTAGGTCGGTTTTTTCGGCCAGAAGGGAACAGGACTAAGACAGCCCTAACAGCCTTCCCGGCGTCTACGGTTTCCATGTGACTCCCGAGCAATAGAATAACTTTAATTCCAAGAATTTGTGGCTTAAATATTTTTTAGATAATTCAGTACGTATTTGACTTATCAATTCACTTAACGGACTGCTGCTACTCGGCTTAAGTGTATTTTATATGGTTGGGTAAGAAGAAAAATTTCTAGTTTCATGAAAAACTACCGCGAAATGAAGACTTTCCTCGGGACTGAGTGCTTCAGTATTTATTTCGGAAAACATTCATTGACAACCTGTAGCTTAACTAGGCCCTTCGGTAGCTGGGTAGAAAACGTACAGAAATGAACATTATTTATTTGTATTGATTGCCAATGAAATAAATCCAACCAAAGATTTTGTTTATGAGTCCAAACGGGTCATTAAATATTTCTAAATCAGTCTCATTGTGATTTTTTCCAGCAACCTCATGTCTTCATTCAGAGTACTTCTTTCATGTAATAAGTTTCAAATGCCGGTAAGTTGCAGAGTACACAATTTCCTTGAACCCAATCAACGCGAATGATTTCGAAGGGGTGAGATATGCTCTGCCCCTATTTCAGCCACATTGCCGCTAACGAGTTTTTCTAACCGACAGTTTCCATGTGTTCGGGTCGTTCTACAATTCGGACCGGGCAAACAACAACAACAACACCGGAACTAAACCCAATTGATGAGCGAACGGTGATGATTACTTTCGCTCCCACAAGAAAAACACACGGAGCAAAGATCATTATGTTACTACCTGAGAATAAGAAATTTCTTAGAAACCAAAGGTATACATTTTTAATACAGAAGGTTTCCAGCATTTGCTAATGAACTTCTGGTTACTAACAAATTTCTTATTCTCAGGTAGTAACATAATAATCTTTGCTCCGTGTGTTTTTCTTATGGGAGTTAAACGTTCGTTGGCCAAAAGTGGGTATTTTTGCTAACAGTAACCAAGAACTGTAACTCACTATGTGACGTCAATTCATCGTTCGCTCATCAAAAAATACCTAGTCGACGCTAGCGCTTCTACAATTTGCACAGTCGCAATGGTAGTTGCCAGTTCTAAAGATTTTAGATAGTATCAAACTGCAGTAGTTTTTTTATGTAGCAGTTCTGCTGGGTCTGAGTAATTATAAAATAACTCTCCCCCCCCCAAGGCCACATTTTCAGCCAAAAAATTCAAACACTTGAGGATATTTTTCTGTTTGTATCGGTATCTACTTAACAAACTCGGAAAATGTTGAATTCAGAGAAGGAAAATTGCACCCTCTATTAGAATGCTCCCCCCATGTTTGGCTGAGACTTTTTCAAATTCTTCTAGACTGATTCAAGCTTCTCTAAGATTCTCCAATACTTGTTCTGCACTCTATACGACTCTTTCAAACGGCTTTAAGACTCACTGAGACTCCTTTTAAGAATTATTTTGAATATGATCTGAATTTCTTAAGATTCATTTAGGCGGTTCAAGATTTTTCAGGACTCTTTTCCAACATGATGGAAAAGTCCACCACACTTTCCTAAGTGCACAAAATACATTTTTCCGAATAGACATGTAGGTCGAAAACGCGACGCATTCGGGTAACTCGACACTAGTTTCACGGATTTAAAAAAAATCTTCCACACATGTCTAAGACTTTGCCAAAACTCTTCCAGATACACTGAAGACATGACAAAACACTGCAACGCTTTTTTAAAAATTGCTCAAACTTATACATGATTTTATCAAACTTGTTGCAGACACTTCTGGACTCTCCAAATACGTACAGAAGAGCTCTAAAGTACTTTTAACAGGTTAGAAACGGTCTTAATAAGCCCCAGAAAGATTTTAAAAAGTCTTGGAAGAATTTTCTAAAATGTTAAACGAGTCTGAATGTCTCCAGAAGTCTCAACAAAGCTTGAAATAGTTGTAGCAAATCTGGACGTGATTTGGAGATGATTTAAAACGAAACAAGTCCAAAAGGTTCTCGAAGTGTTTCAAATAGTCTGGAGGAGACCAGTGTAGATGAGTCTTATACAATCTTAGAGAAGTTTAAACTTCAAACAAATCTAACATACTCTGGAAAAAATCTTAGCGCGATTAAATGAGTCTTGTAGCGTCCCAATCAATCCCAGAGTGGTCTTAAACGAATCCAGAAGAATCTTGAAGAATCTTAACCACTGAGGAAGAACTTAATGAGTTTGAAAAAACATTACAAATAATTTTAAACAAGTCTGAAACAGTCTTGTAAATGTCTTAAATTGTCAGGAACATTTCTAGATGGGTTTTACAGAGTCTCAAATAAGTCTAAAACAGTACCAATTTTGAAACCGTCTGAGTAGAGCTTTTGTAAATCAAAATGAACTTTCGAAGCGTTTCAAAAAGTCTCAATTAGGCCTGGAATAGAGTTGAATAAGTCTTAAAGAGTATTAAATAGTCTCGAAGAAGTCTTGAAGTGTAACGTAAGTTTGAAAGAATAATCTCGTATTTTTATTCTAGCTGACAAAAACCCCTCAGTTCCCTTTCCCTTATATTATCTTATGCCTCGAACAGGTCCTATAAATATCCATTACTTCGGGCAGTTCTACAAATAACTTAGAAACCTCCAACAAGGCCTTGCATGTAGGTAAGTTGGACAGGAACTTGAAGGAGTGAAATGTCACTATTTCAGCCATTTTGTCGTTATTTGAGATTATAGGACTTACCAGACTGGAGAACTGTCAAGAAACTCAGATGTCAGTTCAATTATGAAAATAGAAAAAGGCATTCTAATTCTCAGATCATGATACAATCAACTCAGCAAATGAAAGTTATCGTTGTTCATCTCGAACAGTTTTTGTTCACCGCCCCATTACAGATGACAGATCCCATTCTAGCCTTGATTTTATGACTCACAATCTAGGGCACCCAACTCGTCATTTCTCTAATCTAACAAATCGTGCTTTTTCTGTTGTTTACCTCCGATAGCAGGGACACTTTTATCGACGGTGACAGTCTTTTTCAGCTGTTTGCCTTTGCGAATTGACTCCAGCAGTAAGCTTCTTCCATCATCAGCCGAGTTCGATTTGGGCGAGAAAGAAGGAATCCCCGGCCCTGGAGGTGGCGGAGGCGGTGGAGGGCCTGACATATTAGCCCTGAAAAAGAAGAACGTAAGATTAATATACAAAGTTATATTACACAAAATACGAATAATCGAAGCCTTTGTGCAAATTCACTTACGGCCGTATCGATAAACTTTTTGAAAAGGAGCCGTGGAGGTAGCTCGAGCTATCTCGTATAAGGAGAAAGATTCTTTTTCATCGCCCTACCTCACTAGTTTTGATCTTGCTTAAGTGCAGTTGGCGAGGAATTTTTATAGTACTCGACTTTTAAAACATCAATACACATGTCAGATCAAAGGTTTCTTACGAAATAGAGCTTGTCTTTGATAATAAAATCCTATCAGTTTTTAACATTTATTACACTCAGCTGGCTTATCAGAATTGGTTCGACAACTGAATGCGAGTGAATGTTCGAGTACTGAAGAACCACGACTTTATCAGATGTTAGATTAGTAGATAGACGAACGGTTGAAAATACTGACAATTAGCGTATCGAACGAAGCTCAATTCTAGCTAACCTGTTTCATCGTATGAAATGTTTCAGTGGCAGCGCGAATTTTTTGATGGTTACACAACAAATACACTAGAACTATAAACATACAGCGAACACAGTTCGGCAACTGTAGCGATGTTCAGACAGGAGACAAACGTGTAGGTGGTTTTTATCAATCCTAGACGAACACTCGAAAATGTTGACGGTTCGATCAAACTATATGTAATGATGGAATATCAAACCAACATGAACCTAACGCACTTTAGGGGGACACTACTGAAGCGAAATCAACATCGCTATCACTATCACCCGCAGGTTCTGATAACAAACGCACTTCCTCATCTTACATAGGACTACTTCAACCCACTTCAGACAGACTAAGTGAGTCAGAAATGAATACGGCATTTACCTGGGATGAGTTTTCCAAACGATGTATCATGAGACTGAGTCACTCGTCATCCTCTCGAAGTGATACGACGAAAAGTTCTTTCTTTCTTGTCGCCAGACGGTCACCAACTGTGCAAAGTGTACGGGTGCTGTATCACAAAATACGAGACAAATTCAAACGTACCATCGAAAAACAGCATTTCGAAATATCGCAACACTTAAATCAACAAGTTAGTTTCGAATCACGGCGAGGACGATATGTGCCATATTCTTTATCACTTTCTCGAGCCCAGGTAAGGTTGATGCTGAAAATGAGTCATACGTGAAGATGCAGAAAACCACGAACTGAAAATGAAAACGTACCTCGGCTGAAAAACGAAGTCTTCGTAACTTTCTAAGTCGATTCGACCATTAAAATAAACGGTTTCAAATCCGATATCGTATCCAGTCAACGGAAACGTACATTAGAATTCACAGATTTCATCTGATCTAACATTCTCACGACAAGTGTCACACTATGCTTCTTTACGCTGTCTTCTGTTGACTACTCATGCTTTCGGAGTGTTGGCGCATGCGCAGAACGACTCAGAGATTTTGCTTCTTTTATAACGCGTAATGACATTCATTATAAATTCTTCTTTTTTTTTTTCTTCTTCAATATGTTTTTAAAATATATGAATGAATTATGTAATAAAATTAACACTTTCTCTGCGGGTGATTTTTTGGAAAAATGAGTAGGAGGCGCAATACATGTTACCTCCAGCGTGGGCCGGAAATGCATGCATCGAGTAAAATAGAGGCAGCTACATGAGCTCGCAGGACAGAACATGTCCGCAATTACAAGTCCGAATTTGAACCTCCCCATAAGGGGTGAACATTGAATTCTCAAGCTATCAATGACGCGTCGTTTTGGGTTGATGTTGAGCTTATCGATTATTTTGTTTTGTGAGTGAAAATATCTCACTAGCCACGCACGTATCCTAGACTAGGTCAAGAAATAAGACTGAGTTTGCAACGCAGTATTTACAAACATTACACTCTTTATGACCTAATTTATGTACTAATTCTGATAAAAATCTAGCAGTGAATTTGTTCTGATGCATACCTGTATTTTTGAAATATTAGAAAAGTGAGCAGATAGGTACATCATGTACCTTCCAAGTTTGGAATATTTCTCTCAAAGCAAATAAAATCAGTCCTACTAAGGGTTACCAGATGTACCTACTCTTAAACTAATCTACTCTTTTCAGCATGCGATTGGAAAGCATTTATGGGTTGAAACCTAAGGGAAACTAAAAAAACAATATACCTTGAACTCCCTTTATTGGGTCCATCCGCGGTCCATCTAATGAAAGTTGCAACAGCAAGGAAGAATTTTGCATTTCCTTCATCCAAAAATTCAAAAGAATTTGAAAACTGTTCAGTAAGTTGACAATGAAAAATTTCTTGAGACATTCTAGAAATGAGATTTACGAAATTTCCCGTTTACACACTCATCTCTTTACAAAGAAGAATCTTGTTTTTTGTTTTCCGACCCACCCATCCTGAAGTTGAACTTTTTTTGATACATCCGCGTTTCAAGGATTCAAAAATACAATACCAATGTTAATTCGTTTGAACTTCGCAGCATCGCAGCTATGTTGTCTGAAAGAAGACCAGTGTAGCCAGAAGTGAAAATTGATTTCTGCCCTCGGATGTCCCAAATTCTGCTAGATTTTACTGAATATCAAAAAAAAATTCTGCTGAAGTCCGTTCAAAATGAGTTTTCTAAATAGAATAATTGAGATGACAAAATGAAATTTTCGCTGCTAAAAGTGAAAAACGCTGCGAGATTTAGCTGCGAAAATGCCATTCTGGCAATACTGAATGATAGCTCTATAGGAATAATAAGACCAGACAGATGACAGTAATTTTTCATCTTATCAGCAGTATATTTGCCCATAAAAAGCTGGCACAGTGATTTTTATATAGATCATCTTCTACTGCCAAAATACAGCTAATTTTAGAACAACCCCAACACACACGTAAATAATACACGAGGATTTTTCATGTATTGAGTTCCACTTTTAAACTTAAGTTGCATGTGTTGGCAGCACTGTCAGTATGTTCATTGTATTCTTATCACTTTAGGGTGAATAGATCACCCCATACTGATAACAATACCCACAAAACGTTTGCCTATTGTAGCGCTTTCTAGGTAAGGTTTAAACCCCAATTGGGCGCTGTTAAGCGTGAGGGCACCAACTGACATTTGTAAACAAAATAAAGTTATTAGTATCGTTGGAAAGAGCGTAAAAAGTAGAATTTTTTAAAACTGTGCCCCGGATTCAAAAATGTATACTCACGTTGAAAAAATAGCTTATCAGTAAACGCTACGTCATATTATAGTTTCTACATGGCTCTTGCACTTCGAATCACGTGTTCTCAAAAAACAGATTTTGCTGGTTGGTTTTAACAGCGTCCAATCACAAGTTCAGGCCCATGCGCAGAAATTATAGAGGGGGGTTGACCATATATTTCATGTTAGGTTAGGTTATAAAGGGCAGTGATGACCATAAATTATCATATTATCTACATATCAACAAAGATCATGGATGGGGGGGGGGATTGAACCCCAAAAACTCCCCTCTTACGTACGGGCCTGAACAAGTTCCAAAGCGGTTCTCGTATGGACGCTATTCAGCAAGAGGGAACCAACTAACATTTGTAAACAAAATGAGTTATTAGTATCATTGGAAAGAGCGTAAAAAGTAGACTTTTTTTAAATTGAGCTCCCGATTCAAATATGTGCACTCACGTTGAAAAAAGCTTATCAGTAAGCGCTGTGTCATATAGTTTTTACATGGCTCTTGAACTTTGAATCACGTGTTCTCAAAAAGCACATTTTGCTAGTTGGTTCCTTCTTGCTGAATAGCGTCCATATATCTATTATGTATACGCAGGGCCGGATATAGGGGTGTACCCATGGGACCCTGGCCCCGGAACCTCACCAGCAAAAAGCTCCTACCAAATGAAGAAAAACTTTCAAAAAATAAAAATAAAAACACTAGTTGTTATTTGCCAATTGTCGATGCATTACTTATAAGCACGAAAAATACAAGATTAGAAAATACATCATCTCCCTGGAAAATTGAGGGGGGGGGAGCTCCACCAAGTATGGAGTTTAGAAGAAGCTAGAAGGATCTGAAAGAATTTGAAACTGCGTCTAGAAGAGTCTTGTAGAGCGCATTAATCATCAGATTCGAGAGGATGTTAGCTTCACGCAGTATTGGAAGAAGGTGGATGTGTCCTGAAGAATTTTACATGAGTCTTCAAGAGTTCTACTGCGTTATAATTAAGTTTGAAAAGGGAGTCTCAATCAAGTCTAAAACAATCTTGAATCAGCTTGGAAAAAGTTCATTCCTACATATTAGCCTCTCAGAAGATTTTAATCAAGGCTAGAAGAGTTTTGAAAGAGCAAAAACGAATCCAACCACTATAAGAGCAGTTTTTCACTACACCGGGAAATGTCGAACTTTTATCGCCGAGTTTCATGCCCTTTAGTTTCAGAGTCTCAAGCCAGGGGGAAATCTGAATCACATAGCTTTCTTTTCGACAGTTTGCCTGGCGACTAAAAGCTGAAAGCACACCACTTTCTGCGTTTCAACCGATAAAAAGTGAGACGTTTCTCAATATAGGAATATCTGTACATTCAGCAGAATACGCAATTCAGTACTTATTCCATTTTATCATTTTTCATTGCCATTATGTATTCGGTATTACAGTCATAAATCATTTTAGAACGTATTTTCGTACTCAAACATTACGCAAAGTCATAAAATTGTAATTCTATAACCAGCACCTGCTGAAGCATATACATTTGTATGTTTCTATTACATTTCATTTTTCATTGTATTTGTAGGATTATAGAGCATTGTATAATATGAATCATATGTAGACAATGAAGAAGGTTGATGACGTTTTCAACACCTCATGCAAATTTGCATGAGTCATTATTTCAAGTTTTGTCTCTTAACAGGACGCTCTTATTATCAGTAGACTGTGCATTCAAGTTTTTTCCTGCTTCATAAAGAATAACCGATAACCGATCTAAAATTAAGTATGCAGTGACTGATTTCAGATTTCAAAGAACCGCTTGAAAAATGTTTGTTTTGGCGATTCAGTCGGAATAGCAGCACTAATTAGTGTTCGTGGCTAAGAAGCTACAACAAATTTTTGTACAATCCACAATAATTTCAAAGTAAATATTCCTATCCAACAATATTATTTTATTTCAACGAATATAATAATACCTACTAACTTTTCACATAACAGAGGACATATTAATATAACAGTGATCAACGCAAACTCCGAGTACAATGAATTGACAGAACCGGAGACAGGTCTTCAGTTGACTGCGGACCAACTGAATTCACACAAATAAGTTCATTGTTTTTTTGTTTATTTTTTACACAACCATGCTCATCCTTCTTGCATGTCTATGAAACACAAAACTCTCCATAGTAACAAATACTACACAAATTTCAACAGCATGAATAAATATTTCAGAGATTGATATCGAGAAGTCAAACCATACCATTGTAAGTATGCTCCAGGGTATCCGCAATGAATTTCATATCGCTTTCAATGATCCTGGACCAATTTTCGAGATCGCCGATTTGTTTAAGAGCACCATTAAAGCCTTCGATCAAAGTGACCCACTGGTGAGTTTGTTTCGAAAACTGTGACATATTGAAATGCAGTTGTTTGACCTCTTCTTCGATTTTTTTTTGGTTTAAATACGCTTGAGCAACTCTGTAAAAGATGAGAATTTACTTGAAACGATGAAGTTGTAAAGACATCAAACGTTCCATAACTAAGATACATAATTAACTATTTTATAGTTTGAGTGCGTATGATCATTATTTGACGTTAACTTTCCTCGTAACAGAAACTCTGAAATAGCTACTAATTCTACGTCACAAACATTTCTAATTTTCGTGGTGCAACTTCTAAACTCTATTGCAAAATAATGCAGAAGTAAAAAATTCGAGCATTTTCATACTTGTGAGTAAATGCATAATGATTTGGCACACATATTCTCATGAAATCAGGCAGAGAACTTTAATTTTTATTATGGTTACTAGCTGACCCGCTTCGCGGGTCATCTAGACCGTGAGCTAAAGTGAGTTGGCTAAGGTGAGCTGGCTAAGGTGGGTTGGCTAAAGTGTGTTGGCTTAACTGAGTTAGTCCCTTCCTCTTCCCTTTAGAGCAAACCGCTTTCCCATCTTCCCCCCCCCCCCGTCCTTCCAACGATTCTCTGTGATCCACATCCATGAACTTTTCCAAACTTGCAGTTTCCTCCCTCCGGTTAAAAATGGGCCGTGTGGTACATAAATGAGCACGAAACAATATCCAAATATGTGAAGTTGCATTAAATCCGATGTACATGTAATTATGAGGCACTTTGAGCTCGTTTTAGAAATTTCAGAAGTACATATGACAAATGCTAGAGTATTTGCTCAGCTTCTACGTTTTACCATTAGAACTTGCACGCATTTACCGTACAGAAGAATGAAAGAACTATATTACTCACCCTAGATTCAGGTGTTCAACTAGAGCTTGAGTCAAATCATTAGCAGCAGCGATTGCTTCTTTTCGTTTGACTTCTGAATAAAATACGAAAATGTTTAGATTCAACTTGGCATAAAATTACATAGCAGACACACTGCGATTACTTACCTTGTAATTCTTTTCTGGCCGACTGTTTGGCATGATGTTCTTTGGCCAGCCGGGAAAGCATTTTTCACATTCTGCAGACACCAACACAGGATGTAAAAATAAATTAGTTTTCAGGAATTCAGAATTTAAAATTTCAAAATTTTGGATCTGATTTGTGTATACCTAATTTGAATTTGAATTCTGATATCAAACAACAACAATAACAACAATGAAATTTTTTAAGAGTTCAGATTGGCTTTGTAACTTAGGTCATGTACCGTAGTCATACTTTCTGAGCAAAATGTTCAAAAATAGCCCATTTATATTGATAGTTTAAGATCCCTTTTCTTGTAATTATTGCGTTGAAGTGTTTTTGGGCTATTATCACTATTTTCTACTTTTTCCGTAAAATAGGGGCATTGGTTAGTATCAATCAATTTTTATCACGTGGTTGCTAACCGACCAATGAAATCATTTACGTTATCCATTTTTACGTGGCATGAACTGTTGTAATGTTGGTAATGTAATGTACGTAAACGGTGAACCTCAACAGTTAGTTGCTCTCGCATATATTCCGCCATCTTGTAAGATATGTTTTTTTAAACGTTTAATACTTATCATTTAGCTCGGAAAAGGTTTTAAATAATATAATTCGTACATGATCTAATTAATGTTTTAAAATTTTTGTATCGAAGTCACTTGAAGGTAAATTGCTTTAGTGTTTGTATGTTGCGTAAACATATTGACTATTGAAACAAAAGTGTTGGTGCTGAACTAGGCGGTTGTAACTTAAATTTTATGAAATTAAGTCACATCGGTAAATGCTTTTCATATTTATCTTAGTACTTACAATGGTAACAGAAATTTCGGTCAATTGGTCTGCGGCTCATTACCGCGGCATTGGGTGTATGCCGGCTGATGCGTGTACGGGTTGGAGCTCTCGAAGAGTTCGTTCTTACGTGTCCGACATGAAGTAGTGACTTTGTCGGAAACGTAACTACTATCTTTATTACAGAAGGAACGTGGAATGTGTCCCCCGCTAAGTACTTACTGCGATTCGAACGTTTATTGGAATCCGTATGCCGTGTTAGACCCCCGGAATGACCGTACGTGTTTATTTACACCGTATAACTGATAGTTTCGTGTGAATTTGGTTTTCAGTTTAATCAAATCATTTCACCATGGGTAATATGTTCGCAAATTTATTCAAAGGCCTATTCGGCAAAAAGGAAATGAGAATATTGATGGTCGGCTTGGACGCTGCGGGAAAAACCACTATTTTGTATAAGTTAAAATTAGGTGAAATCGTAACCACTATTCCAACTATCGGTGAGTGTTGTTCGGTATTAATTACTTTAAGCCGTGTAACAGCATAAAGACTGGGGGTTAATAGGTGGGAGATGGCTCGTGGTATCGAAGAGCAACGGTGAACAAAAGATTTTTGAGGTGTGAGTGAAGACCTAAGCTTGGTACTTCGAATATGTCGTGGTACACTGAATAGCTTAAAACTAGCTTTTGATCTGATAGTTGCGTATCAGCTGATGATGAATCGGCGAATTTACATACGTTTATTGTATGATTGCCGTTTTCTTTCGCTATATTCGGTTGGTATTGTAGGCATATCTTCAAACGATAAAGTAGTTATTTACGAGTAGTTGGCTTCAGACTTTGGAGTATTAGCAGTGTTTACTGTTTGTTTGACACTGGTACTTGAAGTCGGATCCGTTTGTTGTGTACGTGAATTACGTTTGACACAGGATTGATATCTTGAATTCCATTGCAGGTTTTAACGTTGAAACGGTCGAATATAAAAATATCAGTTTTACAGTATGGGATGTAGGCGGTCAAGATAAAATTCGACCTCTTTGGAGACATTATTTCCAGAATACACAGGTAAAATGGTATGACGTCATTAGTCGATTTAGAAGTTTCGGGTTTAGCAAATGCATTACATGTGTGTCCTGATGAGTTGATCAATACCTAGTGGTGAATTTTTATGCCATTTCGATGTTATTCATTACTTGAAACTCTGCTACTTTGCATTTTCACTTATCAACTCAGTAAACAGGGTGAAGGGAATACGTAGGCATGGGAATAGACTCGAGTCTTATCAGTAAGTCTTGTAACTGCAAATAATGAAATCTCGTGAAAATGGAAGTCCAGTGTTTTTTAAAAGACGGTTGAAAATGTAAGAAAGTAACCAGCGGGTTGGCTGTACGAGATATAGTAATGAGTCCTCACTCTGTTGTGTGTGTCACGATGTTTGTTGGCCCGAAGTCGAGCGAGGCGCCCAAAGTGGCCTAGCACATGTCAGTTTTTCATTGTAGATTTAGCACTGGAAAGAAGTGATTGTCCGAAATTTGAGGACTCTTGAAAGGTCTAGTGGGTTACATTTGGACGGAATGAAGAGAATCAAGTTTCAATGACTCAGACAACCGGAAGGTTTCATTTTAGTGTAAAAGGAGTGTGTGTTGAAGTTTATAGAAGAATTTTAATGCTTAGATCTTCACCCAAGGAGCAAAATTTGTAGGAAGATTCCAAAATGCTGCTTAAGAAAGACTTCCAGGCTTGATTAGATATCGTTAAGACTGTTCCAGCCTTACTTGATTTTCAAGACTTCGGTAAGGATTCTTTCAGATATGTTCAAACTCTTCAAGGTATTTTTAGGTATGTTCGAGACTTTTACTTTCTCTCGAGTTAGTTAGGGTTTGTTCCATGCTTATGTTGGACTTTCAGAGTGGTTTAAGACTGACCTCCTTTAAGACTACCTAATTTTGGACAAGCTAAGATAGTCATGAGACTGTTTCAGACTTGGAACTTCCCATCTCATTCATGACGAGGCCAAGCCTGATTTCAGAGACTTTTCCAAACGTATGTGAGACTGGGGGGGGGGGTTCAAGACTAGTTTTGACATAGCTAAAACACTTTCAGGACTCTCTAAACCATTTGATACTTTTTCCGACTAATTAGAAATTTTATAAGATTTATTCAAGTGTAGCTGAAGTTCTTTGAGACTTTTCAAGACCTTCTCAAACTTGTTCAATGCTCGTTCAGATTCATTAAACTGACTAAAACTTTTTGAGGCCTTCAGATGTGTTAAGAGACTCTTCAAGATGTTTGCCAGACTCCCTAAGACTGTTGAACGTCTTTTTTTAAACTTGTTTAAAACTTCCCAACATGTGTTAGTGTTTAGTCGTGTCTTAGAAAGTAATGAACAAACCTGAGGTCTTGAAAAAGTCTTACTGAGTCTTGAAGCGTGGAAAATAGTCCTGATTAAGTTTCGAAGAATCGAAAAGACATAAGCCAGAAATAGTCTTGAATTAGTTTAATAGATCCTTAATGATGGTCGTGAACAAGTTTGAAGGAGTGTAAAGGACTCTGAAGCTGTGTGGGAGAAGAACAAGTTTGGGACCACCTTGAAAGGTCTCAGATCGGGGGGAATGAGGTTTGAACAAATTTGGGAAAGCCTAGAAGTCGCAAACGTTCTCGGGTTTATCTGGTTGAGTCCGTGAAGTCTTGAACCAGTTTAATTGAGTCTTAAACCGGTCTTGAAGAGTCATGGAAGAGTCTGAACTAGTTTGATAGAAGTTAAAAGAGTTTGAATGAGTATTGAGTAGTTTCAGTCAGATCTGAAATATTGTGAAACGAGTCCGGCAAAGTGTCCAGAAGATTGAAATAAGTATGTAAGTGTATTGGAGAAGTCGTGAAGAATCTAAACAGGTCTGAAATCTTAACAATATTAAATCTGTACGTTTATGCCATGATGCCATATTTTAGTTCCGTGGATCAACATTCAAGAATTTCTTCTTTTTCCACCACAATGCTTTCAGTTCTTGTGTCCAACTTGGCTTGAAAAAACTAGTCAAGCGAAATCTAGTAATTTAGCGTTCTTCAGTCTATGTACGTCGAACATTTTCCGCCAAGTTATGGGATACTTGAAACGCAGTTGTGCCTTTGTTACCACGAACAGCTTTTGTTCTTTGTTCAGTAATGATTAATGATCAACACACAGCCCCGAATACTTTTTCTGTTCGAGTGCTCGAATACTTTTTCTGTTCGAGTGCTCATATACTTCTTCAGTTCGAAGTTTCGAATTAGGAAGTGCCCTGTCTTCCAAAAGTATGTACTTTTCAGTTTGGCTCTGTCCCAAAATATTCTCTAATGATTGACGAAAATTCACGGTCATCGTGTTGATGTTTTTTCATATTTACTGCTTATTTTATACGTATTCCACTTCCACGTACCTCGGTATTCAATTAATGCATTTGCCGAAATGTTCTTGCTCTGTTACAGGGTTTAATATTCGCAGTAGACAGTAACGACAGAGAGCGAATCGGTGAAGCGCGAGAAGAGCTAATGAGAATGCTGGCCGAAGACGAACTACGAGACGCAGTGCTTTTGATTTTCGCTAATAAACAGGTACATACATTTTCGGAACACCGCCATGCCGTACAATTTCGGCTATATTTGTGTTTCTGCTGCCAGAAAATAGTGTCGGTCTGGCGTGTAGCGTGCATCGCAAATATTCGACAGCCTTCGACTTGTAGACATAACGCAGTTGTAAGGAATGAAAACGTGTGTTACTGAATCTTGTTTCGCTGATTTTTATGTGGAGTTCTTCATTTCACTTTGGCATCTTGCCTTCGTGTCGATCGTTTTGTTTCAGTTTCGTTTCCGACTTTCCGTGACTTGATGTATTGGTTGGGGGTGATGGATGGGAAGGGGTTGAAGGTATCGTTGTTGACGTGGTGTTTTATGTGCTGTGAATGTATCGAGAAGAGCTGTTTCTGTTTTGAAGGTTGTGATGCATTCAGTTTGTCAGTGTTTGCTTTAAGTTATTAGGTAGATGCACAGCTGAACTGAATGACCTCGTTGAAGCTGATCGGGAATTGATTGGCCGAGTTTAACCTGCTGGACAATTCGACATAGGCCAGTGTTTGCTTTAAGGTATTGGCTGAGTGTACAGCTAGACTGAATGTAGAGCTGATTGCGAATTAGATGACCGTTGTCTTTCGCTTTAGGTTAGTTATGAACTTTGTGTAAGAAAGGTCGGTAATCAACTAAATTCTGAATGAGACGATGAGTCGGTTGCTGCTCACGTGTTACGAACATTGGCGTGAAACTTGTGAATAGTGAAAAGCCTTGAATACAAGTTTTTCTCGGATTAACCGAGCGACAGATGTTGGAGAAGAGATTAAAGAGGTCTGGGCAGCTGTCTTGGTTTTCTTCGGAGAACGAAAAGGGGACTCGGCTTTTGATTTGATCCCCCCCCCCCCCCCAAAGACAGCTGCAAAGTTATAGTTGGATGGGAAAGATAGACAAAGCGATGAACAGATGAACTGAGATATTGATATTAACTCCCAGATCATTGGTTTTGCTCCTGGCTAGTCTTCTCCAAAGGCAAAGGCTAACTAGTTTTTTTTTTTGAGAAGTTTGTAGATCTGGCTGCAGAAATGAATAAGAACTCGATGTTGGCAGTATTTGGATGCTGGATGACAGACCAAACCGTGAAACGGACAAAGTATGAAAGACTCGCAAGAGCTGGTGAGCTATATTCGGACCTAGCAGCGTGGTGGCGCGCTGATGTCGTTTTACGACTTCACATTGAATTTCTTATCAACGTTAAGATAAATTTGTACGATTTTTTATCCTAATATTGATAAGAACATAAAATAACTAGATATTGTTGAAAACTTCCGCCAGATGTCAGCCATTACGTTGCTGGGTCCGAATACCGCTACAGAGATCTTCGCATTCGATTCTGTTCTTATGGGAAGCAAGAGGTGGCATTAAGTTTTCAAAAACAGAAGGTAGGATTTTTGCTTGTAGCTCAGTCGACTTGATGCGGCGAAGCTACTGGAGCTGGAGGTTCTGGTGGATTTCGAGTAATAAAGTAATGGAAAGACCGACGAATCACGGGTAGATGAGTTGATCTTAGTTTCCGCGTTTCGGATCGTAGATCCCTTCCTATCGAAAGTGAAAGCAAGGTTGTTCATTTATAGAGGGATTCATGTCAATGTGAACCAGATTTTAAGACTCATTAAAACTAGACTGAGACACATTTTGGTTAGACAAGACTCGGGTTCAAGACTCAGCTGTCAATTTGGGACATCCGAGTTAATTCAGTCGAATTTCAAAATCAGCCAGCAGGCGGAAGGATTGATCTCAGTTTCCGTATTCTGGATCTCAGATCCGTTTGTGCTAAAAGTGAAAATTGGTTGTTGGTTACTGAGAGATTCCGAGTTATTTGAACTGAAGTTCAAGCCTTCTAAAGACTCATTAGGACCGTGTTAAGGCTCATGACAAGTGGTTAAGACTGCGGAGACTTACTTTGGTTCGAAGGCACAGCAGTGTTGCTAGATCCCTTTCATGATAATTCTTGAGAATTGGTTGTGTCATAGGAATAATACATCACAACTTCTTCGTGTGCCAGTTTTTTCAAAAATTCGTGAGAGATGGCAGCACTGCTTCGGAGACTCACTTTGGTTTGTCAGAACTGGTTCAGGACTTGACTCTCCGTTTACAACATGTGAGTTCATCAACTCAGCTGCATTTTCAATTTCGGAAAGCAGGCAGACGAGTTGGTCTTAGTTATCTTCTCCTGAAAGTGAAGGTTTAGTTGTTGGTACAACGAGATTCAGAATTTTAAGACTTCTTAAGACGTATTAGAACTCATTTAGGCTCGTTTGAAACTCAGTTTCATCCGTCGAGACTCTTTTCTAGAACATTCGAGTTCGTCAACTCTGTTGAATTTCAAAGTCAACGAACAGAAAAGTCTTTACTTTGATGTAGCTAAGTAGGCTCCATTCTGCTAGCTGCCGGTTTTTTCTTTTGTTTTAAATGGTTGAGGTAGGGAGCAGCTTGTTACCCGCTTTGGTTTGTGGTTAAGTTGGTCAAGTTTTCTGCCTCTCAAGAACATAATTCTTCCGGGTTGGTGAGTGGTCAAATGAGATGTCGAATCTCTCCTTCGTAGTAATGTATGTGAAGTCGTGCCTCTGTGGCGCAGCGGTAAGAACTCGGCTTCATAACCCGAAGGCACCGGGTTCGATTCCCAACGCCGCCATCGTCATCAGTAATGCAAGAAAGAACTCGTCACACATTCTAACACCGCATTCTGATAACGTACGCAGAATGACAACCACTTACAGCAGAGGCTTCCGAGAAGTGTGTAATCGGTCGCCAGTATCTGAAAGCTGTAAGTGGGTAAGGGGCTACCTGCAGATGCTCTTGAATTCACCGTCATAAAAACCACGGGGCTAGTGATACAGGTATTCGGCAGGAAGATAGCGCAGTCGACCTAGGCCGATCCCCGGCAAGAAGAGAAGAGGGCTAAGGCAGCCCTAAAAGGCTCCCCGATGTCCCTGAGGTAATGCTCGAAGGGGCGGTTCCAGGGCTCGGGTGAGAGCAAATGAGAAGAGGATATGTGAAATCAGATAATCTGACTGAGAAATAACCTTGAAGATAATGTACAGTTGTCTTGCCCTCCATCACTATCAAGACCGCATGGTTTGGAACTGTACTCTGGTAATATATCACGAATTCGATTAAGATGATGCTTGCAAATGGTAACACGAACGAGTTTCAGTGTGGAACTTCCGGATGACCTAATCGGAACTGATTTCATGCGATTGAATTGACGTCATGTAGTAGTGCGCCTACGTGCAGTGTGCGTGACGAGTCGGCTTCTAGTTCAACCTGAGTTATTATATCGTCTTGTCTGGTGTGGTGGTGACAGTCTGCTTATTTTAGGGTTGTAACTTCCCTTCTCACACGCTAGTGAAACACCCATGATGCCACGTTGGTTAAAAAGATAGAAACGAGGTCGTGTACCAACCGTGTTTTGGGAAAGTGCTGTACAAACCGAATCATCGAATGAGAGAACTTTCTTGTTGCTGCATTTATTTTCCCGTTCAGAGGTGCAGAAGGAAGAAATATGATGCAAGACATTGGCAGCTGTGGCGCCACGTGCCTGAAATTATTTGCGCTCATCTTCAGACCTGTTTGACGTATCGCGAACAGTGGACGTGGCTGTTCGGTTGAAATAATCTCGTTTTGATGTGCCAATGTCCTCGTTCATTACTGGACATGCTAGCATTATCAGTACGACTGAACGTACACGCACGCTTTGCTGCACATTGCTCGCTCGTTCGTGTTGATAGTCGAAAATTTAAACTGATATGTTCGTTCGACTCAGTGGTCTTATACCGGGCAGGGTGTCTCGGGTTGGAGTAACGTCATTGCGGACGATTTCAGAGGTCGTTTAATCCAGTGAGTCAAGGTCGAGTTCTTAGTGGTGTAAACAGAGAGGGTTACGAGGCGTACCCCCACCCAAAGCGAGAGGGAAAAGTACAATTTTTGAACCGAAGTCCTTTTTATTTTGTATTTTTAATTGTCAAAATTTAGGCAAGAATCAGGGATAGTAAAATTTCAAAGCTTGTTGAGTTACATTTTTAATCGAAGACTTCTTTTGCTTATCTACTCAGTATTCGAATGAAATTCTGCAGATCTCCACATGCTCGAGCACTTCGAGCATTTGTCGAGCAAAAATTCAAATTTTAAGTACTTCGAGCAAGCGCTCTTGAAATCCCAAGCATTTGTTCGGGAGCATTTCCAGCATTTACTGATTCAGTTCTAAGCTGTAGTGTTGTGTGGAGCGTATGGCGACGCACGCCAAAGTGGCTCCCCTGACACGGCACTCTGGTCCCGGAATTTACCTTTACGAGTATCGCGTCGGTGACCAGAGGGGAGCAGCTCTGAGCGAAGTTGGAGTTAACTCTTGAAAAGTGAGTTGACTCTTAATCCTGAACTGATTGAGTCATGATTGAACTCAGTTAGAAATGAGTTTCGCTCAAATCGTGAGCATTGGCATGAGCATTTTAAAAGATATGTTTGTTAATAATGAACATTCGAGCATTTATTCAATTAGCAAATGATGAGAATTTCAAGCATATGCTCGTCAATAATAAATACTCCAGCAGTTTACCGTCACTACCGTCAATATTTTTATCCATTCTTCTCTCCCCTCCTTCTCCTCCAAGAGAACTTCATTTTTACGTTACATGTCTTCAGTTTTTTTCACGAGATTGAAAAAAATACAAGTTTCATTATTTTTTTGGAAAAACTGGCCCACGAAGAAGTGTAAATTCCGATGTAGCTGTTCCTGTGACACAACCGAATCTTGAGAATTTTCATGAAAGGGATCTAGCTTCACCGGAAATAACAGATAAAATAATAGATAATCATGTTTCTGTGGATTGATTGAAATTTGATACATTGAAAATTGTTAAAATTTTTGATCAGATTCCAGTTCTGGTGGTTATTTACTTTCAAGATTTCAAGTAAAAGGTTCTTGAGTACTCATATCCGTCCCCGGTTTTGGTTCTTTGTTGCTAATCAAGAGGTTCTTGGTGTTCTGGTTCCTTTTTGGTAATTGGCGGGTCTTGGGGGATTTGGTTCCAGGTTTTAGTTTGTGTTTGTACTTTGATTAAGAATGATCAAATAATTAATGTTATTAAAACTACTTGGTCAGTTTAATCAAAAATTATCAATTAACCGGTTTAATTAGAAATTTAAATGATTTTTAAATGACTAATTAATTGACTTGATTGGAAAAGATCAATTAATTAAAAATAATCGACTTGATGGCAAATGATGAAGTAATTTTATCAAGAATGATCAAATAATTAATGTTATTAAAAATATTTGGTCAGTTTAATCAAAAATTATCAATTAACCTGTTTAATTAATAATTAAATGATTTTTAAATGATTAAATAAGTGACTGGATTGGAAAATATCAATTAAGTAAAAATAATTGATTTTATGGCACATGATGAAGTGATTTTATCAATAATGATCAAATAATTGATGTCGTCAAAAATACTTATTCAGTTTATTTTAAAATTATTAATTAACTGATTTGATTGATTAAAAAATTTAATGATTCATCAATTGATTTAATTATAAAAGATTAATTATTTAAAAATAATCAACTTGATGGCAAATGATGAAGTGATTTTTATCAAGAATGATGAGATAATTAATGCCCTCAAAAATACTTAGCCAGTTTAATCAAATATTACTAATAAATTAACCAGTTTAATTAAAAATGTAAATAATTTTTGAATGATTGATCAATTGACTGGATTAGAAAAGATCAATTAATTAAGAATAATAGAGTTAATGGCAGATGATGAAGTGGTTTCATCAACGATGATCAAGTAATTAATATAATTATAAATTATCAAAAATGATGAATTCAATTAGAAATGATTAATAGAATTAATCAGAAATAATTAATTTACTCGATAATGAGGAATCAGTTTAATCAAAAATAATTTATTTAATTAAAAATGACTAATCAATATAATCATAAATGATTAATTAATTTAATAGAAATGATTAATAGATTTAATCAAAAGTAAATTTAATGGAAATTGATTTAATTAAATAAATAAATAATTAATTAACTAACCGATGTAATTAAAAATGATTGGTTAGTTGATTTTTAAACGATTAATTAGTTGATTTAATCAAAAATGAGTAGTTGTTTTAATCGAGAATGATTGATTAATCAACATAGTTGAAATGAAAAATAATTAGAAAATAAAAATCAGTTTTCATACATGCATCGCAGTCTAGTGAAATTATCCCCCCCCTCACACACACAAAAAAGGGGGGAAAGTGCAAAAATTCCAAAAGCTGAAATTTGGTTTAGTGAGCGCGCACTAATTAATATTCTGAATGTTCTCGGGAATCCGAGTGAACCTTCGCCTCCAATGAATATAATGACCTTAAAACTACACAAATGACAACCGTGTTTTTCAAATTTTCCTTTTTTCGCCCCCCCCCCCCCGCTCACCCCCATCCCATGTGGCTCAGTTTTCAAAATTGATATTGAAATCAAACTTGGCGAGTTTGATACTACAATTAGATATCCGTATTATTTTTGCGATAGTTTGCGCATTAACCCTCCCTCCTGGTACCACGTTTCTCAACTGAGGGTCAAATTGATATCAGAAATAAACTCAGTGATCTTAGACCGTCCTTTTTCCGACCTGGCTCCGGCTCCAGGCACTCCAGGGCAAATTTGTATTTAACTTCGGCTCTGCCTAAAATCTTTGGAATGTTTGCAGTTTTTCCGACTGAGGTAAATAATTTTTTCCGGGCTGTAGGCCTGCTAATTCTCAGCCTACATTCGACACAACTGACCCTTTACCGTCCTTGGAGCTGTTGCAGCGGCTATAACCCCCCCCCCACCCGGAAGAGTTAACCTCCCCGTCATCAGCTTCTTACATTGCCACACGTACCAAGACAATAAGGTGAGGGGCAGTCCGGCTATGGTGTACTCGAATTCCCGGTTGATGCTGGGTGAGCGTTGTCTCGGTTAGTAGAGTGTCCCATAGTGGCCCTGGCTGGACAGCGCGAATCTGAAAAAAGGAGTGGCAAAATGGGGACCCGGGCCACCTCAAGACGTCCCTCTGGTTCTGACGCGATACTCAAAAGGGTAGTTCCCGGAGCAGGGGTGCGGTGGTTGGAGAGTCAATTTGGCATGCGTGCGTCACCATACGCTCCACCAAGCGAAGCCTGCTAATCATTTTCATCAGGCTTCGGTTCCACTTCGGCAAAAAACTCTTGATGACTCCGACTCGACTGAAACGTGGTTTTCGCTTTGGCTCCGGTTACTTTTAGTGGAAAGGAGGGTATAAGGGAGGTTGGAAGGCCGGAGCCTAAAATCTGCTATGGCTCAGGCTCCAGCAAATGGGTTTTTCTGAACTTCGATTCCAGCTTCAGCCAGTAATTTTTTTCAGTCTACGGCTCTTGCTCCAGCCAGTAATTTTTCTTGGCACTAGTAGATTATTTTTTTCGGGCTCCGATTCTGCTGGAAAGTGGTTGGCTCCGAGTTCTAGTTCCAGGCCCCTGATCCTAACTAACAAAAGCTCTTGGAAGTTCCATTGCGACAGTTCTTTGTGAAGCCTATAAAACTCGAACATACACAACATGTGTATTATTTAAAAAGTGAAAAGTGAGGAATAAAATTCCAGGGATGGGCAGATGGTGACGTATAGAAAAGGATCTGGGCGTCTAGGGTGCAATTCGCATCCGTGCTGCTCTCACTGTTTGGGGCAATTGGAAAAATGTGAAAAATTCTATTATTCTTTCCATTTGATCTTTGTTAATGTGCGGTGGTTTGTATGGTTATTGTAAAATCTCCCCTCCCCATTCATAACTGGAGGGGGGGGGTGTATAGGAAAAGTGTATAGAGCTAATGTTGAAAAGAGTTTTGCGTAGACCAACGTTTGTTTGAAAACTTTTTTCATGAATTTCGATAGTTCTAAGAATTTTTAAGATGGACGAGGAGGTTTTGAAGTCTCTTAGAAAAATTTGCAAGCCCTGTGAAGATGGTGCCTTTTTTTGGGTACTCGTGCCCAAAAAATTCCTCGTAGCTGTTCGTTCTTTTATTTATCTATCTTCATCCTAATTTGACTGACTTGTTGATATTTTTTGTTGTATCGATGACGGCTAATCGCGGATATTTTATTACAGGACTTACCAAACGCGATGAACGCCGCTGAAATTACGGACAAATTGGGCCTGCATTCGTTACGGAATCGAAATTGGTATATTCAAGCGACGTGCGCGACTAGCGGCGACGGTTTATACGAAGGATTGGACTGGCTCTCTAACCAGCTGAAGAACTCTAATCGCTAGCGATGAAAATTCTTCTCCTCCGCTGCCGTATATAAAAAAATTTCCTCGAATTGTTGTTCTATAGTATAAATATTTTCTATTTATTTTTTCTCCCCCTCCAGTTGATATATACATATATCGTGAAGTGAATACTAAGAGTAAGACAAAGCATCGAAGCGAATATACAAGAAGTATAAAGACAAAGAGAAAAGCATATTGAAGTACTGTTGTATGTAATCACATAGGTTATCGTCGCGCGATTGTTTACGGACTTCTGAAAAGGTGAAGATGAAAAGAAAGTTGACTATTTTTAAGATGCTGGATAAAATTGCAACCCTTCGTCCCGCAGAATAGATTATCGTACCGGCTGTTTATATAACATCCGCATAACGTAACGCTTTCATATAAATTTCGATTTGTTTTCGCGGAAACTCTGTAAAAGTGATTTTTCTTCTTTTCTATTTACTTTACTTAAAAGAGAGAGAAAAAAACAGAAAAAAAGAAAAACTTTTGAATTGTCTATTTTTAATTTAAACCGTATATGGTCACAGTAACGTGTGAGTATTCGTTGAATAGTTAATTTGTAAGCTTATTAAGTTATAAATACAATTTTTTATTACTACAAAGTTGTTTGTATGTTGGGGACATTAATGCGGTTACAGCTATCGGTCACCCGCTAGAATTTTCGCTTGCTTCGGGGAAGTTGAGCGAGAAGCCAGGTCGGCCAGTGGGACGCGCGTGGATCTGGTATGGTTTATTTTGGAACGTACGATTACGTTGTATATAAATTTACATTCCATTTTTGAAGAAATTTGGAAATGCGAAGTCACGGTCGCTGAACGAGCCACTGTAGTCACCACATAAACGAGTAGCATGTCATGTACAGTCGCATGCATTTGTGTCTTTTTCGTTCTTCTCTCTTTCGTTTTTACCTAAAATTACGTTTTTACTTTTATGTCGTAATAATATCCAGCGTTTTTACGTGAAAGCAAACAAATTGATAATTTTTTTGCCAAAAATTGTAAAAATGGAAAGACGTTATTATAAGTACGGTTATTTTATTGTATAATAAAATCAATACATATTACAAAATATAATTTACATAACGTGGCCGCTGTTTTGTTTTTGTCTGTAAAAGCATGATAAACTATGCTGCCCGGAAAAGGTGCCTTTAGTCGGAATAGAATCTCGTTTTCAAGGCTCCTCTGGAGGGAAGATGATCGCTCAGAACTCATTCATAGCGTGATAGGTTGGCCAGGTTTTACCACTCTTGTAACATGGCGCGTTTCTGAATTTAGAGGTCCCGGGATCCAGAATTGATAGGACATTTTCCTTGCGAGTTAAAAAGTGAAAGGATGTAAAACAAGTCAAAAATTTGCATAATTTTCACATGAGTCAGGGATACGTCGTTGTCCGTGAGTTTTTGACATTTGCTGGAGGCTATGCACCGGTAAGGGCCCGGGCCCTGTGTGTACCCCTGCGTGAGCATTACAATGTTGAAGAACGTAATCGACTAAGCTGCATCCTGCATCATATACAGAAAAATAGTCAGAAATGAAATTTTTTTTTCTCATGTCCGGTCGACTCAGATTCCCTTTTCCTACACCCCAGTACTCGAGGAACTTTACTCCCTCGTCGTCGATTGTATGGTTCAATCTGTCCGCCTCATAGTCTCCGTATAATCGACACTTAAAAAAGTGTCTGCAGGGCCTGATTTAGGCACTTGCGGGCCCGGGGCCCAAATTTTATGTGGGCCCCCAAAATTTTTTTTTAGCAACATTGATCATCATTTTCATTATTATCACTAATATCGTCATCATTGTCATTATTATCAGGTATTTTTTTTTATTTATTTTTTTTAAAGCTATTCAATAACATCCATCATTAGCTCTACGGAATTAGTTATAGGGTAATATTACAAAGGTATTTCTATATTGTACGTGAGCGTACGTAGCGCGCGCGTCTGTACAAGCATGTAATAAAAAATGTGCGGGCCCGGGGCCCCCTGGGCTCCCCCCTAAATCTGGCCCTGAGTGTCTGTCATTTTGTACCTCGCCGCACTCGCATAGATCGTCATCAGCCAAGCCCCATCGATGAACATATTTTGAGCGTGTCTTGCTTCTCAGCCTTTTTAGGGTTTTCCAAAGAGCAAAGACCGTATTTTAGGTGGCTGCCAATGGGGTAATGATGTTCCCGGGATACATTCTAAAATGTGATCAAAGTGGGTCAAAAACTGATGTTCGCTCAGTTTTGACGACGGATTTGAATTCGTCTCGAAAAATTGAGTAAGTAGCCCGAGAGCCGACGCCGAAGCTCTTCAAAAATTTTTTTGCCCCAGCTTCCAATGCTACATTCCAAATTCGGCAGCGCCCGCATTCGGCGCGAGCACTTAATTCGTTGACTGTTCTGAGGAAGCTACGCCTAGATTTCAGTCTTCCTTCTGGTAAGTTGTCATAGCCATGCATGGGATGTGGGGGGTTGTGCACTGCCTTGGATTTTTCGACTCTGGCTGCAACCTCCCTGCGAATTTCCGGAGGAGCTATTCCTGCAAGGCCATACAGCTGGGCGAGCGGGGTCGGCCTGAAGCATCCTGTCACTAAGCGACATGCTTCATTTAGGGGCATATCCACCTTCTTAGCATGTGCTGAGAGCTCCCAGACTGGGCATGTGTATTCTGCGACTGAATAACATAGAGCTAGCGTTGATGTCCGTAGAACCTGTGGCTTTGCTCCCTATCTGCTGCCTGCAAATTTTCGAATTTGGTTTGTTCTTGCTGCGACTTTCATTTTGGTATTTTCACAATACTGCCGGTAGGTGAGTGATCTGTCCAGAGTCACTCCTAGGTATTTGGGGTGGTCTGTGTGGTTCAGCGCGATGTTACCCCATTGTATATTAAGCTGCATTTTAGTCTCGCAATTTCGGTGATAACGAACAGGTCTCAGTGTTGGATGGGTTTGGTTTCAGATGGTTGCCCTATAGTATGCGTCCAAGTCCACTATTGCCTGACTCAGTGCGTCTTCCACTTCTACAAAAGTGTCGCATGGTGCTGTAAGTGCTAGATCATCTGCATAAAGGAAGCGGCGAGTAGGTCCACCGACTGTTGATCATTAGTGTAGATATCAAAGAGAATTGGTGACAAGACACTTCCTTGTGGCAAACTATTATGTTGCCGTCTCCAAGCGCTGTCCTTCCCATGCAGGGTTACGTAGAATCGCCGATCTTTGAGTAGCATTGTCACAATTTCGGTGAATTTGTAATCCTTTGTCAGCTGATACACCTTGAACCGAAGTATCCGGTGACGCACTGTATCGAAGGCTGCTGTGAGGTCCACGAATACAGCACCAGTGACGTTGCATTTCTCGAAACCATCCTCGATGTGGTGTGTTAGATTCAGGACCGGGCCAGTGCAGGACTTTCCAGGTCTGAAGCCCGCCTGTTGCCTGATTTGGATCATCTGGATCTTTGTCTGGTTTCTGGATAGCTAATAAGTTGATATGGTTTAATACAGCACGTTTAAAATGTCTATTTTTGTTTGAAACATTTATTTTTGGCATCTCGTAAGCTTGCTCACATGTGTTACTGATATTGCTGAAATTTGAAAATATCAGTCGAGGGTGCACAACTGACCTGACTTCTAGACAACAGAAGCTAAAGCAAAGTATAATATCTTATTTAAATATACGATAGTATGCGAATCTTCATAATTGAAAGGGTGGAGATAAGGACTCAGAAAACCATCTCCATTTTCAGTATGCTGTCTTTACCCCAGATTCGGCATTCCGAAAACTTCAAAATTATATTAATTTGACCGAAGTGCCGGCTTCACTTCTTCATTGACTGATAAGAGATGGAAATCAGACCCGTTCTGGAGTTCTTCAATGGTCTAACTTTCATAAAAAATAACGAAAATGCTCATTTGCGAGCAAAGTAAGGAAACTGTTTCAATTTTTACCAGATTTCTGAGAAAAAATTATATTTCGGATGGTCTTCTTCTTCTTTCGTGTCCGGACTTAGACGCGTTGGCAGTTAACTTCAAGTTTTGAATTTAAAATTTTCCCCCTCCATCTCTGCACCAGGTCCAAAAGGTGCTGTCGTTTAGATTACCCCACATCACCCCTCTGGTATATGTGGTCCCTCCTCCACACACAAGGAGGTGGTCTTCGTTTTGAAGCTGACTGCACATCTGGCATCCTGCGTCGTCGGGTATGCCCCATCTGGTCAGGTTTGCCGCAGTACGGGCGCATCCAGTGCGCCGCCTATTCAGGGTGAGCCACGATGGATAGGGGAGATCATATCCACTGGCTAGGTCTCCAGCGCGCGGGGTGTGGTCGATGTTTGTCCATCGGGTCAGGACTGATGTATTGTTGAGGAAACTCCTCCTGGATTTCAGTCTTGACGTTGCTGCCACCCGGCCGAACACGATGTGGCGTGGGTCGTTTTCCTTCTTAGTCCTCTCCACATCCGCAGCCACTTCCCTCCTCACTTCCGGCGGAGCGATTCCACATATCCGAGGAAGGTACTTGAGACTAGTTGGTCTCAGGCAGCGGGATACGAGCCGCATGGTGTTATTCAGGGCCACATCAACTTTTTTAGTATGTGCAGATCTACCCCATGCTGCACATCCGTATTCCGTGGCAGAGTAACAGAGAGCACCAGAGCTGTGATCCTCAGTGTGCTCGGCTTGGCTCCCCACTTGGTTGATACGAGATTTTTAAGGATACTATTTCTGGCTTCGACTTTCCTCTTAGTATTCTCACAGTGCTTCTTAAAAGTAAGTGTCCTGTCAAGTGTGACGCCAAGGTACTGCAATTTTCAAGCTGTATTCCTCCCCAACTCAGATTTAGCTTGCATCTCACCTTAGCATTTTTCAGGTGGAAACTGCACACCTGGGTTTTAGATGGATTTGGCTTGAGAGCATTATTCATGTAATATACTTCTAGTCCATTAAGGATGTCCTACAATTTTCCCTCTACCTCTACGTGTGTATCCCCCTGCGCCGTCGCTGACAGGTCGTCAGCATACAGGAAGTGCTCTGTCTGTTCTCCAATTGGCTGGTCGTTAGTGTATGATACAGTGAATAAGGTAGGGGCGAGAACACTTCCCTGTGGTAGTCCATTTGTCTCTCGTCTCCATCTGCTCGATTCACCCTGGTGAATGACATAGAACATTCTGTTGCTCAGCATTGCTCTGATAGTATTGTGAACTTAAAATCTCGTATAATTTCGTATATTTTTTTGCATAGTAGAAGTGGTGATTCACTGTATCATAAGCAGCAGTCAGATCTACAAAGACCACCCCTGTGATTTTCTTTCTCTCGAAGCCATTCTCAATATGTTGGACGAGGTTGATGACCTGGCTTGTACAGCTTTTTCCTTGTCGAAAGCCAGCCTGTTGGGGATGCGTTTTCCATCAATTGTGTATCCTATTGAGTAGTAGCCATTCGAACACTTTGTAGAGGTGGCAAAGGAGGGGAATTGGTCTGTAGCTCTTCCTATCGTTGGGATCTTTCCCAGGTTTCAGGATAGCTACTACCTTTGTCCTCAACCATAATTTTGGTATTTTTGTTGTCTCTGCCACGTTGTTGAATAAGTCTGTTAGCTATTTGATGCCCAATAATCTAAGTTTCTTGATCTGTTCGCTGAGTATTCCATCATCTGGTCTAGCCACTCTACCATTTTTCAGCGACTTGATCACGCCGCTCCGTTTGACGGTTGAGAAAGGGGCTGCGAAGTAGTCCACCTCTTCTACTATATTCCTGACGGGCTTGCTCCTTCGGATCTAGAGTGGTGGTTTCCCATTTTCAGCCAGTTGGCTGGCAATTTCGTTTGGTGTGACCTTGGGAACAGATGTGCTAGCCACTTCTTCACCATTGACGTTCTTGATGAGTTTCCAGGCTTTAGATCTGTCTCTTGCTAGGTCCAGTTACGCCACCAGTGTTACACATTTCCCCCCTCTTTCATCAGCCAGTAGTGCCATGAGTTCTTCGCCCTTTTCGATGGTTGAGTCAGCGAAAAGGTCCTCGCTGAAGCATCTGTGGTAATCTTCCAACAGGTCCTTGGTTTGCTGGTTGAGACCCGGAATATATTTCGTTTTATATCCTCTTGGTATGGTCTTTCACGAGATTCTTTGCAGCGTGTTCGTTAATTCTCCGTAGTTTTCCGGGACAGGTTCTATGGTCTTGATTTCTTTCTCGACGTTATTTCTGAATTTCACCCAGTCAACTTTCTGAAAGTTGAAGCGTCTGCGGAAAGGTACCGTGGTTGGTTCGATCGCTGCTCGAACTGTTAGCAGCAGAGGCCTATGCTGAGTGTGAGGGACTGGGGCTAGTACTGATTTCTGCACGAGATTGTTGATCTTAAGAGCAGCGAAAATTAAGTCTAGATTATAGCCTATTTTCCAGCATCTGCTGTAAAAAGATGGTGGTAACTTGGCATCGTGTATCACTGCTAAACACGTTTCGACCGCGTCGCCGCTTTTGTCCGTTTCTAAATAGCCTAATGCGCTACTGTGGCTGTTAAAATCCCCTGCAATGATCGCCGGTTTCTTTTCGCTCCAGTTGGCCAGTTCACGGAAGGTGAAGGTGTTTCCAAGGGGGGGGGGGGGTTATATACTGATGTGACTGTGCATCAGCGCTCCAAGTCGATCGTGATTATTTCCAAGATGTCTTCTCTGCTTGTTTCAATAACGGAGATTACCTCAACGTCTTTCTGAATGTAAATGGCACTTCCGTGTTTGCCATGAGGAATATTCGCTACGGTCCTCATCCCGTCAATCCATGGCAGTTTCTTCCCATTGGCGTACGTGTCTCCTGAATACAGAGGACATCGCAGTTTGTGTCCTTGCATATTTTGGCCAAGATTGTCGCTTTATCTTTGGTGAAGCCTTCGATGTTGATTGACACCATTATCAAGGGTTGCCCTGAAAAGGGCCGTTTTAGCCTGGGCCACGTCGAGGTCCCGGTGTTCGCAAGATTGGTACGTGTAAGCTTAAAGTTTTCTTGAAATCTTCTCAATTCATCCATGTTGGTAGTTCGACGATAGAGGGGCGTATGGCGATGCATGCATGCCTAATTGGCCCCGGGACACCGCACCTCCTATCCAGGAAGCGCCCCAAATGGGCCTGCCTCAGAATAGGGGGGATCGCTTTGAGGTAGCTCCTGCTACCCCCATTTCTCCTGTCGCCTCCTCACGGCGGCGAATCTATGGCGTTTTATTCTTCATCTTCGCTGTCGAGTTGCGTCGGATCGTCTTCTTCCTCGGTTGATGGCAGCTACGACATCGTAGTCGTTGTCGTTTATGTTGGTGGGATGACGAGTGCCGGCATAGGGTGCTGCGTCCGCTGCCTTTGTCTCTGCCACTCCAGCTCCATCTTGCGGCCCAACGTCTTCTTGACAAAGGCAGCTGTCCAATCCCATCCCGCCCTGCTTTTCAGTATGGTCGGGACCAGGTTCTCCGGTGTAAGCGGCTCAACGCCCGCGTTTTGAAAGGCGGCCGCCGCGTTTTCCCTCTCTTGGTCGAATGCCGGACACTCGAATAGGGTGTGCCAGGCATCATCATCTCGCTCTCCCGAATCGCAGTAGGAGCACCGCGAGCTTTCTGCTATGCCCATCCGGTGCAGGTATTTGTTGAACACTCCATGGCCACTCATCACCTGCGTGAGGTAGAAGTCCAGCTGGCCATGGCGTCTGCCCAACCACGCGTTGAGGTCGCGTACTAGCAGTCAGGTCCACTCTCCCTTGGTACTGCGGGAGAGCCGCTTTCCACACATGCGAAGCGTGAATTGCCTATTATCCCGCTTGACCCGTAGCGCCGCACTGCTCTTCGGTGGCATCTTCCACGTTGCGCTGTATACTCTCTTCCGCTCATCCGCTAGTAACTCCATTGGCGGTATACCTGCTAGCACGCACACTGCCTCTGTGGAGACAGTGCGATAGGCATTGACACACCTCAGTGCAGCCTTCCGTTGGACCCTTACCAGATCGGTTCTTCTGTACTCCCTGGCACCGATGGCGTCGGACCAGATTGGCGCCCCATATAGGAGGACCGACGTGGCAACGTTCGCCAGCAACTTACGTTTCTTCTCTGCCGGCCCCCCTAGGTTCGACATGAGTCGGCTTAATCCGGCTACGACTCTCTCCGCTGTCCTCTTCGCGTGTTCTCTGAATGACAGCTTCCCGTCAAACCACAGCCTGAGGTACTTTAGGGCTGTACAGTGCGCAATCTCCGTTCCCTTTAGGCGACAGGAAGGGGGGTTGTACCGTCGACGGCGTGTGAACCATACCGCTTCTGTCTTCTCGGCTGCTAGGCACAAGCCGGCCGACTCGATCCAACGGGTCATTGCCTCCAGTACCGCGTTCACCTTGCTTTTAAGCGTGACTAATCCATGTTGGTAGTTGGCTCGATATTAACACGTTCCAGGGGCACCACGTGGAGGTTCCTGCTTTGCCCCCTTGGACGGTCATGTGAGGGATTATCCTCCAAGTTCCATCCCTTAAGGAGATGAATCCATCATTTTTTCCAAATTTCGGATATTCTGTGATTCTGAATCCCGCGTTTTCGATGTATTTGGATATTCTTGGATACTGTTATTTTGTAGAATCCACTAAGATCTGTTTTTTCGCTGAATCTACTCGAATTTTGTTTTCTACAAAATCCATACCCAGATTCTGAATTTGTATTCGAATTCTAAAACTGGATTAGGATTCTAAAAATCCACATTAGAATTCTGTTTTCTCACAGAATCCAACAACATTTCAGAATTATCAGCTATCAATTTTTCAAGGGGATTCTAGAATCGTTTCTTCAAATTGTATATATATACAATCTACAATATGAAAATGTTGATCCCAGGATGGGGGTTGTCTAGAATCCACGCTTTCAAAACAAAATCCGAACCAAGGGATACGGATTCTTCGAGCGGATTCTGAAGAATCCCTCTCTTGGATTCAAATTCAGAATCATTCTGATAGGCACCAAATTCGGATTTTCGGATTCTGTATCACTTGGTCACGGATTCGGATTCTTGAATTGAGATTTTTTTTTTCATTCTTTACAAGTCTATTGATTGAGACGGAATGCAACTAGGTGATAATAATTAGTTGTTAATGCCATCTTCTCCTTTAATCCCCATAAAAAGATACTGCTTTGTTGTTTATTCATGAGAATGTATTCAATCTGAATCCACTTCTTGTTTTGGTTCATAAGTCAGAAAGAAAAGTGCATCCGAACTACTTTCCTCTTTGTATAGGCTCATCTTCTTTCAGTGTTAAAAGAGGACGTTCAAAAAGTAATTCGTTTTTGCTTTCGCCTATTGATAAGAGATAAACATGACCCAGAAGTGGAGATTGGAGCGAGCTTCTTCCACCACGCAGTTTTACCACATCGCATCTACCCTTTAATCCCATTGGCTTCGTCCATGGATTCGAGTCAAAGGAGTCGCATGCAACTGCCAGTCTCTTTCACAGTTGGCAGCAATTACATTACTTTCTTAAAAACTCGAAGAAAAGCTAGCACGGCATTTTTGGTAACACTGCTACGTTTCTAGGATACTCAATAACTGTTATTTATCGTAATTCCCTATCCTCTTTTCTAACTACAAACGGTATTTAAAACTAAAACGTAATTACAATTCTTCAGGAAATGGCGATGCTTTGCTCACTTGGTCGTGCAAATGAATAACTCGGCTGGATATAAATATCAGTTGAAGATCGGAAAGTAGAACATTTCCTCCAATTCTTCACAGAGAACTTCACTCAGTAGCACACTTCATAAACGAATTACCACAATAAAATGATCGCAATGAACCTGCAAAAGCTACAAGAAGACTTCGCTAAACGCACAGCAGAGGAAGAAACCAAGAGGAAGCAAGACGAAATACGTTTTCAAAGCATGGGTGATCCACGAATCACGTATGACCAGTACAGGTACTCAAATCAATATCCAATAATGAAAACAGACTTAAAAGTTATATTGAATTAACACCATTTTACAAAAATAATGCAAGTTTTATTTTACAGTGAACTGCTAAAAGGAGCTCATCTCGTACCGTTGCCTAGAGATCAACAAGCAGAGCTTACACGACGATATAAACAGAAAGTTCAATACTCGGATTACGAGACTCGAGATGCGTAATTAGAATTTGCAATGGTTAAGAAACATACAAAAGCTTCTTCAAAAATAATCATCTCGAAAGTTGCTCGTAGAATTCGATCACTAGCTGCGGGCATCTCACGTTGACCAATCTGGCAGGAACTAAATCTGCTTCGTCGCAATCTTTCCTGTAGCACGACAAAAACATAAGGTTGAACTCCAAATTTATAATACATAGTACTAACAAAATACAAGTATGCATAGACAGCATGAGACGGTTTTTTGAGAACAGGAAGTTGTATTAGGTTTCTTCTGCCTTTCGCATGAGGTACAGATACATTATTAAAATGCACTAAGAACTCGGGCAGATGAAAATATGAATATCTAATGGGTACCAAAGGATGAACTTACCAAGTCATCAAGAACAACAGGTCGCCATTTTCGCCTTCGTCAGTAACTCCGATTATTTTATCGGGTGTCAAGTTGCGTTCAAATCCGCGAGCTCTGGTGTCCTCCTACAAAAATCAGATCGAAGGCTTAATAATACAAACGCATGAGACGTAATAATACACAAAACTGGTTTCTGCCAGAATTCGCCGATTCTAATTTTGTTCAACAGTATTTACGGCCCAAGAAGATATGTAATCCATTGACGACACGAGTAAATAAAGAAACAGTAATTGAAATTCTCACCAGAACTTCCATTTCCTTTCTCAGCTTCTGCATCGGTATGCTTTGGTCGTCGTCCGAAGTCCCTTCTCCACTCTCCTTCTTGATCTCGGATTCACTGAGCAAGGATTCGGCCGACTTGCCTCCTCTATCACGTCTTCTCTGTTTCCTCATTTGTTGCTCTTTTCTACGTTTACTTTCGAATTCACTAATCAAGTCTGGACAGTCCAAGTTTTCTTGAGGTTCCCAGGTATTCTCCGAACTGAACAATAAGCAAACAAATGCAGATAAAAACGTTACTGATATTCGAATCACAATTCATTTATCTCAATGGAAAAACTGTTAAATGTATGCCGGAAAGGGATTACCAGAAAAATCGTACTAGCACATTTTTCTTCCCTTTTGAATAATTTATACCTACTCGCAGGTATAGGAATGGCTTGTACTTTGTTGCAATGTAGGTATAGTTATGAATAAAAGAAAAGTGGTTGGTAATCGGCGATTCAATAGGCATCAACATCAATCGTACTGATGCAGAATGTGCTACGCGGTTATAGTCACGATTGCAGTTCGTCGAGAAATTTTTACAAATCTGCAAAAAATGACTTAAAATTTACTTGAGGTCTCTTTTTCAAGACTAGCAAATGTTGATAATGTTCAAAATTACACAGGGGCTTTGTCCTCTCCAAAAACTGAAACATTACATGAACGAAAGAATTTTTATTCTTGTCAGCCTCCCCCACCCAACACATTCCAGACCGGCTACTACCGTTTATGCACAACAGCCGAGGTATTGGTACTTCATTATTCAAACGTATAAACATGGTGTTCGATCAGAACACGTCGAAGCAGGTGGGCCGATCAAATGTCTCTCGGTTCGGTTTGAATCAGAACTCAGAATTTGATTGCTAGATGTCTACAGAAATTGAAAATTACAAATTAAGTACTCTTCAGGACCCTTTGCAGAACTGTAGCCGGCATATTTTCCATCTTTTCCGCGCGTGTGCAAATCTTTTTTTTTGTTTCCAATTGTTTTATCCTCTTTACTCCCCCTCCTTTTTGCTCCCCCACTTCCCCCATCCTTGTGAACATAGATCCTGCGTTACAATTTTTAACGACCAATCATAGGAATTACAAAAAATTAATTAGTGAGTATTTCTAACAAAAATAAAGGTCTTTTCGATTTTTTCCCCTTAAATTTCAGGACTTTTAGGGTCTACTTTCAGAATTCAGGACTTCTCAGCACCTGCAGACACTCGGATTGTTCAATTCTGATCTACCCACTGAGAAACAGAACACTGTTCAAAAATAAAATTTCAGAACGTAAGGTTTTGCCATATTGTTCTTTTGTTCATCCTTCATCAATACATGCTGACCAAGTCCCACTTCCGATGGAACAACAGGACTTGGGGTCACTTGTACCATCATTCGAACTCTGGTTGAACACGTGTTGATTCTCCCAAGTTAACGGATCATCGGGTAAAACTGTAACCACAGTTCCAACATAGTTCAAACATGGTGCGTTAATTGTACAGCCGACCCTCAGGGGCAATAATGTTGATGAACATGAAAACAATATTGCCGAATTTTACAACCAAGCAACTTTATTTCTGAAACAATGTTTTGTTTCTTGGTGTGAATGCACCATTGCACTACACACTATTATGAATCATCGTCTGTATAAGTATGCCATGTGCAATCAAGCATAGTAGCCAAGGTGTAGAGCGTCACTATACATGTGATAATAGCCTTTCAGAAGTATGTACAACGCAATATTATGTTACGGTGCTACATATCACTATCATTGTATAACACTTGCCAGTAATTGTACTTGCTATGTTCAACATCAACTGTATTCCAATACAAACATTCTATCCACATATAATCCACTGAAGCAGCCATATTAATTATTAATGATGAATTAACAACTCTGTGAAAAAAGCATTGTGACTTAGGCACACACAGTCAAGATTTTAGATGAAAATCCCTTTCTTGTGACACAGGAGGCGTTTTCAACGTTTTGGATAAGTGGTGTTTCACAGTACCTACGCAGACTTATCTGATTACGAAAATCTCATCAGTTGATCCATTAAATTTTACAACTGAATGGCTCCAGTGTTCCACAGTGAAGGGAAGGCAGCTAAGATCTTAAAAATTATTCTCTAACAGCATTTTATCACTATTATACAATGCTTTATTTCCCAAGACTTACAGGTAAAAATGACTCTACCCTCGATGGTGTTTAATGGCATTCTTTTTAAATTGCACTAGAGAACTATTCGAGTAAGTACACTTTCTGTACCTTAGTAAGTTCAAATAGCTGGATAAAAGGTATGAGCTCTTATCAAAATTTCAAGATATGTTACTATTATAGTTATTTTCAGTAACTAGAACACTGAAATTAGAATGATGGCCATAAAAAAGGAGCTCGGATTCTTTGTATCATTTCAATTGAATGATTAGCATCATATTCTGATTATACTAGTGGTTGTTCAATTTATCAATTCTCAGCCATCAACTTGTATCCTCTCTCCATAACTTTCAGGGTTTCTATCTTCTTTCCATTACCTTCGAGGTATATTTCCCAAATATCTTAAAACTCATTGCAATTACAATGTTCTACGTTTGACAAAACTGTTTATGAATTACTACCTATGTAACATACATGAAGACTAGGAAGTGGAGAAGGTGTACAGGTTTCTCATGCATAGAAAACAACGCTGCTGCTACAGCGAAATTTAGTAAAATGGTCGCATGCAATATTTTTTACAAGCTTGCCTTTTCAACTATATAACACATAAAATCAAAAATAATAACTCATCAATATCATCTTGCCAACCTTGAAGAGCCAGGGTATGAGAACTGAAAAGTTTTACTAATAAAAGCATTGGTAATTATTTACCTAATGTATATATGAAAGGAATTCTATACATGTTAATCATCATGAACTCCAATGAAAACATGTTCTAAACACAAAACAATATGTGTATTAAGAAACTAATGGAAAACAGTGAGGACATTGGATGAAAAAAAAAAGAAGGAAAAATCGTTACATGTATCAGACTAGGATAAATTGATTTTTAAAAATTTTGTTTAAAATAAGGTGATAAACATTAACACCACGACAAAAGATAACAACATTCACACATTTGAGTCTCTGCAGCGACGTTCTGGCAAGGGGGAAAATGCCCCCTCGCCTGTAAGGATTTCAGGCATACTGGCCTGGTATATAGCCTGCAAGAATAAAATTTCGAAATTGCCCCCGAGCTACTTTGTTTCGCTAGTCCGCTCCTGAGTTTATGGGCTAATGTTTCCTTCAAAAGCAGAAGCCGATATACCAACGAGAATTAGTACAAAACTTTATTCAGAATAACGAGCGTTGCAACAAGCAATATTGAAACCGAAAGTTTAGCACAGTTAAACATCTATAAATACAATTAGCAAGTTAAAACTCCTCAAGCGCAAGCGACTCACTCAGGGTATCCTTTCCATTTGAGAAAGTATTCTACGCCACCATTTCGCATACGTTTGTCGAGGATTTTTTCTACTGAAAATTCTTGTCCAACGCGTTCTTCTTCATCCATTCGTATTTCGTACGTTTCAGCTGCACGATTTAATATATTCAGAAATGAGTAAGTACTAGGTAATGATTACAAATATCTCCCCTACTTGGTAACAACCATTATTTTATCATTTTATCGCATTGTAAAGTACCAGTCATGGATCACCGACGATCACTCTTTCACTCTTGAATGAAGATTGGGATTATTCATAGTTACAAAGTCTGTGGAAATCATTAAAATTTGATAACAGAATTGAAAAATGTAAAAAATCAACTATGAATTCAAAACAGGTAGCTTCAAACCATTTTTCCACATACTTGTTGTTCTATGAATTTGGGACCGCGCCCCAAGAAACGTACACATATAATGTCCAAAGTCCTGTAATTCAGAAAAATGAGTTTCGGTGACCGTGCCCCAAGAAACGAACACTTAAAACCTTATAACTCATTTTTCTTGACAGCAAGTCGTTGGACACTTATACACATTTCTCGGAGCACGGTCACATTTGGAAAAAGGTAACGGTTGCCCGATTTCTGAGAATAGAAAGCAAATTTCAGAGCACTGATGCATATTATCAAACCAACTCCTGAAATATAAAGTACAGACTCAGGATGACTGATAATTTACAACTTGAAATAATATCCTGTACCATAACTGCGCAATTTAAGCAACAAGAAATCGAAAATCAATTTCACTTTAAAAACAATATTTATAAACTCCAAATATTACTTCAATAACATGCACTGACTCAAGAAGTAATTCATTTTTTGTATAATTAGTTAAAAATTCAATCTTAAATTGTGGAATCAGCTCTTACCTTGTGAATATAGTAGAATTTAACTTACTTGACAACCGTAATTAAAAAACAGATTCAATTTTATAGTGAAAAGGAACTGGTTTCTTCCAAGCGTGAAAAACATAGCAAGCGGGTTGAAAAGTAAAATAAACAAGCATCTTATCGAATTTAATACTACTACGGATTTAGGAAGCATCTGGAAATGTGTCAAATTCAAAATAACTGAATGGATGAACGTTAACATTAAACTGAATTGTTATCGATTCGCAGCAATAACAACAATGAAAATTTTTGACTGGCGATATTGACGATTTCAGAGCGTTAAATGAAAATAAGTACTGACTGTAAACTGCAATATTTGATTCAAAAACATAGAATAATTCAATATCTCATGTTTCCGTAGGAATAAAATCTTGTACTTATCAAACAGAACCGAGCAAAGAACATTTAAAAAATTGAAAAATTTTAGTACTGGACCCTGAAGGGGAGAAAATTTGAAGCGGCTCAGGACTTGTTTTGTTCTCAACAGAATAAACGGGTATCTTGATTCGACAGTGGATCATATCGAGTTACTGCGCAATTCACTGATTAAAGACATATTAATTATCGTAATACGTGTATAAACAACAATATTAAGAATCTGAATGTCTGTAGCTCCCGGGTGCCGGCAATACTGATATAATCGCAAATAATGATTGTTATTAATCATTAGAAAACAAAGAGGAGTGCTTCGTCTTATCGTGGGTTGAATACATATTCACATATCAGTTCAGAAACGATATTTAGACTTCTGGACATCAAATGAAACCCTCATAATATTTACACTTAGTTCTGTACTCAAAAGTTGCGAATTTCCATACGAACCTAGAGAAGCGGGGTTCCAACCATGCGATGACTGCTTGATTTTCCCAGTGAATAATGATACGCGCACAATTATTCAATTTTAATTCACAAAACTCACATAATTAGAGAAAATCAAACGTAAAGACACGAAATTTTTACATTCCCTTTAAAAATGATTACTTCAGTAGTGCTTCGGATCTGATTGTACTTCGCTTCGTATGAACATTGTTTACATCACGTGCTCACTAGTGGGAAGCTGGGAACTTCTGTGCCGGACACGGCCGTTGAGGTATTCCATATTCCTCACTCTCAAGTCTCAACTCTCAAGTGTTTAACACTTGAGCTCTAGTCATAATTAACATACGAATTTCATAATTAAACGGAAGCAGTAGTAATTAAATTATCAATCAAAGGACCTCACGATTTTAATTTAAATTAAACTCACACTCAGTTGCAGCTTGCAGATCGTTTGATCCTGATCATCCAATGACAGGAAGCGCTCCTAGTGTTCGAACTTCGAAGTGAAACTTATATATCGAAGTTCCTATGTAAGATTTCTAAAAGGACTTTAATTTCACAGTTTTAAAGTCCATTTCCCCATATAAATATTGTTTGAAACTGAAATCACGAGATCAGAGACTGTGATCGACTAGAAAAGCTACAACTTCCACCAATAAGTCAGGAGGAGGTGGGTACAAACTACAAATTTCAGAATTGGCGGTACCGAGTGGGTGCAAATTAAGTACAGAGAATTCCTGCACCTTCGGCTCATAAAATGACCCCATATGGGTTGTAGTGGATGCTACGCTTCTATTGCTTACAGTTTACACCGCTTTTACAGAGTCTATATTTTTTCTAAATTTTCTTTTGACTATGTTGTATTTCGTTCCGAATTTTATCCCCCCCCCCAGGCTGCCTTAAGTCTTCCAAAATACTAATCTTTTCAAGTCTGGCTAAGTTGCAGATCAAGTCTTCTGGTGGAGTAGGGTTTGTGACCAAAATAATTTGAAATGGTCGACAGTTATTGGTCGAATTTCCTTCAGCAATTTAAACGGTTATTGGTTATTGGTCAGAACATCCTTACCCAGTTGAGTTGGTCACAACTGTTATGACCATTTATGAACGTTTCAAAATCATAACTCTCCATTTATAACCGATTAAAAAAAACTAAAAAAAAACTACAACGGTCCAAACGGTTATTGGTCAACAACTAATTTTTTTAAACGGTCAACTGTTATCGGTCAACAAAATTTTTTGTTTTGGTCAACGGTTATAACAGTTATAATAACTGTTATTTCGCAAACCCTATGGTGTGGAGAGATGATAGAATGCTCATGTGTGCATGTGTAGCTGGTTTGTGAGTAACTGTCAACTATAGCTAACAGAACGTGTTTGCACACAGTGTCAACCAAATGTTCTTTACAAACCATCAATTCTGGTCATATTGGTTGACTTTTGGAATAAGAAATGGTGTTATCGGTTTAAACATTTGAACTAGAAAAATTGTCATCTTAATGTTTCATTTTTTTCTCACATCTGTATTCCATCATCCATCAACTGAAAATGAACACTAATGGTGATTTATTGATCAGGATTCGATAATATACCTCAACACCTCAAGATTGGACTTTGAAACCTCACACTACTTATTTTTGTGTGTAATTAGATTCAGTTGCTATCTGGTGTTGTGGGACGTATGGCGATGCACGCATGCCAAAGTGGCCCCTGAGACACCGCACCCCCGGCACCGGAAACTACCCTTTCGGGCATCGCATCAGTACCGAGGGGTCTGTGGAGTGGAATGAAGTAAATTTGAAACACCGTCTTGGGAGTTGAGACACGAATTCATATCAGCTATCAGCTTTAGAATGCGGATTGTCTCGAGTCCAGTAAGAACCAGTGTTGTTGGACACAACAATTTTTTGTCATTTTGTCAGTGGAGCATTTCATCTTTTCTTGCTATGTCATAAGTTTTGTCACTCTCAGAGTTTTTCATTTTGCTTTTTCATAGTTTTGTTATGTCCTGAGGTTCTGACAATATTAGTTTGTCAGCCTTTTTGTCATGTTGCAAAGCATAGTCTACTGTCAATAGCATTACCAACGTCGCTTAGCATAATATGTTATCAATTATAACGTCGTTTAGCATAGTTCATCATTTGATTGTAAACAAAATGTCATAACATAATTTGTTTGTCATTTGATTCATATATTTTGTTATGTCATTTCGATTTTGTGATATGACAAAACTGATAAATAGTTTTGTCAATATGGTGTGGCGGGACGTATGGCGATGGACGCATGCCAAAGTGACCCTTGAGACACCGCACCCCCGGCCGCAGGAACTACCCTTTCGAGTATCGCGTCAGTGACTGGAGGGAAGTTTTGTCAATATGACAAAATTTCTAAAATTCAATTGTCATTTTGTTTTGTTATGTCTCACAACACTAGTAAGAAATGTCGATACTGTACACCAGCGGTTCTCAAACTTTTGTGGATGACGACCCAATTTCGAAGTTGGCCAATTTTTCGCGACCCATTTCCAAAAGTAGGGAGATAAATGAATGAAAACATGATCATGAACGGCCACTTCGGTTCAATAGTAGTAATGCAATAGTTGAGTTTTTCAGAATTTTCCGCGACCCACTCACACTTTGAGAACCGCTGCTGTACCCAATGAAAATAGCGGTTCAGCCTATTTTTAAAAAGAAAACAAAAAGTAACGTTTCTCATCTGAGCATATTAATTTGACTGAATATGAGCAGCAGATGTTAAAAACCAGTTTAATGAAAAATTATGTTCCAACAGAACTGAGCTCATGATGAAAAGAAAATCTCAAAAATAATACAATCGCGTTATTTTATGGAAAAAAAACAACAACAAAAAAACTTTAAATACTGAATAACGAAAATAACATATTCTTGTTCGCGAAAGAAAATAGCTGCTTAGTAGAAATAATTCAACGTACGCTCACATCAATAACAAAAAATACATCACTTGTCAAAATTTAAACGAGTAATTTAAAAATCATTTCTTCGTGTTTTTCGTGACTTCTTTCAACTTACTGACATGTTCGTTGCTTTTGCAATGCTGCAGCAAACAGTTGGTACCTATCTGAGTTTTGTTACACAATTTACAATTGAATTGGAAAGACTTCCTATCCAATAATGAGATGTGACGTTGCTGAGTTTTTAACAATAGAGTACACTTCTTCATCAACTGCACTTGTTTTTGATGACTTTGACCTTTCACATGCTCAGGGATCGCAGTAGGGTGGTTTATTGTTATGCTCCGACAACACACTCCGCAGTAAGGATCAACTTCGGTTGGTAAATTGAAATCAAGTGACTGAACATTACTTGATGTATTCAACGACGGCAAAGATGCCGAGGCTTGTAGACGTTGAAAAGGTATAAAGGGTTTGGCTTCTGATTTCTGGTCCAAATTAAGTAAAGAGGCTCCAACAGAAGTGAATTTACGTGAGTTAGATACTAAATCCGACGTAGGCGATATTACAGGCGTAGCTGCAGAATCATAACTCTGACACGAACTTGAAGATTTCATTCGCGGAATTGAATTGCGAATCGAGTAATCTGCATTGTCAACGGGGCCCATTTTCTCACTTTCGGATGTTCTGTGACGAGGAGTTTGAACATGTAAGTCGTAAGAGAAAATGAAATCGTTATTCACGAGCTCGATTTTATCGTTGCAGATATTACAGAACAGTTTCGATTCGGCTATAGAAGACTTGGTTTGATCTTTACCGGCGAAGAAGGGCAGCATGTCAGAAAATACGTTCCGAAACTTACTTTCATCGATCAGCTCGCGCAGGTCTGGCATGTCGCTCCAAAGTTTCCATAACTTCGAGAAGCAGTCTATGATAAACAGAGGCAGTTTCAAATCGTAATGCGCCTTCTCTTTGTTTCGAAATCGCTTTTCAAATTTCTCGAATTGAGCTCGTATGATATTAACGTTGTCGAGCTTAATAAGAAAATTGCAGCCATAGTAGAGACAGTTCACTTCTAAATCGCGAGCAACATCGTTTCCCGAATCATTGACAATATTCATGATTGAATACAGATGCAAATTCAACGAAGAGATAGGTGGATAGACGGAGTAATACTGTACCGTCGGAAGGATTCCTTGAATACACGAACAGTGAAGATTTTTGTGCTTAAAATACTGAGAATTTCCGTCCACAGTTAGTAGATTTACTGAACTTTTAAAACTTTAGCTATTGTATTAAGCTGTTGAAAATCAAATATCATCTTATCAAGCTGCAGTTGCTGGAGCAAGCGAAAAAGCGCACACCGACTGATGTGAGAACCGGAAACTACCGGAGTGGCCTTGCACCTTGCAGCCTGCAGTCTTCGAGCTGCTGACTAGGGGAGGAAGCTAGAAGGTTGTTTAGAGAAACGCGGGAAGTGAGCTGTTGGCTGCTCGCTGACAACGGCTGAGGCGACCGTGCCAGGCGATAACAAGGATCATGAATAAGCTGATTTCATAACAAACTATCGCTTGGAACTAAAATACTTGGAACTTCAAGAATCAAAACTTCAGTTATGGCATTTTGACTTTTTACATGTGGTCATATTCGCTAACGGCTTATTAAAATACAGGCTTTTCAGCTATTCGAATCCGATTTAGTTTCGTATCTTGCATTAATATAATTAAAAATTATTGAAGATGTAAGTTAAATGAAACTACTCTGGTTTCAAATTTCAGTTTCGAATAGGAAGTTGGAATGTTGGGAACAGTTGACTTTTTTTTTTTTTTTTTTTTTCGTTCCTTGAAACTCAAATTTGACAGCGTGAATTGGCGAACAGACAATTTGATAAGATAAGCCATGAGCCAAGCCAAGAGACCAAGATAAGACCAAGAGCAATGAGCCGATGACTGGATGACTAGAACGTAGAACCAGAGAATCAACATCAGATTTATGAAAATAGGCCTTAGATTATATGGAGGTATGGCCCTTTTTATTAGTAGCATAATGAGAGCATAGGCAAGGCAAAGTAAAACGTAAAACGCTGCTAGCTTAGCCCTAGCTCTGCGAGCAAACAGCAAACTGCGAGTGTGTAGTATTCGGACTTCCCAGACCGATGGCGCGCTAGCATCGGGCCTTCCTCCCTTTCCGCACTTCAGGAAATAGTGCCATAGAATTCTTATCAACGTTAGGATACACTGTACCAGTGGCGAAGCTACAGGAAATCGACGTGTAAGCTGAAAAATTAGTAGTGAGTCCCCTGTTTTGAATATAAGTAGTAATTTATTTTTAAAAAAAACAAAAAAACACCAGTATCACTTTACGTTTATAATATAGCGAAATAGAAACGAAACGCAGAAACACGTTCTAACTTATTGCAATAACACTGACCAATGATTATATGAGTTGACGCAGGGTGAGTCAAGACGACACGTTCGTCTTGAAGCTGGCTTACAACGGCCCGTTACGAACGCGAACTTCCCCTTACCCTTCAACTGTGCAGGTCCTATGTGCACATGCGCCAATATAGTAGAACAGGCTACATCTGAAGCTGAACTGAGACAGCTTCATCCGGGCGCCTTGCCCAAAGTAATGTATAGTTTCTGTTTATTTTTCTTTTTGATACGCGTTAATTTTTGCAGTTTACATAAGTATTATTTAAATAGTATTAAAAAAGTTTTTTTTTGAAAATTTTAGTGTAAGTGTTGAAATATGAGAAATGTTGTCATCGCTGTGTCTGGCCAACTGGCTGCACTGACCTCTGCATTCGCGCCAAACCCTTTATCCTTGTCCTTCCCTTTATTCCTTTATCCTTTCCTCCTAACCGTTTCTTTCGAACCCTTCCGAACTATGCGCTCTCGTTTAACTCTCGTACTCTCGTGTTCGGTTAATATGATCTATAAACTAAAACAATGTACAGTGTCAAAATGTGTAATTATATAATTGTACAGAAATCAATCTCTTTTTTTTCTTAACTTAACAGGTTATGGGCCCAGCCCACGTAAACTTTAAACTCATTTTCGAACTGTAAATTTAAACTTTAAACTTGTTTTCGAACTCGAACTTGCGTACGCCAACATGGATCCATTAACGAACTCGTCGAACTCGTCAGTAATCAAGCTGAAAGGAAAAGCAAACTATAATGAATGGAAGTTTCTCATCTCATTGTTGATCAGAACTGAACGATGTAAGAAAACCAAGCAAACTGAGGAAACTATCGAACTCCATCTACAAACTTTGATCGCGCTACACGTGTCCGAAGCCATCCTTGGTAATATCTCGCACTGTACATCGCACGAACAAATGCTCACAACCTTGGAGAACCTCTATGGGAATCGCGAACATGACCTTAATCAACTGCATACGAATTTCCAAAACTACAAATACAACAACGATCTTAGTGCCCACGAAAACGTCAACAGACTGGAAATGCTGAAGGTAAAGATCGAGAGGCTGGGTGACACAATCTCGGACATGGCTTTTCGAGCCAAACTACTAAACATACTCCCGAAACGATTCGGAAGTTTCGTGTCAGCCTGCAACTTGCAGCAAGACATGGACTTTCAGAAACTCTTAGACGGGTTAGCTGCGGAGGACAGTCGACTTACTCAAAATCAAAATGAAAGACTGGACTCACATTCAAAATCACCGAACTCTGGCGCATCAAATGGAGCCTGCTTTGTCTGCCCACACACTGGACATCAAGCAAAACACAGTGACTCACGCAAGTGGGTACTCGGACTGAAACCATAACTAGAAACGCGAATCCTGAAACCAAGAACACTCCGAACACGTCGAAAAGTAACACCAACGATACATGTCGGTACTGCAAAGAACTAGGACACCATGTAAGTAACTGCCCCGACCTTGAACGAAGGAAAAATAACACATGCAGACGATGTGGTGAGAAAGGGCATTATGGAAAAAAACTGCCCCAAGGAATCAAAAACTCCCATCTCATTCACCGCGTGCTTTGGTGCCAACATCGGATTGAACATGACCTCAAATCTCGACCAAAATTTGTGGCTGCTGGATAGTGGCTGTACCGCTCATGTCAGCAATAAAATCTCAAACTTCAGTACATGGCATGAAATAAACACAGATTTAATTATCGGAGATGGACAACGCATTTCGATACACAAGAGCGGAAATGTGAAGGCGAAATGCGGGGAATCGTACCTCGAATTTCAGAACGTTCTGTACAATCCTCTATCTCCGGCGAAACCTGATTTCTTTGACGCAGCTGCTTAAGCGCGGATGGCAGGTATCCAACATTAACCTCGCAGAAATTCGCTTAACAAAATCAACGTCTGAAATCCGCGCCAGGTTAGATAAAAACAATTTGTGGAGTGTTCAAATGACGGTCATACAAACTTCGAACTTGGAACATGAGGAAACTGGAAATGAACTAAACGAATCACTTATTCCGGATGCTGAACTCGTTAACGAAACAGAAGATGACGACAACGTCTCTGTAATTGAAGAAGAACTGGAACTGGACTGGACTGACGACGAAGAAACTGACTGTACTTTACAAACTGCACTGATAAATCTACAAACTCCGAAAACCTACGACGATTTAAATACATTAGACACTGAACAGAAACGGTTTTGGCAACTCGCAATTGAAAAAGAACTTGACTCAATGACAAAAAATAACGTTTGGAAAGTAATCGAAAACGATAATAATCATAAGTTAATCGATACGAAATGGGTATTTAAAATTAAAGACACAGAAAATGGTCCAATCGCGAAAGCTCGTTTAGTCGCTCGCGGGTTTTTAAGTAAAGAATGTGTTGAAACTTATGCACCAGTAATTGACATTACTGCTGTACGAACTGCCTTATCTGTAGCCTGCTATTTAGAATTAAGTATTGTACATATCGATGTAGAAACCGCGTTCTTGAATGGAATTTTAAAAGAAGATGTATACGTGAAACCACCTAAAGGACTTGAACTGAAACGAAACGAGATATTGAAACTGAACAAAGCCTTATACGGTCTAAAACAAGCACCAAAATGTTGGAACGACAAAGTGAACGATGTATTACTAAACTTGAACTTTAGACGATCAAAATACGATACGTGTCTGTACATACAAACCTCAGAACTGTTCATCGCATTATACGTAGATGACCTACTCATATTTTACAAACGGGAAGCAGAACTACATCACCTACTCGATAATCTGAAACAGAACTTTACAATTAAGATTATGAACCCTGTCGACCGCTTTCTCGGACTCGAAATTAAGCAAACTGGGAACGAACTTAACATTAATCAAAAGAAATACATAGGAAAACTACTCACAGAATACAAACTTGAAACTTGTAGAACTGTGACAACCCCGATGGAACCTCGTCTCGATCTACTCAACCTCAACTCAAAAAAGGAAACCGATACCGTAAAGAACTTTCAAAAACTTCTTGGCTCACTTACATACTTAACTGAACGAACTCGACCTGACATATCCTATGCGGTAAATAAACTCGCTAGGGTTACGAACTATGCAACTCAGGAACATTTCAACTATCTAACTCGGATCTTGAAATACTTGAACCACACGAAAAACATTGAACCAAAAAATCACATGGTGAAGGACTTAGTACAGAAAGGAATTATAAAACTAAATTATGTAAATACCAAAGATCAGCTAGCTGACTTAACAGTAAGCTCAGCTTACAAGCTTACACGCTAGCTTCGCCACTGCACTGTACGTAAACAATGCCTAGCATCTCATGTACCCTAACTGATAATTTTGTAATTTGGCAATCATACAGTTTACGTACATAAAAAAAACGAAGAATATGCGCATTGTAATTTTTAAGCTGAATCGGACATAATTGATTATCAATTCAATGATAATGAAATTAACAACATCCTTGCTTAATATGGTATGTTAATCAATGGAATGGTAACAAGTCATGATCAATTCATTCAACTTGAACTTAGTATCTCATTAGTAACGTCTGTCATTAAATTTACAATGGACGATTGTTTGCGACCCACTTTGCTTCTGAACAACAAGTTGATCGTGTTGATGTTGATAAATAATACATAAATACTTGCAAAAATTCTTGCAAGTACTGCTTAGCTACGAGCCGTTTAATGTTATCGTGTGTGTCTTCAACTCGGACATGTGATTTCAGTTTATATTTTGGCCTCGTAGTTACCATAATTCGTTCTCATTCATCTACAAAACCACTTTGCTCTTGTGCTGAATCATGTAACTGCTAACTGGTAAAGGGTAATGATGCTGGTGGGTTACCTACTCTAAATTCTAGCATGAGTAATTGTCAAGGTTTCACTTGAAGTATATGTAAATTATGTCTAGATGTCATGCACAGTACTTCGTCGGTTGTCGTAATGCTGGATGAGCACGAGTCGAGGTGACGTATTGGTTGCGTGAATGCTGAATGCTGCTTGTTCCAGTTCCAGATTCCTGCCAAGTATGATCGTTCTTTGGGTTTCCTTCTCTCGGAGTCTATAGTAGCCGCAGAGACGTCAAAATGTGGGCACTGAATGATGTGTATTTCTATACTCGAGATATAGTCCGTAAGTTTAAAATTCCATATCCGGTTTTTAACCCTATGTATTTTAAACCTAGCTATGTTGCTGATGTATTCGGTTCGTTTTCAGGAGATATGTTCGATTTGAACCTGGCTGTATGGCTACTGGCACCTTTGATCATCAGCTTCCTACTGCCGCTGTTGATCGTGCTACTGTTCTATATAACGGGAATCATTTTGTATATTTATAAATTGCACAAGTACGTACTCCGATTGATGCTTCTTGCAGTAACGTGTTAAATTCTGAAATCGTAATTCGATTCATTTTATGCAGAGATACTTTGCGCGAGGCTTATGAATCTCACTTCTGGGATGGTGCTAGAAAAACGGTGGCCGCATTGTGGGACGCTCACGGCTGGATTTGGCACGGTTAGTTTTGAACACTGTGCAGGTGTGTGAGGACGATTTGGTAAACTTTTTAAATTCAGGTGACTGTTAAAGATACCGCATAACTAGTATCCTTCTCTGAGGTGAAGCAACGTCCGAAGTTATCGTGTACTTCAATTTTAATTCGTTTTTTGCATCCATCATGCTAATTTTTGAATTTCGTTTGCAGGATATGAAATCGAAGGCCTTGAGAGGATACCAGACGATACGCCGGCATTGTTTGTTTATTATCATGGTGCTATTCCTATAGACTTATACTATTTCTTGTCCAGGGTATTTTTACTAAAAAATCGTATGATTCACACCGTAGCAGACCGATTTTTATTCAAAATACCGGGTACGCTGCAGCATCGATACCGCCGAATCGTTCTTTTCATGCAACTTGGCTAACTGTAGAATATTTACAGGGTTTTCGATCATATCAGAAGCTCTTAAAGTGATACCAGGTACGGTGCAAACCTGCTCGACCATTTTAAAAGAAAATAATCTGTTGGCTATCTCGCCTGGCGGAGTGTACGAAGCTCAGTTCGGCGATTGTTATTACACGTTGATGTGGAAGAAGAGATTGGGCTTTGCGAAGGCTGCCATAGATGCTAAAGTTGTGAGTATGAGATTATTTTATAACTCTTCAAAATCATCAGGCCTTTTTTGAATCGACAAAACCTCTTGGATTCTGAAATTGCATTGAACTATAATAACAATCATGATAATGTATACAATGTATACTTTTGACCCCTTCTGACAGTAAGTGGTTAGTAACCGAAGGCTTCAATAATTAAAATCAAATAATCTGTAATTGATGAAACGTGTGTATACTTTTAAAATTTTTCTCTGAAAGTTCTTATGTATTTTCTATTTGTACAGCCCATTATACCGATCTTCACTGAAAACGTGAGAGAAGCATTTCGATCCATGTCGTTCGGTCGGCGGTACCTGTTGAAATTGTACTTGAAAACGAGACTTCCGTTTGTTCCGATTTATGGAGGATTCCCAGTCAAATTACGTACTCATGTTGGAGAGCCCATTCCGTACGATCAAAATTTAACACCCGAAGATTTACAACTTAAGGTGAGATGTAGTTCACTTATTGTATTTTGTCGTAGTGTTTCCACGTACTGTTTGTCATCATCAAGGGAAAATACCAATTCGTAATAGTGGATTGCTTGGAATAGCATTAAACTACCGTTTTCTGTACTATAAAACTGAAAACCGTTGGGAAAGGGGCTGTGGTTGTTGTGAAGGAAGTGGCTGGAGGAATCATTTTCTATCAGAGCCTTACTGCGTTGAGAAGACACATATCTGTGGAAGTCAGAAAATGTGAGAAATTTGTTCATTTTTCGATTAGTTTTAATATCTGATGCCGCGGGTTCCATGGTCTTTGCTAAGGAGGAAGAGCTGCTTCGTCTGATCTTTTGAAAAGTGTTCTGGGTTTGGGTGGTGGTGGTGGTGTAGGAGGGGGGTCACCTCGTACCGAGAAAATATTACTTGGTATATTTAGACTGGGTTTTCTACTCAGCAGAAAATTTCAGTAACTGGTGCAGTTGAATCAGTTGAGACAGACCCCTTCCCCTCTTTCGAAGTATTATGACAAGTTTATCTAAACTACAGGGATGAAGATGGAAGTAATAAGCCCTGTAAACAACATTTTTTTATTTTTTGTTGAAAGTACAATCTGAATCTAACTCGCCGTTTGGTTTGAAAACGTCGTGTCGACTAATGTTCCGTAGATTTTTTTTCTAGTTATAAACGTGTAGAGCGACAGTTGATCTAAGGGCCCGAGGTTAACTTTTTGTGGATGAAGAAAAACCGTATAGATGAAAAATGAGAAGGTTTCTTAGATTGGTGACTGGAAGGCAAAACACATGTCACTTAAATTAGTTGGCGTACACTGCCATTGTCGATTTACACGTGGGGCAATATTGAAGCAGCAGCCGATAAGTACAGAAGGTCGTTCGCGATCTGATGACACCATCTCCGGATGTGTAATGGCACGTAGAGTACTTCGTTGGGTTAGTGTGAAAAGGTGCTATCTGCAGTTTTTTCACAATGTGACTTTTGATATCGTTAGATAAGAAATGTTATTATCTACACGATACCACTCGGTAAATGATAAAATATTGCCTCAGTTCAACAGGAAACGCTAGAAAAAATGGGTTAAAAATACACTACTAACAAAATACAAATCATAAATGAAAAGGTTTAAGAGAAGAAAGTGGAATGTTTTCATCTCTGAGATGTATTCCTAGTTGAATGTTGAAGCATTGTTATACTATTTTTAGTTAAACCTATTTTTAACAGCTTTATCGTGGATGCTTCAAAACCTTTAAACCTCTCCTGTAAAATTTTTTTTTTTTGTTTTTGCAGATAGCACCTTTTCATACGAACTCAACGACTTTTCTTTCGCCAAGAACGGCACTTAGATCAACTGTCATTCTGTACACTCATATAGTGACAAGAAAATTATCTGGGATTGGGGCATTTTAAGGCATTCTGCCCGTATTTTATTTTTTCTATATTGTACAGGGTGTCCTATACAAGTATTGTAAACGACTTGACTTGAAAATAGTTTGGTAAAGCACCCGACGTTTAGAATTCCAAATCCGATACATTTTTCAGGGAAACTGAAGTTGACGTTTGAAAAATTATTTTCTGGAGCCGGAGCCAATTTTAAAATTTTACTGTAGCTGGAGCTAATTTCTGACTCCGGCTCTAACTAGGGCTTCGGTTCTTCAGCCTCCACTTTCTTCTCTCTTCTCCCCTTATCGCTTCACCCTTCCACCTCCTGTCAAAAATAACCGGAGCCAGAGCAAAACCTACATTTTTGGTGGAGCCGGAGCTATCAAGAATTTTTTGGCTGGAGGTGGAGTCGGAGTCAATTTCAAGAATTATAGCCGTAGCCGGAGCTAAAGTCAAATGTGCTCCAAAATTGGAGCGCGAGCTAATTATTATACTCAATTTTCAGATTGTAATAATTCGCAAGAGAATGTTCGTTTATGAAAATGTGAATACTGTTTCCTACGAATTTAATTCTTATCATTTTTCACGTTTTCGAAATAACATGGAAGTTGCTTTATAAAAATGTAAATACCGTTTCGTACAAATTTCATTCTTATCATTTTTCACGTAATTCCACTTATCTTCGAAATTTCGATATAAATGGAAAAATTCATTAACTTTCCATTAGACTACATGTATTTCATTTTGGTTATTTCCTCCAATATTGATAACGAGCGTTCTGGTGACGTCATGTATACATTAGCGAGGGGAGGATCACCGCAATTGTTTCGTACTCATTTGTGTACCACACGGTCCATTTTCAGCCCCGTATCATCTCTAAAAGCCCTAAAATTTCAGTTTTTGGAAAATATGTTCAACATTTCTTCTAATTGTGTGATTAACTTTTTGAAAACACTAAAATTTTTGTCTGAATAACCCAAACATCAAGCAATAAACTACAAATGAATAAAGACCCTATTGAATGCAGTGCGAGTTGAAGTTACTTCGTGTTGTAAACTTCCACAGGTTTCAGAACAGAAACCAGTTGTTATTGTTTGTGTGTAAGAATGTGTCATGTGCTCCATGTATCCAAATATGAAAATATGAAATAACTACAACTACAAATATCGTTCATTGTCAAAAGTACAAGCATTATCACTAACCCAAATCTTCCAGTTTGGTGTACAAATTTTCCTACCCATGTTAAAGAAACATGTATCTACCCAAAATTAAGTAGATATCTATATTTATATCTGCAGTACAACTAGGGATATTTGCGTAACATAATACTTAGTCTCAAGTCTGGAAACCAAATGTGAAATTGAGCACCAAATAATCCTATTGATCAGTAATAACATTACACACAAAATAAAAAACAATGGGATGAGATTATATGAGTTTTGCTAAATTTTGAATGCTGAATACAATGGTGAACTATTTTTCTCGAGAACCTCTCATTTTTCATGTTCAAAATAAAAACGTATCAAAATTTTCTCGTTTTATTCCTTTTTGTCATCCACAAATAGCTACACTGATACCCTCTGATAACAATACTGAACGCGCATAGTTGTTTGGTCAGTGGTATCATCTTGATGATACTAAAATTCGCATTTAAGATAGGAGATAAGAAACAAAATGAACTATAATCCAACAAGCAGCTACCTGCTGGAAAAGGGTGGGCTCTAGACTGAAAAATTAGAGACTAGTTTATCTGCTCAGGAAAAAGGACCTATCAGTAGTCATGTTTAAGGTCTCTTTATATGGCCGTGCATTCAAGTTCCTCACGTTAGAGCAGGGTTGCAATGTTTAAAACGAAAGTGTTTTAAACATGTTTTAAACCACAAAAAGAAACAAGCATTCGTTTTAAACAAAAAAAAAGTTTTAAATGTTTTTGTTTAAAACGTTTTTTTCCCCTCCGAATTATTTCTTGTTTTAAACAATAATTTCGTCTTGCATTTTTCATCTTAATTTTAGCAAAAATGGAAGAAAAAAAGAATGAATAATGTCTAATATATAAATTTATTTATAAAAATGAAAGGAAAGTGTTGTGAACAATGGTGGAAAGCTGTAAGATAAAGCTTTCACTTTTGACCTTTAGCTTTCAATTTTAGCATAGAAAACTTTTGGTTCTTTGCTTTTCACTGAAATATTTTCCAGCTTTTGACTTCTAGCTTTCCAGTATCAAAATGTTTCAACTTTTGATTTTGACTTAGAAATTTCAACTTTTGACGTTTCTTAAAAAAAAATAAATAAAAATATATGAGGCATTGTTTATTAATTTGTTGAGAATAGAACTTGATGTCACTTTAGGACAGGACAGAGAAAAAAGGGATTTGGAAAGGGAAAAGGCAAAAAATGAAAGGAAAAGCTAAATAAATAAAGCTTTTCGGCTTAAAACTTGAACTTTCAAACTCTGGTTCTGAATTCGTAGTATTGGCACTTCCACTCAGTATGTTATAAGTAGTGGCAAATACTTTAGGCTAAAGTATGTACTATATATTTATATTTTTAATTTTTTCATTAGAGATTTTGTGTACAAGTTTTTTTAAACATGTTTTTTTCAAAACAAAAAGTTTTCTGTCCCGTATCTTATTTTTCCAAAAAACATGCCCCCCCCCCCAAAAAAAAAAAAAACATCACTTTGTTCACGGGTATAATGCACCGTAGTTTTGTTGCAAGCTTGATTTATGAAGAGAGAACTGATCACATATTTGACGCAGTGTTTACTACGCTGCCAATTTCTAGTTATTTTTCCTTTTTCTGTTTTAAACATGTATTAAAGATGTTTAAAACGTACTCTAAACACTCTTATTTCGAACAGACATTTTCAATTTTTTTATAAAAAAAAACACAAAAAACAGTCTTAAACAAGAAAAAAGTTTGTTTTGTTGGTTTAAAAAAAAAATTGTTTATTTTTTTTTGCAACCCTGCCGAGTTTATATAGCTTGCTTAACTTGGAAATGATGCCAGTTTTAAAAAAAAGACCTATCGATGATTATGTTTAAAGCCTCCCCCCCCCCCTTAACGTATACGAGCTGAAAGATGAAATGTAATTAGGATGACACTACAGGCACACTTAATAACACATCACATAACACATGGTAAGTTCAAGGCTTCAAACTGCGAAGCTACAAACTTACTTAATTCAACCAATTCAAGTGGCATCTCAGGATTAGGAAATTGTAATTCTTCATACGCTGTAGACAACAGACATTTTAAATCAATTCGCAGAAGGAAGTTTATTTTGATTCAAATAAAGTTTACAATTTGAAAAAGCACAACCAGAATTATCATTATAATACTATCAAAACTTGTTAAGGCTATCACTAGATCATACTATCAAAACATGTTAAGGTGCATGCGGTTATGAGAACATTGAAGTACATTTGTTTGTTATAACTTCCTACCTCAGCATTGACATAGAACGATTGCAAGATAATCTCCGCAACTTCAATGTACGATTCACCCTTTTAATACTCTGTACAACTTAACTTGGTCCCTCATGAACACGCAGTTGACTAGAAATAGAAAACCCTATTGAGTATCGAGGAACAGAATAGTTGTCAATAATCAATTATCAGCCTATTTGTAATCATTGGCAACAAATTACAGATTTTACGCCATTAGATTAGTCTAGCGGAAGCTTCATTGTTTGAAACCTGAAACAGAATACCAAAATCACCATTAATACTTTTACAATTCACATCGCATTTATTCCTTGGAAAATTTACTGATAGTACCACAGAAAGTTGTGCTTGGTTCAGTTCAAAGGAATTCTACACATTATTGAACTGAGAAGTGGAAACCCATCAACCCATTTCATATGTACATTAACAAACAACACACTTACCTCTTCTAAATCCAGTTAATTTCTTCTCGTTCCTTGAGGAAATAGATTATAAATTCATGATTTTGCTTCTGTAGAGTAAAATCCAAAATAATGATAAAACGTAAATGATCACATTTTTTTTATTTCGTCTGCTTGGCTCGGTTGGCTTGATACATTGAAAATGACGCTCGCATAGTAATAAAGATCAAGATTAATGTGTATTACTGAAGGAGAGGGAAAAAAGTGATTGCAGGAGGCTTGTTACCGACCCTAATAAAATCGAAATTGTTGCTTATAATTATAATTAGTTTTTTTATTTCAACTAATTGTTTTCCTGAAAATAAGGCGCCACTGAACTGAACTGTGACTCTGAATTGGGAAAAAAAGAGGAAGAATAGTGCCTACAGTAGGTTCGGCTACTCGTAGCCGACCCTAAAAATTCACATCGACATTAAATTCCTCGTTAAAAATACTTATAGAATCATATGTTCTCATATCATTGTTTTTTTTAAATAAAATCTCAGATTGTTGATGTACTGCGTTACAGAGGTTGATACCTCCATCTAACTCGATTTAGCCTAGGGTCTAGAATGAGCTGCGAAGCGGGTCAGATCCTCCTGTATATTTTTTTGTATGTGCTAGCCTCCCCTCTTCCCCTCCCTCGACATAAATCTTGAATAGCCCTAATTTTAGTATTTTTAAAATGGCTTTTATGTTGGGAAGCTGGTTCTTTAGTCCTTATGAAAAAATAAGCAATCTGATCAAATTGGGTTGTTTCAATACGAAACGGCTTTCACTTACAGCAAAAAGCAAGGGTTGATCCCGCGGGAATCAGACCTTGCTTTCTTCTATTGGGACTCTGAATCAATCTGGCTGACATCTAGCGGATGTTTTGTGAACCCTCATTAAGTGATCATGGAGAAAAAAGTAAATACGCTCGCGCCGGCCACTTTATGAAGTAGCTCTCATTTCTTACTTCACCGCACTTCTGTTAATTTTGTTACCTGACATTGAATTTTTAATCGCATGTTCGAATATGTAGCTTCTTGCAGTTCAAATTTGAAGCATGTCCGCCATTTCTTTATTTTATAATGATTTTTTGAAAAACCCGGATTTCCCATTTACGGCAATGTTATTTCCCTCCTTGATCACTCAACCGTTTATTCGAAGGTGCACATTAGCGCTCTTACATTCTGTTCCACATCCCAATAGAATCAGACCTTGCTTCTAGTCGGACGCTATTTAGCAAGAGGGAACCAACTAACATTTGTAAACAAAATGAGTTATTAGTATCGTTTGAAAGAGCGTAAAAAGTAGAATTTTTCGGAATTGGGCCCCTGATTCTAAAATGTGTACTCATGTTAAAAAAAAGTTTATCAGTAAAGGCTGTGTCATATAGTTTCTACATGGCTCTTGAATTTTGAATCACGTGTTCTCAAAAAGCGGGTTTTGCTAATTGGTTCCCTCTTGCTGAATAGCGTCCAATTACGGAATCGAATTCGAATCTTGCTTCGGCCGAATCAAACCTTGCCATACGTCCGCAGATTCGAAGTTTATTTTTTATCTTCAGTTCCGCGCGAAATTATCAAATTAATGTTTATTGTTTCATTATTTGTGTCGATTTCAGGTTGCAGCTGCTCTGAACCAACTGATCGCCCAACACCAACAAATTCCGGGCAGTATTATGAAGGCATTATTCCAGAGGTTTTATACGAAGCGTAAAACCGAATAGACTGAAAATGAAGCATAGATTATTAATGGTGTATTTATCATGTTACCAAAAGTAGGAACGATATTCAGATTCGTTTTGTTTTTGTTTTTTAACTTTTTTTCTATACTTCTTGGGTTTCTGGTGTTACTAGTTCTTTACTAACTTCGTTTTTCTCTTAGTATCTCTTTTTTCTTTTATTTATTTGTATTTTAAATTACCTTTTGAAAGTTTTACATTCCAAACTGAAATGTATTACTAGTGTGATTTTTATTTTAGATTGCGCAGTGTGTTCCTGAACGTGCGCATGTTTAAGTTTAACCAGGCTCATGCAATTTGGACATTTCTTGAGCTGGACTCGATTTTTTTTTTTTTTGTATTATTAAGACTGTATTTATCGTATATTTGAGAAGTGATTCTGTGTAGAACGATTATCGCGTGGTTTCTACGTTGATTTTCGGGTGTATGCAAGAAAGTCCTAGAATGTATATAGGAATTCTTCGATCGGCTATTTAATCCCCGTAGCGACGTATAATGCTCAAAAAGTTGGACTCCACGAAGTACGAAGAGTTTCTTTTCTATCTTCTGCCCACGAGTCAGATCTCAGCATAAATTATATTCGCCTGGCCGAAAAAAAAATTTGAATTTCAAAAATCGATCATATTCCGTTGATTAGACTTCTATAAATAATGCAGGCCGTCCGAAATGAGAGAAACATTCTTAGCTACTCGTTCATTCACAGCGAATATTGACTGTCTTTTGTTACGAGCTGTCGTTAAGTTTCTTCATGTGAGGATTTTGTCTCACAATTTTTTACAATCCTAGTTCACTTTGGCTTCTTTATATCACTGCTGTAGTATTTTTCGGCTATTTCAAGCCTTTCAGTTGTATTCTCTCGTTCGCGTTATTCGTGATCAGTCGACTACTCGAGTCTTCCGATCGGAATTCATTTTTCCCTCGTTCGATATTGTCACGCCGTCCACAGCCAGCCGGCTCGAGCTCATCCATAATTCGATGCATTTCGTTGCACAACTATGCTGCTACCCTTGTCGAGACATCGCCAGACACGTGGCCTGTCGCAGGCAGTTTGTGTCGGACGAAAGCAGAATGAAAACGATTTTATTTAAATTTAATTAAACCTAACGGGAACGCTTTTTAATTTAGTCGCATTTGTTTCAACCGTAGATAAGTCAACGGACGCGTTCGAGTACTCGCTTAGGTATTCGTATCGATATTTGTAAGTTAACTACCTAATGGAAGGTCGATAATTCCCGCCACTTTTGTGTTGTACTTTCGATACCCGTTCGAATTATTGTATTCGTTCAAGTCATTATTGTGAATAATCAGTATTTTTACGATTGAATTTTAGGTTATAGTTTCTCTACAGCCTTCGGTTTTCGAAGCACCGCTCAATATAAGTGAACTTTCGATCGTTTTGCCATTCGAGCAATTAAATCGTGTATAAGTAAGTATTAGCATTCGTGGTATATAGACTACCAGAACTACCTACCTGTTTTTGCCCAACGCTTTCGTTATTTACTTTTTCCTCTTGTTTTTGATCAGCGAATGGTGTTTTCTAAAGTGAGAGAGAGAAAAAACCGTTTTAATCAAGTTTTCAGAAACGATCGCCGTGATCTATGTTTTTAATAGCTAAGTATTTTCTATTACCGTCGTATTCATTTTTTATTGTTTATTTTGTGAACAGTATTTCGTTTAGTTTATTGTTACGATTCTTTTTGTTAATGGTAGCATTACCTCTTGTACAAATTCGATTTGAGTATATTGAATTTCGGAAGAATGTTTACTACTTCCTGTCAGTTAGAATATTTGGTTATCGAGTCAGCTCGCGCAGCCAGAAATTTGGCAGCTTTATTGTAAGAGAACGTAAGTGTAATGTGATGCGGTTTCATCGAAACACTCAGATAATTTAGTGTTGGTGAGACCAGTGGTTAGCGGAGAGACGCCAGTTATGGAATAGTCTTGCAAAAAGCGCTGTATCTCGGCTGGTATTGGGTCGTCATGTTTACATACTATATAGCTAACACTGCCCTATACCATATCTCAAAGTTTCAGCCTGGTAGTGAACGTCCTTGTCCTTTCATGTGATTTTAAAGGAAATTCAAAATTTTGAAATTCGAAAATATGGTCGCCTAATATGGAATACTAGCGTTTTTACTAAAAAAATACGGAAACAGTTTTCAGTTCGTGAGGAACAAAATTCGCAAATAAAATTTGAAGTATCGCAGCTGGCGCAATCTTTGTGGCACCACCTTTCGCATTTCCGGGTGCACTGGATCCATTGTTCTCCCGGTACGTCGAGAAATCGGCCGTGACAATTCGGGCTGGTCGAGGTGGTGGCGCGCTGTCATCGCCAGCTTGTATAGTAGTGATCATGTGGGAATATCCCATTAACATATTATGTACTTAATTTTCAGAAAATATCACAAAAATGAAGGAGTTTTTCAAAAAAATGAAGAGAACCAAATTGATAGAGGTTGAAATTTCCTTTCAGATGAGTCCATTTTCATTTCAATTAGAGCAGTTTTCTAAAATGATCGCTTTTATAGCAGTTCATCTTCTTCACGCTATTGAAATTGTAGAGCGCGACTCTTTCACGCTCTCAGTCCGAATAGAAGCACTCAACATTTTCGTCATCGAATTCATCGGAATCGGATTGATTGGGATTGCAGGCGCGAAAGATTCGCCCTCTACAATTCTGGGCACGTGAAAAAAAGGAACTACTGAAACCCTACACATTTTAGAAAAATTTATCAGATTGAAATACAAATGGTCTCAATGGAAAGGAAATTTTATGTAGTATAAGTTTTGTTCTATTCATTTTTTCGATAAACGCTTTCGTTTTCATATTTTGAGAGTTCTTCATACGCCTGTAAGTGGAATATTCCCTTTGATCAGGGTTTCAAGGTAAACGACAACAGCGTGCCACCGCTTCCAGCAGCCCCAATCATCGTACACACTTCGGACACACTGTCTCTTTAGTTCCAATCGTTTCCACCAGCATTCGCCCCATGCAGCCCGCAGAATGCAGCTATTCCATATTCGGACTTCCCAAGATTCAACAGAACCTTATCAACGTTAGGATTACATGAGATGCTAGGCATTGTTTACGTACAGTGTATCCTAACGTTGATAAGAATTCTATGGCACTATTTCCTGAAGTGCGGAAAGGGAGGAAGGCCCGATGCTAGCGCGCCATCGGTCTGGGAAGTCCGAATTAGGAACCTGTTCAATAATTGGCGTCCCTCCCCTACCGCGTTTGGAATAGTGACGTAATAGTACTTTCGTTGCATCGGTATTAAAAATCGAAGCTACTGCACGCCCGCCAAGTTCGTTGCAATTTAAAAAGTGTCAATTTTGGAGGGAAATTTTATTGTTACTTTCCAGAGCTGCCCAAAAAACTTGGCGAGAGAAACCAAAACGTGCTTATTTCTTTACTCGACCACCAAGAATATTTTGTGATTTAAGAGGATGATTACGTTTGGCAAAAGGATCGAAGCAACAGTACTGAACCGTATTGGTACCAACTACAAATGAAAAACAGGTAGAGCTTGGTCAGCCGTACATGTGTTCTGTTTAATTCAATTTGTCGAGCTCTAAATCATTTGAAAACACAATTTCAACATGTCATTGTGGGCTACACAATCTCGACCACCTAGGGGGCCATCTCCTCCTTTAGTTGAAAAAACTGCTTATCTATATGATTTTAAATCGTTCAAATGAAAACATCATTTTAATACCGTTAAATGCTAAATCAAAAAAACATTATAGATGCAACGAGCCGACCACGTCTTACACATTTAAAACCATACACATGTATGCCTGTGTAGTTCCCGAGCCGGGAACCGGTATTAAATTCACATTCGTGGCTTATTTCAAAATAATTAGAAGAAAAAAGTGACGAATCTTTTAGCACGCGTGCAAACCCGTATACAGCTGGACAATACGTTTAGTTCAACTGCAAAACAGGTACGAAGAGCATCGGGTCGAGGAAATCGTCAGTAATTCCTCCAACTTCCAACACAGATTCGCAAGTCGCAACCATTCAAGGTATACGCCGGCGGCCGCACGCATGAAAATCTTTATCTTAGAAATGAAATATTGTATCATTAGCGGTTTGCATTCTGCGCATCGTATCAGATAAAATCCGGAAGGTGTGAGATTAATAATTTATATAAACGGGAATAGAGGTATCAGGAACTTCTCGTTTCATCTGTAGATCGAATCATTTGAATACTCTTTGGCCGAAAAGAAAGCCGACTCACGATCTGTGAAATTATGCAATAGTTAACGAAGTCTGCTCTTTATGAGTTATTAATATTATATATTAGTTAATTTTATTCGAATACGTATTGGTGACTGTACATGGACTTACTTTTATGCGACGTAGACTAAAAAAAGAAACGGAATAGTGAATACAAATCGTAGCTGATGGGGAAGGGGGGTGAACTGTAAAACATGGCCATATTTGAGCGACGAAAAGTACAAATGTACAAATTTAGATAATTTTGGTAGATCGATTGTCATTACGAAGCATGATCAGTCATAATGTTTGACCCCTGTTGGTAACTTTTTTTTTTTTTCTTCTTCAATGAACTATTCGGAAGAATCTCTCGGTGCGGATATTCATGTACCTCTAGGTATGTATACGTATGATAATAGTCTTAAATGGTACTTGAACACTTGAACATATGGTACAGAAAAGTAAAAGACACGAATAATCACAGCGCCTAGAAATGAGGCTAAATAATTTAGTCGGTATAACCGGGGCACATGCACTTACCTCGGGTATGTTACCTCAACAATTATTTCTGTTCCAAATAGAAGCAGTATGAGCCACATGTTGGGGAAGTTAAAACTTTTTTCTGCTTGCTGGTAAAATGAAAAAATAATATTAGCATTGTTGTCTTCTACCCCCCCCCCCATGTTTTGTTCACGATAGCCAGGCGTGTGCTTCTTTTTCTGGTTGGCACTTCTTGACAGTTCTATATAAGAAGAATGAATACAGTTCAAAAACTTCTAATAGATGTTATATTATGTGTAAAGTTCAGTTATCAACGTAATCTATTATTTAATTAGTTGCATGATTAAAGCGTTAACTAATCCGGAATTCTGACAGATTTTTATTTTAGGGACTTAATCAAAAGAACTCATCTTTTCGAAGGTGAAGGGGAAATGTTTCGGTGGAATTTTTAGCATTAGATTGCGAATTCAGTCATGTCATACTGCTCCATATTAGTGTGAAAATACTCATAGAATTTTTCTTGGAGGTTAACGCCATTGCAAATATTCTTGGGTAACATTCAAAAAGATCTGTTTATTTTTGGTTGTAACGTGGTTAGTCCTTGAATTAGTTTTCCTTAGTTTGACTTTTTCTGTTTGAACTCATTCAATTTTTAAGAGTCGGTTAATATATTTTCATTAGCTAACCACTGATCATCTAGGAGCTTATGTAGTTCGGATATATTTTGGTTTAATGGAAGAGGTGCCTCAGAGATAACCAATTTCCCGGAGTCAGAGAGAGCGGTTTACTTTTAGGAAGACGCCTCTCTGTCTATGAAGAAGGCAGACCGGTCTTACCAAAAACCATCCTAACTGGGATAGTAAAATATGTTAACTGAAAGAAATTTGGGACTCAGACATGACTGAATTATTTGGAATAAAGGTTACCAACTGATATCCACTGACCATCTGAATCCGATTAGATAACATGTACGCTATTCAGTGTAAGGGAACCAACCAGCAAATAATCTGTTTTTTTGAGAACACGTGATTCGAAATTCAAGTGCCATGTAGAAATTTTATGACATAGCGTTTACTGATAAGCTTTTTTCAATGTGAGTACACATTTTTGAATCGGGGGCCCAATTTTGAAAAATTCTACTTTTTACGCTCTTTCCAACGATACTAATAACACGTTTTTTTACAAATGTTGGTTGGTTCCCTTATGCTGAATAGCGTTCACATAACATAACCAAATAACCGTATAAATAAATTTCTGTTATTGTTAGTTTTTTCTTTCTACTTCTTTCCTAAATTATGATTTTTAAAAAGAAGGTCAATACAAACAAAGTTTTAGAAATGAAAACCGTTCTGCCAAAGCTGAGCTTTGAAGCAGGGATGTTTCCCAGAAAATTCCTGTTGCATATTTCCCAATACTGTGACAATTTTCAATGAGAATTCTAGTTTTCATTTTTCCCAATAAAATTTTGCAACAAGATTCCAATTTTCCCGAAAGAAATATACAATAGAATTACCCATTTCTCAAATTCTCAATTAAGAAAATATCCGCCTAGAGACAGAGTATGCTAAGGGAGTACGCCATCCTGTTGCTTGTCATACTTTGTATTCGATCCCATTTTCTGAAAAAATTGTTCGATAAAAAGTAATTCTCGGTTTCCAGATAATATTAGGCTTTTCCGGAACATTTCTGACTTGATTCTTTTGAGAACTTCCATTTCCCAAATTCCCAGAATAAAGCGCCAAAACTTGGAGTTTCCAAAGTTGGTAGCCCTGCCGTGAAATTTCCTGAAAAGGCGATCATGGACATTATCACCATAAGAATACATGTAACTTGAATTCGTTTTTTCTAGTCAATAAAATGTTTTCTTGAATCATAATTGATGAAATCAGAGAATGAGGTCTCTAGTTTTCATTTATGAACTTGAAACAGCTCCATTTTCCATGTATTAGTTGTTTACAAGCGCGTTTTTACCAATGGTAAACTTCCATAAGAAAAACAGTAATTTGGAAATCAACTTATTCATCTAACTGGAGCAAATAAAGTGCTTTAAATTACCTCTCTTGTCATAAACTACAGACTTCAAGCTTCAATTTGACATATTGTACGACTCAAAAAAACCTGATTTCAGCTATTATTCGCGTATACACGCAAAAGAGTCGCTCCAAGTGACTGTCACTGAAAACGACATAAATTATGCTGTTCACTGATCGGTGGATTTGGAGGGAAACGTGACATGGGAGGATGATGATTTAAAAAGTTATCCAAAATATCCAAAATTAAGCTCATCTGATAGGAAATGATAAGGGCTACAACTTTTGTTCTTAGCATTTTTTAATAAAAATCAATAGAAAAGCCGCAAGCAACACTTTTATGAGCACACGTTACGTTCTTTTGTCTTCGACATTAGCGCTCCTGGTGGAACGAAAGAGTTCAATCAAGTACAATAAAAATCAAGTGACAGCGCAGTCTAAACAACATCTGGTTTCCCGGTCTGGATTGTACTCTGTTATTTGATTTTCATCGTGCATTGATTTCTTTCTTGCGTAATCAGCTAATTCCCTGGGTCTATTCAGCATCTTTGAATACAATCAAGATTCCGGATTCTGCAAGTATTTCTGGAGTTTTGTGCGGTATCTTGTATCTTGTGTGAGTTGTGATTCGTGAATAATAATCTAAAATGCAATCTATATGTGTTAGTTCGCGGTGAAATTATTGTCAAACCTCTCAAATCCATTTGAACTTCGTTGATATTCTACCAATTATCTTTTGAACTTGTTTTAATTAACTGAGTTAAATGATCATATCAGAATGCCGAACAGAACCAAAAACAACAGACACAGTGTAGTGTACTATATCGCCGCCATGGAGTCACATCAAAAAAGTAGACAGGTAATAATTATGTTATTGATTTCAAAATGATCTTTCATTCATCTTTAGCATGCCCTCAAGTTTTCTTGACCCGAGAAAAGACATGAAATTTGTGACCACAATTGAAGAGGTTAGAATCACAACCGACACTTGCCATTTTACTCCAGCGGCGCAAATAGGCAAAGTACTCTGTACAAGAGCCGGAATATCTCTCGCTATGCCTGTGAATTTGCAGTAAGGTCTTAACAAGTTATACCGTCAGCCATTGAAAATATCATCGGAAAAATATATAAAACTTTAATAATTTTACAAACAAAAAGTATAAACAAACTGGAAATAGAACCCGGATCTAATACATACATACCTACAGTAACAAAAAGAGTTTATAATGTAAATGTATATAAATATTTACAGAAAACAGTAAAAACAACGCAATTTACACAACGAATTCTTGGTATGAATAAATAAGTACTGTTTGTCGCCATTTTTTTCGAATAAAATTACGAGAAGATGAAAAAGTTCGAATATTGTGTAATTAACCGCAATTAATAACAATGCGAATCAGAGTACATTGGCGAGGTAAATTCTAATGCTTATGATAAATTTATTAATTAGTACAAAGCCAGTACTAATTAACATTTCAAATTAAACACGCCCATTAATCGTTTATTCGTTTTCGTTTAAGTATGGAAATTTATACACCTGTGACGGTTTTTTGAACATGCCGATGATAATATAATAATACTGTACACAAATTAGTATAAATATAACAATAAATATTACATACAGATGATACTAATATTTCCGTTATGGTATACATTTCGTCAACAAGTGTATAAAGTACCTACGATAATATAAAAACATTCACTAAAATTATTTTTGGAGTACGTGTCATTAGCTAAAAAAAAAAAAATTGGACTAGAATGTAATCGATACAAAAGTAATTTTTATTCTGGATGCACCTTGTATTTCCTAGATGTACGATACAAACTACAAAAAGCTTTTTTGTTCTAGGTAAGTGGCATGTATTCAGTCTCTATTAAATCCATTGGAACATGGACGAGGCGCGGAAAGTGTATTGCAGATATGCTAATGTCCTCAGTGGGAAATGAAAAATGAAATTTTAATATGGTAAGCGAATATTTGTATAATTAAATTGCTAATGTAGGCGTTGTAATAACGGACCTCCTTAGGAAGTATCTGGTATTCTTCAAAAGTTTATGAATATTTTACTTAACGGCAGTTTGAGACTGTTCCAAGATGAAGCATAATTTTAATTCCGACTGTTGGTAATTATGCAGTGTCCGAGCGATCCACTTTGCAAATGTGATTTGAAAAAGAATGTGATATGGGTTCCCTGGGACAAATTAACCTTGATCTGATAAGAAAATGTTAATATAGTCGGTGTGCGATTGAATGAGTTTAAATTGAGGAACAATAAAAGCTCAATGTTTTCTTCTGGCATGCATCCCCATTGGAACTGGAAACAGATCCAAATATTTCTGATAAGCTTAGTTTTTTTATTTATTTATTTATTTATTATTATTAAATCAATTACAACGATGAACCTTATAAGTTGACTTAGACTGCGAAAGAAAGACGCTGCCCTGGTTTTAGATCTGTTATCATTTTCCATCTACATACCTGCTTTTATAATGTATCGTATTGATTATCCCAAGCTTAGCCCCTAATATCTAAGGCCTACATATTGAATCAGTTAATTCATGAAACGGTTTTGAAACTATTATTTTCAGTCAGACTAAAATATGTTCGAACCATAACGATATCACTGTATGTATTTCCGGCAATATTTGGAAGGCGAATATCAAGTCTGGGGACATGGTTCCAGAACTCAAACCCAAATGCTGGAGGATGGTTCAACTCTACACTGATCTCCTCTCTTAGACATTAACAAGGGCAAACTACCATGGCATCAGCTAAACCAGTTCATGCCTATTTATTAGCTCATAGAATTCGTAACTAAACTGCGTACTTGCATCTGTGTGAGATAAAATGGTATTGTGTTCCATCCATTCACAGCTAGAAGATAGGTAGCTGTACAGTTCTCACTACCCACAGTTCCGCCTGAACAGAATACTCAATACACTTTGTACTTCATAGATGTCTGAAATAGTGCCACAAAATGTATTTGTCTGCTGGATATTGGTCTATTTCCCTTGTAGACAGTTGACAATACATTTTTTCATATGTTGCTAGAAGTTCTTTTTCCAAAGTCAGTTGGCTGGGAACCGTGACATTGTTAATTTATCTTACTAAAGGATTTCCTGTAATGGTGTTAGGGTTGGGTTGGGCTCAAGTAGCCAAGACTTTAGACTAGATTGGTCTTCTCTCGCAAATCAGTGCAAGAACCTCGTGGATCTACTCCTATTCCAGTTTGGATTTCTCCTCACAGAATACAGCTCTCTGTTGTGAATTTTTATCCAGTGTATTCCTGTTTCGCCGAATTCTCTTGGCAAGGGATTTCCTATATGTAATGGTATCATGATTACGTTAGGCTCAAGTAGTCAAGACTTCAGACCAGATGGGTATTCTCTCGTAAATCAGTGATAGAGCCGCGTGGATCTGCCTCTATTCCAGTTTAGATTTTTCCTCACAGAATGCAGCTCTCTGTCGAGAATTCTTATCCAGTGTATTTCTTTTTAGCTGACTTATGTTCCATTACACTACTGAACAAAATGAAATTTTTTGTTTGCACAACGCATTTAAGGAGGTGATTCTTGAGTACTTTTCAACGCTGAATACAGTGCCGTCGGCCGTTTTCTCTATCACGTCTAGTTTTTCTGATCAAAAACTATAAAAAATTCAACTAAATGTGTTCAAAAAGAGGTTTAGGAACTGAATGTGGTCATACTGATTCGTGTTGCTGTGTGTTGCGGTCGTGTGTAATGGTGTGTATTCCGTCTGTTTGTTTTCTGTTATTGTGGTCTGATAACACTGATAATATCAATCAGTAGTACTGCTTATTCCAATGCAAAAACAAAATGGAAACGAATTTCAGTCGTTCGGAACTCCGAATTGTGACGTGATAGAGACAAATGGGTCGCAGTATCGTGTTCAGCGTTAAAAAGTACCTCAGAATCACCTGTTGACATGCATTGTGCAAAATAGTTGTTCAGTAGTGTTATAGAGTATGTTTTCCTTTACATTTCAGTGCTATTATTTCTTAGAAGTAATTTGGTGTATGTCAGTGTATGTTTAGTGATATTTTCTGTGATGGAAAAGTTTACTTGCGCCACTTTTTAAGTGGTGTAATAGTATTTTCTGGATCAGTTTAATCATGGGATGGCCTATTCTTACTTACTTCAGAAATGAGGAATGAGCATGTTCATGAACTTTACTTACTGTTTTCCAAAGTGCACCAGATTATCTTTCAAAATGGACCATCACAACATTCACTCAGTGTGTTGGCCACTGATCATGTTCTACATAATTATAAGTTGACAGTCGGCTTCCAATTACATGTCAGTAGACTTTCTTGTAAGTACAATATTTAGCATTCAAACATGAACTCTGTGGTGGAAGGAGAGGAGGTATATATGATAAAATGTCTTTTGTATTGGTGATACGGTGCCGCGTTTGTTGTGCCCTGCTTAACATTCCAAAGCTTTGGAGGCTTTTTCCTAGCCAAAGAAAATACATTATCTCTTGGCTATAACATATTGAGATCATTTAGTCGTATCTCTCGATTCATTGTTAACTGCTAAAACACGTTTTCCGTACATCCGCAAGAATGCCGCTGAACTCCTCGTCCGTTTTACCTTGCGTTGCCGTCTGCGTTAAAAGCGGTGGCGGACTCGGCGATGCCATCGGTGCAATGGGTGCGTTCGGTATCATGTGCTCGGCGCTGGGTGATGACTGCTGGTAACGGTGCAAGTCGCCGTGCAGCATGTAAGAGTCGTGTCCGTACTCCATGGACTGCGACGGCGGTCCCATGTATTCAGACTTGCCGTACGGCAGGAACGGTGAGTGCTGCGAGTCGACCATGTGCGGCGGATAGTTGTAGGCGAAGTACGGCTGCAGATGCTCAGAGTAGTTTTGATTGGAGTCCAGACCAACGTTGTGCGAAGAACCGTCTTGCCCGAGCAGGTGCTGGTGACTGGTGTCCGCGTACTTCAGGTACTTGTTGTACTCCTGGTTGTCGACGCACCGGGGAAGGTTGTTCGGGTGACTAGTCGTTATATCAGGTAGGCCGTGGTTGTAGGCCAGAGAGTCGTTCTCGTAACACAGTTGACCCTTGTCGCGCAGATGGGGATCGAGGTGGCAACCTGGAGACATAGAATGTGGATGTGAGAAAATGGATCTTTGCATAATAAACTTAGAAACAGCGCCAAGTTTTTATGGCATAATTGTATGGCATTGAAATAAGAAATAACAGTGTGTACAGAGGAGAGATAAAGTACTGAAGTAAGTAATGATGATCAATGGGAACATAAGAAAGATAAGTCATGTTAGCATTCTTTGCAATTCCGTGGTACCAGTTTCGCACATATTGAGCAGAGAGGTTGGTATATTACGGTGATGGGTAATTTGAAGATAAGGTAGTCAGAGGGTGTATTACCAAGTACACTGAACTACCAATACACCGGAACTTCCATTGAAAATACATTGAGCGCTTTTGGGCCAAGTACTGTGCTAGCATTATAGCGGTAGGGTTTGTTACTATGATGATATTTCAGCATTGTGCTCATCAACACTAGATAGAGCGAAAACACACACAATGAATGAAATACATGTAGTACACCAAATCCTGTCACCGGGATTTTCAAAACATCGGAGTTTCAAGTATTGGTAGTCCAGTGTATTTGGTATTATACTTTGTGGAAGTGCAGAAAGACTGTATGAGAACTTGAATACCTATTCCAAAATTCAAATGAAAATGTAAGAGACCTTGAGAACTTGTGAATTCAAAATACTACAATGACTTTTTTTCAGTTGATAAGGGATGAAAATTATGAATCCTAGAAATGACTGTAGGACTATACAAGGGAACTGGGAATAGGATGCAGTTTTCTAAGTTGCTAGAATTATTATTCTATTGGCCGCATTCATTGCATCTCAAAACATTTTAAAACTTTTCCAGTGTTTCAGTCAGATCACTGTAGTGCATAAAGGATATGGCAGAAATACTACTGTTCCATTGACCCCACATTCATTCCTCATGTATGTATTTCAGAACGTAGTCTTTCAGCTAGGTCACTTCAATGAATCTCTAAATGGGAACGGATTTCAATCTTCAATTAGTCGTGTGATGATGGTAACGACTATTGTATCAGTTGCAGAACACCCGTTTCAAGAATAAATTCCTAAAAATCCGCAACGATCATGATATTCTGCTCCTTTGTACTCATCCCTAATTATGCAGGAACTAGGTAACTCATTCTGGTAATATGTGGAAGTATCGGCTGCTCTAATTGTCATGCAGGCTAGAATAAGTATGGACCGACTGAAAGTAATTTCAGTTCTAGTTGTGTTGAATACCTCCACCCTCAGACAGAAGGAAGTATAGACATTTGCTCCGTTCTCTAGTTCGGAAGTTACAAGCGAATCTCGTATACATACCTTCAAAATTACCAACTGGCTTCATATTCACATCCACTGGACTGGCACATGGAGGATATGCTCCGCTATTGACTGACTGCGGCGAATGTGGCTGTTGACACGGCGACGTCGAGTAGCTGAGGAAGTTGCGGCCGGCATTGGTAGTAAGGGGCGATGATGTCGACATGGTATACATGTGCGAGGTGGTGTCCTGCAGGTCTTTGGTGGTCACGGTCGGCGGATAGTAGGTGCCGGTCACGATGCCGTTGTGCTCGTACGACTCGAGCAGCTTTTGGTTGGTGCACATCATCACGACGCCTTTGGAGATGCCCATCGCAGTTATTGCACTGTTTGGTCCCGGCGTATGGTAACTCGGCTGTTTGTACGCGGAGCCCGATCGCTGGAAACAGTTGTAGGAACTATCGGTAGGAATCGAGGCCGATTTGCCGGGCGAGTAATTCGTGTACGTCAGCTTGTTGTTGTTATCGTGGCAACACGTGACCGTCGACGGCTGACTGGTGAACCTGAAGTTCTTGTTGTCGTGCTCCATCGGCGACATCTCCGGCGTCGAGATATTCCGCGAGCCGTCACCGTCCGGCTGCGGCTCCTTCGCTTCGGTTTTGATGTTGCTCTCGATCTGCACCTCCTGGTCGGTGCTGCAGCTGGGTGATGAATCCGGCGTGTTGATGTTCGGCGTGTACGGACTTTCGCTGGTCGGACTGTAGTACGGGTACTGCTGCTGCGACATGGCCGGCGAATACGTGCCCGTCTGATACGGCGATGGCGGGTACTGCGAATTCGATAGTCGGATGGGGTGCGCCGGAGACTGGTCTCGGCAGTTCGTCCGCTTTCCCGGACCTGGCGAGTGGCTCGGCTGGTTGGCGTCTGGCGGCGAAACGCCGGCGTTGTTGGCTCGTTTGTTGTGTTTCCGTCTTCGGGGTCGGTATTTGTAATTGGGATACTCTTGCATGTGTATCACCCGCAGTCGCTCCGCTTCCTCGACGAACGGTCTACGGTCTTGAGGCGTTAAACTCCTCCATTTCTTACCTGGAACAGTAAAAATGATATCGAATCGGTAATTCGTTTATAAATATTGTTTTTGTGTGATAGGCGAATCGAAAAGCTAACGATGAAAAGAGTGTATGTGCCACATGCGGACACAAGGTTTGTCCATTGAAGAAGCAATCGTATGCACACCCACACTTCGCTTGTCATAACATGTTATTAATGGCACATTAATGACACAGCTATTCGACTAATAGTACCTGTACCGTGTATTTTATGTGTACCTTTCTCCGTCCGCCGCGGTGCAGTTCAGTACCCCGGCACCTGACGACCGTTCGAACCTCCTGTGATTAAATACAACTGATAAGGCATTTTCGTGTTGTGTTTTTGGCCCGAAGACGCGTTTCTCGGATTCATTAACATCGGTAGGGCAGTTAATAAAACGTTAGAATTCGTGTATTTGAAGATTCGAATCGCGATTTAATGAAGATTAATTTATCGATGTTCCCGGTTCGATAAAGTCGATCGCGGAGGGTAGCTGCGAGCTAGTGTTTCAGCTCGCATTTCTCAGTCAGTGATCCGTACTTGCAGTGACTGGTGTAGGGATTACTCGGGATATTGAGGTTTGGGAAGAGCTAGGACTGCCCTTACGACTCGATCAATTCGGCGACAAATCGTAATGTAATGTAACTACAGGTAGTGATAGATGAAGGTACTTGAATCGATGAAAATTCATTTTGATGGTTACATTATGTAATAAGTAAGAAAGTTCACAGGGCCCGTGATCTGTCGAGAATACGAAGAGATATGATTCTTTTTTCCCGCCCCCTAAAATTAGGGAGGGGGATAAAAACTGTTCGAGGAATCAGTAGACACGGCCTTAGGGAAATGGTTCCGGGGGTGAGTAGCATCCTTTTTGCTTGCAGGGCTCGGCACCACAAAAAAAAAGATTAAAATTAGACATAGAACCTGTGTTAATGCGTAACAATACAAAAGAGTTTGTCTTGATAGTGCATTTACACTGAGGCTGACAGCATTACTGTAGCTAACTCTGCTGGATGTTAGTTATTTTCATTCACACTGAAGTTAGTCGAAATATGCTGACAGTAATGTTAGAACTTCCCCGATTCAAATCGGATAGCGGCTAACAATAACCGCTAGCAATGTTGCATGTTAGTCATTTTCGAAACTTGGCTGATAGCTCAACGTTCGTTTGTCAGTGTAAATGCACCATGAACCTCTTATTTACAAAGATTTTGAGATAGATACAAAAAGGGATAGCAGGGTACTTTTTCTGTGGTAAATCTAAAAAACTTTTAATTTCTGTTTAAACATTTCAAATTTTAGGTTGTACTAAGCTGGCTGTAACCTAAACTCCAATTCAGACTACTAAGTTTTCTATAACTTGGGATCAGGGTGTCAGACGAGGTACTTTCAATCTTAAAACTGATTATCTTGCTTTTGAGAGCTATAAAACAGGAAAGTTTACGTTTTAGGAAGGCGTTGTTCATTGATCAGCTATACTATCTCTCTAGGTATAACCTAAACTCTTATATGGACCTTTCATTTCCCCTATAACTGGCGATCAGGGTGTCGCACAAGGTGCTTTCAATCTGAAGGTTGATCATCATGCAATTGAGAGCTCAAATGTGAAATTACACTCTTTAGGAAGGCATTTCTCATTAATCAGTCGTATTATCTCTTTAGGTATAATCTAAACTCTAATGTGGACCATTCATTCTATAATTTATAACTAGGAATCAGGGCTCCGGACGAGGTGCTTTCAATCTTTAAATTGATTCTTCATCAGAGCTCAAACATGATATTTTACAATTTTGGAAGGCATTATTAATCAGTCATACTATCTCTGTAGGTATAGCTGAACTCCAATATAGACTACTCATTTTTATATAACTAGGGATCAGGGCATTGGACAAGGTGCTTTTTCAATCTTAAAATTGAGAATTCAAACACGAAATTTTACGCTTTAGAAAGGTATTATTCATTAATCAGCCATATTATCTCTCTAGCTATAATTTAAACTCCAATATGAACCTCTTATTTCTCTATAATTAGGAATCCGAGTATCGGACGTGGTGCTTTCAATCCGATAATTGATCATCATGCCTTTGAGAGCTTAAACAAAAAATTGTATGTTTTAAGAATGCATTGTTCATTAATTAGCCATAAAATTCTAATGTGGTCCACTTATGTTTCTATAGCTAGGGATCAGGACATTTAGCGAGGTGCTTTCAGTCTTAAAATTGATTATCGTGGCTTTCGAAGCTCAAATATAAAATTTTACATTTTAAACAGGCATTGTTCATTAATCAGCCGTACTATCTCTCTTAGTATAACTTTAATCTAACGTGGGCCACTCATTTCTCTATAAGTAGGGATTAGGGTATAGGACGAGATGTGTTTCGGGAGCTCCACATGAAATTTTATGCTTTAGGATGGCATTGTTCATTAAATGGCAGTTTCTATAAAAAGGGTCAACTTTGTCGGTCTGATCATTTTTGAGTTAAGCACGTGTTTATTTAGTAGACTCAATTCCTGATAAAATGAGACCTTTTACAGCTTCCTATGTGTTATATTCATCTCTCTACATCCGTTAAAAAAAATGGTACCTCGTAATTTTCGAAAAACAAGATTTTGAGGAAAACGCGTTCAAAATTTTTGAATACATTTTGTTGATTTTCTTGTCAAAGATCAAACTGTTTCACAGACTATTATACAGGATATCCGAACTTCGTTCAAGAACCCGCTGTGTGCGCGTATTTGACAAAACTTAAAAAGTTGAGTACGAAAAGTTGCCTATGAGCAAATTGAAGGGGCTACGCCGTTTTTAAGATTACAAAAAACACAGTTTTCAAGACAAAATGCGAGGCACGATAATCGTGATGATAATTGACGGAATAAATAATTTGACTATGGGAGCTGGTAGTACTGGATTGGATGGGAAAAAGTCTTAGTATGATGTATTGCCTATTCTCAAAATTGCAGACACTAGAAAGTGTGAAAGGAAAATTTAATTTTTCGTTAAATGGTCAAAAAGACAGTTTTTCAGCCCTACTCTAGGTAAACAAATGATGGTTTGAGAGCTGTTGTGACTGTGGGAACTTGTTCTACATATCTAGGAGATGAAAAAATCGCTCACTGCAGGATAACTTTTTAAAAATTCAGAATTCAGCAAAGATAGCCGTGTAATTTTTTCAGCTCCTAGATACGTACAACTTTGATGGTCGAAGATGTAAAACTACTTGCTGATATTTTTGGAGGCTGCGATCTTTTTTATTATGAAAGAGCATCGAATTTCGTACAAGAATCCATAATAATCTTAAAATCGATTTTTTTTTTTGCTAAAAATTTCTTTTTTTAGTTTTTTTTTGTTTTTCTTGTCTTTTTCTTACGGACAAAGTTGTCCCTTTTCGTAGAAACTGCCACTATACCTAGAGAGAGTATGGATAATAATTATTCATCTAGGTGAAATGTAATTTCTAATACGGACCACTCATCTCCCTATCAATATCTAATCCAGTTGTAAATATATTATGTTGAGCTCAAACAATAAATCCTAAAATTCCAATTGAAATTGTAGCATAAATTATATTCATTTTTCTAAAAATTTCTAGTTTTCCATTTTCTTTATTCCGAATAAATTTGTGATAGAAAAACCAAAACCAGAGAATATAATTTTCTGTATGTCCAAAAAATCAAAATTAATGTTGAAAAATAATTGGATTTCCATTTCCTGATACATTGAAAAATATTGTTGATAAATTATGGTCTAGAATAATCATAGTAATAATTCTAGCTAATACTGGAATTGATAAAATTAATAAAATTGAAGTAATTATGAATTGGACGAGGTATTTCCAATCTTAAAATTGATCATCATGCCTTTGAGCGCTCAAACACGAAATTTTACAATTTAGGAAGGCATTTATCAATCTATGATATGTATTATCTCTCTACATATAACCTAAACTCTGTGGACCACTTATTCTTCTATAACCAGGGGTCAGGGCATCGGGTGAGAGGCTTTCAATCTTAAAATTGATCACCATGTCTCTGAAAGCTCAGAAACAAAATTTTACTCTTAAGGAAGGCATTTTTCATTAATCAGCCTTACCATCTCTGTAAGTATAACCTGAACTCTTATGTCAACCTCTCATTTTTCTACTATAATTAGGGGTCAGGGCGTTGGACAAGGTGCTTCCAATCTTAAAATTTATCGTCTTGCCTTTGAGAGATCAAACGCGAAATTTTACATTTTAAGCAGGCATTGTTCATTAACCAGCCATAAAACTCTAATGTGGACCACTCGTGTTTCTATAGCTAGGGATCAGAACATTGGGCGAGGTGCTATCAGTCTTAAAATTGATTATCGTGGCTTTGAGAGCTCAAACACAAAATTTTACATTTTAAACAGGCATTGTTCATTATCAGCTACGCTATCTCTCTCGGTATAACTTGACTCTGACGTGGACCACTCATTTTTCTATAAATAGGGATCAGGGCATTGGACGAGATGCTTTCGAGAGCTCTACACGAAATTTTACACTTTAGAAAGGCATTGTTCATTAATTAGCCGTACTGTCTGTCTGGGCATTCTTTTCTAATTTTGCTTTCAACTCGAGCCCTAGAATCCGCCCCTTTCGAGCACTTCTTTAGAGACGTTGGGGAGGCTGTTAGGCTGTCCTAGCCCTCTACTCTTCTTGCCGAAAAACCGGCGTGGGTCGAAATGTTGCGAGTTGCTACGTAAGCTCGAACCAGGGACCTCCGGATTCCGAGATCAGCGCGCTATCCACTCGGCCAACTAAACTTCTGGACATAACCTAAATTCTAAGAAGAGCTCAAACACGAAATTTTCCATTTTAAGGAGGCATTGTTTATTAATCAACCATACTATCTTTCTAGGTATAACATAAACTCTAAGGTGGACCACTCATATTTTTTTGTGACTAGAGTTCAGGGTGTCGGATGAGGTGTTTCCAATCTTTAGAATTGATCATCATGACTGTAAGGGCTCAAACACGAAATTTTTAATTTTAGGAAAGCATCTATCAATCCGTGATACGTATTATCTCTTAAGTCACCGTCGGATCAAGAAATTAGCCGCTGCCAGGCTCGAGGAAATTTGCCACCCTTCTTTGCTTTGTAAAACTCCACTTTTTATATATTGTATAGAATCAGATTTCTTTTTACATGACTAATAAAAAGCCGGCCAACAAATTTACCGCTCCAAGTTACAGCTTGTTCAGCCTGCACGTAAACCCGACGCTGCTCGACGTATAACCTAAACTCTAATGTGGACCACTTATTTTTCTATAACTAGCGATCAGGGTGTCAGATAAGGTGCTTTCAATCTAAAGGTTAATGATCATGCCATTGAGTGCTCAAGCATGAAATTATACGCTTTAGGAAGGCATTTCTCATTAATCAACCACACCATTTCTCTGGCTATCACCTGAACTCTTATATGAACCACTTATTTTTCGATAACTAGGGATCAGGGCATGGAACAAGGTGATTTCAAGCTTAAAATTGATCATCATAACTTTGAGAGCTCAAACACGAAATTTTACGTTTTAGGAAGGTATTTGTTCATTAATCAGTTGCATTATCTCTCTAGTTATAATCTAAACTCTAATGTGGACCTTTCATTTTTCTGTAACTAGGGATCAAGGCAGTGGACGAGATGCTTTCGATCTTAAAATTGATTACTTATGTCTACACAATATTTTACAAATTTGAAAGGCATTGTTCATTAATCAGTCGTACTATCTCTCTAGGTATATCTAAACTCTAATATGAACCACTCATTCTTATATAACTAGGGATCAGGGCATTGGACAAGGTGCTTTCAGTCTTATAATTGAGAGTTCAGACACGAAATTTTACGCTTTAGAAAGGCATTGTTCATTAATCAGCCATATTACCTCTCTAGCTATTACCTAAACTCTAATATGAACGTCTTATTTTTCTATAACTAGAGATCAGAAAATTGGACGTGGTACTTTCAATCTGATTACTGATCATCATGCTTTTGAGAGCTCAAATAGAAAATTGTACGTTGTAAGAATGCACTGTTCATTAATTAGCCATAAAACTCTAATGTGGACCACTCATGTTTCTATAGGTAGAGATCAGGGCATCGGGCGAGGGGCTTTCAGTCTTAAAACTGATTATCATGCCTTTGAGAGCTCAACACGCTTTAGGGAGGCATCGTTCATCAATCCAGCCGTACTGTCTCTCGAGACTCGAGTCTGGCGAGCCAAGACTTTATCTGGGTGCGAAATGGAAATACTCGGTCGTTAACTTTTGGCGTGCGTGGTAGGCCGCGAAGATGATTCCGAATAGCGAAAATCACGAAGTGAGAGAGTCTCGTGCGCATTTCAATGAGACGTGGCGGCACTTCTTCGGTCCGGAAAGAACCTGGCACGCGGTTCGCGGTCCTCTTCTTTTTCGTACATGCATACTCGATGCCCTCTTCGGCGAATATTTCCTCTCTCTCGCTCACTCCAATCGCACAGAGGTTAAACCTGTAAATTACTCTCTCGCAACTCACAAGTGGTAAAAGTTGGTTACACAGACCCAGGTGTATGGGTGGTACGTTCTCTCAGGTCGTAATAAACCTACGTTGTCATCCTTTGAGTTTCTTTTCTTCTTTTTTGTACACACTCGTTTCAGTTTTTATATAAACCACCTACATCAATATGTGTGTCTCTCGAAGTGAACTATATGCATTTATGAGCAGAAATTACGTGTTTTCGAGACGTAAACGAGAATACAATTAACTCATGTGCGAGGCGTACTTTGTAAATATAGGTTTGCGTTTTTCTTTTCTTTTCTCTCTTGTAACCGGCGACTGCAACAACTGATTTTTGTGCATGATCTTTGGTGTCGCATAGTATGCCCCAGATTATCAGTTTGTTGTTGATAAGCCAGTTAGTACACCTTTATACGTGGATATTGGTGTATTTACCTATGAGACTAGATGGCTGCCCAGAGCAACTACATTTTCAAATCTATGAACTGAAAATGGAAATGAGAAAGAGAATAAAATTGTGAAAAAGGAGACATCCGTCGATTAACTTCTGTAGAAATTGATATAGTTTGCTACAGTTGAGTTTGGGTCGTGATTTACAATGAGGAAGCAAGAAGAAAAATAGGAAATATGCTAATGACGTGAGACAAACACCAAAAATCGAGACTGTAAGAACAGAAAAAAAAACGACATAACCAAACTGAAACGAAAGATAAAACAACTAAAGCAGATAAAAGGTAACACAGTGATAGTGGACAAAAATGACTGCATACAGAAAGTAAAGACATACATAAAGCAAAACCGCATAAAATTGAAATTTGACCTTTCAAACAAATACAAAACAAAACTACAATATTGAAGGTGAAAGTACATGTCAAACTGTACAAACCAGACAAACCAATAAGACCACTGAGGAACAGAATAGGAGCACCAACTTACAAAATCGCTGAAATAAATTCCTAAAGGACCTCTACAATTTCAAAGTAAAATACAGTGTGTGGAAAAACAACTTACTAATGAAAACAATTGAAGGGCGGACAAAAATGACCAACAATGACAAACTAGTCTCGCTGGATGTTACCAGCATGTTCAGAAGTATACCAAAGGACGAACTCCAAATATTACTAGAGCTCCTGGAAACGATTGAGTATGGACATCCGCCATCTTGAGTCTAACTGCGCCCGTCAATGCCGAATTGACTACCCGGTACGCTCCGCTAGTTCTGCTTAGTCGGATTCGGCATCAACGGGCGGGGTTGGACTCAAGATAGCGGATGTCCATACTCAGTTGTTTCCAGGTACTCTAATATTACTTGACTAAAATGACTACAAAGGTAATCCAAGAGGACAGAAATACGCCAACATACGATTTTTATGACATCATATATATCAACAAAACACGCCTAGTACTGTAATAGACCACCAGGTTGGGCAATAAACAGACGAGATATTGAGGAGGGCGATATTAAGAGACTGGGCGATATTTGGTGCTGTTATCTATGTATGATGTCTTATTATTTCTGCATTATATCTTACTATATCATTATAAAACTGTCCCTCTCCCTTCGCGGGGAAACGCTCAAAATACTTCAACTAATAAGACCAAAAGACATAATCAACCATTATTACGTCTGATTATGTTTTTATTGCGTCCTATTATGTATTTATCATGTGTGCAATTCTGTTTTATTATACCGACAAATCTGATCTCGCCTCCTCCTCCCTCCCAGAGGGTGGAACCTCCAGCTGTTTTGATCAACTATTACTATATCTGATTATGTCGTATTATGCCTTCATTACACATGTCTTTTTAAAGACATTAGAAATAAAGACATGAAACATAGAGACCTAAAACATATTAAGACATATGAGATAGACATGATGACATAAACCATCAATACATAAAAACAACACATGTAGATAACGAGTCAGACGTACAAGCATTAGATATAAAGCAACACGAAGACATGTAAGATGACATTAGACATTGTACATACATAAGACAAACCTTATCATCATCATTATGATTACAATCAAAATCTCCACTAAACATAAGTTATAGGAAACCAAAAAGAAAAGAGTAATGAAATAATCAACAAGTAAATTACACTAGTTTCGTGTAAAGTGATAGGAAATAGAAATTATAGATGAAACAGTGAAAGCAGAAAACTAGCAGGTGTCCCCCCCCCCCAAATGCAACCCAAAAACCCTACCCCTCCCAGACACCACATTTGCAAACTAGGGGTGAATCGTCAAAAATGAATTCAGCTACCCTTGAAACTTACAAAACAACAATTTTATGGAAATTGTAAGCCCTCACCACCTGCCAAGTATCACATTTTAAATTTACTGCCAAACCAATATAGAAATTGAATTCTGTCATTAAGGCCCATGTCAATGATCTGTGCAGTTAAAGTGGTCTCTGTTTTTCAACGTTTGATTTTCGGGTGGCTCGCCCCCTAGATCGATTTTAAATATTAAGAAAAATCTCTTGTCGAGATAGGATAAAATTTCAAAGAACGAAATCTCTAAACTGGGCGGAATTCACATGACAAGAGAAATCCCAAATGAGCGAGTAATGGTTAAAAGAAGAAGTTTCGCACGAGAGGTAATTTGTAGGGTTTCGGGGTCACAGATTTCGATTTTGAGAACTATCGTAGGGGATTCATTCAAAAATGTTAATCAAAATACGTGTCTCCTATAGAGACACATAGTGTAACGTTTTATGTGCTTTCGAACCCTAATTAAAAAAATGTCCATGGTAATTTCTATTAACAACACGACTACAGACTCCAGTCGGCGTAGCAACAACAAGGCTGCAGACAGTAGTCGCGCAGGGCGCAGCAAAGATCAAGAGATCAACATGTCTGGAAGAAACAAAAATCAAGATAAATATGGCTGGAAGAAAAATAAATTTGTCGGGGGGCATAGAAATTTCCATCAGGGTTGCAATGTCTAAAACAAAAGTGTTTTAAACTTTTTTTTTGTTTAAAATGTTCTTTTGGTCTCATTTATTTCTTGTTTTATACAATCATTTCCTCTTGCATTTTTCATCTTTATTTTAGCAAAAATGGAAGAAAAAAATAAATAATGTTTTTTTTTATAAAAATGAAAGGAAAGTGTTGTGAACAATGGTGGAAAGATAAAGCATTCACTTTGACTTTAGCTTTCAATTTTAGCGTAGAACACTTTTGGCTCTGTGCTTTTCACTGAAATATTTTTCAGCTTTCGACTTTTGGCTTTCCAGTATCAAAATTTCTCAACTTTTGATTTTGACTTAAAAATTTCAATTTTGACTTTTCATTCAAAAAGAAAAAAAAATTATGAGGCATTGTTTATTAGTTTGTTGAGAGTAGAACTTGATGTCGCTTTAGGACTTGGAGAAAAAAGGGATTTAGAAAAGGAAAGGGCGAAAAATGAAAAGAAAAGCTAAATAAATAAAACTTTAAACTTTTCGCTATTCATCAAAAAATGCTTTTCAACTTTTGACTTTTGGCTTTTTACTATCAAAGTTCTCCAGCTTTGGGCTTAAAACTTCCAAACTCTGGTTATGAATTCGTAATATTGGCACTTCCATTTAGTATGTTATATAAGTAGTGGCAATTAAAGTCATAATATGTAGAACACTATGACTTTGCTCACGGGTATAATGCACCGCCATTTTCTTGCAAGCTCGATCTATGAAGCAAGAACTGATCAGGGATGCAGAAACCGAACGATACAGCTATTGCTAAGAGCCGACTGGAAGCTGAAAAACTTTCAACTCCTACTTCCGGTTTCCAGCTTTTAACTCATAACACTCTTATTTCGAACAGACATTTACAATGTTTTAAACAAAAAAAAACTATTTTAAACAAAAAAAAGCGTTTGTTTTGTTGGTGTAAAAAAAAACTTTTTTTTGCAATCGTGATTTCTATTAGCAACACGGCTGCAGATTATTATAAATGTCAGGGGAGCGTGTTGGGGGAGCGTTATGGTTTTCGCTCAAGTATACTCAGTAGTAAAAGCATATAAAATGCTAAAATAAATTTCCATTGAAGTGTCAACAACTGAATTCGTGTCAGGGTAGCGTTAAAATCAGAGGCGAAACTTGATTTTCAGTTGAGGGGTGGAGAAGGAAAATTTGCCGACAAATATTTTCTTTTAACTAAAAATTTGAAAATTCGCCTATTTTTTAATCAAAATATTGTTTAATTGAAAAAAATAAATAAATAAATAAACACGTTCTTAAAAAATGAAAAATTCAAATAAACAGTTTCAAAATTTGCTGCCTGCCTAATTAGTGGGGCATTTCACCCCCCCCCCCCCCCCATAGTTTCGTCCCTGCAAATGCAGATTGGAACTTTATCCCCCAAGCACTCACATTTGCGCACATGAGCATACCCTATTCTGGGAGGATAAGGTGGAAGGATGTTAGGAATACTTGAGAGGAACATACAACTTCCTTTACACATTGAGGTGGTCCTTGCTTTCACGTGGTGATCTTTTTTTCTGAATTTCCTCTGATTCTTCTCCTAAATTGATTCCAATAAAAACAAATCCAGTCAAATCAAATCAAAAAAACAAAAAACAACAACAAAAGTACAAAGTTTCCTGTTGATCGTATTAGGGGAATCCAAGCCAGAAGTTCCCTTTCTTTCTTAGGGGAAAAATACATGGAGTTTTGACTCTTGTTCCAGACTAAATTTCCCTCCAATCGGGCCGCGCAGCGCTAGTATCTATTCCTCTTATCAGCAACCAAAAGGTGAAGTTTTTGACACATGTGCATGTAGCAAAATTTTGGAATCTCGAATGTTCGGCTCCGGCTGGCGCGCTGTGGTCGTTTACGAATAATTGAGTGAGTGAGTAAATAATCACTGAGTGAGTGAGTGAATCACTGAATCACTGAATGAGTAATTGAGTAACTGAGTGAATAACTCAATGAGTTTGCGAGTGACTGATTGAGTGAGTGAGTCACTGAGTCACTGTGTAAGTGATTGAGTAACTATGTGAATAACTGAATAAGTAAACGAGTGAATGATTGAGTTTGCCAATTTCTTAATCGAAATGTTTTTTAATTGAAAAAGAAAATAAATAAGCAAACAAACATGCATAAAAAATGAAAATTCAAATGAACAGCTTCAAAATTAGCCGACTATCAAATTATTGAGAGGGGGTGGGCCAAATGAACAGTCTTAAAATCTGCTGACTGCTAAATTATTGGGGGTGTTTCAACCCCACCCCCTGTAGTTTCACCCCCTGGTTATGATTTTCGCTCAAGTATACTTAGTAGTAAAATCATATAAAATGATAACAGTAATGATGGAGATGGCAAAAAGTATTAATACGATTGTCCGTTCACTGGTCTGTCTGCCTGCCTGTCTACCTATATGCTTGTTTTCTTACTGGTCTTGCTTCCTGACTGTATGTCTGCCAAGATGACTGGCTCTTCGCCTGAATCATACGTTACCTGATCTGCCCTTGTGATTTCGAGGAATCCAGGTAGGCAACCTATCTGGCATTCTTTTTCTCTGACGGAGGGATGAGAGACGAAGACGTTTTCAGTGTGCTATAAATTCAATAAGCTGAAGTGTTTGAACTAAATGGATTTTCTCATCCATAAACTGCTGTCTAAGAAAAATTTTAATTTTTTCTCTGGGAGGGATAGTTGCAATTATTGAGTATCTGAACCTGATTTGAAGGGTCTGTATCTCGTTCCCAAAAACTTAACGTTTTTTACCTGGCCATAATATCTTGATACCTTGTTAGTTTTTGATTCAGATGTTACAATCATAAGACCCAGATAACAGCACATGAACAATTTGTACTTTAGTAAACTGATTTTCGGAACACCTAATCGAATTAACCGCATAGACCATGTCATATTCACAGAATCATTTCGGGAATTCCATTATTCATCCTCAAATTGCGTCAACTCGAGCCAATAGATTCAATCCAGTGCTTCGCAAACTGCTACCGCAACAATCATTTTTTCCGAGGGCGAAATTGAGAATTTTTTTACGAGATGATTCTCGATTTAAAATCAGTCCGAGTGGGTGGCGCAGTTACGTTTTCAACTTCCTTATTCATTATGACTCCAGATCTACTCGAGGTGAACAACCTTTTGCTATGGATCCACTTGATAAATATTGATTTTTGCACTTCAGCAATTACTCTGCCATTTATCGTAGTATGGAAAATCGAATTCTCTTGTTCACGCAGACGAATAGTGCAGGGTCCACAAAAATGTTTAGTTGGTAACACGATCCAACCGTTCAAGAAATGATAAAACCTTTTGAAAATGAATCTCTGGCAAGGATAAAAGATGCAATTTTCTCAGTCAACAGGCAGCACTGAATTTCTGGTTGGTCTAAAAATACGGGATATGCATCGGGTTTACTAGAAGCACGGGTAGAAGAAAGAAGTTCGCCTCACGTGCTTCAGTTCAGTGCTGCATGTTTGGACCACGTGGTTGTGTCACATAGAAAATCGAGTCAAATAATTCAGCTGCTATAAAACCGGCTAATACTCGTAAATTGGAGCCCGATTGTGTTTTCCTGTTCGGCGCTGCGGTGTCGTTCAACTTTCCCCCAGTTCTGTCGTTTTCAAAGCTTTCGAAAGCAGCGGCAACTTGTCCAATAAATTCGATTTTAAATACTTCGCGAATCGATTTCCCAAGAGCGTAAATTTACATAGCCAGCAAGGAGGAGTGGCCACGACGTTGGAAATCCGTCCAACTGCTGAGGCTAATAATAGAGCTGAAGTGGTGATTCGGAATTTTCCGAGAGGCGGCGCGAACGTTATTGGCGTAAATATTTTCTGCCTTCGTTATTTTTGTCTTATTTAAGTATACGCTATTTTTTTTTCTCTTCCAACTTCCTGTCCGGTTGAAGTAATGACATTGCATACGGTCGAGAAAATGAAACAGGAAATTTGTGTCGCAAACTGCACGATTACAATTATTGATTGTGTCTACTGCGAGGTAATCGAAGTTCCAACAAAATTTAGAAGGCGTGGATAAAATACTTCGATTCGAGAAGAAATATAAAGGTGTTTTAATTAGGGCCTCATTAGGACTGGATCGTCGTGTAGGGGTCCAAAACCTCAGAAACGTAAGCTGTGCCAAAAATTTGAGAATTGAACCCTGAAATCGGGGTACATCCAACATTCTTTTGTTCCTCGTAGTGGACAAATTGATTGCCGCAAATTATTGTTCAAGGTAGATCAATTTTTACGTTGGCACCTTCCTTGTGCGACTAACGGTTGAGGAGTTATTGAGGAAAATCTGAGGAGAGGCACTCGTATCCCCCAAAGGAGGCTCAACGTGGCTTCTGATGGTGGTTAAATTTCTCAAAATATTCCTCAGAATCTCAATTGTACGTAGATATGTCAAGTGTCATCTTAGAAGGCCTCATATTTTTCTTGAATATTTTCAGGAAGGGAGGCGGGACATGGAAAGTCCTATAAACATTTCCCAGATATAAGGGCAGTCACAAAATATTCGTAGATGAATAAACATGAAAAAAATGGTTGACTGAAATTGCGAAAATCCAACAAGAAAATTATCAGCACTTACCGTTTTCTACTTCAAATTTCATTTGCTCATCTACGCTTTCAATCACCATTTATAGGGAATAAAATAATACGGTCGCTAAGGAGGGGGCTATTCATTCTTGATACTTATATTCTGAACTGTCCCTGCTGAGATTGCTTCCAGGATCCGCCCTTGCGTCGAGCATAAATTACCTCGTATTAACATTGGCGCTTCTGGGTAGTTTTTCGAACTCTCGCAGAATCTGCATTACTCAACTACCCATTCATCCAGTCATGGATAGATGGGGGAGATAGAGGGAACAATTGTCCCTCCCAGGGAGGAAAATTAAAATTGATAACGCTTCAAAGGTGGCATAGTCCTACCAAGTTTCGAATAAGCCTTCTAGAGTCTTATGGCAGCGTATCTTCGAATTTCGAACAAGTATGAAAGATTTTAAAGTAATGGTATAGTGATGGTGGTCTGTACTTCTGTGGAGGTGGGGGGGGGGCAAAATATTTCTAATTTTAGATCAACGAGCAAAAGAATCTCCTGAGATGCCCTTCATTCTAATTTTTTATAACGCATGGGGGAAAAATCGTATTCAGTAGCAGTTTTCGAGGGGAGCAGGTTAAAACATATAATTGAATTTTCCTTGCATAATCGCCTAAATTATATTATGACTGATCTTTATTTTGTGAACAACCCGTAGTTGTTTGCCAAGTCGAGTCGTATATGGAGCGCTCTGTTTCTTTAGTGCTATTAGCGGAGTCGGAGTCTGGATTTCGACGCTTGCGGTGTCATGGTTTCAAGGCTAGTGAATTAATTTGAGCATCAGTTGAAGTTATAGCATTGGGAGAGAGGATCAGGGCCGTAGTACAAAAATATTTGAAAAATCAAGGTGATATCAAAAATGAATTCAGTGACCTTGAAAACATATTAGTCAATGTGCATATCTATTCAATGCACTTTTGGAACACATATTTAGGAAATTAAACTGGGAGGAAAAAGGGGTCAAAATTAATGGACAAAAACTAAACCACTTAAGATTCGCGGACGATATTGTATTAATAAGTGGGGACAGGGGAGAACTACAAGGAATGCTCAGTGGGCTGATAATAGAAAGCAAGAAGGCAGGCTTAGGAGATAAATATTTCAAAAACAAAGGTAATGAGCAACACCAAGGAGGTTAAAATTGTAGCTGAGAGTGTAATCTTGGAGCAGGTCACAGAATATACCTATCTGGGACAAATTATCTCATTCCATGATAAAATGGGTAAAGAGATCGAAAAGAGAATTAGCCAAGCTTGGAAAGGGTACTGGTCGCTGAAAACAATTTTCAAAAGTAATATGAACATCTATTCAAAAACACGAATGCTAGAAGCATGTATCATGCCTATTATGTCGTATGGGGCACAAACATGGTCTCTCACTGCAGCCCAAACGAAACGCTTAATAACTACTCAAAGAAGCATGGAAAGAAGTATGTTAGGGATCAAAAAATCGGACAAAATTAGAAACAATATAATTCGTGGAAGAACAAAATGTAAAGGAATAATTAGGACAATCAAACTACTCAAAATGAAATACGCAGGACATCTAGCGAGGATGGACGAAAAAAGATGGTGTAGAAGGGCCACGTTTTGGGTCCCATACGACAATACAAGGAGAACGGGTAGACCTAATACCAGCTGGGTAGGGGAAATAATAGGAAGGGTGGGTTTACCTTGGCAAGGAGTGGCACAAAATCGAAACATGTGGCGCAAAATGGGGGAGGCCTATGCCCGCGATATGGGGGCTCGGTATGAGGCATAAATCAACAAAGGAAGGATAAAGTACCATTTATTTGTAATTATGTACCTCATACTGTAAAATAAAGGCTATTGATTGATTGATTGATTGTGCATATTGTAATTATTAAAATGTCATCCTCCCTCTCCCCCACATGTCACCATCTTCAACTGGACGTCAAATTGATGCCGAAAATGAATTCAGTGATCTTGATTCCCTATTATTTGATGAGTATGTTCTATTTTTCAAAATTTCACCCTTTCCCCTTCTCCGATGTCACAATTTTCAACTTGGAATCAAACTAATATTAAAAATGAATTCAGCAAACTTAAATACTTACGATTTGATGGTACATATATATATATATATATATTTTGTTTTTCAAAAATTTCATCCTCACCTTCTCCCTTTCGCTAAAACTTTATTGTCTAATTGAAACCAAACATAAGCCCAGTGATCTCCGAAACCTTAGTCTACATATGTGAATTTCATTTATTATCCTTATAAAAGCTCACAAAGTTCATCTATCAAAATGCTTTTTAAAGCCAAAAAAACACGTACATTTACATGTGTGGCATCTAAGGGCGAGGGCAGTGAGAAGGATGAAAAAATGTTCAGGGATAGATAAGGAAGGTAAGGGGTCGAGACATAATTATCATCCGTACTGTTCGTAAGACTCGGTTATACTGAAGGAATGTCGAAAATTCTACCCACTCAGAAGCCTGTGTTAGTGAATGATAGTATGTAGGATTGTCTTGAACCCCCCGTTATTGCATTTTTGGGGTACGTACGAAAAAATTGCGAGAGGATTTTTGTAGGGAATAGAAACAGCTTCAATTTTTGTATTATCTATTCTACGTTTTAGATCATACAGAGGCTCCGATTTTGACCCTCTCTTTTTCTATGATTGTGAACTCAGAGGGGTCTTACCGGCGGACTCCAATTTTAAAATTGATCCTTGTATTTTTCAGTGCTGATAACCCAGTTTCATGTGTTTATGATAAAATGCGCGATTTTTCACCAATGCCCCGCCCTATCTTCAGATTTTTGGTAAAGAAGGATTCTTGAAATTTTTTCGTAACTGCCCCAAGAACATTGTAAATGATAGAAGGGGGTTTAGAATAACCCCTTATATTATCACGGATTAACGCAGGCCTTATGAGCCGAAACGTCGAATTTTGCAGGCGCACCGAGTTTTGCCTACAGGTGGAATGCTAATTACCAGGTTCTTTCCATGATGTTGTATCATGTTGTGATGTCACCAAAATCGTATAAATCTGGTCTCTGAGGTCTCTCAGTACGCTATTTTATAACTTGCTGAATCATTTCTCAATTTTTACCCATTTTTTTGGAGGGGGGACAAATGATACTTTTGTTCGGACGCCACTGATTCTATTCAGGATTGAAATTTCCTTGTGGTCTCGTTCAGTTGGCGATTACGGATTTCGAAAAAATAATACCTCTCCTCTGGTAATACCAGGCCCGTGCATAAGATTTGCTTATGCGGGAGATTTCACAAAACAAAAACATAAAATTTTTTGCAATTTCAACAAATCTGTGTGTATTAAAAAATATCTGCCTCCGCCTCCTCCTCCATAAAAAAAATGCCAGGCGGATTGCCTACTTTATCTGAAAATTGCAGAGACAGGCCAATTGCCTTACTTTCTCTCTATAACATGTAAAGACAGACATGAGACTTGTCTACATATTGCTGATAAGACAAGCAGAACAAAATCTGAAAAATTGCAGGGCAGATCAGCTATTTCTCCTTCATTATTGATAAGATATATAGAGAGACACGAGACTTGTCTATTACTGATAAGACGTAACGACATGGAGACAGATATAATGGTGTGGTGGGACGTATGGCAATGCACGCATGCCGAAGTGGCCCCTGAGACACCGCACCCCCAGCACCGGAAACTACGCTTTCGGGCATCCCATCAGTGCCGAGAGGAATGGAGACAGATATAAGATAGACATGAAACTTGAAGCGTACTTGATATAAATGTTACTGGTAGTTACTGTCTCCTTCCCCGCTGATAAGACATTAAGACAGCTTGAAATTCTCATTCTGTACTGATAAAACTTGAAGACAAATATACGACTTATCTGTATATTGCTGATGACATAAAGACATAGAGACCGATATAATAATAGACATAAGACTCAGGTCGTACCCAATATAAATATTACTGATAGCTACCTTCTCCTTCCTTACTGATAATACATATAGACAGACTTGAGACTTGTCCATCTATTGCTGATAAGATATAACGACACAAAGACAGATATAAGATGGAAATGAAAGTTGAAGGGCACCTGATATAAATATTACTGACAGCTATCTTTTCCTTCCCTGCTAATAAAACATTAAGACAGCCTGATGACATAGAGACAGATATAAGATATATGTAGACACAAGACTCGGGACGTACCCGATATAAATACAGCAAAACCTCGTTAAGTGCAAACTCAAGGGAAGACTAATTCTTTTGTAGTTAGCGAGTTTTGCTCATAGCGAGGCTCGATAAATACTTAATATTGCAGTTTCCGAGTTTTGAAAAATAAAGGTTACTGTATTAGGAATCATAGTGCCTGCAATGTAACGAATCACATTGGAATTATTTGCAGTAAAGGAAGTCCACTTCTTACGACGTACTCTGATAGAGGGTGTTTGCAGTTACCGAGTTCAAATGTCTCTGACTACATGCCTTTACAGAGGATTTCTTGTCATTTTCTGCTCGCGTACAGTTTGCACCTCCGGAGCTCATATGTGCATTAAAAGAGTTCAGTTTTACGTGTAAAAATGCTGAAGGTGCAGGAAAGACGAAATTACTTGCAATAATCGAGTTTTGCAGTTATAGAGGTTGCACATAACGAGGTTTTACTGCATTACTGATAGTTTCTTTCTCCTTCCCTGCTGATAAGACATAAAGATTGAAATGAGACTTGAACACTGATTTTCATCTATATACTTCTATTACTGATTCCTGAACTCTATATGGAGGTAGACGTGAAGTAGACGTGTGACATAGGACACTCCAACAGGCTGCCTACCTGATAAATATAGCAGGCAGACCATTACCTTAGACTCTGAGACGGTAGTTCTGTGTCTTTCTGCAGAGCATTCCAGGTTGACGTCAAAAAACTACCCTAACTTGTTTCTGCCCCAGTTACCTAGGAATTCGAGACTGTAGCTCCCTGTTCTCATATAGTTTCCAAACCTGGTCGTCTTTTTACGATTTTCCCAATCCAGTTTGTCTGGCAGTGACATCCCTTACTGTGTGATGACGTAATCTCACGTAGGTTGCTTAGCTATGATATCATCATCAGTTCTATTATCGTAATTTTGCCAGCAATGATGTTAGTTTAGGGAATGTAAACATAAATATCTGGTTCAATAATTCACTGGGGCGTGGCGTCGACCAGGGTACCTAGTCCACGTTAAAGAACTGTATTTGAGCCGGTCAAAGGGGCTGACCACGTTCGCACTAAAATCTGAAGAAAAAAAATTGACCTTGGAAAAGTCACATGTTTTTACATTTTTCGGCTCCAATAGGTACCCTGACCAGTTAGCCGTACCAAGCCCTCGAGACACCGCAAAAGTGCCGTCGCATCTGCGCCTTTTCCGGAGTAGCACCTGCGATGCGCCCAGACGAAGACGAGTTTGGCTGCCTGGCTAACAGGAAATTAATACATTTATAATTTTCTGACCGACGTGGCCTGCTCGTCGGTAAGTCGTCCGTTAATTTTCATATACATATAATTCAAATTTGTGCGTTTATGCCCCCGATGCTCTATACGCGGCGTAATCACGAATCCAATATATTCAGATCGTGTTAAATGATACATACTGATCAGAGATGCGGTCTACTCGCAGAGGAGCGAACTGAAAAAAGATATTCGAAGGTAATCGCCGTTGGCGTAGGCGACGATTTTATGGGTATTCCGCGTTTCAATCAGACTGCATGGAAGACGACATTCTAAAATATGAAGATATAGATTAGGCCTAAAGCCTTGTGGAAAACGGAAGGCTGGTATATGTAAATGAATGATGGCACTCCTCTTAGTCATATACTACACATTCACTGGCCGGGGATAATTCAAACAGCTACTGCCACAGAAGATTTAAGTTAAATTTAATATAAGAGCTTTGCCCGAGTTCTCTTTTTTTCTCTCTCTTTTTCTTTTTCTTTTCGTAAAATATATAGTATAGCCCCTTTGCGAGGCGATGTGCGGTTAATTCGAATAATCTAAACGGAAAAAAAGAAGTGACAGCTCGTCCATAATTTAATAGTAAATGAACGAGGTATTATGCCGGTTCACTAACTGGAGGTACAATATTTTCAATTAAGCATATTGTGCGCGAAAACATATTTCTCAATAAATTAAACGGCGTTCGTACGATATCATAACCTACTCATTTTCGTGTCTGAGTCCATACATAACTGGAGCAGTGGTTCGTAAAAGTCTCGTGCCTGGTGGGTAGACAGCGGCGCCGCCGCGCTGTTCCAAGTGACAGGCGTAATTAGCGCCCGGAGATGACCTACGTGTTTGAGGAGGAGTTGAACACGAGGACAGACGGACACTGGCCGGGCGCCGAAGCGTTGGCTCATCTCAGTCGTTCCTCTAGCCAATAAAGCTCAGTTGTGGTCCGTGAGGTATTGTCGCACAGTGTTCTAATGTAACTTTTCTTCTGACGAAGGCAATACGGGGATAGTAATAATTCCAACTCGAAATTCTGTGAAGTTACCAACAAGAAGAGTTTAAGGATAGAAAAGCGAAACAAAACAAATTCTTCTTTTTTCAGTTTCTGCTGAGCAAGTAGTCCTGGCAGGACTGTGCGAAGCAGAGAGCCGAAATGGGGGTCCGGGTCAGCCTCAGTGCGTCCCTCTGGTTACTGATGTGATTCTCGAAAGGGTAGTTTCTGGGGCCAGGGGTGCGATGTCTGGAGAGTCACTTTGGCATACGTGCATCGCCATACGCTCCACTAAACATTCTGCTAAGCAAGGATTCGAATTTGTCAGTGGAATTTTGATCAAATAACATGAATGAAAAGTTGTGACATCAGATTTTGCTCTTTTCTGGTGCCGTAGACGTAGCCTTCCATAGGCAATTCAGTCTTCTCTGTGGAGGGAGGTTCCTGTCCCTGGTCTCACTAATGAGATAACGTGGGTTAAAAGTAGAAGAAATGATGAGAGGTTCCACACCCAGCGGTAATCGCTACAGGAGAAAATTCAAACCTGGCGGTTCACTGTCTATCGCCGCTGCTAGTTAAAGATGTTGCATTACATGATAATCAACTTCCTCTTTTTCATTTTTGCTCTCAACCCGAGCCCTGGAATCCTCCCTTTCGAGTGTTGCCTCAGAAACGTCGGGGAGACTGTTAGGGCTGTCTTAGCCCTGTTCTCTTCTTGCCGAAAAACCGGCCTGAGTCGAAATGCAGCGAGTTGCCACTTGTCCTCGAACCCGGGACATCCGGATTTCGAGACCAGTGCGCTATCCACTCGGCACTCGGCCAACCAGACCCCTACATGAAAATCAACTTGGCTAATGCCGAAATGAACTGCTCTACAGTTATCAAGGACGAACTGAATATCATTCATCTCTGCCAAGACACGAACGGCATCGACGATTTTACTCAAATCTCCGTAAGAGTTTGTCCATCTTCAGTCATATGAGTGTTTCAGTAACTGGGAAATTATGTAGAACCAAGGCATTCCGATTTATCAGTTAGGTATAAGGTATTACAGTACAACGTCTGGCAGAAGTACAACATGAATGACACGCTAACATGATATGTTGCCTGACGTATGCCATGCAGGGGTTTAGATACAGAACATTGAAGGTATGTTGCTGTACAAGATTTATAGTAAACCGTGAATAATAGGGGGTTTTGCCTGGTTAAAAGTTGAAACTAAAACGTTTGAGTTTGAAGTGAGAACATTAGAAAATTAAGTTAGTAGCTCGATACTCGACCAATGAAAACAAAAATTTGTCGAAACGCTGAAGATTCCACTATTTTATGATTAGAAACATTCGAGAAAAATTTAACGAAATCCCTGCGATAACCCAACTAGAATGCGCCAAAGATCTTTTTCATTCTATCAAATTTAACTATGGATTCCATTTGAATATCAGTGCTGAGGAAATAAAATGAAAAATGAACCGAACCTTCAATCCTCATACGTCCAATAAACGTCAAGTTCTTTCTACTTATCAGTAATAACAAACCTTGAAACCACTAAAATACAAAAAATTGATGAAAATAAAAAATCGTCCCTCAATAACCTAAATACTGTACACTGAAGGTTCATGTCTTTTTACCTTTCATATGTTGCACAGCATAATAATCACATATTGAGACGATCATTTGTTGGAATTGGCTAACGTTTTTAAACAACGTGGAAAAAGCAGTGGCGGATCCCCCCCCCCCTGGTTGAATACTTTTAACGCAGTAATAGGAAAAAGGAATACAAATGATGAATTGTACGCCCATTACACGCCACGGAAGTCACCGCCGCTACTGTACCCTCCCGATCTCTTTTTTCTAAATCCGTGCCTGAGAAAAAGTGTAAACGTAGGCCTCAAAAGAAAATTAAAATAATAAGGGTAATTGCTTCGCGAAAACCCTAAAAACAGCTAATTGTTGTTGAGACTCATTCGGACTGTTCAAGCTGGTCAAAACCTGAGAGTATTCATTGGTTCACAAGTCCCCCAAGTTACCCAAAAATCCCTCATTTTGAGAAGAAAAAACCCACATTCCCCTAATGTTTCTTAAAAAGTCGAAAGGAGAGATTTAGTGCCGCATCGGGGGGGGGGGGGCAAAAAACACGAAAAAACAATGGGTTGAGGCCGATAGGAGGGCGGATCTGCGACTGAGTCCCCACCAAGAAAAAGTTTATCTTAATCATCTTGTTCGCAAAACCTCCCCTTTACTTAAATCCTGGGTACGGCCCAGGAGGGATTTTTCCTTTAAACAAAAACGGCGAATTTTCTTGTGAAAATTGCTATGAGTTGATCTGGCGAAACTGAAGAAAAATCACCAGAAATCCGATAATTAATTCCGTTAAATCCCCTAATAGTCTCCTTTTAGTTTCGTTTTCGAACTCCAGTTATACACCCTGGTGCCACTAAGTTCTTTCAGAACTTATTCATACTCTAATAAGATTCATTTAGGTTTTGAACACTCATTTAGACTCTTAAAGAACCTCTCAAGATTTATCAAAATTGGCGAGATTCATCCAGAGCTATTAAAGATTAATTTTGTTTTTCTCGGGACTTCTCGTGGCTCATTTTAACTGCGTTAAGACTTATTGTATCCTATTCAAAGGCTGTTACCAGTGGCGTTGCAAACACTGTTAACGTGAGGAGGGGTTGGTAAAAATGGGTCGAATTAATCGACTCAGCCCAAACATATTTCATGGAGGCAAAATAAAAAGCTCGATTGTTATATTTTGTCAAGAGGTATCCAAAATGCTGCCTAAATGACCAGAAAATTCCGAACTGAGGTACAAAAATATTCTGTGTACAGCAGAAAAATAAAAACCAATGATGTTTATATTTTGCTGATTAATGTCCAAAATTCCGTCGACGAAATGGTTAACAAATGTCGATTCATGTACTAATGAATTCCATGTGAGAAAACAAAAAAAGTCTACGGTCTTGCCTGTTTTAATATAGCGACTCCGAAGGTGCCTGTCCCCATCCCTCGCCACACCCGTGGCTATTACAGACTAATTTTATTGGACTCCAGCAGTGCACTTTCTGATATAAATTCACGAATTTTCAGAAATTCTCTAAATTTGACGGATTTGTGGAAGCGGAACAGGGACAAGGACGTAGCGAAGAGTTTTTCGGGAGGGGGGGGGGAGAGGCAAAAATTGTAAAAGCCCCCGACTGACTCAACTTAGAATTCCCAAGTATCAACATTTTTTGTATTGACTAAAAAATAAAAAAAAAATAAAAAACATTTACCTAGTTGGATTTTTCCAACTTTTGATCCATCTACGTACTAAATTTCCCAACTCCGGTGGAGGCTTCTTGTGGGCAAACGCCCCTCCCCCGTGTCCCCTTATTTTCGTTCCTGACTGAAGTGGTAAATTTCCTAACTGCGGAGTAAAAAATTCCTACAGGGGGTAAGTTTGCCTCTCCACCCATCGGTACGTCCCTGAAGCAATATGCATTAAATTGTCTAAATTGTGACACACAGTTGAATTTTCGTTGTATTAGCGTCGGCTCCATCCAAATTTTTGTTACAATTTTGTACGGAATTCCATAAATCTGCTACATTAACCAAATTCGATTAACGTAATCGTAAATGAGACAGGTTCGCTGAATTTAATAGAATGTTGAATTTTCCTATTTTTTCACTCAGTTTTTTCTTCATCTGCGAATAATATATAAAATCTATAATGTAACTGAATTATCGTTTTCAATATCGTTTGTAGACCCCATAATGTTTTTGTTGTTCTTAATATTGGATTCCTTCCCCCATTCACACTTGAAAGTGGCGAAATACTTTAGGAGAGCTATGGAGTCTGCAGCCTTCTTCCCAAAAATATTGGATTTTTCAAACTATCTGTATAGAAAGTTTATAAATCAAATGCAGCTCCTCCATTCAAAACTTTTCTCTATTGGCTGTTTTTTTTCTCTCTTTGAAAAACGAGTTTTTAGCCACAAAATTTGTATTTCAAGAAGAAGAAAAGAAAAAGAAAATTTGGATTGATAATGTTTTCCTCCTCCCAAAATGAAATGAGCGTCAACATCGTTTAAGGAAGCAAAATAAAAATATCAGACCAAGACCAAGATAAAAAATTATCAAATCAAAATTATAATAATAGTAATAATTAAAAAAAAAAAATCAACGTTTGCCAAATTCAAGGCACAGAAGACCGACAAGAGAGGAAATCAAAAACCATGTCTGTCAATGTTTTGGAAAATCCCATATTAAAACTTAGAAGAAAAAAGAAAACAAAAAAACTGGAAACAACGAACTGAGAGGTTTGTACAAGAAGTGGCATAGTCGAACTTTTGCAGTGTCAAATTATGTTAACCAACATCCATCATAACGTCGGTTAGCATTATCTGTCGTCTCCCTGGGATGAACTTGACCACCTCTCGTACTCAGCTCTGCAGATCCAATCCCAGAACATGAAAATGCTACAAATGTTGACGGAAAAATTCCTATAGAGGAAGAAAAAGTCGCCCAAAAACACTTAATCGAGACCAAAGAAGTACTAGCATAACCATACGGCTGGGAATGTACGTCCGACGGGGGAAAGGGCAGAAAGAATTATTCCTCTCGTTTCATCCGCCGATTTTTTCACTTCTTGAATTTCAGAAAATTCAAACATTTTATGGAAGAAATTTCCTCCTAAAATATACCTCATGTACGCCACTGATAAGAAATGTAAAATGCGGGATTAAAGGTGCAATAATGATTGGGCAAGTCCCCTTAAATAAAAAATAACTTCTTTTTTTTTTTTAATTATTTAAATGTTCTTGTACGTACTATTTGAAAAAGGATAGTCTTCGTTTCAGAATAAATGTTCAAAAGATATTTATATTTTGCTTGAAATTATCGTCTTATGGTCATTATAGTCTATTTGATATCTTCATCTCCTGGACTTTTCCAAGTGCATTTTCTTTTCTCGTGATTTGTAAAGAGAGTGTTTCCAACAACTAATTTATATTTTTCAGAAAATCCTATGAGTCTCGAACTTCTTTCATTTCGCTCTCCTAAACCATTCCTTTTGTAGGGTGTGCCAATTCACTTTTCCTTCTTCTGTATTCCAGAGCGCTTTCAGCTGTTATGCCATCATCAGTGGAGTACCCTAAATGCGACTTGTCTCTTGTGGTCCTGCAGTTATAGTCGAGGGTAGTACCGTATGGTGAGCCTGTTTAGTCTTGCGTTCCTATTGGTTGTCTGTGAATATGCAGTCTGTCCAATCAGTGGTTATTGTTATTGGTTGTGTGATCTGATTGGTTGTCTGTGGTTGTGCAGTCTGTCCAATCCGTGGGTGTTATGTCATTAGTTGGAATAAGTTTTCACTTTGGAAGTTAGTAGTTGTATGTATTAGGTTGTTTTGTTTTGGCCTTTATTATTTCTAGTTGTTCTTTTAATTTTATTTTTCTTGTATTGTTTTCTGTGTGTAGGATTTTGTACTTTTCTATCATTTTGTCATTGTTGTGTCCCTGGTCATTGCAGTGTTTTCCAAACAGTGATTTGTCATCATTTAGCTTCTGTGATTTTTCGTGTTCTTTGATTCTGGTTGTGAATTTTCTGCCTGTTTCTCCAATGTAGGTCCTACAAAAGGAATATTACCAAGTTCACTCACACTCCAAAATAGACACTAAACTCCTAAACCATGTTCCTCGCGTATCCCTTTTTCTTTTTTTCTACTTGCTCTGGCGTTCCAGTCTCCCATTTTGATTAAATGTACTTTTCCTTATACCTTTTCAAGAGGACTGAAATCTCCAGCATTGTCCATTCTGTATGCTCTCTTATTTCCATAAGAATGATTCGATCAAAGTGCAATGTTTTCGACTATTGCCCCCTCCTCCTTCCATCAATCATATTCTTCGCGGACCGCGAGGATCGCCATCGTGATTTCGTTTAAAATATACCGGCCGTCCTCGATCGCGTTATCGTCTGATCGGATTGAAGTTTCCCGGTTCCCTGAGGATGCTCATTCACCTCGCCTCGGTATTTGTTTACAATATACCCGTACACCTTTCTTGCCGCGCCACACCTGTAATTACCCTTCGTGAAGGTTCCAAAGGTCCGCAGAGGTCTATAGCGATCACCAAAATGCCTCCATTCACCGCGTCCAACTGATTAGAAAATTATCGATAGCGCACAACCTGCCGAACCCGCCATTTCGTTGTAATTACTCTTTAAATTTCGTTTCATCTCGGCAGTGTGTACACGAGCGGTGGAGACGAAGAGGGGAAAAAATAAATAAATTTAATAGACGAACGTTTAACTCGCCGCGAAGATCTTCTCGTTTTATAATTTAATGAAAAATTACCACTAAACGATTCAGGCGCTGATAAGATGAATACGTTCGCAGCACGGTATCGGTTTTAAAGCAACAAAAACCCACTTGGGGGTCAGCTCGAGAGTACCTTATTGCGGTCGCAATGATTTTGTATATTTCACGTATTTGTATACAATATATGTAAATTAATTGGTAAATCAATTAGAAACGATGACTACTCCGTCGACGATGTATCAGCCAAGTTTTGTTTGTTTTACGGAAGTCGCACGGACTGACCGCACCGTAATATACTTTTTTTTTTTTCTTCTCCGAGGAGGATCTATAGAAGAAAGAGGAGGAAAAAACAGCGATTTATACGTGTAACGAGAAAGCAAGCGTTGTGGGAGTACATAAACGTCAAAACGTATTATAAATCGAGTTAATCAATTGGTTCCTAAAGCGTGCTCAAGTAGTGCACTGCAAGTTGAACGAGAGCTTGTTAACAGGTGTGGAGAATTTTCTGTTTTCCTCGAGTGCCAAGAAGGTGGTTTATAGTGACCACACCGGGAAAAGGACCTGAGGGGTGGTACTCTCCTGTTGCTCCTTCCAATCGACACGAAGGAACTTTGTAAATCCAGCCTGATTCGATTATTGGAAGAGGTAAAAATATCACCAAAAGCGAGAGATTACGAGAGGCTATCTCGATCCGGATCGATCAATACAAATACGAGCCACCTTTCTGGCAGGCTTATAGTCAGCTGGAAGGCAATGTAATCCCCTCAGTTCATTCTTCGTTATAACAATAACTAGTGGGCTTTGCCCCCTGGCCGTTTCGCGGCCCAACCCCCGCCGAGTATTCCCCCCGCCTGGAAATCGTGGGGCCATCGTCAAATTTACCGCATGGTTGGAACGGATCACGAAAAAAGAGGGATCCGGATCATCGGATCACGGATCGTCACATCTGCTGATCCGAATCACAGATCCTGTTATTAGAACACGATCTGAATCTTTTCGGATCACGGATCATAGAATTTCGTAATCCGTGATCCGCGAATCTAATTTTTCGGATCACGGATCCTTTTTTCCTTGCAAAAGGCAAAAGCAAAACACAGATGGAGGCTGTTAAGCGTAAGGGAACCAACCAACATAGTATTGTAGGAAAGAGTGTAAAAAGTAGAATTTTTCAAAAATATACTCACGTTGAAAAAAGCTTATCAGTGAGCGCTATGTCATATAGTTTCTATCTACATGGCTCTTCAACTTCGAATCAAATCACGTGTCCTCAAAAAAAAAAAAAAAAAGATTTTGCTGGTTCGTTCCCTTATACTTAACAGCGTCCATAAGTTTTACTGTAGAAGATGATAAAGTTGAATTTGAATTTGAGGAAAGCGGCCGGGACGCTTTTTCATGTAACTTTGGTTCTTTGCCAAATTGTAAATTTTCTTTCATCTTCCTCCTGGACATCAATTTGGCATTGCTATTCCATATTTTTAATAAAATTCACGAATTTTAATTCAAATTTGGAAAAAAATTCGCACATTCGAAAAACACAACAAATAAAATCGCTGTTTTGACTTTTTTATCGCTTTTTTCTTTCGAATTTTCCATTTTTTGGCATTCTGTGACGATCCGTTGATGCTCAAATCTTTTCAACTATCCGAATCACGGATCACGGACCATCACAGTTTCACAATCTAGATCACGGATCACGGATTTTTTTTATCGACATGTGATCCGAATCGCGGATCACGAATCAAATTTACAATCCGGATCGCGATTCGGATCATTCCAACCATGAATTTTCGCCAGTTTGGCGCTAGCGCCTTCCCATTTGATATACATGCAAGCGTCCATTGCCGGAATTTTGGGCCAGTAGGGGCCGGCGTATATTTGGCCCTACCATAGCGCCTGGCGCCAATCGAGGGCCAATTTTCGATTGGTGCTCGATTTGCGCCAGAATCGAGGGTAAGTATATCTTACCCTACATAAAAAAATTTCCATGGAAATGATATGAAAACGACACGGCGCTACACCATCCAGGAGCTCTCTCCTCCACCAAGGACTCCCACCTGGGGTGGACTACCCACAGTCCCCGCCACCACCGTGGCTTTCGTCTCCCCAGGGGCTCCTTCCTCCACCATGAGTACCTCTTATCCCCCCGGGCATTTATCTACCAAAGTTCTACTGCCCCACCAGGACCCCCACCCACCACTACTTCCTTCTTTCTCAGTGGCCACCCTGTGCTACAAAGATTTCCTCCACCACGAGGACGATTCACCCACCACTACCCTTTGGGCTTTATCTCCCTTCACAGCCTCTGTCCTCACTATGGTACTCGAACCCACTTGAAGATCCCTAGCTATCCACATAGGAGCTCTCACAACCATGACCACCTCATCCCCCCGAGAGCCCTTCCTCATCAGGACCCCACCCTGCTACCAGCCTCTCCCGTACCACGGTCATTTCTTTCCCCGGTCCCCACTCTCACCAAAGACTTTCTCCTCCACCAGGTCCTCGTACTCATCTTAACCAGAAGGAGGTGGCAAAGGCTAGTATTTTTTTTTTTTTTTTAAGGGTTTCATAAATCACTGCTTTTGAATATCTCAGGAGACATTTTGTCCGGTCTCGATCGAAGATTTCTAAATTAAAAATTTCATCGTATGATTAATGATAACAATACTTAATACTCTAAAATTACATAAAATAATGTAGGTATTTTAACGCTCAACTTTAGTGGAATGCTGGTGTGAAGCAGAGAGTACCCTCTGATTTTTATTTATTTTTTTATTTGTTAAGTATTTATTGTTTCTAAATTACATTTCTGGCTGTACTGTATGACACTGAGAACCACTTTTTGCTTAGCAGCTTGTTGGTGTTTCTCAGGTCATTTACAATAATCATGTGTACTTAGTTTACTTTATTATTACAGCGGATAGACTAATAGTACTTAGACTTCAGGCCCCTCGGAGTTTTTTCCAGGGGGAGGAGTTCCCCTCCACAGCTCCCGCCCTCTCATGGTCCTCCTCCCCTACCACAAACCTCTTCTTCAGCGTGCCTCCCGAAGCTTCCCTACCCATCAGGGACCTTTCTTTAGGGTAGGCCATCGCCGATGGTAGGGACCCCACGCCCACCACTATCTCGTGGCCTCCATTTCCCTCCACAGCTCCCTCCCACACCATGATTCTCCTCCCCCTCCAGGACCTCAATTATATACCAGGAACCCCCTCCTAGGGGGAGGCTACCCCTCCTCAGCCACGGAGGAGAGGGAGGCGGTGGTAGGGACGAAAGCCGGGATTTAGATATCAGGCTCCTTGAAGTTTTTTCCCAGTAGGAGAGAGGGGGAGGAGGAGTTTTGGTTTTTAACTAGGAGGCTTCGCCCTTTGCGGCCAACCCCCCTCCCCCGCCACTCGCTTTACTCGTGCCGGCCTTACTCGGCGCTTTGCGCCTTGTCCAACCGCCACAGTTTTCAGTGTTTGGTCTGAAACTTTTATTCCGCGGGGATCGGTAGTTTTTTTTCATGGCTTGGTTTTTTTTTTTTTAGTTTCCTATTCTACTTTTCTTTTTTTCTTCTTTTTTTTTATTATTTCTTTTTATTTTGTTTTTGTATTTTTGATTTCCGATTTTCCTTTTCCAAATTGTTCTATCTAGTAGTTTTTCTTTCTCATTTTATTATTTTTTTTAATCCGCGTAATTACACAAAAAATACAAAAAATATTATAATACAGCCTCGAAACGAGCTCCGCTCAGTGAGTGCAAGAAAAAAAATACGCAAATAAAGTTTTTCATGAGTTTTTATGAGTTGAGGTTTGCTTTGTGCTTCTTTTGCTCCCCCTCTATCAGTGGTCCTCAATCTTCCACCATGAACCCCCGTCCATCCTTTCTTCATCACGAGCCTCCTCCTCCTCCACCACGACCCCCTCGTTGACCATGGTTGCTCTCCGCCTCCACAGTCACACCTCAACAGTCGCAGCCCTCCTCAGCCACAAACTCCTCCCCCACAATGGCCATAATCTCCTACCAGAGGCTCCAATGCCCACCCCATAGTCTCTTACCTATGCAGTATCCCCCCTGCGAACCCTTTCCGTCTGCACATTCGGGTAGGCCCTCTCCCTTGGACTTCCTCCTCACCTCTACAATCATCGACCACCACAACCGACCTCCACCACCTGGGCCTTAATCTCTTTACATTGCCTTCTCTCTCGCTCCATGACCTTCTCCATTCACAGCTTCTCCCCCACATGGCACCCTCCGTTCATCCCTCTGATCACCACCCAGTCCTCCACTTAGTCTCCCCCGATCACCCTCTTCCACCCCGAGTGCCCTCCATTAGGACCACGTCCTTCGACCACCCCACACCACTATGGCCTTCTCTGTTCACGTACCACACCCCCACCAAGACCTCTTCACCCATCACTACGACCTCCCTAATGGCGGCCTTCGTTCCTCTCTACAGCCTTCCCCTTCCGCGGCTCCATCACCCTACGGCCTCCTCGCTCAACCACCTCGAAGATCCCCTGGTCCTCCAATCAGGAGCTTCCACCACCATGACCACCCCTCCCCCATAAGAACCCTTCCCTCCAAGACCACCTCCCCAGGACCAGAACCTTCCGCACCATGGCCTTCATTCGCCTTCTTGGTCACCTCTCTCACCAAGGACTTCCTCCTCCACCAGGACCTCTTACTCACCATTACCCCCCTCCACTCGGGGCCTTTATCTCCCGCTACAGTCCCCGCCACCACCGTGGTTTTCCTTCCCTTCAGGAGCTCCCTCCTCCACCATGAGTATCTCTTATACCACCGGGCCTTTATCTACCAAAGTTTTACTGCCCCTCCAGGACCCTCACCCACCACTACCCCGTGGGCTTTATCTCCCTTCACAGCCCTGTCATCTCTATGGTCCTCCAACCCCCTTGAAGATCCCTGGCCATCCGTCCAGGAGCTCTCACAACCATGACCACCCCTCCCGCACCACGGCCATTTCTCTCTCTGATCCCCTCTCTCACCAAGGATTTTCTCCTCCACCAGGTCTTCTTACTCATCATAACCCCCGCCCCACTAAGGGCCAGCATCTCCGTCCACAGTCCATGCCCCCACAGGGGCCCTCCTCACCCTTCTGGAACTCCCTCCTCAACTATGAACCTCCTCCGTCCTTGAAAGTAGCTGATCTGCCCTGCAATTTTTCTAATTTTTAGGTAGGCAACCCGCAGTGCGTTTTTCCAAGGGGGGAGGGGTTTTGGTTTTTAATATACAGAGAGTAATTTTTAGGTAGGCAACCCGCAGTACGTTTTTTCCAGGAGGGGTGGGGGAGCAGTTTTGGTTTTTAATATATAGAGAGAAGAGATATAATAAAAATAGAGAGATTATCAATCGCGAACATATACCAAGACACATAAGTTCTTGTCTGGGTTTGGTCTAGACGGCATCCCTAATCCTGAGGATAAAAGGAGAAGAGGGAGAGTCGAATTTTTTATTTTATTCAGTACTGTGTGGATAGGCTCTGGTTGGCCGGGTGGATAGCGCGCTGGTCTCGGAATCCAGAGGTAGCAACTCGCTACATTTCGACCTAGGCCGGTTTTTCGGCAAGAAGCGATGAGGGCTAAAGCAGCCCTAACAGCCTCCCCGACGTCTCTGAGGTAATGCTCGAAAGGGCGGATTCCAGGGCTCGGGTTGAGAGTAAAATTAGAAAAGAGTACTGTGTGCATATTTTGGAGGCAATTATTTGACAGCCATATCGCTATTGGGCTGCGACAAAGCTTCAGTATTTTTCAACGAAATTTCCCCCAGTTTATTTTCATCCCCAGATGCAACTCCTTAGCCCTATCTGGCCTCCGACTTCAATGGTTTACTGCGCATGCACAGAATGCATTACGAGCTCGCCGATCGAATGTCGTATTTTACATCTTCGTTTCCGAAAAGCAAAACGATGAAAAAAAGTGAACTTCAATCGGTGGCACTTCGTCTCCGAAAATGCGCACAAATCACGAGCGCGGCATCGCTGTGTCAACAATTCTGGGCGACGTATAAATCACGCGTCCCCTTGCGCTACCCTGTCCCCATCCGAAGCTCGTATAGCGGGTAATCAGGAAGAGGAAGGCGACGTTCAAGAAGAATTTTTATTTTTATCTATTTATTTTATTTTTTTTTCGTTTTGTATAAAATGAAAATGATATACCTGCGCGGATTATACATAGCCTGGTGTTTTGTATTCGCCGAATGTCCACTGCGAGCTGGAAAGAAAAAACGAAATAAGGTAGCCCTGTTCGGTGAAGTTGGCGAGTTATGTCCGGATACCTCTCCGCTGTTGCGGCTTGTCGCCGACGGCCACGTTCTGCGCGTCTCGTTCGCGGTCTCTGGCAATAAACGACGTTCCTAAACGTCTGACTGCGAGTCTCGTCATTAGGCCGCGGGCTACGGGCTTGCCTCTTGCGGAGAGCCCTTCTGCTCCTCGACGGCCGAGCCAGCCGCAGGTCTTAAGTACGTGAAACGAAAGAGAAAAAAAATTCGTGTTGCACCACTAGCCGTTGTTCGTTTTTTTTTTTTTTGCTCTGCGGTTCTCGATTTCGAACATTTTCGCCGCAGATAAACCAGCTTGTGTGCAGAAACGATAAGAAGTAGCGAACGACGATTATCATCGTTAATAAATAACTTATTTATCGGCAGTGGTCGCGAGTAGTTTTTTGCTCGTGTCGTTTTTTCCAACTTTTTCCCCTTATTTTTTTCTTTTTTTCTAATACGATTTTTGTGTAGTTGGAGACGATAAAGTACCGCTCGCACACGATCTTGATTACCGCGGTAAAAGTTATTTTTAATTCGCTTCGGAAGAGAAAATTATTTTCAGCAATCTGGAAGAAAATCAGTGATCACGATGCCGACTTCGATGTAGCCTCCGATGATTCGGATCGACAAACGAGATTAGTTGTTTTTAATTGTCGGCCCGATTTGGTTGATCGTCGGCGAGTAGATGTGAGGCAACTTTCGTCAACGTGTCCCATAGCATTGGTACTGCCAGCGGAAACCCGAGTACAAATTATCTGATTGCTGCTCGAGAGTACCAACTGGTGGTTGGATTGGGTAAGGTCAGGGTATCCATTCCCTGGAAAACCTGGAAAAGTCAGAGAATTTTGTCCGTCTGGAAAAGTCGGGGAAACGTTAGGGAATTTTGGAATTTTCAGCATTTCCCACCTAAAGGTCGGGGAATTTTGTAAAAAAATTGACTGCGGAATTCTGTAGTATTTCAAACAGATTTTAACCTATTTCTTATTTAAAAAAATTTTCCTTCGCTTCGTTCAGGCAATTTTCTTATCTTTTTTCTTTCGCAGGAAAAGGACGTGGGTAATACAACCCCCTCTCCATCACAGTAGTGGATACAGAGTGTGTTAGTGTGATGAAATCGTTTTCATGGTATTCGTTTTGCGTCTACATCTTTCTACTAAGGGTGCTATACACTTAACGTGTTTCGTATTTCGTGACTTTTCACGAACCATTTCACAAAAAATATGACCAGGGAAAATTATTTTATGTTTCGACATATTTTTCCTATTGATTCATATAGGGAATATCCATCATATCTTTATGATTCATGTAATATGCAGTCAATTGGACCCAACTTGATTGGACATATTTTGCTATTAAAAGCATATAAATGCATATTTGTATTATTTTCCTCGGTTTTTGGGCATATTTTGGGAATATTTGGTCATTTTGGATACCTTTTCGGGAATATTTCTACTTTTCTGCTGGAAAACAATAAAAACATCTGAAAATTCGATAGGAAATGAAATTACAGAAACTGGTTGGTTGTACATTAGCGCTCCTACATTTTTTCATGGTTCAAATCCGAATGCGGATGTGAAGTTGTACTTCTGAATTATGTTATCTGTGGCATGTGTTGATTTCTTTATCTGTGATGGACTAAGTTTTTGTGTTTGTAATTTTTGACCATAGACATGGTGTCACAATTATTCAGCTTGGAAAGTCCTGCATTTTGATACCTATACTGTGTTACTGAATATTTTGAGCATATTTTACACGTGAGGGAATATTTTGACATATTTTGGCCTTTTTTGGAGAATATAGTATGCGCATATTTCACTGTTCTTCGAACATAAAATAATTTTCCCTGAATATGACGAAACGCGTCTCCCAATATCAGCTGTTTCGTGTTTTCATCTCATCCTGTTCACGAGAATCTGAAAATCGGCGCGAAAATGAAAAAATATTCAGTCTAGCTCCTCTCCCCAGTGCAAAATTTTTTTTGAGAAAGTCGTAATGAAACGAAAACTTGAAAACCAATGAATTCACCCTCAGGAACATTCTGCCATCGGCTTTTTCTTCGGCTCCCCCGTCCTTCGCAACCGAGATTTTGAGGAAAGAGTAACTAATCTAAAAATTTGAAGAAAAAAATCTCTAGACCACATAATAATTATTATCGCGTTACGGAAAAGTCCAGTGCTTTCAAATGTATGACCTTATATTGTATCTGTCGATACCATGGGCGTTGCCGGCAAGGAGGCAACTACCCCCTCCGGATTTTGAAAAATTATGTACCAGTGCTCACAAGATTATTTTCGAATATTTAAAGCCAACTGAATAAAATTCGCAGAAAATAGGATGTCGAAAATGTGTGAATGGCCCCACACTGATAGCAAAGCAGCGACTTGCACCTGCCCAAACGCGTTCATGTATGGACGCTGTTAAACGTAAGGGAACCAATCAATATTTGTAAATAAAATGAGTTATTAGTAGAGCGTAAAAAGCAGAATTTTTCAAAAATGGGCTCCTGATTCAAAAATGTATACTCACGTTGAAAAAAGCTTATCAGTAAACGCTGTGTCATTTTCTACATGGCTCTTGAACTTCGAATCACGTGTTCTCAAAAAACAGATTTTGCTGGTTGGTTCGCTTACGCTTAACAGCGTCCATATCATATCTTCCCGACGAGTTCAATCTTGAGTGAGATTGCGGTGAGCAGCGGAGGTAGATTAGGTCTAGTCATTGGCGGCGAGGCAAGCATTCTCAGTCTCAGTGTCTTGGCAGCTTCAGTTGACTTTTTAACAGGCATTTTGCCTGTTGCGTGCCATGAGAAATGAAGTATTGTTTGTTTATGATTGTGTCTGACTCTGTACGTATACCGAGAAAAGTATCAGTAGTCCCTGAATTCGAGTACTAATTGCATCAGTCCTTTTGTCTAGCCTTGATTTAAAACCAAAAATCCAAATTTTAGACGATCCGAATCAGATGAAACTAACTTGGTATTAAAAATTGGACGAATTATGGAAACTGGAATTTTTTGATCATTGATTCATGTACAGCGTTAGATTTTCCATCGGATCCTAATGTGGGCCCCGAAATTCAATTTTTTCCTGTCTAAGATGCCATTCGGATTTTGCTTTAAAAAATGATCAGCATGTAAAAAGGTATAGGAGTGTCTTGCATCGCTGAGTTCGAAAAGAGTGTCAAATTTTTAATCCGCCAATTTCGATTTAGGCTGCCAAATCCTAATTTAGCCCCTTAAAATAGGCTAATTTGACGTAAGCATTTTTTCATTACTGATTTGGAAAATTCTTAACAGTTTTCCAATAAACAGAATTAACCTAGGCAACTCAGAAGATCAAATAACATACATTAATCAGATTTCAATATGACCCGTGTTGGCATGCCAATTTCCAATTTTTTCCTCTCTGAAGGAGTCAATTTAACTATGCCAGAAAAAGTGGATAAGGTACCGGAATGAAGATTTATTTGATCGCTAATTTCGTGTTGTATAGATATTTGGTCCAACTCGGATTTGGACCCTAGGATACAAATTTGCTGACACTCTAGCACAAGAGGAATTTCTAATAAAGTCATGGTATTCGATGAAAAGAGGAATATGCTGTTATCAATATTTTGGCAAGGTGCACTTCGGAGATTAAAAATATTACTTCGTTTCTGGTTGGAAATAGGGCAAAATTTGGTGGAAATATTAAAGGAGAAAAACAGATGCGTGCCTGACTTAAAAATTATCAATGTACCGGGGGAAGAAAGGAAAAATACGAAACTAAGAAAAATTCAAGATGAGCCAGTATAGGAGAATGAAAAAAAAAAGCCTAGTAATCTTGCGGGATTTTGGTACCTATAATTTTCGGCGAGAGTTGGTATCATTTACAAAAATAAATAAAAATCAACTCAGTGACGAACCTGTGTAGTAATCCTGTTTCGCATGTACTAAGTCTGTTGAAAAGAAAAACATCACCGTCTGGTGAGACAGTACTATAGCCTCGACTGCATCTTATCCTCGTCGCTTGGACCAGCGAATATTACGGGCCACTATGTCGGCTGCCAATTTGTACCTTTGAGGAACCTGCATATCTCCAACTTATGCTTTAAATGTACTAATGCCAATCTCACCTCTTCCTGTATACAATATACACGGTGTATAATGGTGGTTGCCAGACTGCATCATATCTATACGGCTGCCAGTTGATACCACAAATAAGTATATTTAATTATACCTTTTTGCCTCCCCCGTCCCCAGAAAAAGTTCTAGCTACGCCCATGGTCGATACTCTTAAATTGAAGCCTCTTCCGCTCCTCCTGGTGCCATAATTTTCCAGATCCTGACCACCTGTTTACTTTTATAGCATTTGTCGTTTGATATGCTGGAGCTTTTTCACCTGGGTTCCATAATTCAATTTTATAGATATTTTCCCTCCCCCGAAACCATTCAGGCTCCACGATGAAGGGGCTAATTTTCCTCAAGTTCCAAATTCTTTACCAGATTCTGAAGTCAATTTTTTGGACAGGATAGCTAGCCAAACTCTGAGTCGCTGATTTCGAATATCGCCTCAGATATTTTTATCCGACCCCTTCCAGAGCACTGTCGTAATATGAATTCAGCTTCTCCGGTGAAAAATTGCCCGAAGTATCGAAATAGGAGTGGTTTCGTGTCGCTGATTTCGAATCTGGACCAAATTTAAGCTCCTGTGATTTTTCAGTTGATTTACGACGTTATTTTCTATTAGCAACACTTTGAATGAATAAGACTGTATTCTTACCCTATTCGGTGGCCTTAATTAGAAAGGGTGAATTTCGAGTCAACCGTTGCTTGTCCTACGCTCTTGCTACCTCATGGGTACTTGCTACTTCATGGGTCGCATCAGGAGGGACAGGATCAAAATATTACCCCCCCCCCAAATCGAATGCAGCGATCTCCAAAACCTCTAGAGACCAATTTTCGAATTTTATTCTTTCACCCCCCCCCCTTCACGATCGTCATTAGGTAACACGAAAAAAAATCTATGAAGTTGTTAATTGACATGGCACCACGATACACTTACACATAGTATATATAATGTGAAGATTTCTACGAGTCAGTGATGTAGCCAAGGGGGGGGGGGCGAAGAAGGAGAATGCCCATACAGGCACTTGAAATTGAATGTAAAATATGCAAAATGAGCAATTTGGCGCTTTTAAAATATTTTTTTCGAAAAATTTTCGCACGAGGAGTAATTTTACCTTCATTTTTATAAAATAGTCTTTCAATAACGGCGATTTTTAAAAAATACCTCAATTTTCGACTTTTCTTTCTTGAAAAATCTTACTTTGCCCCCCCCCTCCCGCGGGGAAATCCTAGCTGCGTCACTGATTGAATTTGATCTCAAAATTCATAATCAAAACTGGTGATTCAACTTACCGACTACCCATTGAAAAATAGTTGAATGTATCGCGTGAAAAAAGATTAACCCTTTCAACAACGATCAAATGTTAGAACTTTTGGAAGTAAAAAAAATTTATTTATGTGGACTTATCAAGTTATCAGTTCTCAAACATCCATTCAGGCATTTAACCATCGATATTCAATGTGAACTGGATCGCGAGCCTACCACTGCGTGTTTGTGAATTGTAATGTGACACAAGAAAAAGGCCTGTGTGTCTAGAACTGCTGGTTGGACACTCGGGCCCTTTTATTGTAACACGTCACATGTAAAGAATGACAAACACACGATTCGTCTATCTTTAAAACAAGGATGCGGAAGCCGAACGATACAGCTTCCGCCTCCGCCTTCTAGCCGCCAAATCTCATCTAGCTTCTCGTTTCCAGCCTCAGTATATGAGCTTCTAAGTTCCAATCTTTTTTTCGACTTCTAGCTTTTAGCTTCCAGCGTCTTTTACCTATTTTCACCCAAGGTTCTTATAATTAGGGAAGGTTCTTTTTAGAAAATGAGGAAAAATAAAGTGAAGTGAAATGGAGCAGAATAGGTATATTAGTTTTCCTTTTTGGGCTTTCGAATTTGAGCAGGGATTGGGAGTGCATTATTTTTGAATACGATTCGATCCGATTAAATCTTCAAACTGTAATAAATCTTGATAGGATCTGATTCGTTCTGTGGAAGACGTGTAATACAATTCATTTGCTCTCTCAATTCATTTTGTCGTCTTACAATTCATTCAATCGCTCTCATTCGCTCTCATTCGCTCTCTAAGGAAGTGTGTATGCATTCGATATCCGATCCCAGTCACTCTTTCAGGAAAGTAATTCAATTCAATCGCTCATTCGCTTCCTTCGGCTCTTCCACATTATTTAGAAATTCAGATAAAATCGTCCATTTTTTGAGACAGATGCATTATTAATTTATTAAATAAATAAAGACTACTCAACTTGGGTGTTCCAAGTTTTTTGACGTTTCAAGAGCTGATTTTCCATGCTTATAGGAATGAAATGGTCCCAAATGTAAGGGAATAAAAACGACATTATGATTATGGTCTTATTTATTTAAAAAACAAATTTTATCTGATTAAGAATTCGCTCATTGTTTTCAGAGATTCCATTAAATCATTCATCGATTCATTCCTGCTGAACAATGTTTCACCAAACTCCTCATTCGCTTCTTCCAATGTTCATTAGCTTAATTCATTCGCTCCCTGATTCCTTCTCGGTAAACAAATTCCCTTTCATTCGCTCTCCATTCGCTCTTTAGTGCCCGAAAAAAGGACCATAAACTCCTCCCATGCGATCCGATCTGATCCGCTCCCAATCCCTGGATTTAAAAAAATATTTAAGAAGAATATTGTAAGAAGTTAACTGGAAGCTAAAAAAGTTTCCAGTTTTCAACTCTTCCAGCTTCCAACTTCTGGCTTCTCAAAATTGTCCTAAAATTGCAAACTTCCGGCTTCTGACTTCCAGCTACTGGCTTCTTCGCATCCCTGCTTTCGAAGCAAAATCAGTGTTGCCAAGTTTATAAACATTAAAATGTAGTGTAAAGAAAAGTTTTGAATAAAACTAGCGAGAAAAATATAAGGAATTCGTTATTTTTATTCACTAAATTTAGCCAGGTTGGCTCGGGGAAGCGCTAGGGGGTGCTCAGCACCCTCTGGCATCCCCGTGGCTACGGGTTTGGATTTACACTAGAAAAATTTTCATTATTTGGCCTAAAATGGCCGTCATATGGGGTGATGAAACTGATCATGGCGCCTTTTGGGTTTGCTAGTCATTAACCAGCGATATTGACCATGCTAAGAAGAAATACTTGAGTTTATCTTTGTGAGGTGTCCGTTTTCTCAAGCTGGGTTCAAAATAGGTCTAGTGTAAGTAATGTAAAAAGGTTTCGTGTGTCCTGCTGTCGTCGGAACGATTCAGTCCACAGGCACAGGCAACTTATGAACGGAAATTCTTGAAATAAGGCACTGCTGAACTCAAATATCCCAGCTGATGGTGTCATGCCACCATACAAGTTCAGTGTTACTGTTATACTTTTCATTCTTTGCTCTACAAATAGCTGAAAGTTGGACCCAGACCCGAATGAGGCGGACTGCATTGGCGGTTCGCCGAGTCCCACGTCAGTCCCGCTGCATAAGGCTAACCAAAATCAAAGTGTACTCACCATCGCCGCCTCAGAGCTGCTCTCAAAGCGCGAAATCTATGCGCGAAATTTAGAACTAACCAACGTAAACGAAGGAACGGAACGCGTACGTGAAATTGCCGTATAGCAGAACGGCTACGTTACGTTTGACGTTCATAATTTCCCTCTTTCCCTAATCGCCGTTCTCTTTCGCCGGATGACGTCGAAAGCCGAATAGAGAAACACGTATAAATGAAAATTAAAACCATCGCGATGACCTCGGCTATACGTTTCGCATTTTTCCACCCCAACTATGGCGATATTCCTCGGCGCCTTCATCTTCGAATGAACTCATTTTAAAAGAATAAGATTCCCATAAGAAAACTCCCACGATAGGTATATTATTTTTTTTTCTCTTTTATTTTCTGTTGCTAACGTGATTATTAAAATGAAAGACGGAAGTTCGGGTTATATTTAGGTTACTTTTGACTCCTTAATTAGATTGCTGCTGATTTAATACGATTGTAAGTTGCTAGCTTCGACTTTTCGGCTAGTGACTTCTTAATTACGTGTGGGTATGTACTTTCTAATTAAACAGCAAGGGGGACTTTGATGGATTTAGTGTGCGTATATATGTACGGGTTCTGCATGTTACGTCTTAAAAGGACCATCGTCGAGGAATCGTATTGGATGTGTCCAACGCTCTCGTCTTCTCGAGTTCGTTACCCCGGGTCACGTCGTAGAAATAATCGCGGAGGTTAGAGGAGTCAAAAATTGGAACTACTGGCAGCTGTATAACAAATCTTGAGCCTTAGAAACGAACGGCTGATTAGCTCCGTTTGATCCTCTCAGTTTGGCCTTTTTCGAATTACCGTGCTCCGGACCTACAACTTCGACATTCGACTGTTTTAATTAACTAAATTTTAATTAAGCAATTTTTTGTACCTCGTATCCTCCATTACCTCTGTGTGTACGGTATTTGCATGAAAGCTACACGCAGCGTAAATTGTATTTTCGATTAATTGAACATGTGGAAGGTCAGTTTTCGTGTAACTAGATTTTGCGTAAATGGAACGACGAGTTGTATTGGCTAATTGTTGGAGCTCGAATCCAAAGTGGGCTGCTTTATGTCGGTTTGAATACATGTTCGGGGTATTATCAAGGATGAAACAACACTGACTGAGTATATTCTTTGAATGTTTCCATGTAGGACAGTTGTTAGCCTAGAAACCTCTTCAGGATATCCTGAAGCTTTTTTTTTTGAAAATTTTTTAAATGGCTGTTTTTGTAGTCGGTGAAATCTGAAATTGTATTGGAGCGATAAAGAGGAATACAGGGAAAGGGGGACTGGAATCTTGTTACACGTCGGCGAGGTATAATCTATTAAATTTTTTTCTCGCGTACAGGCTTGTTTTATAAGAGGACGGAGGCGATATCTGTACAAAAAAGGTGAATAGAAACATTTTTGGGGCCAAAAGCGGATTTTGTTGAAAAATGTCAGACTAGGTGTCAGAAACTACATATTAAAAATCCCGCCCCCAAAAAGAAGCTGTGCTAACTTTTCTGTGGCGCGTTTTAGCCTCCGAAAATCAGTTTTTTGCAAATATTTCGAGAAGTTAGAGACCTAGAAAAAAGATTGTCAGACAAAAAATATTCCTCGTGAAATTCCCCTTAAAATGATGTTTTTGAAGTTGCGAATATAGGCCGCATAGTTAGCCTAGAAATGCCTTTGAAAGTAGCCGCATTTTCAACTTTTCATAAAAACGAACAGATTTTCGCGAATATCTCGAAATTATCAACTTCTAAAAGAAAGTGTATGATAAAAAAAGAATTCTTGTGAAATGTACCGCGACCCCTCCCCACCAAGGATGCCAAGGAGTATGTAGCGAAATTTCCCGAAAAGCCTGATGTCCCGCCCAAGTTTCAGAATAAGATTTTTTTTCATAAAGCAATGGCCCTACCTATATCACCACTGGTGGGGATTTCTTCCGTTACGAGTCACGCTATGTCGAATCAGGGGTACGCCACGTCACGGTCCCACAGTCTACAGTAATGGAGGAATTGTGTGCCTCTATAGCCCATATGGCCTCAAATATGGGTTCGATCGACCATCGCGGTTACGGGGTGAGGGGGCCGACGATGGCCCATTATGAGGATATGTCATCCATGACAATTATCCGCACAGAAGCCACAGTTCTCCCCGCAGTGGGGCAGCAAACCGGGGACAGCGTGAAGTCGGATCCAACATTGTTGTAACGTTTCTTTCATTCGTTGTGTACACATTTCTGAACTTGGCATGGAATTTGCAATGGGTTAAAAACATTCGCGTTCAGCCCCCAGTTAAAATTTCTCGTTCGACGATCGATCATGTTATGAGTTAGCTGAAACGCTCCATGTAGGACCTAAAAGGAAGGTGGCATAAAAATATCCCCTCAATATCGTATTTTTTGCATGGTTGTGTATTTTATCTGCGAATAATTCGACTATCGTATAGTTTTTGATCTATTTTAGTCCAAAGTCGTGGGCGGGGATTGATACATGTTTGCCGCTGTGTCTTCGCTAGTATATCGAAATTGTTAATAAAAATTCTTCGACCGCTTTGTGGCGTCCTCTGTGCTGATTCTGAGATGTCTGATTCATATCAAGGCGATGTCAGCTAAAACGTGTCTCCCTAAGTGAGGTCCATTTCATCAGCCCCCCTCCCTCGAGTGGATTTTGAAGAAGGAAATGGGGGAAAAAATTTGTGTATAATTTGTGTAATTTGTGTGCGTTAGTCCCAGAATTTGTGTACGCTCTCTTCCCCCACTACTATAAACGATCAAAGTCGGAGGCTGAGGAAATTCTAGCCTCCGAAATTGAGTTGGAGGTCCAGGAATGGGGGTGAAAGTTTGTGTACAGTTTGTGTAACTCGTGTATCCACATCCTGTAATTTGTGTACCCTCCATCCACTTCTAGCGGCCACATAACGTAAGGGGTGAGAAGAAGACCAGCCCCAAAATGAGTTTGCGGTCCAAGAATGAGGAAAAGATTTATGTACAATTGGTGTTCACCGGTCCGAGAATTTGTGTACGTTTCCCGCCCGCCGTAGGAACAATCAATGTTTGGGGGGCTGAAGAAATGCTAGCCCCCACTTTAGATGAAGGTCTGGAGATGGGGGCAACAATTTGTTATTTTGTGTATCCACCTCCCTTAATTTGTGTACCCTTCCCTTCCCCTCTGTGGACTACTCAAGATAGGTAAATTGTTAGGTGCTGCCCGCCCAAGTTGAGATAGAGGTCCGGAAATGGGGGCAAAACTAGTGTACAATTTGTGTAATTTTTGTACACCGGTCCTAGAATTTGTGTACATTCCACGCCCGCCTTAGAAACGATCAAAGTGTGGGGGCTGGAGAAATGCTAGCCCTCCCAACTTCAGATAGAGGTCTGAAAATGGGGTACAATTTGTGTATTTTGTGTATCGATCTTCCCCAATTTATGTACCCCGCCAACCCCTCTATGGACCATACAGTATGAGTTATTTCCAAACCTCCAACTCAACTTATGAGGGGGGGGGGCTAGCATATCCCCAGCCTTCGAAACTTTGATCGTTTAGAGAGGGGGAGGGAGCGTACACAAATTCTGGGACCAACGTACACAAATTACACAAATCATACACCCATTTTTGCTCCCAATTCCAGACCTCCAACTCAACTTGAGGGGCTAGCATTTTCCCAGCCTCCCAAACTTTGAACGTTTAGTGTGGGGGGAGGGAGCGTACACAAATTCTGGGACCAACGTACACAAATTACACAAACTGTACACAAATTTTACAAATTGTATATAAATGTTTTCCCCCATTTCCGGACCTCTGTCTTAACTTGGGAGGGGAGGAGGGGCAGCACCTAACAGTTTACCTGTCTTGTGTCGTCCACAGAGGGGAATGGAAGGATACACAAATTGAGGGAGGTGGATACACAAAATACACGAATTGTACACAAATTTTTGCCCTCATTTCCAGACCTTCAACTCAACTTGGGGGGCTAGTATTTCCCCAGCCTCCCAAATTTTGATCGTTTATAGTGAGGGAAGGGAGTGTACACAAATTCTGGGACCAACGTACACAAGTTACACAAATTGTACACAAATGTTTGCTCCTATTCCCGGACCGCCAATTTAACTTGGGGGGAGCTAACATTTCCCCAGCCTCCCAACCTTTGATCGTTTATAGTGGGAGAAGTGAGCGTACACAAATTCTGGGATCAGCCTACACAAATTACACAAATTGTACACAAATTTTGCCCACATTTCGTTCTTTAAAATCCACCTTGGGAGGGGACTGGTGAAATGAACCCCCTTAAATGTGCTTTTCCTTTTCTTCCTCCTTCGATCCACCTTCCAAGGGCACATTGGCGGGTTTTTCAGGCAGTCGGTACCAGTGAAGATGATGTTATCCCTTATCAGCTGTATGGAAGTCCAATGGATGATTTTTATTTGGGGCCACGATTTTGGAAATAGCGAACTAGACGCACGGTGGGTCGTACGTAGTCAACCCCGTCCCCACTGGCATACGAAATGTGTCGAGGTTATTTTGGATACGAATCACGTAGAGAATATGTCTCCGATATTTGCCGCTTACCTGTACCAAGTTATGACCTGAATTGAAATTGGTCCGAGGAGTGGCTGGGGATTCGAACAGTTCCACGTTTTATGCCATGGCCACGGATGAGCCCCTAAATTTCGTTGGAAAGAAGAGCTGAGTCGTTATAGGTCGGGTAAACATTTCGAAAGCAACGAAGGAGGTTCGGCCAACGCAATCCATTAATCCCACTGGTCGGCTGGTGAAAGTGGTTAGAGTAATCGTATTCTTGGCGACAACACCACACATAAGTTAATTGGTCCGTACAAAGGGTGCTCGGGGGCTTCCCCAACTTGTGTCCACATGCACCACGGACGACGGTGGTTGTTAATGATGAAGTCACCTCATTTTATTTTAGTGTTTTGTTTTGTCATATGGTTCTAGTTCTGGTTTACATTTGTCTTATTCTTTAATTTCATGGCAATCTCATGCGTTTTTTAATTCGTCGTTTTCACCTGGCCCTGAGCCATTTTAATGAAATCCAGAAGCATAAGTATGAAAGCCAAAAGTAATTTTAGTCGCTATTATTTCACATCTCCTTCAAGTGAAGAAGGGACAATTTTCCTTTCGCGTACTCCTTTCGGTCCTGAGGACCCAGTGATTTTCTTTTTTCCAAGGAAGAGGTCTCATGACCATGGTTTAGTGCAATTTTCTGAGTAAAATGCACGTGTTGTTGATTTTCTGTTCGACATGATTTCGTAATTTTAGTGAAGTGGACTTGGAACAACTTTATCTTTTCTCTATGCTTAGTATTTGATTTTGGTACGCAGCATATGTGGACTTTTTCAAAATTAGTTTTCCCTTTGGTGGACCTGTTTTCATTCAGAAACATGAAGAGCGGGTTCCCAAGTAGTTCACGTCCATGCTTCGTTAAGGAAGTTAGCTGGGTGCATGGGTCATCTTGGACTCGTCCAGACTCCTGTAGGGCTTGGTGAGGTCGGTGGTTAAAGCCCATAAGTAGTGAATCATTCATCTTATTGACCTTAGACACTAGTTCCTTCGGAAAGTAAGAGTAGACAAATGTATCTACGTGCAGGTATTATAAGTTGTTTGTTTGCTCGGATACAGGAAAAGTCATTCATACCGAGACATCTTACGGATACTCTATCTCGGTTTTCGTGTTTCCTTGGCGGAGATTGTAGGAAAAACAAGTTTCACAACTACTACTGCGCGTACAGGGCGGGGGTGGAAGGAGGACAAAGTTTCAAAACTATTGCGTGACCAAAGAGGCAACATTTAAAATTTATTTTTCATGTAAATCGAAAGAGTAGGTGTCATTAAATCAGCGATGACCTGCAATGTTAAATGAACTGACATTACCAGGTCAGCTGATCTTTTATTTCGTTTTAGAAGTTAAGAACGAAGAATTAATGGAACTCTCTCGGCTGATGATAAAAATAAGATGAACCCGTTGTGGCATTAAAGCGGAGAGTGCAAGGTACATTGCATACCCCTACCCAAAAACATGGGGGTACGAAGTATCATTCATATCTCCCCGTCTCCAATATAAATAAATAAATTAATTAATCATTTAGCAAATTGATAAAGAGACGTCAGATGTACAAAATTTCTGGAAATTTACTAGATTTTTCGCTAGTTAACACCAAACAAAATTAGAAGGTGAAGACTTTTTTTTTCTTTCTTTCTTGTTAGTTGAAATGTTGGAAAATTTTACTAAAACTTTTGACAAAATACCAGAAACAATAAATATTGATACCTATCAACAGTTCCCGATATTTGACCTAAAACTATTGATGGTATGGAATTCAGTTTCGCAGATAGTTATTTCAAGAGGTTAAGTAGCTTTTAAAAAATGCAGCTATTTTGGACGTACAACATGAGGGTACAGTTGATGCTTTGTTCAGTCTGGTGGTGATCATCCTAGAGGGCTTGTGGTAGATTACCTCGTCCTCTTAATGGGAAATCACTTGTGAAACAAATTCAATTGGAAAATATTATGTATTGGTCCCAAAATTTTATCGACTTTGGGGAAATCGGAGCAGCCATGGGATCAGACTTGCTTCATTATGACAGTATATTATTGTATAAAATATTATACATAAAATGTATTTCGAAATAATTCTAATTTTTCTTGTATTTCTTGTGTTTCAGGTTAGTTCGACTGAATTATTATCAACATCTTATACGATATTCAAAACTACACGTGAGTAATGTCTTTATTAATCCGATGATATAGGAGAATTTGCAAAATTTCCAAGTGCTCTGGTATCCCATTTTTCTTAAATACGACCCTGAATTTCTCTGCTGCCTCCGTCAACCCCAATGTCAAAATCCAGAATCCAAGAGTCAAAATCGTCTAAGCTATTTACGTCTGACATCCTTGCCAAAGAAAAGAAATTCAGTATAAAGGTCCCAGCTTCATTTTGACATTTTCATGTCTTTGCTTTTGCACATAAACGAAAAAATCGTTACTTTTTAGCGTTACTTGGAACAGAGTTGGTTTGGAGCGTTACTTTGAAGCATCACGAAAAAAAAAACAGCTGATCGACCGCTTTGGCACATAAACGAAAAAAGTGTTACTTTTGAGCGTTACTTCTGAGGCGAGAATCGAAATCACGCTCCCCTCGACACGAAGCCAGTCCTTATGATTTAGCTCTTAATGGTGACAATTCAGTTCAGTGGTTGACATTTCCATGGAAATTTATTTTTCTTACAGCCATGGGTATACTTGAGCAAAAACCGTTAGCCCCCCCCCAACACGAAGCCAGTCCGTATGGTTTAGTTCTTCATGGTGACAATCCAGTTCAGTGGTTGACATTTCCATAGAAATTTCGGTTAACAACACGGCTGCAGACTGTAGTCGTGCAGGGCGCAGCAAAGATCAAGATCAAGGAGCACATGGCTGCGAGACACGAACATGCTCTCCCGTGGTAGCAGATCCGTCTGCGACATGTTTCATTTGAGAGTTTGGAAGGTCTATGGTACATATGAACCCCAAAAATCATGGTACAATGGCTGTGGTTTTATAACGGAATTGGATTTACATGGAGGACAAAAAATTAAAATACCTTCCAGTGCTAAGCAGGGAAGGTGTATCTGTTAAAATGAGATTGAAAACCAGACAGAAGGATATGAAAGAGTAGAGAAAACACATTTTCATTAAACATTCTTCATTCTTTGTCACTAGAATAAGCGAGTTTCAGTTTTACTTACTCATGACCGACGAGTATATTCCATAAGTTGATTTTTCGATAAAATGAAAGTTTGGAACTTACCTGTAACAAAAATAAATAACATTCCATTAGACTAAAAAGCAAATTCAATAAATAACTTTGTCGCTTGGGTTCTTGGGTTTAAAAGAGGCTAACATCCATTTTAATTTCGATCACCGCTTATGCGATGAAATGAAGCCATCTAGTATAGACTACCATCAAAATCAAGGTGGAAATTTTAAATTTATTTGATAGAGTCCAATTTGTTCATTATTGAAGTTGTATTTTGACGAGAACATTTTCAGCTGTGTTAACAACATCCATCAATTAACATCCCTTATCAGCCACCCGTTTGGGGAAAAACAAGCTTGGAAGTTGTCAAGTAATGTCTGTTTGTGGATAGATATGCAGACTGACTGATACAAAGAGGCAGACTTACAGATAGTAGGGCAAGTAGCCTCTTTTCACTGGGGTAGATTGAGCCGACCCGGGAGTCACGTACAGACAGACCAGGTGATAGACAGGCATATTAACATACATTCATACAGGGACACAGAAACAACCTGTCAGTCAGAGAGACACTTGTGACTTCGTCAAGTAATAGTTTTTATAATTTTAGCACCTCCTCTAAAACACCTCCTACTTTGGTCAAGACCAGACCCTCCCCCCTCGAACACTAGGCTGCCTACGCCTCTGCAACGCCAAGACTCGAGTAATTTTGATTATTCTCCAATATTAACTGATTTGGCTTAGATTACTTAGAACTGATCAGTTGTGAGGTGAATCTAATCAAAATGTCAGTTCAGCTAGAGAAAAATCGGAAAATAATCCGAGCTCGACTTGAGGCTTAGTACGCTCTCTTCCTGAAATGCAACGGCGCTCACGATTGTTTGTCATTCAAACGACGAGTAAGTTTTCAACACCACCAAGTTGTAGCAGTAGCAGGGCTCGAAAGCGTTGATTTCGAACTTCTTCCTAGCGAAAAGGCTTCGTTTTGTTTTTGCTATCCGTGTATTTGAAACTTGACTTATTACCGAAATGAGTGTATCCAACTCACCGCCTTCTCGAGCAACTGCAACTTGCACGTTATCCGAGCTGACATCCACCTCGTAAATTACATTTTCTAGCAGTACTAAGTACCATCCGATACTGTATAGCACTTTAAAACTGTAAGGCGAAAGGGGGAGGGCAGATAAAATCGTTGTCTAGAAATCAAAAAAAATTATGACTTCCTTTTCCGCGCGCACAGGTTTTCCATTTTATACTGTGGGATCAAGTCCGCAAATTCCCAGGATTACAATGTAGGTGAACGATGCCTGATTTGCTGACCGGTCTTTAATTACTCTCTGGACGTTCGCTAAATTACATTATATGCTTATGAGTGTGTATATGTATGTGTGAGCAAGTTGATGCTTATCTGACTTTTATTCGGTCGCCCCCACTTTAACGGTATCCTCGTCTATGACGTCGTACATAGTTCGAGCGTTGTCCGTAATTAATGTTTACTAATTTCGAATTGAATCGTACGTGTTTTGACACAATTCCCAGGAATTCAGATGGTGAATTTTTTTCGAACTTTCACTGTAACGTATAAATCAAATTAACGTACGTGAAAACTGGAAGAATAGAAAAGTTAGAGAATTGCATTTCTAGAGCACGCGTGAAATTGGTTGTGCGCGATTTTCGACTCATTTCGAGCCGAGTAAACTGTGAAAAGAGACTTGGAAGAGGCACTGAGTGACATAAGTACACATGTGTCAGTAAAATTGGTCAGAAACTGCAATCGTAATTCGGACTTTCTAGATCGATGGCGCGATAGCATCGGGGCCTTCCTCCTTTTCCGCGCTTAAGGAAATGATGCTTATCAATGTTAGGATTAACGTTGATAAAATTGTCAAAAGCATCGTCAGATGTCAGCTACTTTGCTGTTGAATCTTGGGAAGTCCGAATTGAAAGAAATGAAGGGTCCCTTTTCAAAACTGAACTAGTCCAAAATTACAAGTTTTACGTTGTCAGTCGCCAATACGTCTTCAGTACTTTACACAGTGGCGTCGTGTCTGGGTGTTCAAAGTGTTCACTGCACACCCACTTAATTTTTGTCTTACAACAAAAATCCCAGAAACAAGGAAAGATTTAAATTTTGATTAAAATACAAAATATAACCTCGAAAAATTGAAAAATAGCCGGAATTTTTCTCTTTGCGTTTCGCGCGGTTCTTATCTTTGTCACATATTATGGAAATCGCGTAGGATGTTCACTAGCAACATTGCACACTCTCGTCAGTCTTGTCACAGTGGCATTATCTTTGTCACATACTATGGGAATCGCATAAGGATGTTCACTAGCAACATTGCACACTCTTGTTGGTATTGTTGCAATGGCGTTATCTTTGTCACATACTATAATCACGTAGGTTGTTCACTAGCAACATTGCACACTCTCGTTGGTCTTGTCGCAGTGGCGTCCGCAACAAAGACCGCGAAGAGTGAAGCGGAGACTTCGTTAATTTAAATGGCAGGGTGTTCACCAGCAAAAATGAATGTTCTGGAAGCGCATATGCGCATGCTGCTGTGTGGTGAGTGGATGGATGCAACTTCATTCTTCATTGACACCCATTATTTTATACATACTGATACTGACCATAAGTTTTTGATACACTGATTTGTGTGTGTAGGGGGAGGGAGGGGTGGACCCGCCAGTTGAACACCTGGGAAAGAGCACCACGCGACGCCACTGACCTTACAATTTTATTAATTTTCTTAAATTAGAGTCCGGAAATTCTGAAAATACTCGTAAAGTTTTTTTAATTGTCTTGGAAAATAAAATTCCTGGATTTGGTGAAGGAAGACGTTTTCCAATGACAAGATATTTTAGCGTATACAGCATGGGGTAACAATTGTGTCTTTCAGATTGTATTCTGAGACCTGCTGCCAGTTGCCAATTATTGTCACTGGATGTAGGAATATGAGGCTGGGTGAGCCTATAATTCTTTTGCTGATAAGAAACTGGCAATGGTTATTGTTCTTCTCATTAGTTTGGTAATGCAAGTGATCTTGTGCCATAACCATGGGCGTCGCTGAGGGGGTACGAGTAATTTCTATTTCCCCTCCAAAAAAAAATCGCGCCCCCAAAAAAATTGCTGGGTAGAAATTATCAAAATTACACCACCACCCCCCCCCCCAATTCAAAGGCCAATAATTACATTTATAGGTACTTGCAGTTATATAAAATCTGTAAACGAATCAGTGCCATGTGATACCGCAGTTAACAGTACCGTACCATAACCCGTCTTTCAACGTTGATGTACGGCTCTAGGGATCCGATTTGCCAATTTATGATCAATTCCGATACTGATAATTATAAAATAATGAAAACAATAAATAAGGTCTGTATTCCTTCAATTTTGCCAAATGGTGACCCGATTTTTTCAACTGAACGCAATTGTACTTACTTATAAAAGTTGAGGAGCTACCTCGTCTACCCCCCCCTCCCCCCAATGCTTTCCTGTAATTATTATAGAGTGATTAGTCTTGGCCGATGACAAAGCAGATGGATTTATAAATTTATTGGTTGTAGAACGTTTTCGAATGTTACCGCACCATTAGCAGGGCGCTTCATTAAAATTGTTTTCGATTATTTTCATATATTTTTTGCTTTTTTGGTATTTTTGGTGGGCTCCCTTCCAAGACCGGGGTCCGGGGGAAATCTCCCTCCACCTCTCATCAGGCCTGATTACTACTTAACAACTATTTTGCACTACGCATTTTGAGAGGTGATTCTGAGGTACTTTTTATCGCTGAACACGATACTGCGACCCATTTTTCTCTATCACGTCACAATTCGGAGTTCTGAACGACTGAAATTCGTTTCCATTTTGTTTTTGCCGTGGAATAAGCGGTACCACTGACTGAATATTATTAGTGTTATCTGACCACTATAACGGAAAACAAACAGCCGGAATACACACTACTACACACAACCTCAACACAAAACGACACGAATCAGTATGACCTCATTCAGTTCCTAAACCTCTTTTTGAACACATTTAGTTGAATTTTTTGTAGTTTTTGATCATAAAAACTAGACGTGATAGAGAAAAACGGCCGACGGCACTGTATTCATCGTTGAAAAGTACTGAAGAATCACCTCCTTAAATGCGTTGTGCAAACAAAAAATTTAATTTTGTTCAGTAGTGTTATCAATGTACCGGGGGAAGAAAGGGAAAATACGAAATTAAGAAAAATTCAAGATGAGTCAGTATAGGAGAATGAAAAAAAAAAATGCCTAGTGTAGGTAGGTACTTTACAATTATCCAGTTGCTGTGGTTCGTAAACTATGAGTACATTTATATGGATGGTGGTAGTACCGTATGGTATGCAGTGCCTGTCTTTCTGTTGGTTGTTGTGTTCTGGTTGATTGGCCAATATCTCTAGAGTTATGTACTTTGTCTTGTCTTTTGGTTGGTTGATGCCTGTTGGTTTATTATTATTGTGAAAAATGACTCACGGTCAAAGATTATTTTTGTGATGAAGTGAAATTCTCTCTTTGTCTTGTTTTTATCTCAATAATTCCCATCTGTTCTTGTAATTTCTTTTTTCTTGTGTTGTTTCGTTTTATTAATACATATTTTAAATTTTCCTTTTAAATCCTTGTCGTCATAGTGGTTGTCATTCAAGTGTTTGCCGAACAGTGATTTCCAGTTTTTGGGTGTCTAGCTCATGTTCTTTCACTCTGGTCGTGAACTTTCTGTCTGTTTTTCATTTGTAAGTCATGTTGCAGTGTTCGCAGTCTATTCTGTAGACTCCGTCGCAGTCTGTTCTGGCTTTTCTTTCCGTTTTTGGCATTCCTTATTTGTTTCATCATTGGTTGGTTACTTTTTTGTACCAAACTTTATGTTCTTCCAGTGTTATTCAAACAGACCGGTAGCTACCGTGTGGGCTCTGAGGGCTTAGCCCGTCCTGACAGAGTCGCGAGCTCTACCTAGGAAATTTTGGTCATTCGTACTCATTGAAAGAAATTTTGAATATCCTTCTAACTTCATTTTCTCACAAAAATACAAAATATAGCTATGGTTTCAAAGATAAAAAAATTGTTATCGAAGATTTTATTGCTGGAAGTTATTCACTAAGATCTCCTTATACCCAGAAAAAATCCACCACCTCCCCCCCCTTGCAACCCACTCTTTTAGAGGGACAGAACGTCCAAAACCGTTTCTTGCATTTTTTTCGGACAAAAATTCATTATTTTGAAAAAAGTCCAAACATATCATAATTTATATCAAATTTCCTACAAGAAAGGTCCTCACAAGATTTTTCATAACGGTCAACTGGAAGGAGTTATAACGCTCTAAAGTTTTATCTGTTTCGATTACTCACAAAAGTGTACGTACACGAGTGTACGCTTGAGACGTACACACCCTCACGACTTATTATGACGTCCATAGCTGTAGCAGATATCCATAGTGAGAGTAAATTGCCTTTATTTTGTGAGGAAGAATGACGTAGTACATAGATATTTTAGTCAAATTTACATGTTACCGTTAATGTGTATAATCAGTTAAAGTGTAAAATGTCATTAAAATGCTCCCTTGTTTCTGGCCCCTAATTCCTCCCTTACGAAGTAATTGACTAAAAATATGGGAAGTCTTTAATTTTTGCCTGTTTATACTACAATTCAAAGTTTCTGCCTGGTTGCTTTGATAGCATGCTTAACCAAGGGCTGTAAATTGTGAGAATCCAAGATTTTTGAATATTTTTAGCCTCTGTATGATATTTTCTTGGTAGTCGACAAGACTGAAAATTCCAGATAAGGTACAGACAGATGAACCTTGCGGATTTCTCTGAATTCCATCCCAATCCGTCAGGAAGAGAAGGAATGAAGGGCAGAGAATAGCCGGTTTCAGGAAGAGAAAAGCCATTTGTGAATCGCACAGCGTTATCGCTAGGACAAGGAGGTCGTCATCTTCTCCAACTAGTATAACTTGTCCGTCTTTCTCTTGGGCTGCTTCCATCGCCGTCCGCCCGATTAAAACATCATCACCATCTGCAATTGATGTATTCACCTCGCGCTCGTTGAATTTTGTACACAATAATTCAATTAGGCGGATTTCATTAAATGGGTTCGCCAGGAAGAACTCTTGAGAAACTGTGACAACAGCTTCAGCATCCCGATGCGCAATCAGTTACGCTCTAGTTACCCATTTACCCGCGGAAAAGTTACCCATCTGGTACCCTCAGTTTATCCTTGTTCCCCTTTAGTTACCCGGGTAACTGGTGGGATTTTGCGCATCGGGATTAATGATGATATCTGGTGCCTGTTTCTGATATCGTCGACAATGTTCGGCACTTTTTTATTCCCGCTCCAAATTGACGGAACTTGTGAACGTTGCTATGTGAAGGACCATACTACTTTTCTTGAGCTTGATATCCGCGTACTTTTTGTGCAGCACCTCACGAATCGATGCGTTGCCCACTTTATAAGCTTCGTGGCATCGGAGTTTACCAGGGTTACCTATAATGCTAGTTGCGATAGAAACAATTCTTCCCGTTCTTCAAAGGGCTTATGGGTTTCAAGCCATTGTACCAAGCATTGAACATCAGCGGCGTCTCGAATTTGACGAGTCCCCCCTCTAATCAACCTGCTACTCACTACCTGTTGTTTTCAGCTCACAAAAACTTTCCAGCTTTTGGCCCATTTCTGTTCCTATAGCTGCTCCTACGTAGAATCCATTGTGGAGCGAATGTCAGTTGTATTCCGCCTCGAGCGTACATTCGCGACGTATATTTTCGTGCGTACTTGGAATAAGTTAACTTTAGAGCGTTATAACTCCTTCCAGTTGACCGTTATGAAAAATCTTGTAAGGACCCTTCTTACAGGAATTTTTACGTAGAATATGATACATTGCAAATTTTTTCAAAATAACAAATTTTTCTTCAAAAAAAAAAAAAAAAAATGCAAGAAACTAAAATTTAGGACGTTCTGTCCCCCAAAAAAGTGGGTTGCCGAGGGAGTGGAGATGGTGGTTTTTTCTTCTGGGTACGAGGAGACCTTAATGAACAACTTCCAGCAATAAAATCTTTTATAGCAATTTTTTCATCTTCGATCTCTTCATTTGGGCTATATTTCCCGGACTAAGACAGCCGCCATTTTCTTTCCAGTTTGATGGACTGACGTGAGTAGAGCACGTGGAAACACCCGAGTATTGACATCCACCCGTTACTGTCGCTTGGAGCCCGACGATTCACAATTCATTACGCGAAACGTTCCGCGTGTCGAATTGTGAATCATTGGGCACCAAGTGACAGAAAATGGCGGATGTCAGTACTCGAGCGTTTTTAGGTGCTTTACTATATAGTTTGATGTTTTCGTGTTTGCTTTTGCTTATTACATGGTTTTTGAATATTGTTGTTCATGTAAATGTCTGCTAGTATTGGGAATAGGGATGATCCCGTTGCTGGTCCATTTGTTTGTTCGGAATATGTTTTGTTGACTTGGCAGGAGTTCTTGTTGATAATTTTTTTCTGTCATTTTGGCGTATTTTGGTTTTTCTATGAAGCAAGCGCGACATAAAAGAAAATCCAGAGCCATTACTTTTGAAGATTCAGGCAGTTTTCGAATTAATGCTTATTTAATGTGAATGTTGTATTGTGCTTTCTTGAATGGCAATAGAAATGGAATTTATGGAAAGCATGATGTCATAGTTACTCAGTGAGCGTTTTCGCGCCAATACTAAACACCTGAGCACTTGCCATCACTTGCTGGGTATCCCTTGAGATCAAAACCCAGCAAAGTGATGTTTTTCTCGCCAGTCTTTCCATTCGTGCGAGCTCCCCCATAGGTGTATAAGACTCACACTGAACCGAAAAGAGCCGCATGGCGCGGCACGCGTTTCCGTTCATTGTGATTCCTGAACTGGCATTTTAGAAAAGCTGCGGTAGAGTATAAATAAATTTCCTCGAACAAATAAATCTGTCTCCGCGTACAACTATTAAAGCGAACCATTATTCATAAATAGGCTGATATGCCTCCTCCCATCTTGCTCTCTTTCTCACTCCTTTTATAATGAGATAATATTCTTCGGCCCGAGAGTTGTGAAATATATTTACACAGATAATGTCGGGTCCAGGTAGGTTGATGATGTACTTTTTCTTTTTTCAAAACTCCGCCCATCGCAGGACACGACAGGAAATGAGTAGGTGTTGCGCCCATCGTGTATACAGATTTTTCCGCTCTCGCTCTTTCTCTCTGTTTCTCCGCGCATTTCTTATTTTCGCATCGTCCTCCTCGCTTACTAATCGCGACTCGATCCCGACAAAAACGCTTGTAATTAAATTAATTACAATCAGTGTGTAGAAGAGATGACTCTATAAATATTAATATAAATGTAACGTCGCGGTAAGCCCAGATAACTAGAGGACCTGTTTTCCGGCAATTTCGGTGGTAACGCAGAAGGGTGATGAACTGGGCTCGGTGCTAGCTGCTCGAGTGCCCATCTCCAGATCCTAGATGAACGAACGTCTTTTTTCTCCTGAATTACTGTCAATTTGGAACTTTTTGTGGTTTCCTGTCCTCAATAAAGGATGCTGTAAAATTAGGGACGTGGTTAGGGACCGATTTTGGGTTGAAAAGAAGGGAAGTTAGAGAAGAGGCATGAATGTTTTTCTGCTCATTCTTTTCGCCTGTTTTTAATGCAGTTTTTTCTCGATCCTATGCCCCTGGCAGAAGCAATGCACTTTCATGAATTGCTGAGAATCCATACTGGGAATGTGACATTCTATTCAAAGTTATTTAAAATTAAACGACTGAAAAAGTTGTGACAATGTTCAGGCCTTATTTTCTTCATTTTTACATGAAAACTGATCAATTTTTACCACTATAAAAAAAAAAAGAAGTAAAAGTCGAGCAAATCAAGTCTTTCCCAACTGTCTCCAGCAAAATTCAATGAGAGTAAACCCTTTAAGGAATACGTACACATGAATGATTGACATCAGATGAATGCTGCAAGTTGTTTTTAGGGTGTTTGCTCGCGTGCAGCGCTGCAAGCACCCTATTGCAATTGAATTTTCATCCCCCCCCCCATTAAATACGACTGAGTTGTTTACAGCTCATAGTTCAGTTTTAGCTCACTTGCTTTCTCTATCAACACCATCTATCGATAAGTCGGTTTACTATTATGAATGTATCCTCTCCATTATGCTTTTGATTATTCAATTTACAAATGCAACTTGTTTATGTTTTATTTTGTAATTTTGTATTTTACTCATGACAGTATTGTGCAACTGGTACTTTTCTATAAAAGGAACTATTTCCTCAAAGAAAGTGAACTGGATTTAGAAGAAGTGAGTGTATTGTTTGTTTGTATGAAATGGGTTCTCAGTTGAATTAGCGTATAATGTATTTGACTCGAACCAAGTACATACATGCAACATTCTGTGGTACTCATATCAGGGAATTTTCCGAGGAATAATGCGATGTGAGTTATGTCTCATAAATGTGTTAACAGTAGTAAGTGGTAATTTTGGTATTCTGTTTCAGTTCTTTCACTAATATTTTGTTTCTTGTTTGACTATTCACCTTTGTCTTTTCACTATCAGGAACAATAAATCATCCAAAACCGTCAACATGCCTTCAACCACGAATTTGAACTTTTATTATAATCGTGTAGTGAGTTGCGGAATTAATGAAAAACGTGAATAAATAATTGGCAGATCACGTTTCGTTTTTGAAATAAAAGATTATCTTTCTCGCATTTGAACAGTTCACGAATATTTCACACGTTATGTGACCAGGAGTGGAGCTAATGTCTTTGCGTCTTATAAACATTGTAATGAGGAGTGAGAACACATTAATGTGCGTTTTCTGAAGCGAGAACACAACTTTATATGAATCAAAGTAAAATTCCTCGTTTATTTGAATCAAAACAAAATTCCTGTCCCTCTTTGAATTGTTATCAGCAGTTATCAGTTCATATTCATTGAAATGTGTGAGTTTTAAAATTCTTTGGATTTATTTGAATTTATTTGTCTTGTAAAGGTAGAGTGTGTGATTTTTGCTTGCTGCTTGGAACGAATTAAACAGAAAATGGAAATGTATTTTAGTATGTTCAGTGTTGTTCAAAGTCTACTGGGTGATTGCAGTCTGCAGCTTCACAGTTTGAAGCATTGAACTTTCATGATGTGCATGTAGCGTCTAGGGTTTTTGCTGTGCTATCGCATTTCGAAGTGTCGATGTGTTTCAATTTATATTTTATAATAGGTAAATGTGACGTGTTGCGTGAAAAGGGCCATTGTGGTGATTTAAAATTTTGAGCGTACGAGTCCGGTACCACCAATTTCCAAGGTCTACAGACTAAAGAATACCGCATTACAGAGCCCAGAGATCTGATAAGTGTGGAAGCAACCTCAAATTCTGTAGACCTTGCAATCAGTGGTACTATACTCGCAAACTTAAAATTTCAAGATCACCACAAGGGCCCTTTTCACGCATCGCGTCACAAATAATGAAATAATAAATAAGAATTTGTAAACACTCTATTGCCAGGTCCTACGGACTTCTCTTGTTTCTGTTCTGTGGATAGTTGAAGTCACCGGAAATTTCGATCTCAGTTTATTTCATTCAATTTTTAGTGTAATATTACATTGCTAATTTAGGAAGTACGTATATTAGAGTGGTCCTTGCAGAGCATTGCAGCCAGCCGAAAGCGGAAAGCTAAAGCCGAAAGCCAGCCGTATTTTTCATGAAAAAGTCGAAAGCTTAAGCCGATACATGGGCAGCTGCATTTTTTGTAAAGCCGTAAAAAGCCGTATTTTTTGGCTAGCTTTCGGCTTACAGAAAAAAAAATTCGTCAAGAATACAGAAAAGTTAAATGAAAATGATAGAATTTGCAGTTTCTTACACTGGGAAGCTGACTGGCTAACGCCTGATGCGCTGTTTCTAAGTTCTGAGTTTCATTCTGATGCTTGTTTGCAGAGATGGGCGTTGTTCACTATTTAATGAATTTGCTCTTGCTCTTGTTCTTTTCTATTTTTAGTGAACTAGTTCTTGCTCTTGTTCACTTGGTCTCCCAAGTTCCCACTGATCTAGTTCATCGTTTGTTCATTAAAAAGAACCTTTGCTCTTGATCTTGCTCATTTAAAAATAGGGGTTTTGTACAAAAAAACTGCGAGTAAAAATTTTTTCTGTGTAATAGCCTACAACTGAAAACTAGGCTATTACCCAAACAATTATTGAATTCCTATGAGATTGTTGATTAAAATTTAATCAAATAAAAATTCAATAATGTTATAATTCATAATTGTAACTCTGAAACCATTATGAAAGTTGAAACTAAAGTCTGGAAAGTGGGAATATACAAGAAAAAGCCAAAAAAAAAAAAAAAAAATTACAAAAAAATAAGTGAACAAAGAATGAACAAGTTGATCAGGTCCGAAAATCGTGAACTAGTTCTTGTTCTTTTTTTGGGGAGATGAACTAGTTCAGAACTAAGTTCACCAAGTAGTGAACAAGAGCAAGTGAACAACTTGCTCTTCAAGAGCAACGCCCATCTCTGCTTGTTTGCTAAATTACGAAAACTCAACTTCCAGACTGGAATGAAGACTCTAGAGAGGGAAATAGACTGGTTTGGGTTAAGAACATCATCTCAGGAACAAATTAAACCAGTTGTGGGCCAAAATAATGGCTCCAGAGCAGAAAATGAAAAAAATTGAAAAAGCTGAAAGCCAGCCATAAAAAAGCCGAAAGCTAGCTTTATTCCCACGAAAGCCGAAAGCCGAAAGCTGAAGCTGTATTTTTGAAGGTTGCAAGTTTAAGCCGAAAGCCAAAGCCGTATAATACGGCTGCAATGCTCTGGGTCCTTGTCCTTAGTTACTCTTGGAAGAGAAAAATATCATTTATTTGGTTGGCATATTCCCTAGATCGATTCTGAATAATAATAAAAAAAATTAAAAAAAAGTCAGTCAATTTTGAACAAAAATTGGTAAAGGGTAACAACAGCGTCAAGGGGGTTGAAGTTCTTATCGGAATTAACATTGACTTCTGGAATTTGGCTTTACAAATGGTAAATTTTATTTATTTTCGATTTTGTTTCAATTTCCACAGTAAGAGTGTTTATGTCAAAATAAGGGTTTTCAAGTCGCTAAGATTATTCTTGGAGTTCTTTCCTCCTTTAAACTCTGGCCTCCCTGGGAGGCTAATCTTCAGTTATTCCAATTTCCAAGTTATTCATGTCTGAATAAGGGCTGTTCGGCCGCTGAGTTCATTTTTAGAGTTCTTATCCCCCTTCATCTTATCCCTTACATTCCACAAACAGGGGTTTGGTTGGACGAGTGGATAGCGCGCTGGTCTCGGAACCCGGAGGTCCCGGGTTCGATCCCACGTAGCAACTCACTACATTTCGACCTAGATCGGTTTTTCGGCAAGAAGAGAAGAGGGCTACGGCAGCCCTAACAGTCTCTCCGACGTCTCTGAGGTAATGCTCAAAAGGGGGATTCCAGGGCTCGTGTTGAAAGCAAATGAAAAAAAGAGGTACATTCCACAAACTGAACTTAATTGTTTGTAATTTCCACGTTCTTCATGACCGAATATGGAATGGAATTTTGGGTTCAATATTAGCCCCTTGTGGAAGCTAAAGAATGGGGGGGGGGACTTCAATAATGCTGCATACTTTGGGAGAGGTAGAGCAAATCGTTCACGATTCGGAGTATATCTCTCTTATCTAGTCACTCACTTACCTTCATGTTGGCAAAAAAAAAAAAAAAAAAAAAAAAAAAAAAAAAAAGAGGTACTATTAAATATTTGCATGTTCTGAATTACTTAACATTAATTTATGAGGCACCAATTGACTGTACGAGAATATGAAATGGAAGTCCACCCGCTCCTTTTTCTCAAATTCAACTTCAAAGGTACAGTGATAAATGATTTGAGCAGACTTTTACACTGTTGATGACTTGTTGAGCATGTTAAATTTTGTAATTTGAAATCTTACCCCACTGTTCATGATCGTGCATAATTTGGATTTTTCATCCCTCTCTCAATGTCCTAAATTAACCAAAAGTGACCCAAACGTCAATAAAATTGTATTTTCTTATTGTTCTTGTAGAATTTGTCAATATTTTTGCCTCAATCTCCGCTAAATTATTAAATTGTATATTAAAATGACGTCAAACATAATGATCCTTGTACTGTGCCAGTAGACTTCCTCATATTTCAGCTTCTTTCTTTATCTTAGGTAGCTCAATTTTCGCGAGAGGGTAAAATTACAGTCGAAATTGAATAAATTCAATGACCCTCAAACCATGAGTAATGTATCCGTATTGTGCTTGTAGATTTTTTCATATTTCGGACCCTCCCCCTACTTTAAATACCTCAGTTTCATTGGAGCTTAAAATTTACCAGGAAAATGAATTTAGTAACCTTCGAAAGTTAAGGAATGAGACCCGTTTTCCGCTTGTAAAATTTTCATATTTGAGCTTTTTCCCCGGACCTTAATCGCAATATGAGATTAGTAACCTTGACAACGAATCCACTGACCCTTGTAACCTAGGAACTGATATCCATATCGTATTTTATGAGCTCCTTGAACCTCAGCCCTCCTATTGGGTACCCCAATTTTGATCTTAGGCTCTGATCGATGCCTGAATTGGATTCAGCGGTTTTGAAAACCCAGTATTATACTTCGATTCTCTCATATGCCAATTAATGGAACGTCAAAAAGTCTCAGTAGTGAAATTTTATTTGAAGTTAGTAAAATATAAAAGAACGCTTCCCATATCTGGTATCTAAGGGATGGTATGGGAGATGAATATTTTCTGGAGACAAAATGGTGCTAGGGTACAGAAGAGGGTTCGATGCCGATTAGAATTCTTTCTTCCGGGAGATCGGCGACTCTAGAAAATGATCAAAATTCCACACCGTTCGTGAGATCTTTGTTAATTAGGAATGAGTATAGGGTCCTTTTGATTGAACTCTCCCATTATGATGTTTTTGGGGCTGATGAACGAAATGCAAGACTTCATATTTCTGGCGCATTTAACGCAGATGATTTCGACTGCATTATTTTCCCGCTACAGTGCTTTAGTTTTCGAGAAAAGTGTAAAAATGTTTGTGTTCCAAAGTGTTGCCCCTTGGTGAACTTACCGGTGCATGGATTTGTTCGTGTCACTCAACCCTCCACCGAAATTCAGCTTCCCAGGAATTTTTTCGTCCATTTGGCCTTTTTTTGCGTAATTATACCGGACGGTCGTCCAGGCCCAGCGACTGTACATGCAAGACCTCCGATAACCTCATGGTTTCAAAATCTCAACGTTCGTATAATTATATCCATAGGCGAAAAACATCGCATGCAAAAACGATGAGGAATCTTATTAAGTAATCGTTTGTCATTTGTGCAATTTTTTTCTGCTTCTTTTATTTCTCCTATATTTACGTATATTCGCACGTGAGGCGGTGAACTGTACAATCTATTCATACGTTGACACGCACAAGCGAACTGGTAAGGTATAATAATAAGGTGGGCAACTAACAACATATACAAAGAATATAAACATCCAGCACGATATACCTCTTCGAAAGACCGAACACGGAGTCGTTACTTTCGAATATTCCGTCAGATGATTGATCCAGCTTTCCTCGGTTCCAGAAACCAAAATTTCGTGCTTGAAATTCGAATGTCCGGCTTGAGTTGAAATCGGACCATAAATATACCAGAAAAATTTCTAGTGGCTTGGAAAAATAGTGGATGAATCCTGCCCCATAGTGTAATCACTTTTCTGAAGAGATATCTTGAAATCTGGGGGGACAAATGTGGTCAAGATAACAATTTCAAATCTCGGTGAAAGAACTGAAAAAGGAGCTTTCCACTTCGATTGGTGTCTCTAAATTTGGAAAATTAAATCTTGCAGGGGGACAGTGCCCCAACGCCGCAGGACTAGATAAGTCCTTTTAACGCGTGGTCTACCGGGCCTAGTTTTTCACTTTTCATGCAGTAGGCTGCGGAGTAACGTCGTGTCATTTAAGAAAAATCATTTTCAGTTTCGCGAGTCGCGAAAATTTCTTTAACCCGGTTAATTAGAATATTAATTACCTTTGAACGGGACTTCGTACAGTAGTGATAAATAAGCGATATCAAGGACGTCGCGTCGTGATTTATTGGACCGCCTTTTTGTTTTCATATTTCGAGTTTTCGTTTTCGATTTAGCTTTGGCCGGAGTGTCGCACGTCCTTGATCGGAGAAAGTTTGAAGAATGTATTAGGAGCGCTGGAATGAGGGAAGCGGGAAGGTGAAGAGGCAGCTTGCTCCCCTTAGAGGTTTTGAAGGGGTGCTGTGCCCTTCATAGAGCGGGAAAACGAGTCTTGCCTTTTTGAAAATGTGGACGAAATATTATTTTTAGCATGTTTGAGAAGTTCAAAGGCCTTATTTTGAGAAATTATTGGCATTTTCAGTCATGAAAGTCGTGGATAACGTTCAAATACGTAAAAATTAAAGAAAGAAAAGTGAAAGAGGTTCAACTTAAAGAATTTTGGATCCTGTCCTCTGGAGAGAAAGAATGGTCCACCACCACTGACTGTTCACTAGTTTAGGGCTGTTAATTAGTAGTGAAGCCCAAAAATCGATTACCCAATTTTTCCGTCATCGATTAAGTAATCGATTTTTAATCGATTATTTTGGTATGTTGCTGTAATGAAAAAATTGAAAATATAAAATAAAAGACAAAACAAGTCAACTTATAGGTACTTCACTATTTAAACTTTGTCGTGTTCTGAAATAGATGGCGGACTCGAACGATTTTCCGCGAAACCTATTTTTAGTTCTCACTCAAGTCATCTTAGCGCTAGTAGCGCACCGCGCTCTGGTACTCCTAGTATGCCTAGTGCTGTTACTCCAGGTCTGCAATTCTGTATTTTCACCCCCTCCTTCCTCACCAATAATAAGAGAATGCTCAAACACGCATCGATTTTTTCGGCCAAAAAAATCAATTTTTGCGAGTATGTCAAAATTGATTTTTTAATCGATTTCTTTTGGTGAAAATCGATTAATTGATTTTAATTGATTAATGGGGCATTACTATTAATTAGGTAGTATAGGCTGCTCAACAGTATGGAGCTATTTTGAGTTCTAGGCTACTCACCAGTATAATGGTTCCTCACTTTTGAGCTATCTACCAGTTTAGGCTGTTCCCCAGTTTTGAACAGTTTACCAGTGTTACGTAATTATTCACTTTTTGGCAATTTGTCGGTTTGAAGCTGTTTGCTCAAGTTAAGCCGTTTCACATTAGTTCAAAATGAAAAAGAAGCTGGACAAAAATACCGAATTTCTGATTCAAAAACAACAGCGAGGTTGTGGGAACAAAAAATCTACTATCAAAACCAGTTTTGTCTTGAGACTACTTGTAAAAATTCATAAGTAGGGTATTTCTTCTGCTTTTTATCCCCTCTCCCCAAAAAAACGTCCACATTTGAAGTTTTTCTGATGCCTACCCACCCTCAAGGAATCCACAGAGGGTTAAAACGTAAAAATTTTAGTTATTAGCTTCCAATATATCGATTATGGGGCTTCTTGAATTTCCGAGCTCATTTCTGAGGTCATTTTAGCTGTAGCCGTTGCCCAAAATGATCCACGGGGGCTACAAGCTGAACTATTGAAAATTGTGTAAGAGGGTATCAGTGATATCAAACACGGGGTTTCTGGAACCACTGACTTCATTTTTGGGATAATTTCAGCTGGAGGTTGTAGATGACTCCACAGGGAACTACAAACCCATCCCACGAATTCAACTTTTAATTCATATTTTAAGTTGCAGCTCCCTGTAGATTTTTATAGACAGTAGTTACAGTTGTATCCGCCCAAAAAATAAACTCAGCGACTCAAGAAACCCTATAACCGATGTACTGGAAGCTACTAACTCTAGTTTTTATGTATTACTCTTCATAGATGTTTGAGGTGAGGGTGCGTCTAAAAGTTCTTAAAAAATTGGTTCAGCGAATCCGGAAGAATATAGAAATAGGTTACTGTGTTATATTTATTGGATTAAGGGGTGTGGATCCAAAATCTACTCCAACATTCGAAATAAGAGACTAAAAAAACTATTTTCATACTCTGTTAAATGTTTCAAGCCCGAATTAAATCATGCCCGTTTTGTTTTTTTTCAAATTTTGGACCCTGAATTGAATCTAAATCTGATGTGATTCTTGAAATCAGTGACCCAGAAAATGACTATTCGATAAGTTCAATACCTTTCTATCTGAAATTCTGAAGTTGGTGGTATGCCCGAATCTCCCCTCAGGGCTATAAAATAGAGCTGATGAAGTTTATTGATGAAAAGATGTCCTTTACTCAAGATTAACTCTCTTCTCTTCTTGCCGAAAAACTGGTCTAGGTCGAAATGTAGTGAGTTGCTGCGTGGGCTCGAACCTGAGACCTCCGGATTCCGAGACCAGTGCGCTATCCACTCGGCCAACTAGACCCCGAGCGAATACGAGTATAGAACTTCTTAAACACTCGTGCACTAGGTCACCGAGCCGCTTCATGGCTACCCCCTTAGTCTGTTTTGACTACCATCTCGGCTCTCCACAACTCGCCTACAAGGGTGATCCACTCAATGCTCCCATTTGAATACGAGCTTCGACGAAAAACAGTTTTAATTTTTCAGTGAACCAAACAGCCAAAACCGTCTGAACAAAACTGAAACAATCAAAAGCAACCCAAACAGTTCACACAGCCCAAAAGACCAAAAAGACACAAATAATCGAAGCAATCAAAACAACGATAGCAGGCAACATAGCTTAAACAACCTAGAGCTGGCTAAAACCATGTGTACAACCAAAACTACCAAAACAGGGCAAACTATCAGTAACTCAAACTTCTTAATCAGATAAAACAAACTAAACAACAGAGCAATGAAAACAGCACAAGAAACCTGACAGCTTAACTCTCCTATACTTACCCTGCTCAAACATCTGAAATAGCCAAGAAATGACCAATGATAAAAACAGCTCAAAACTGCTGGCCGACCCCCCCCCCCAAAAAAAAAATCAAAATTAAGAGATTGAAGTCCTGCTATCCGGCAATAAGAATAGACATGTGACTTATCCGTCAGTTAACTAATCAGGCAGACAGGTAAACAAATTGACAGACAGACACAATAATGGGAAGGGGGAAGGCAGTCAGTCGATGAGTCAGAAAGAGTGCATTTTGCCTTCATAATACGTTCGGAAAAAAGACTATCTGAATATCAGAATAACTCGAAATTGGATCGAAATTCTACGAAAGACGGGTCTAATATTTTCGGTTTGCACTCCCTCGAGGGAAGCTTAGACGTGCACCCAACTGTGGAATTTCAAATGGAAAAGTTAAGAAGGTGGCAATGTAAAAAATACTTTCCACTATAGGTACCAAATAAATTTTTAAAAACGTATCACCATAGAGAACATAAGACGGGAGAAATATTTTCAAATAATAGGTGTGCACTTGGCAATTTTTTAAAACCAACTACAACTTTTAAAGAATAACCGATTTTTTTTTTTTATTCGGTCGTAGTGTTCGGACATTGTTGAGCAACACTGAAACAATGCACTTGATGATTCAACTTAATTTACTGATACTCACAAATAGAAAGATTTCACAAGCAAAATTTAAAAGTTTGAAAAACCAAATATAGTCCATAAACGTACCACTACGCACGATTTATCATGTTTTCGGGGTCGTTAATTCCGAATATGGCATCAAATGTTTAATTCAACCTCATCCGGAACTCTTCAATTCGAAAAAAATGAACACAATTAAATGAGTTTGAGAAATTCAACAACACCGTAACGTAACTACTCATATTCCTTCTGGGGGTGGGGAGGGGGGTTGAAATCATAGAATAAAAAGTAAGTATATTCTCACCATGTTCAATTTTCATTAAATGAACAAAAGGAGAAAGAAACTTATAAGATATAAAGGATTCTGGAGGGGTTTCTGTCCCCAAGCCCCCACGCCCGTATTTACGCCACTGCAACAACATACCAAAATAGGTTGCTAAGTACGAATATTAGATCAGATTTTGAATCTGATCCTGATTTCCAATAGAAATTCCAATATTTCACTATTAAAATGGAAAAAATTAATTGAACTCGAAAAATTAGACCAAGAATTGTAATCAAGGATGTTTCAGGTTTTTGGTTTAGAATGCTGCATTGAATTTTCAATTTCTCACCGGTCCGCACCCCCATAATCAAATATTCTCCCTGGGAATGCGAGTACGAACAATTCAAAAAAGTATATTGACCACGTATTTTGCATCATTAATCTCGATATCTCTAATACCGCATCAAATTCGTCATCCAGTATCAGTGGAAATCTTCAATTTTAATTACAGCGAAATCACTTTATTATTACTGCACGTTATAGCTTCTGATCTAGCTTGTTCCCTTTTTCGAAAAATTGGAGGGAAATCTTACTTTTACAACCAAGATGATTTGGTTCAGTTTGGTTTTACCTTAAGGAAATTCCGGGCATCCTTCTCAAGAACAGGAACAATCGTTTTCCTTCCTTTTTTGAACTGAACTAAAATTTCATTAAGGAGAAAATATTCATTATTTCGAAGAATAGAATTGCAATTTCAACTCTGAGAAAATAACAGAAAACATTCATCTCTGCCTTTTTGAACTATCTCGTTTTCTATCCTGATACATAGATCTCGAAACTCTAGATGGGGGTCACATCCAAAATTCGATACAAAATTTGAATTCAGCGACTAAGAAACTTCTTCTCTAGTTTAATTCAAGTCAAATTTTTTCAAAATTAAGACAGCCCTAACAGCCTCCTCGACGTCTCTGAGGTAATGGTCGACAGGGCGGATTCCAGGGCTCAGGTTGAGAGCAAAATTAAAAAAGATACCCGTATTCGCTTGCTTGCCCTGCATTTCGTCACACTTGTTAGTCTTTGGAACTGCACAGTCTTTCACTGATTCGCGCACCTGTAGACGTACCAAGAGGGAGAGAACGCAGGTCGGATCTCGCCGGTCTAGCCGCACCAAGTTCGGAATCCAATATCAGAAAACCGTTTACATGAAGAAAGGTTCCCTTTGCTCGTTTTCTGAAGAACGGGAAAATACACGTATCCTCTCTTTTGCCCGAGCTCGAGTACCTTCCCGCGGCTACACGAACCTGTAAACGTTGTTCTGCGTTCGAATTAAGACATCATACATAAGCAGAAAGATGTCTATGACTTCTCGGCTACGGATGCATTTAACTCATAATAAGCGTATAAAAAGCATGCCAAATACTTGAGCCACACTGCCACACTTGCTTTGCTTCATTCGCACGCAGCTTTTGTCTTTTGTGTGTAGCTGAGGCCCGCATTCCTGTCGCGTCTATACCAGAGAGACGGCCATCGCGTCGCATTCTTTCCCTCCACGGCTACTCAAAAAGTCATTGTAACCCATAGATAATCGTCGTGACTGAACATTTTTCTGCATTTTGTGGCCCGGGGTTCCGCGACACCGAGTAACACCCGGCAAATTAGATTAAAACCATAAATTCACAAATCATTCGCTTCTTCTTCGCCTTTTTCTCATCGAACATGAACGTTTGTACTTTATTCCGGAAGGCGTCACTCCAGCTCAACTGTATATTCGAGAGACGGCGACAAACGTACCACTACGCACGATTTATCATGTTTTCGGGGTCGTTAATTCCGAATATGGCATCAAATGTTTAATTCAACCTCATCCGGAACTCTTCAATTCGAAAAAAATGAACACAATTAAATGAGTTTGAGAAATTCAACAACACCGTAACGTAACTACTCATATTCCTTCTGGGGTGGGGAGGGGGGTTGAAATCATAGAATAAAAAGTAAGTATATTCTCACCATGTTCAATTTTCATTAAATGAACAAAAGGAGAAAGAAACTTATAAGATATAAAGGATTCTGGAGGGTTTCTGTCCCAAGCCCCCACGCCCGTATTTACGCCACTGCAACAACATACCAAAATAGGTTGCTAAGTACGAATATTAGATCAGATTTTGAATCTGATCCTGATTTCCAATAGAAATTCCAATATTTCACTATTAAAATGGAAAAAATTAATTGAACTCGAAAAATTAGACCAAGAATTGTAATCAAGGATGTTTCAGGTTTTTGGTTTAGAATGCTGCATTGAATTTTCAATTTCTCACCGGTCCGCACCCCCATAATCAAATATTCTCCCTGGGAATGCGAGTACGAACAATTCAAAAAAGTATATTGACCACGTATTTTGCATCATTAATCTCGATATCTCTAATACCGCATCAAATTCGTCATCCAGTATCAGTGGAAATCTTCAATTTTAATTACAGCGAAATCACTTTATTATTACTGCACGTTATAGCTTCTGATCTAGCTTGTTCCTTAGAAAAGGAGAGACATTCTTCTCATTACTCGAGAAAGATCAACGACCAAGTAAAAAATAGGTACAATTTCTTTCTTTCCATCTGAAAAATGCAGAATTTTCTCCTCAAAATAAGAAGATAATGATTCCCTTTTTCCGAAAAATTGGAGGGAAATCTTACTTTTACAACCAAGATGATTTGGTTCAGTTTGGTTTTACCTTAAGGAAATTCCGGGCATCCTTCTCAAGAACAGGAACAATCGTTTTCCTTCCTTTTTTGAACTGAACTAAAATTTCATTAAGGAGAAAATATTCATTATTTCGAAGAATAGAATTGCAATTTCAACTCTGAGAAAATAACAGAAAACATTCATCTCTGCCTTTTTGAACTATCTCGTTTCTATCCTGATACATAGATCTCGAAACTCTAGATGGGGGTCACATCCAAAATTCGATACAAAATTTGAATTCAGCGACTAAGAAACTTCTTCTCTAGTTTAATTCAAGTCAAATTTTTTCAAAATTAAGACAGCCCTAACAGCCTCCTCGACGTCTCTGAGGTAATGGTCGACAGGGCGGATTCCAGGGCTCAGGTTGAGAGCAAAATTAAAAAAGATACCCGTATTCGCTTGCTTGCCCTGCATTTCGTCACACTTGTTAGTCTTTGGAACTGCACAGTCTTTCACTGATTCGCGCACCTGTAGACGTACCAAGAGGGAGAGAACGCAGGTCGGATCTCGCCGGTCTAGCCGCACCAAGTTCGGAATCCAATATCAGAAAACCGTTTACATGAAGAAAGGTTCCCTTTGCTCGTTTTCTGAAGAACGGGAAAATACACGTATCCTCTCTTTTGCCCGAGCTCGAGTACCTTCCCGCGGCTACACGAACCTGTAAACGTTGTTCTGCGTTCGAATTAAGACATCATACATAAGCAGAAAGATGTCTATGACTTCTCGGCTACGGATGCATTTAACTCATAATAAGCGTATAAAAAGCATGCCAAATACTTGAGCCACACTGCCACACTTGCTTTGCTTCATTCGCACGCAGCTTTTGTCTTTTGTGTGTAGCTGAGGCCCGCATTCCTGTCGCGTCTATACCAGAGAGACGGCCATCGCGTCGCATTCTTTCCCTCCACGGCTACTCAAAAAGTCATTGTAACCCATAGATAATCGTCGTGACTGAACATTTTTCTGCATTTTGTGGCCCGGGGTTCCGCGACACCGAGTAACACCCGGCAAATTAGATTAAAACCATAAATTCACAAATCATTCGCTTCTTCTTCGCCTTTTTCTCATCGAACATGAACGTTTGTACTTTATTCCGGAAGGCGTCACTCCAGCTCAACTGTATATTCGAGAGACGGCGACAAAGATGGCCTATCGGTAACGAGCTCGAACACGAGTAGGCATTGGCTTGAAACGGCGAACTTGTATCCAATTTGTATACTGAGTGTATAAAGTACCAAGCACCAACAGAACCACTCATCGCCATTCCGATACACTCACCTGTCGATTGTTGATTAAGAAAAATCCGCCGACAGATTATTTTAATTAAATGTCACACGTTTACGCGCGATTCGGTGTAAACATCGAGCCATTCCAGTGGCTAAGTTGGCGAGTGTAACAATGGCCTATTGTTCATCGCGCATAGTTTTACCTTAACGTGTATTTACTATTTTCGAGGATACATCGAACGTTTACAGATTCGTGATTTGCTGTGATTTTCGATTTGAAACGATTTTGGTGTTCGTGTACTCAAAGTAGGGTATTTATATTTTCGACGAGGCAACATCCGCCATTCCTGAATGAAGTCAGTCAGTCTTCACGTAGAGCGTTTAGTTTGCAGTCAGGACTCATACAAACAAGTTCTACAGCGAAGTTGTGAAACAATGTGTGGGTCTTTTCGGGGGCGATTCTTGCCCCTTTGCTTCTCATAGAAACTACCTTCCCATGAGCTAGTCCGCCGGCCAGCCGAGCCAGTCAAAAACGAACTTCGCCTCTACCCCGGTCTGAAGCGCGACTGCTTTACAGTCTAGCTATTTTTCATCGGCAGTATTAAAAGACTATTCAAATTGATGTGCGAGTTTCAACAGATCTGGATATCAGTCATTGTTACACGGTTATAATATATGTACATGTGCGACAAAGTTTATCAGCGAGTTTCGCTACGAATAGGGTTTTTGCATTTTTTGAACTGGAATGGAAAAATAACACACAGATTATCAACGAGTGCAATAATGTGGCACGTAACGAATTTACACTAGTCTGACTTCGACACTTACACAATTATAATCGCACTTGCAAGGAGTTAAAAGCAAATTTGACGAAGAAAGTGGTAGCTACAAATCAATTTAATTCAAAGTGCCACTGGTCATAGATCACCAAAGATAGTTATTTCTAAAATAATTTCATGTTTACAAAGCAGAAGAGAAAGTAATCAGCACAACTGCCACTTTTTATTTTTCATTTGACAGCTCTGATTAGGTAAATGACAGGCCATAGTAAACATTTTCTTTAGCTTCAACTTTAATAGTGATCAAGTACATAAAAGGCCAGCCGTTTTCTAATCTGCCCACTGTGAGGCATGAACATCCAATTTCGACTGCCATCTGTTTTCGAGCAGTGCTCATCCACCAGGGTCATGTTACTTTTTATTTCATCTGACCACCACCCTGATGGCCTAGCCCGCTTTCTTTTGAGATTATAAGGTTGCCATATTGTATAGTTGCTACACTCTATTTGTTTGTTCTCTTGCTTGCCATTTTTCCTGCAAATTTAAACTTCAGATTTCTAATTACCTATACTGTCTATTCTTTTTGCCTTAGTTTTTTCTAAGATTTATTTTTTAGTGACTTTATCTAGGAGTCTGCTAACTAGGTTGAATCACTCGTTGGATAGGTGCCCAGGTTTGAGCCCCCTATATGAGGACTGGCGTCACATAATTTTCTAGAATCCTAACTTTTGTATGAATTTTTATTTTGCTTTTAAATATCTTCTTATTCGACTAATAAGCCCTCCAAGCGTTTGTAATTTTGGCTTGTATCTCCTTTTTCGGTTTATTTCAAGCGAAATTATCTGACCCATATATGTGTATTTGTTAACCTGATCGATTGCTAGGTTGTCTATAAGAATAGAGCCTATCTAGTTCCTTTACCATAAATTTAGTTTTAGATTGGTTTATAGTTAAACCCACTTTCTCACATTCAGTTTTCAATTCTCTAGCTGTGTCCTTAAGTTCTTCAATACTGCTTCCAATGAGAACAATATTATCTGCAAATCTTCGATTGTTAATATATTTTTTCATTAACCCTGATACCTCTCCCTTCCCAGTTCAGTTTCCAGAATACACTTTCCAAAACACTATTGAATATGTTTATGGAAAGAGGATATCACCTTGTTAGACTCCCTTCTCCGCACCAAACTTTTCCCCTTTTTTGTCTAGTACTGTACACACTTCAGCTTTTTTGTAAAGATTTGAAAGAATTTTGTGTACTGTAGTTTTTTGTACTCCCTGGCTAGCTAGCACAGTCCATACACTGCTGTGATAGACTGAATTGAAGGTCTTATTGAAGTTTATGAAGAGCAAATAAACTTTAAGATCATATTCTCTTGCCCTTTATAGAATCTTATTGACTGTTTGAATGTGGTCCATACAAGAGTAAGTAATTTTCACAAAACCCAGCCTGTTTGCTTGACTGGTTCAAGTCAAGGTGATTGTACATTCTTTCCTTCAAAATTTTCATAAAGATTTTGCAGATGCTCGAAGAGCGGCTTATCAATCTATAAGTATTGAGGAGGTATCCTCTGCTAATAGAATCTCATTGAATATATAGGTAAGTACAGGTGTGATTGTTTCTGCTAAGATTTTTAGTATTTCATTCCCTAGATTACCTAGACTAAAGGCCTTATTATTCTCAAGTTTATTTAGGACATTCAGTACTTTGCTGGCTAGGATTGAAGGAATCTCCTGTTCATAGTCTTCATTGCAGTCCACCATTATTTCATCTCTGTCCTTTCTACTCTTGTGATCTTGATACCGATTTTTGTAGAAGTCTGTGGCTGCTTCAGTGATCTTCTCCCAGTCCAAGGTATCCCCTCTAATTTTGTAGCTTGGGTACTTTTTGGTAGAATTGACTTTCCACTACTTATTGCTGCTTTTACTTTTGTAACTGACCCCGATCCTTCCAAAATGCTATTTATTCTCCCCTAGTCATATAGTATGATGTCCTCTCTGACCTTTTGTCTTACTAGTTTATCTAGTTTAACTAGCTTGATCTTTGTTGTTAGTGATTTGAGTCTAAAGCCTCTCTTTGTATCATTGGAAACTCTGTTTGACATTTCTAGCCTCATTCAAACTTATATATGACTCTTCCAGATAAGAATGCAGTGAAGAGAATCATATTGGGCGGAGAACGCAGACAAATGACAAACTTTCCAACCAAGTTCATTAAAAAAAAGTTGAGGCTTTTTTGATGACTTTGAGTTGCAGGACAACTTGTATAGACTCGGAGCCGTTCTTTATCTTCCAATCTTTAGCCCACACAGCAGTATTATCGTCTGTGGATTGGAAGTTTTGTATTGTCACATGGTAGTTATGGTGAAATGAAGAGACTGCCATGCCATCCTTAAATAGTGCCACATTTGTATCTATGCTATGAATGCTATGAGGAATGTCAATGGTATTAAAATCGTATAAGATCAGAATTGAGATGCTGCCTTGCGGGATTCCAGTCCGGGTTCGTTTGGTCAGTGAAACATTGGGCCCATTACCTGTTGAGCATAGAATTCCCAAATATTTAAATATTCCACATAGAAGGCCAAGATTGTACAGAGTTCTAGGGGTAATATATTGTGCAGATTGTGAATGAATCCAGCATATGCCAGATCTGGTCAAAGACATTAAAGCCAAATTCTACATCAGGAATATGATTGTTACTATCAATGAGGGATACGACTTCGCAGTATTTTTTCTACCAAATAATTGAGCCATAATAAGTAAAAGCAAGATTGGTCTACTCGAAGATGAGTTTCGTAGGTTTTCCAGATTTTAGAATAGTGACGATCTTCGCAATTTTCCAGGATTTGGGAACGTGTGTTAGTCTTAGTGTAGCCCTGATCAAGTAGATTAAGTACGCAATACCTTTTTTGGTTCAAGCTTACATACTCTCATTTGATCTAATTAGGGAGATTTTTTTTTGAGAGAGAATCAAGCCCTTAGGCCACCTCTGTTGGCCTAGAAAATTCAATTAGACGTGCTGACTAACTCCAAATTTGGAATGATGGAGGATTCAATACGGTTTGACAGAACAGTCTACTTGAGATACGAAAGCAGGAAGTTTGCTTTTATCGCTAGTTCCCTAATTGATACATGGTTGCTATAAGGCGACTGATTCCACCAGATCGCTTGCCTGAATCCCTCGGAGTCTGCCTCTGTAAGTTTTCAACGCTCAAACACAGGAAAGATTTTGTTATTTGGGCCAAAACAGACTTCACGCATGGTGGTAAGGCTGATCCAGATGCCACGAATGTGACGCCGTTGTTCAGGTAGTCTTTAATGTAATTCTTTATTACAAAGCTATACCCCGTACTGCCTCGTGCTTGCTGAGATCTCATGAAAGATCAATGTCTGCCGACGCACACGAGTAAACGATGTGTATAAATTTGGTGAATGATAATTATCGACATTCGACAGTCGTGTACCTACATATCTTATGTGTGTCCACCCGGGACCGTGAAATTCTTGAAATCCATTTCGACTCGGCGAGCTTTTCCTTTCGAAAAAATCGGTCAAGTCTGAGCTGGATGATGTATTAAAAATGCGCAGACACCTAAAGTGACGCGCACGGTATGGTACCTCGAACTTAAACGTTATCATTAACGTATTCGTTTTGGTGAGTTTCCATATGGCACTTCAGACTCGAGACACCATGTCATTCGTCATCATTAATATCTTAATGATACTGTTTGCGCCTCTCCGTGGTTTGTACTCTCTGTAATTTTCGCTGCTTTTATATTAAATAAGCATGCCTAATGGAGTCACCTGCAGTCCCGTGCATCGCCCTGTAACGTGTTATTTGTGACGACTGTCTGTGTTTTCTATGTATGTGCGACCGACTGTTATACATCAGTGCTCTCGTATCCACATCTCTTTTTCTCTACTTTCATCGCGACGTTTTGTAAAACGCTCACACTTCGTCCAGTGGCGGCGACTTTCATTTAGCGGTGCACCCTAAACGATCAGAGTGTAGCATATGCTACCCAATACTGGAAGAAATGGATTTAAGTCCCAGCAGTTGGACACTCTTGTTGGGATAGGTTACTCAGATTAATTTAAGTCTGTCTCCGGATCCAGTGAGGTCTCTTAAGACTAGGTAGATCGTCTGAGGACTTATTAAGACTTTGAAGACTAGTGACGCCGCTATCAGAATCTTTTTGAATTGACAAGACGTTTTGCAACTGTGTCACTCTTAGAGGTCTGGTTGGCCGAGTGGATAGCGCGTTACTGTCGGAAAACGGAGGTCCCGGGTTCGAGCCTACACAGCAACTCGCCAGATTTCGACCTAGGCCGGTTTTTTTGTCTGAAGGGAAGAGGGCTAAGGCAGCTGTAACAGCCTCCCCGACGTTTCTGAGGTAATGCTCGAAAGGGCGGATTCCAGGGCTCGGGTTGAGAGCAAATTAGAAGAGAGCTGTGTCACTCTTGTGACTCTAGAAGAACTTTAACAAAACCGTCAAGACTTATTCCGAAAGCGACCTCAACGACCCGGACTAAAAGAGGTACCAACGAGCCTCTTATAGCACGCGCTAGTGCTACACACACCTCCATTCAACCGATGCTTTTTCCACCTCTCAGCCGGATCGCCTGTAACTTGGTCTTTGCTGAGTGGAGTTGGTCAGGACTGCCGATGATTCTTAGCTCAATACAAAGTAATATAATTAGGTTTTCGGAGGCAAAGAGGAAAGGAGAAGGTATCGTAAACAGAAAAAATAACAACTGGTTCCCCTTTTATGGTGAAACAGCTGGCTATCGAGGGGTCGGCTTCTACATTAAGAAAGAGCAATTAAATGAAGTGATACAAATTAAAAATTAAACTAAATAATTCTGCTAACTTAGCAATTTTCCAAGTCTATGCTCCAACATTAGGATCCAGTGAGGAAGATATAGAGATGGTGCATTTTACTCCCGCTTAGAAAGGACTTACAACAGGGAGAACGATTGTTATTCTATCGTAATGGGGGACTTCAATGCAAAGATTGGGAACGAGGGCCCTATCCGTCGGTGTTAGGCAAATATGCTATGAAAGTTACAAATACAACGGGGAAAAAGCTATCGTAGGTACCAGTAACTTGAAGGTGGTTGGCTCCTTTTTTAGGAAAAAGCCCAAAGGGAAATGGACTTGGAGCTCCCCCAGTGGGCAATCTAAAAACGAGATAGATCGTATGCTGACTAATAAAATCAAAATAGCCAAAACCTTCGATACTCTTGCTAACTTCTCCGTATACAGATATCAAGAGGCAAGTAGATTTTTTAAGAGAAAAATTAAGCGTGCTCAAGTATGAGAAGAGGGTGGACATGCAGAATAAATACAACATCCTAATGAAGATTGTCACCTTAGTGGCCAATGAAGTAGGGAAAGCAAAAGCAAAGCCATCCACAGATGACAAGATAAACGTAAAATGGAAGGAACTAATTTCTCTAAGAACTTGAATGAGTTTTGAAGAGTTTTACGTAATTTTGGAAGAAGTGAGATGAGTCTCAAGAGTTTTAAACGAGCTTCTGCAAGTAAAATGATCGTTTGACGCCCGTCATCGGATACTAATGGGAATTCACATTCCATAGAGTAAGAAGGTCTTTCTATCTACATCAGTTTTTTGTTATTCCTTGAAGAACAGGGTAGTCATTTTCTGAAAAACCGGAAAAAGTCAGGGAATTGCTATAATTTTGATCAAAATCAGGGAACTTTTCGAGGATAGTGAGAATTGAAGAATATGTACTATTTTTCAATAATAAATTTTTGCATAAGGCGTAATGACTTATTTCTTTTACGAAGTATTTTCTAAGCTGTGTACAATACTAGCTGGAAAAATTCCGGGGAAATTTGAAAAATTGGTCTGGAATACCGGGAAAAGCCAGGGGAAAATTATTCTGAAAAAAAATGACTGCTCTGAAGAAAGAAAAACGAAAAAAGTGATCACTGTCAGTTTGTGCAAGGTGTAACAATAAAATAGCAATAGCCATTAGTAATAGAACAAAGGGTATTAAACAGAACAATGAGATTTTTGGCTTTAGGGTTGAAGCTGACAATCTAAATTTTGTGACTATCTTGCCGCTTAGATTTACACATGTTAATTTCTCTAGTTTTATATTTCTCGTCTTATAGTGAGCAAAGATTTCCCGCAACCTTTCCCATTCGTTTAAATTGCTGAGGTTGCGTGTTCAGATAACGTGGGGTTCTCAGTTCTCACTTTGTGAAAATATGTAGTTTTTCCTGTTTGGATTCTTCTGACAAATATTTGGGACACACCTGACTCCAACGCAAGCACCATTGAAAATCCCTCCTTGCGTCTTCGAGGTACAATATCAAACACCAGTCAATATGATATAGACGACTATATTAATATCTAATTTTGGTTCGGTATGTACATATTTGAAGGGTAAAGAATCAAAACTCATGTATGCCATTTTACTTCAAGGGTGCAAATAGGCAAAATATTGAACACGGGTGTAGGAATATCTTTGTTGCGCCTGTGAATGTGCGATGTATATAACATATTCCACGTTCACAGGCGCAGCAAAGATATTCCTGCACCCGTGTACAGTATTTTGCCTATTTGCGCCCTTGAAGTAAAATGACAAATGTGAGTTTTGATTCTTTATCCTTCATTTGTATCATACATTATCTGCGAGTTTCTTTTGGGTGACACAGTGCCTTTAAAAAATCTATTAATGTTTATTAGGCGTCCTATTTTCCTTTTTAAATGGAGGGTAATCAGAAGGTTGATTTATGTGTTCATCTGTTGTCTTTTAGTCCGGGTATGTATTCCGTCTATTTCCATTCTTATCTCCTTATTTGTTTCACTGTATCGACCTTATTTTACTTTATTTTTAATTTGCGTTAGTCTTGCATAATCTTTTCGTTGAAGTGTCTTTGGAGTTTTGAATTGGGCTGAATTTCTCGGTGATGTTTGAATTTAAGGCTTCTGTAGGTTAGTGCTGGTATTATGCACATATTATTAGAAATCTGATTTGTTTGATAGTTGTTCAATGGGCCTTTAAAAATCCTTTGAACATTTTCTTCAGTGATTAACTGATCAGTATTTGATGGACTTTTGTCATACTTGTATTACTTTCTATTTAATTCGGGTTCTCGAAGTTGTTGACCTGCGTCTTTTGTTATTTCACTCCTTTTTCCACTTACCCTAAATCCTTGGGGTTATCATTTTTTGCTATTATCTTCGTTTTTGTTTTGTTTGTTTATTGTTAGCCTTGATTTTGTGTCGTGTTCTTCGAAGTCCTAAACCATTTCATTCGGTTCTTCTAATGAGTTAGAGGAGAAGAATTATATCATCTGTGAATTTTGAATTTGTTATTTCTTCTCAGTTTATAATATTTATCTCTTTGTTTTCTCAATTCGATTTTCTAGAAGTTTCCTTTAGAGCACTGTTGAATATCAGCGGTAACAGCCGATCCCCCTATTTTACTTGTTTTTTAATCATTGCTAAGTGTGGCCCTTCTAGCTTCTAGGTCAGTTATTTTTCCGGCTTTTAGTTCGCTGTACATTTCTCATAATTTTAAAATTGTCTGGGATTCCTCGGGTCCTGAGAGCCGTTACCGTGATTTTGTGTTTTAGCGTATCAAAGCTTTATTAAAATCGATCAAGGCAATATGGATTGGTATTCGATGCCTTTTTTAATTATCTGGTCCATTATATGCGTATGTCCAGTGGTCAAAAAGAATGTTCTAAAGCCAGGAGCTGATAATAAAAATGTGATTGAAGACACCAATTCCAAGAAATGCTTCGTCCGTTTAATCGAAGATGCGATTTTAACGACATCTATTGGTCGAATGTGGAAATGTAACCATATCAGAACAGTGAAAAGTACCTAATCCATCATTATATATGTGTTCAAAGATCTCGCGTGTTCGGGACCCGTTTCTAAAGTGCTTTGTCCCGGCTTAGTTTCATTGGGAAACAGCTGTTTTGGACTAAGCTTTTTTTGGAATTTGTATCTTCAGTTATGTTTGACTTTCAGCTTATCTTGGTTAATGACCATGAAGCAAAATACTCAGCCTGTTATACAATTAAACTTTTTTTTTTTTTGAGAAAGTAAGAGGGAGACGAAGAAGAGTATGAGGATTTTTATGAAAGACGTTTGTGAGTTAGATGGTAAAGTTAGTTGTAGCTTTGGCTTATGGGGCTTATGGGTCTTAATATCTTTCAGGGGCCTAAAACCTCGAGGCAAAATGTACCTACGGATTATTCATAAGGCTTACCTCTCACAGACCTGATTTGAACCACCTATACAGTGATCACCGTAGCCTCAGTATTAGATTGGCGATGCCTCTTCTAACTCTTCTTCTAGATCAGATACGAAAAACAACCTTGAAAAGTTGAGTAAATTAAAGTTGTTCCAGTTAATTTCCCGAAGGCATTTTTTGAAAAAATATGATCCATTTCATAGCTAGACATTTGACTTTTTTTTTTCTGTCCCGGTCTTCGTGGAGTTAATATTTAGAATCAGTGCAAGTCCAAATGCTTCCTTTTTGAAGGCTCCAGCACTTTTGGCAACGTAACATGGAACAACGAAATAGATCTGTTCATGTGTTCATACTTCATAGTTTTCCTTTGACATTCTAGCTGAGATATCTATCTACTCGTACCTATTGGAATTTGGCGTGTCCAAAAAAGGGGTCCTTTTGGTCGTCCATATTTACAATCCATACCGATTCCGATGACATATTTGAATCTTTCTCCGCTGGATCGTTTTCCCTCTCTTCGGCGAGACTTTCTTTCATCTCGTTTGGACGCCATTTCGTGTAATTCGTGATCCATGCGTCGTCCAGACCGATGGTCGCGGTGTGCATTTCATCGTGCCCGGCTGCTACTGTACTTCGACCACGCTTGAACTTGATGAACTTTTCAGGGTAAATTGACGCGTGCTGGACACGATCGAGAAATAATGTCGAAGCTGTTTACGATGCGAAGGAGTGCGTACCCACAAACACGACCAATGCTCATGTTTCGGTAGTATTCAAATTTTTTTCTAATAACGTCATTTGTATTCGGAGAACTGACCGGGTAGACTGTACGTACACATTTTGTTTTCTTCATTTCTGTTTCTTTTCTTTTTTTTTAACTCTTTCCTTTTTTTTTTCTCGATCGTGTACTCGTCGCATATATAATTTCCGGTACGAAGCGTGCGCCCGTTCAGTTCGTACATGTCACTAAAGTATTCGACGTGAATTGAAAACTCTAACGCGTCGAACGTTCTTGGACGTTAAAACGTGCCTACGTGAGCACGTATAACCTTTGCGAGTACCGTTAGTCCAGAAGCAGGTAAACTCGAAGACGGCGTGGGTTGTCGCTGCTCACACGTCGAACCAAAAAAGTTACTGATTTGGTATCAAAGTTGTATATTTTAGTAAGCTTTATTTTTAACCCAAAGCACTGGGTTCCGAGAACTGCAGCGTTCTTTTCCGCTGGCGGCCGATAACTCTATCGTAGCTAAGATAAAGAAAATTGAAGGAAGGTGAGAGGATGAGACATCCTGCTGTATCGAACGAGAAACCGATAATTTTTATCGTATAAAATCCGGAAATTCATAAGGAAGTTCGTGTTTCATTTGATGAATTATCGAAGGACGTGTTTCGATTGTTTCATCTCGAACGCCCCCTCACCAAAACCGATTTCTGCTTGCTAGAAATGACGTAAGCTGAATAAGAGATTTTATCTCTGTGTTAGTTTGCTGTCAATCATCCGTAGCTGTAATACAAAGATGTGTAATTTATTTTTAAACTGACAAATGCCCTGAAGGATCAGTGCTCACCTAGGTATTTTTAGGCAATAGCAGCTTCCCTGTTGAAGTTTGTGGATATCTGAATTTCTCCCCACTTTCTGAAAAAGTAAGTGCTCTGGAGGTTAGCCCCCGGAGACATATTACTCTATCTCCGCCTCTGAGTTGTAGGTGGATCAACTGCAAGCAGTGGACTAGCAAAATAGATGTGTAGAATGTAGAGAGCATCAACAATGTTAACATCTCAGAATTTTCACACCTCGAAATTTGTTGATCCAAGATTCATTGATTTTATCGGGATTAGACTCCTCGTCGAATCGGTACGTGATTATTATGAGATTGACAGGGAATGCGACTCATTGACTGTTTAGCCAACTCTCAGCCGACCCAGTGTTGAGAATCTAGCTCTGTTCACTTAGACAAATTTAACCTGGAATTGTTGATGATGCCAACGCGAATGTACGAAAAATCAAAAATGATATTCTATGTACGGTGTTCAAGGGTCAGCTTGTGTACAGCCTTGTATTGATGGTTAAGATTAACTAACCAGCTCTTTGTTGAGAATCTACTCACAAAACTCATTGCAATGCTTCCATGATTCATTTGGTTATGCTAAGCGAATTTTCAATACAACTGAATTGTTTACAAATCATAGTTCAGCTTTAGTTCAGTTTCATGTTAGAATAAGACCTCTTTACAGGTTCTCTGTCAACTGCTGCCATCTATCAGAAAGTCGTTCTACTATTATGAATATTTCCTCTCGGTTACGAATGCAACTTTTGGAAAAATGAAAACAAAACATTTTCATTCTGGCGTATATTTGAACGCTATTCAGCCAAAGGGAACCAACCAACATTTGTAAACAAAATGAGTTATTAGTATCGTTGGAAGGAGCGTAAAAATTAGAATTTTTCAAAATTGGGCCCCCGATTCAAAAGTGTGTACTCACGTTGAAAAAAGCTTATCAGTAAACGCTGTCATATAGTTTCTATATGGCTCTTGAACTTCGAAGCACGTGTTCTCAAAAAGCGGTTTTTGCTAGTTGGTTCCCTTTTGCTGAATAGCGTTCATTTGTTTTATCGCATTGACATTGGTACCGTGTCTGAATATTAACTTCAAAGCTTCAACATTTCAGATTTGGTTTTGTTTTATCAATACCAGTGTAGGAAGTTAGCGCAACAACATTAGGGATGCGGAGAAGCCGGTAGCTGTAAGTCAGAAGCCGGTAGCTGTAAGTCAGAAGCCGGAAGTTTTTGCAGTTTTAAAGTCTGGTCCAGTTAAGTAACATTATTTGCAACCCGCAATACACATCGATAATGGGCATTTTGAAGTTGGGGGAAGGACGAGTTCAAGAACACGTTATCAGCGCCGTGAAAGAATTATGTTTCCTAACTGGACTAGACTTTAGGATAATGTTGAGAAGCCAGAAGTTGGAAGCTGAAAGTTTTTCAGTTTCCAATCGGCTTTTTACAATTTTATGAAATTCTTTTTTATTTTTTAATCCAAAGAAGTAGAAGAAAAAGAGAGAAAAAATAAGTTAATGAAAGTGAAATTGTGAGAAGAAGTAGAAGCAGCTGGAAGCTAGAAACCGGAAGCCGAAAAAAATGGAAGTTAGAAGTTCATGTTCATACACTGAGGCTGGAAGCTAGAAGCGAGAAGCTAGATGAGAATTGGAAGCTAGAAGCCGAAAGCGGAAGCTGTATCGTTCAGCTTCCGCATCCCTGATACCTTGAACAACACCTTTTAAAAATGAAGCTAGCGAAAAGCTCATTTTATTGACTTTAACTTACCAGCTAGTCAACGAATGCAGTAGCGAACACCCTCTTTTTCTTACTAAATAAATGGAAAATTATGCGAGGTGAGGGAACACACGTCGTACTAAAGACATTCTGTTTGCAATCCCCTATAAAATAATATACCAAATATGATATCCGTAGCGTAATAGGAACCACTACAGGGGGCCACCAAAGAAGGAAGATTTGTCGAAATGCCGTCAACTGGGGTAATATCGGACGCCGATAGTAATATCGGCCATTCATGACTTGTTTACTGATAATGATACTAGTGCTCCTACTACAAATCATGAGTACCCGATATTACCACCAGTGTCCGGTATTACCCTAGTTGACGGTACTTCATAATTTGTAAGATATTTCACGAATGCGAAGAAAAAACAGGAACCGTACTTTTTGGGTGGCCTCTTATAGTGATTTCTGTTGTGTTACGGGCATCTTGTTTGGTATTATTTCACAGGAAATTACCCATAGAATCTTTTTAATCCAATAAATGTTTCTCGTATCTAGTCATATTTTCCATTTAATTTGGAAAAAATACCGAAATGAAAATATACCAAATTTTTAAATGATCTCCTGTGGAGGTGCTCGTTTTCTAGTGAAAGGGGTCGTATGTGGTATAATTTTGTAAGAAATTTTCAAGAATGTATTTCTGATTTAGTGAACTATTGCAATATTCCTCAGACTAGTCGAGTAATTTGGGGAGGGGGGGAACTGTCGAGAGGGGCACATTCATCACCATAGTAGAAAATGCACTCGGGTTATGGGTGTGGGTTGTTAGTGGTTCGATGTGAGGAGTTGCGATGCAGCTGCCAATTAGAGTTGGACCGCATATGGAAACCGATGGCCTGCCAAATATGGGTCCTTGGGAACCGCTACCCCTATTCCTGGAAACTTCCCTGAAATGGCTGCGCTCAAATAGGAGGAGGGTCGCTTGAAGGTAAACTAGCTGTTTACGTCATTTTTCCTGCGAAAAAGTTCCTAGCTTATGCAAATCCAAGTTTAAGCCTCATTCCGAGGAGGTCGCTGCAAAAAGGTAAAATGAAAGGAATTGTTGCGTATGTGTTTATCGGACGAAGACGCGCCTATCATTCATGCATCGAGTGCTAACGAAACCTGCATGTAAAGTAAACGTCCCTCAATGTAAAGCGTTTTTACATGAAAAAATTGCTGGCCAGTAATTTTGTATCGGGGAATCGAACCCGCGTCCATTGAAACATTTGACTGAAATGCAGCAATCGTCTGTAACCACTCGGCCACAGAGCGAATTACAAAATAGCGACTTAAGAACGCATTTAAATATTCACAACGTAGTACAACTTATACCATTCGTTGTTAACCGTCGTTACGTTTTTGCTGTCTACTACCTGTGCATGCTGTTTGTGCACGTGAACAAACTGAAGACAAGACTGTGATACTGTACTTTGTGGTAATTAACTGAGCAAATTAAATTTTTGAATTAATTACGCACACAAAAATCACCTGTCTATAATTTAAATAAATAAATAGGTGAAAAAAATAAAAATAAAATACAGACCATGTCAGCGAAAAACATTGCCGCTTCTGATCAAGTAGTATAAAAAATATCTTCCACGACAAGAGCCAAAAGTGAGTTTACACGACTCGAGAATTGCTCACTTGCTACGCTCGTTCGGAAACTTTCCCTCGCCATGTAAACACTCACTTTTGACTCTTGGCGTATAATATACTATTTTCAGTCCTTTCTTCATACTAACGATTTGACCCACTCATCAACTTTCTTGATCGACTTTCAATCAATTTGCAAAGAATTTACTAACTGATTGTTTGAGAGAAGATTCGTTTTTCCAGTCCTGCTGTTTTAACTTGAGAAGGAGCTCTTTTGCCATTCCTTCAAATTGCTTCAGATTGTTTGAGATTAGTAAATATCATCGACAAATCTGAGATTGCTGAGATATTCTCCTTGGATCTTTATCGCCTTCTTTTTCTATCTCATTGTTTTGAAGACTTCATTTAACAGACAGTTGAAGAGAATGGGGGAAAGGGGGTTCCCCAGTTTAACTCCCTTTTCTATGTTTAATTAGGGGCCTGTGATATCAGTTTGTATTCGTGCTTTTAGATTGGAATACACATCTATTATCTGAACCAGGTATTCTGAGACTCCTTGGATTCTTAAGGGCGTGTAGCAAGAAATTTTGGTTAATCGAGTCGAAGGCTTTAGTATAGTCTATTAGTAGAAGGTGAAGTTCTGGTTGATATTCGTTGCACTTCTCGATTAACTGTTTATGACTTGCGAGTGCTCTATCGTTGAGTACTGTTTTCGGAAACCGGCTTGCTCTCTAGGTTGTTGTGAGGTCAGGAGATTCCTCACTCTCTGTTCTATTACTTTGGTAAATATTAAAGGCTTATTTATTTATTATTTATTGAATACAACAGCCGGTGCTGGAGGGTACAGTGGGGTTTTTTCATTCGAATTTATGTAACTACACTCGATGTTCCAGCAGCACATGTACGCGTTGTTTCCTCGCTGCATTCTAGATTCGCCGTACTCGTATCATCGTTAAATTACGGTAACTGCGATTTGGTGTAATTTCCTCGATCATCGGCTTCGGCGGTTTTTTTCTTTTCTTTTTTAGAGCGAGAGAGTTTGCGCTTGAAAGTACCGACACATGTAGTAGATCGTCATTAAAGGTATCTGTTAGTCGAGTTCGTAGTACGAAAATCGTCATTAAATCGCCCATTTCGTGTATACACGTTATGTGTATGTTCGACTATCGAAAAATCAGATCGACGAGGCATGTAGGGCAGAGTTGGTACAAAGTACGATGGTACAGAAAAACGTGAACCGGCATGGCTGCTCACAGGATGGTGGTGACATGAGGAGCGGAACCATGGACTGTTAATAATGGCCTCAATATTTGGTCTTCGCGTATCAAATCCGTGTGTGAATTGCAGAAGGCACCCAACCATACCAACTACTCTGTCATCTATTATCGAGTACACTTTTTTTTTTTTTTTTGTATACCAATGCTGGAGTTCACGTGTACACTTGTTCCCGGACAGACAGACAAGTTACCGACATTTGTCCAGTTTTTCGGTTACCCAGGCACCCTGCTTCTGAGTTCACTTTGCTCGTTCGATCAGCCCTCATGTGCGGGCCCCGTGATGCTATGTCTGCGAGTTCCAAACGATCCTCCGATTTTCGGAAAGAGGAAACGCGTAATGAGCGATTTCCGCGCCGATGAGGAAAATCAGATTTGCAGAAAAGTTTTTCGGCGAGTTAATTAAAGAATTTGATGTGTTCTGCGCTCACGCGGATTTGGGCGGAGAGGGGTGGGGGTGTCATTTTTCCTCTTATTTTTTTCGTTAACGGAATCTCTGCGCGATGTGCGTCTTGTGCGGCAAATTACTTCCGTTTTATCGTTATGTCTAATCTTGTTTATGTAGTTCAGGTTTCTGCACACGGGGCCGGCCGTCTGCGTGTTATGTTTGCACTTTGCACGGGCTTGGTCTGCGCTCGTGTTTAAATGCTCGGATACGGCTGGACGGCCGGAGAATGACAGACCGCCGAAGGTCGTGTTTTGACAGCGGACTGGAGCAGAACGACCGTCAAATGATGTTGCGAGAAATGACAGCGGCGGGCCTTCCTGGGAGTAGAATGTACTTCTATGTGAACGCTCCGGCCACCACACTCAACAAATATATTGAATCCGGAGAACTGAGACCATGGTTGGTCATAGCGAGATCAGTCAAGGCGGATTGAGGACCTTCTTTGTCAGAAAATATCTGTCGCAATTCTTAAACGTTCTAGGGACAAGATTTAGAGTCAATGGAGAATACTTTCAACCAGCCCTCCTCTTCCAGAATGAATCACATGACTTCTCCAAGAATTATGCACCTCTGTACTCCTGGTTTCATCTTTTCGTCTTCAAAATCCATTTAAATCGTAAATCTGAATAAGAAGCCAATACTGATCGTTGAGCACACCTACTAGCAGATGGAATCGGATGTCGGCCTTTATCTCGACCATCATGAAGAAGAAGATGCAGGCAGAGTGGTCGAGGCAGAGGACCGACAAACAAAGCTCGGCCTACACTATCGAACAAACTCTGTACTATCCTAAAAGAGCTGCTGCAGCTGCTGCGGACCCCCCGGCAGGGCTCATCCGCCGTCTCTACCTTCCTGTGTCGCCACACGTACCAAGGCGAGGAGGTGAGAGGTGATTGAAGAGGTAGCGTCTTCGGTTGTGGTGCACCCAAATTCCAAGTTGGTGCTGAGTGAGCGTTAACTTCGGTCAATTGGGAGTGCTATGGTGATCCTTGCAGGACAGCGCGCACCGGCAGCGAAACGACGAAATTGGGGTTTGGACCGGCTTCAAAGCGTCCCTTTGGCCACAGATGCGATATTCGAAAGGGTAGTTTCCGGGGCCGGTGGTGCGGTGTTTCAGGAGCCACTTTGGCATGCGTGCATCGCCCTACGTTCCACCAGACATTATACCTACTGCGCCATCCTTTTCCAGTTCCATTATCGAGATTTTTTCGGCCATGCTGGTGCTTCTCTAGTACCGGTGTGAAAACGGAGGGGTGGGGTTGGGTAAGTATCCCTCTCCCTACGCTGTCAAAAAGAGAATTTCAGAATGCATTTTAGCACATTAATTACATCAATAAGATGACTGGATATGTGCTGTAGCGACCACTAACCCCCCTCCCTCCCCTCCAATACGGAGACCTTTCTACGCTGGTGTTTCTTAGTCTCGAATTTTTTTGCGGAGCTTTGTTGTACTCTTCAAGGTTGTTGGTTATATTATCTCTATACACTAGAACTTTTGCTTCTAACCTCTCTCTACCTCAGTGATGTCTGAACATTGTACCCAAAATCATTTACCCCTCCCCCCACAAAAAAATAATAAAAATGAAAAAATACTCAGCAAGAAAATAAAAATTAAGACGGAATTTTCATAGAAGAAGATGTGTTGAGCTGATATGAAACATAACGTTTGGTACAAATTATGACTTTGAAATGTAGACAAATATGTCGCAGACGGGAGAGCATTTTCATGTCTCGATTTTAATGTCGATTTATCAGTGATATTGGTAGCGAAACGTATACGATACTCAAATTGAAACGAAGAAGAAAAAAAAGAGGGGAAAAAAAATATATAATTCGACCTGATCATACACTAAAAAAAAAATGTCCATGGAAATCTCGGGGGATTCCGAATTCCGTCCCAAAACGGTGTTTTTTCGCCGGATTGAGTCCTTGGTTAGCGCGTCCCGTGTTCGGTTCCTTCGTACAATGCATTAGGCAACATATTACGCTGTAAATGAGCTTTCCATGGAGCACAACACGAAAATACAACGAAATCAAACGCACAGCAAGCTGACTCACATCCGTATTTACCATGTCAAGTTCACAGCTTTACCTGACAGATCATTAATTACATACTTTTTGACCGTTTGCATTAATGTTACCCAGTGGCGAATCTAGAAATTTTCCAAGGAAGAAGTTTTGAAAATAAAACTTTTTCCACCTCCGCTTCCTAAAAAACCGAGATGGATGTCATTTTAAATAGTTTTTTGAAGACAAGTTTCATAATGTGATTGAATCGTTTCAGAATGAACATTATAGACTGTAGTGCTGCAGGTCCGAACCCCCCCCCCCCCCCATACATCCGTTGCCACTGGGTCTTACAACATTATCGTGCGTTTGAAGGTCATTTTTACCAGAATAAAAATCTGTGCACAAATTTTAAGGTCACATTCAGAACATACACGAGAAATAAAGCCAAACGTGGATATTACATTTGTTTTTACAGATTTATAAATAATTCTAACTGAGCCTTTTTTTGTTTTTTTTCCCTTATTTACCACTTCAAAAACAGTTTGTAGACGAACCAAGGGTCCAGGAACAAGTCGATCAGCGGAGTCGAAAGTGAACAATAAATAGGCTTGGGGTTCCAATAAGTATCAAAATTTGTTACTATGTGTAACGTACTACGTTTTCTAAAACCCAATATGGAAAAGAAAATTCTGTTTAAGATTGGAAAATAATTCTATTGAAAGTAGATAAGGACCCCCTTTGAAGTTACCTGGAATTTCGTAACACACGTTTTCAAACCAATCAGATTAGTCAATCTGCTGACATCCACAGCTGAATTTTAGGAAATCCTGCTCCCAATAAACAATACATTTCGAGGAGGAGGGGTAGATTTTTTTCGTTTGTTCGAAATCTAATGGGGATATTTTCGGGAGTTATATTGTGCCCATTCTCACATCCTACCGAGCAGCTCATAATGCTTACGGTTGGTAAGTGTGGAAATTAAACGTAACGCTGAAATTCGAAGAAATTACTCACCCCTTGAATGAGCCACGTACATAATATTACGATCCAAACTCACCTGTAACATAGAAAGAGAAGAGATATGTTAGGTACGTAGTTTCAAATTTTCTGAGAAGGGGGAAGGGGGACTTACGGTTCATACCCGGATAGATCCCCTCTTGTAATTTAGATACATATGGGAAAGGATGACGGGCTCTCAGCCAGTTTAAAAAGTTTGAACATCCCTTCTATCATGCTACACTCGTGATTCCCTCTATTCTTTATGCTGAGCACTCGTTTCTGATTGACAGTTTCTGAACTTCTCCAAACCTTGGCAAAGATGAAGCATATAACAGGGGTGTTAAGAATCCACTGCTGCAAAACGCTAGAGGTAACACCGCATCGATGAGTCAGTCCGCCTGCACTCTTCATAATTCGCATGAGTGTTTGTTCGATTCGCGTTTGGACGTTAAAGAGTCGCTCTCTAGCGGCCTAATGAAATGCGGCGTGCTGATTGGTGTATTTGGATGAAAAGATAATCAGGGACAAATAATAACAGCATTTTTATTGGTAAACTACATATCTTTTCCACAGTTCGCTCTCGCGACACCTGTGTCACGAGCAGCAGGGGATGGAACTCCCCCTTTCTTCCAGTTGTTCCTCGTTAACCGCCCATTTTTGGGCATATGCCTCCCCCTTACCTTCCATTCCTTCCTGTCCTGCGTATGTCTTCTTCAGGTTGGACCCATATCTTTGAAAAATTCATCCTTCCAACGTGTAACCGGCCTCCCCGTTTCCCTTTTTTGATCATATGGAACCCACCCCTCCACCTTCCTTTCCGTTTCCGACCTTCCTCCTTCCTGCCTCATAATATGTCCTGCATACCTCCATTTACATTTTTTAACTTCCCCTCCTATGTCGCTCAGTTGAGTTGTCCCCTTTATAACCGAATTTTCAATTTCATCTTTTTTCTTTAAACGAAGCATACTCCGTTCCATACCTCTTTGAGTGACTCTCAACTTATTGATATTACTTTTAGTACTTGCCCACGACTGGGCTCCATATGTCATTGCTGGTTTAATACATGCGCTCCACACTTCCGCCTTAGTTCTTATAGGCAATGAATCGGGGACAAAAATGTTCTGCAAAAAAACTCAAGTTTGGCTCACCTGAAAGGAAGTGATAAGGGGTGACACTTTAGTTCTCTTCAATACTGAGAATGCTAGAGCTCATTTCACCTGTACATGTTTGGTGGTAAAAATACCCTGATCATCTTTTCGTCCACTATATTAGCGCACCTATAGGAGTGTCCAAACGTCAATACACTTCGCACGTTAGAGTGACGAGTTCGGCGTTCGTATACTGCGTACGTTATCTCCATATTTACGCATGCTCGTGTGATCTTGAACGCCAATTATCTTGGTTGGTATGGGATTCACGAAAAGAAAACATAGATATCATTTTTGTAGAGAATTTTACGCTCTTTAATTTTGGTAAGGAATATTTTTACCTATAACTCAATTTTAAGCTAGATACAAGTCAAAAACTGTTTTCGGGGGCACTTTTTGACTCGGGGGGGGGGCTCACACCGGGGGATTACGGGGCTTTTCCGAAAAGGGTACTAAACAATCGTATACCAAGTTTCAGCTGTGCTGCAATTAATTCCATCAAAAATGCTGATTCCCCTGGACTATACCGTCAAATCACAAAATTCCGTGAATTGAGCAGTTACAATTTTCAGGTGTTGCTGATTTCGCAATCAGCTGCCGAATCTGCGTAAGATCGCGCAAGAATTACGCTTAACATATATAAGTAAAATTTCAAAGAATTTTGGCCAATGGGGGTGTATTCGAACCTCTACCCCCCCCCCCCATCACCCCCATCGGTACGGCCCTGGAACGCGTGTAGACATGAAATGAACAGAGTTTGCCCTAATCAAACTTTAATCCAACTCAGCTCCACTACCTTCTAAAAAACGATTTCATGATCTAAGACAAATATGCCGAGAGACAGCAAACAGAGAAGGACAGACGGAGACAAGACGATGAAAATCTCCTTTTGTCAGTGTCTTTCTGCGGAGACAGGATGGGAAGGAAGATTGACTTGCGATTGTTACGAGTATGACCTGCAAAAATCGATTTTCCCAGTGGCCTTTTTTAGCCCACCTCTGGTACTGCAGCCTAATTGGAAAGGGATGTGCGAACCGTGCCTGGATATATGTACTTTCGCAAGCACCCGTTTCACCTTCCATTTAGAATGCGTGCGAAGACGTGTGTAGTTTTCACTCGACCGTACTACTTTGACGCAGAAGTGGAATTTCAACTGCCCGTCTGCGTCTTCGCTAGGGGGTAGGCTGAGGGCCGGGCGCTCTTATTATAGCCGTGTCGTCTTTTTTAACACCCACATTACGCACGTTAATCGATCATAAGCCCAAGAATAACAAGAACAACAGAAATTCAACTCCCGCTAATTACGAGCGCATAATTATGAAACGATGGGAAAATGTTGGAACGTATTATCATTAATCCGGTATATGAGCATGTTATAAACGCGTTAATGTGTATAATTTTACGACAGCTAAAATCGAGTACACGGTTAAATTACATTTCGCGATCCACTCCTATGTATTCGGTGTGCGTCTATTAAGGCCTATAATAGGTTCGTGAGCTTTCGTAAGCCCCAAAAGGAAGATTCTCGAAAACCCTCGGCAACCGAGGACTCACCGATGCTTCGATTATCCCCATGTCCCCATATACCGCGCAGTTATATCTGGTTCCACCCGATAAACCAGTTCGATTGAAATCGAATCGATTAATATTTTTCATTTTATAGAATTCGCATTATATAAATTATGCGGACCAACTGCGTGGCATTTTTACTTCGTATCGGTCTGATATGCGACCTGTTGTGTCTAAGAGCACGTGCGCCATTATTTAATTGTGTTTAGCGATGTGAGAAATTTCGTGTTAAATATTCTTGGCTTGGTGGTAGATCTAGGGCTGAAACAATCGAACTGCGCTCGGCGAGAGGTCGATAGTTGTGGTGTCTGCTGTCGAAAGCCCGCGCCTCCGATCCCATTTGAAATTCACAAACGAGCTAGACGAAGCTGCGAACCTGCGAGCTGCGATTGACGAGTGTGAGTCATCAAAATTGCTCGCGTAATTAGTATTTCGGTCGTGTTGCGATTCGTGCACGCGCGTGAGTTCGAAACAGTCTGCACTCGGTGCGCGAAAACGGGATGTTAAATCGCAGACAGGTTGGGCACAGTTGCGTTTCATATCATGAGGGTGTGGTGCACTAGGATACATGCCCGGCTTTCGGTATAGATGTTCCAGTTTTCAACACTATTGGATGATCGATTAAAATTGACGCTACGTCTACATAGTTACCAAGTTCTACAGCTGAGCTGTAAAACAATAGAGTTTTGGCATTGTTTGTTGTTCCTTCTTCTTCTTCATCATCCGCTGTCTGCCTTTCGGAGGTTGAAACAGAGTCGTCGCCGAAGATCCTTTAACTAGGAGTTCAATCTATAGCCTACAGAGCTCTTTCCAGCGATTTTATCCTTCAAAATCACTTTGAGAACCTGTTACCTAGGGCCTCTTATCACGTGATGTAAGTACCGTATCTGTCGTTTTTTGAAGGAGTTCAGTAGCAGCGGTGATTCAGAACCTCTTCGAGCGTAACGTAGATTCGTACAATGCGGTGATCGGCGTCCAATTCAAAAGCCTAAATGCGTCTTTCTAAGGCAGGATCCAGTTGAGAGCATATAGCATTTGAGTAGTCTTAGCGTGAGCTCAATACTCAATTCCCGACTTGTCAACAGGTTCTGAGTGCTGCTCGAGTTTGCTTAATTGAATCGGTCAGAACCAAAAGGGCTTAATTGAATCGGTTAGAACTAAAAGGGGTTAAGTCTAAAACTCGCACTTTTCAGGAAGCGAAATTCGAAAATTTGAAGATCGTGGAATATGTCCTTCAGGGTGGTGGTAGAGGGTCCACAAGAGACAACTTTTAAGCCCGGTCCCGTCGAATAAAATTTTGATGGACCGAAGCTGGGGGTGTTCAAAGTTTTTGGACTTCACCCCTTTTGGTTCTGAACAATTTTTTGCAGTTTTACGGCTCGAAATTGCCCCCTCCCTTTGTAGTCGGACATAAAGGGATCACTTTAGTCTTGGTCCCATTCCAATCGAGCAAAATCCCTGCTTGTAAGAAAAAAAGTTCGGAAGCTGTATTGGAAAATTGCGATTTCATTCCTGAAAATAACACTTTTCTGCTATAAAAATGCAAAAAGAGGGGGTGGGCCAGAATTTTTTATTTATTTATATTTTTTGTACTAAAATACACCATTTTCGAACAATTCGGGAAAAAATCCGTTTTTTGGAAAAATTTTATTACAAGAAAATGAAAAAGAGGATGTTGCCAAAAAGCACTTTCCCAGCTGTTTCACGAAATTTCGACCACACCAGCAGATCCGCGATACTTCAATACCCCATAATCCGTGAAAAAAGCAAAAATGACAAAGGTGGACTTAACCCCTTTTGGTTCTAATCGATTCAATTCGAGAACCCTTCTTCGATGTATTTACACATTTACAGCTATCGTCTAACGTGGTGCTGAGGTATTTGATTGTCGGAACTTGTAATTTTGTTCTATTTCCGTGTCGATTATTTTTATAGTACATTTGAATTTTTTCTCCTGAAAAGAAAAACAACACTAGGTAATTTTGTCCTTGAAAGTATTTATCGAAGTTCAAAAGCTTCACGGTGATCTAAAATCGAAGAGCTTGCTTCAGTAGTGGCCCGAGTCCAGATTTTTAAACAGTGTTGTTAGACATAACGAAACAAAATGACAATTGAATTTGAGGAATTTTGTCATAATGACAAAACCATTTATCAGTTTTGTCATATGACAAAATGGAAATGACATAAAAAATTGAATCAATGACAAAACAAAATGACAAAAAAAATTTCGTTATGACCTATTGTCATCGCGTGAAGTTGGTGGAAAAGAACAAGACGTAAGAACCGCAAGAAGTAAGGAAGTTGAAAGAACATGAACTGGTATCCTAGGAAATGTATCTAAACCAAGTCATACATTAGGTCTTTTTCCCGGGACACTTTTTGTTAAATAGGTAAGTGATCTGCCAAAACTTCAGAAATTAATGGAAGCCAGAAGCCAATAATTAATAATTTGTAATTTCTAATTCTAAACCAAACTGCTAACTACTGAAGCTCCAGTCTAACATTTTCCAACTTTTAACATTTCAACTTCAGTGTTTTCATGAACAAGGATAATTGAGATTTGAGAACTTCCCTTTGATACTATCGCAAGCCGGACAGGAAAAGACAAACTTAAGGAAAGACAATAGTATTCCATAATTCAGGGGGAAAAATCGCAAATTCCGCCAAAATTAAAAGTGAAATGAGAGCCAGGCCAAATAACTCTGATAACAGAAGTCAAAAAGAAGTTGAAAGAAATGGAATGCGCCTGCATGTCCCTCAACCCATCATCGGTATTTCACTTACAAATTACAATCGAAACACCAATTTGTCAACTTGTAGTATATTAACTGGACGCTGTTCAGCAAGAGGGAACCAAAACTAGCAAAATCCGCTTTTTGAGAACATGTGATTCGAAGTTCAAGAGCCATGTAGAAACTATATGACACAGCGTTTACTGATAAGCTTTTTTCAACGTAAGTACACATTTTCGAATCGGGGCCCAGTTTTGAAAAATTTTACGTTTTACGCTCTTTCCAACGATACTAATAACTCATTTTGTTTACAAATGTTAGTTGGTTCCCTCTTGTTGAACAGCGTCCAACTGAAGAAAGAAAGAAATGCGGCATAACAGTGAAGGTAATTGAGAATACGAATCAACAATCTCAGAGATGTAACAATATGACGAATGAATGTCATCTGCAGTTAATCAGTTTTTTAGTCTCTGAGTATGCAACCTGAGTTAGAATAAGATTGGTGATTGGTGGAACTGGATTGTATGTAAAAATACCTGTAAATTGATAGGTATTGGCATTATGACAAATGACAAAACAAAATGACAAAATAATTTTGTCATGACATAACAAAACTATGAAGAAACAAAATGACAAAACTCCAAACATGACATAACCAAAAAAAAAAAAAGTTCGTTTAACAAAATGACAAAAAATTGTTTTGTCTAACATCACTATTTTTAAATCCAGAGGTTGCCACATTTATCACTCAAATCGGATACCTAATGCACTCTCTTAACACATCACATACCTGCACTCTCTAACAGAACACTCCAATTACCAATATCAGTCGATTGATGATTGCACTGTTCATCACCTAATATCATGAATGAATGAATGAATGAAAAACTTTATTGCGTCTTATTTTTGTTGCACTCACAGAGCGAAGCTCGTTTCGAGGCGGTATTATAATATTTTTTTGAATTTTTTGAATACTTACGCAGACTCCTTGACGCAGTAAATAAAGCTAGGTTCAGGCAACGGGTCTTCAAACTTTTTGAGTAACTGCATTTGTGAATCTCTGGTCTTGAAAAACTTCACCCCATGAGAAACTAGACACTGACGGGGTAGCGATCGCAGTGCACGCGGGGAATGGGATACTTGGGCGTTGGGATAGTTGGGCAAAAAGTGATCATTCCTCTCTTTCCTTCTCTCTCTCTCTCTCTCTCTCTCTCTCTCTCTCTCTCTCTCTCTCATTTAGCGTTCTTTTTTTTCTACTTTATTTTAAGTTTATTTTTTGATTTGTCCGGTTTTATTTTTGTTCTATTTTAGTTTTATTTTTTAATTATTTTTTATCTTTTATTGGGGTCCTTCGTCATTGGCCATTGTCGGCTGTGAAGGACCTCCCTCTCTTATAAATAAAATAAAATAAAAAAACTGTAAAATGAGAAAAAATTACTCGAACAATTTGGAAAAAGAAGATCAGAAATCAGAAATGCTATAGGATCTTGAGTGCCACTAGCTCTACCGCGGTTTTGTGATCTACAATGCTGAGCGCACACCAAAGTGTGATCTACGAGCGTAGGCAATGTACCACTATGTTCTATGTCTGTAATCCTGTTAGTACTTACATATATTACCCGGAAGACATCACGAGGAGGTTGGCTTACATGTCTTTCAAAATTCACCCTGAGAAAGGTTTCGTCCTGATTCACGAACGTTTCAGTTGTCACACTTTTGCGTGCATCGAATGTCATGTAAAAATGCCACAAATGCGTTTGGTTCATTCTTGCGCTTCATTTTCCAACAGAAGTGGTCCAGACTTTGCAGAACGTACAGCGGAACTCTTCGGAACTCTTCTCTTCTTGAAAAGCGATGTGTTGGCATCTAGCCAGGGGCGTTCGACTGCCTGGGTATGAGCTCCAGTTGTTGGGTCAATGTAGTTGTCTTGATGATTCACCGTCTCGTGTTGGAACCCCTCAGCAGTCAAGCTCTTGTATGCTGGCCACTCGTCGGAATGAATGAGAGAGCCTCTTTCACACTCTTTCTTAATGAGATTGGAATGAGGGTGTGTTTGTGCCATCATTCGACAACGAAGTAGCCGCAGTCTGTGCCCTGACAGAGAGTGAAAACCCACGGTCCATCAACTCTGTGCGTACAAGTTTCTATACGAGTTCCGCCGATAGATTGCATATGCTAGTAGTGAAAACTCGGGTAGAGCGTGTATGCTAGTGGCACCGGATATTGTTATGATACATGGCAAAACTGCCTCTAATTGTACAAGAGGGAGCACACTGTGTGATTAGTTTTAGTGTTTTAGTTCTGATAAGAAAAAAGTACTTGAAATGTGTAGTTGGCGCAGTTGGTAGGATGGTAGAAGGTACTTGTGAAATCCTGAAAAGTATGGAATCAGGTTTTACAAAACCTGTTGCAGTTATAGGTAACGTCTAACCATAATACTGTTTTACTGACAAACTAAGTGTATTTGAAGTAGATTTTTCATATCCTTGAAAGCTTTTTTTGCTACTGCATATCTTTTCTTGACTTCATTATCAGGCTCTAAATGTTCTGTTAAAAAGCATCACCATCTAGACTCTTCCCAGTTTCTCCACCAATGATTAATAGAATTTTAATAAAATTCATTCGGACTTCACGTGCCTCAATGAGGCTTATCAAGGAATATTCAAGATTCTGGAACCAGTCTCAATCAGTCTATAAAGACCAATGTGTCTCAAGCGAGTTTTAATAGAATATTACCTTGTCCCTCTACCCTCTCGGCTGACATAAAGACAGAGCGAAGAGCCGACACGAGCGAAGCGAGTATCGGTGAGATGCAACTGGGTCGTAAAGATGTTCAAGGGAAAAGCTCCTAGTGGGTCTTGCATATTCTCGACAAATCTTGATGAGTCTCAATTTAGCGTCTTTGTATTTCATAAGAACTTCCCAGAGAATTTCAACTAGCCAGACTGATGCGGGGAAATTTTCGAAGAGAATTTGGGTTACGCAGAAATAACAGAACTCTCCACTTTTATCGTGGCGTTTTCTTCCTTCGTTTACCATGTTTGAAGATTATACCATACATTGTATGTCAACTGCATCCGCGAAATGCATTCGTGAAAAATTGCTGTGCTTGGAAATAACGTGTTCGCACGAAATTTCGGGGTTTCTCGCAGCGCCTCGCGCAAGTAGGCTAATTCGAGACCAAAATTGCTCACAATTCATCACGTATTTTCTCTCTCCGACTTTCCAGAGGTATAAAACGCTTCGAGTCGCTCATCAATAATGTTTCCAAATGACGAATTCAGCTTACGATATAAATACTCTAAATGCTCGTTTCATTAACTCGGCGTATTACGTACATGCGGCAAAGCCGTACCGCGGCTCCTAAATGTAACTCATGCGCTGGATGGTTTCGAATGAACCAGAAGCTTCTACAGCGATTGAAGCATTTCGTCTAATACGTTCATCTATTTCATTCATTCATTGTTTCTGTCTGTTCATTTTCTCACCGAAGTGCCCCCCTTGCCGCCCCAATCATGCATTCCATAGTATTGCTAATAGCTGAAATTTGTATCCGAGAAACTAGTTTAACCTTTTGAAATAACTGATCCTTGGTAATGATCTCGAGAGTACGTAAGTACGTTAGTCATCTCAGGTTACTGTAGCTAAAATACAGGTAGTCTAATATCGCACAACATTATTTGAATTTAAAACTCTTTGAAGGTTGTCGCTATGGGGGGGGGGAGGCATAATGGAGATTCTGAGGATGAGGAGTTATAAGCTCCAGCATTACCGTTTTATATATTCTAAAGCTGTAAATACATACCCGCATTCCTAAAAAAGGGGAGAAATTAAAGTAAATTTGATTTATCCGATATTGCAGTAAACAGATTCGGGGAGAGTTGGTCCCACAGTTGTCCCATTTTTTTCATGCCGAAAGTCTCCCCTGCTCTGTCTAAACGCACAAACGCAGTTGTATTTTCGTGCATACCCTTCAAGACCCCCACTATGTCCCTTCCTACTGCCTGTTTGACCAAGGCTTCCCACACTGGCCAGTGGTGTACCGAGTCGAATGCTTTGTTATAGTCAATAAACATGAGTCCTGAAGGCATATATTAAATTCTCTACTTCTTTCCGGAATTTGGTTTAATGCGAAAATGTGGTCAATGGTTGAACATACCCTCCTGAACCCTGCCTTTTTCTTGGTTGGTTCCCATCAAAATTCCATCTATTCTATTTTTTATTATTTCCCCAAGAAATTTTGCTTATGTTCGAGGAGTGCCATTGTCTTGGAGTAAATGCCGTCGTAACGAATTTGGTGAACAACCCGGCCATGAAGGGTGCAAAAGCTCTTAGATCTTCAATATCTCATTTTCTATTTTATCAGTCCCTCTACATTTTCCCTTTTTGCTGTGACAAGAGCTTTCCCTACCTCGTCCTCTAGGATATCTGGCATCACTTCCTCTCCCAGGTCTATCCCCATATTTCATTCCCCTGGTCTCCCCTCTTTACCCCTTCCTCCCTTCTTAGTGCCAATACCAGGCTCGGTCCCTTTGCTCGAGTACAGCTCTTTATAGAATTCAGTAGCCCCCTTGACTATTTCTTCTCTGCCAAATAACTTCATTTTTGTATCCCTGGTCTTAATTGCCGGGAGTACATTTTGCCAATTTTGCAGAGCTCTACGCACCTTCCTGCTTGAACTACATTCTTCAAGCATTTATGCAATTATTTCTTAATCGTATTTCCTGATATCATTTCCGATTCGTTTTTTAATTTTCTGAGCTCACGCTGTTCTGTCTGATCTTTCTTAAACTTATTTCTGATTTCAGTTCTTTTACCAGTAGACTTTTCATTTCCGCACTAATTGTATCATCGATAGTTGGCCTGACTCTCTGTACGTCGAGTTGCCTTACCGCCCCCTTGATGGATTCCTCTATCCAATCATACTTCTCTTACAGCCCGATGCAGGAGTTGTCCTCCACACCCTTAGTGTTTCATTCGCCTCATCCCACTTATGTACCAGTATAACCCATTCACCTTCTGTACCCGATTTCTAGGTACTCCTTGGTCCATCAGAGCCGAGGGCGAGATCCACTTCAGCTCTAGCCATCATGGTCCAATGAAAAAGTAAATTTGTTTAAAATCTCATATATTCTAATTATTCTCAAATCGTTTACTATTAAAGTGGTGGACCTCGCACATCGTTTTGTTGGCCGACGATCGCCAGGTGTAATTTTTTCTTTATTGGCTTATCCTGAAATGTGTTTGCTATTTTTAAATTTTGTCTCAAAGCTAAATCTATTATAGGCGATTCCCGTTTGCATTTGTTTCCCTTATTCTGAATTTGTCCTAACTTTGTGATTGTGACGAGTTGGCTCCTATTCTTGCGTTCCAGTCCTCCATGATTATTGTATGGTACCCTCCTGAGTGTCAAACATTTGCCGCCCTTGGCACGTGCTTATGTTGCCTATATATAAATACGGCCCTGCTAAAGTCAAGTCATGTTACTTCACTAATAAAAGGCTGTTTCATTCATTCATTACAGTAGTACCGTATAGCGAGGGGCAAGGGGGCAATTGCCCACTCCCCTTGGATTTCGAGGAAAAAAAAACACAAGATTATTTTCGAATATTTAAAGCCAACTGAATAAAATTTGCAGAAAATAGGATGTGCCTAGAGGCGTAGACGCTAGAAAACGAAAATGTATGACTAGCGCCACACTGATAGCCACGCAGCAACTTGCACCCGCAAAAATTCTACCTTTTCACTCCCCGCTGGCAAAAATTCTAGCTACGCTCATGTCAGTTCCTGTTTTCTGATTGGCGGGCTAATATCTGAGAATGTTCTGACAAAATCATATTTCATTCATCAGGCGTCGTATCCGATGCAGGACATTCTCGGTCGCGGTCTCTAACGCACGACTCCCCTGGGCAGATTAGTCTGGGTAGTTTTCCGATGCTTCCTCCCCCGGTTTTGTTGCGTTAGAGTTTCCCTTATCTGTGCCGAAGAATGTGCAGCCGCAGTTCGCTTACTAGCCACGTGTTTCACGACGTTGAGTACGTTGTCCAGGACGTGCACATGCATGGTACCAATCTTTCTGATGTAGTGGTAACACACCTTGCGATTGTAATGCCTTGTTCGTGTTAACTGGCGGGGGTTACAGGATGCGCTATGTTTCCTCCTCGATTGATACTGTAGTCGCTGTGTTCGCTAGGATATTAGTGGGGGTATTCGAATATCGCTAGCTTTCCTGCGTTGGTAGGACTCGGACTGCGAAGCGGGTACGTTTTACCACTTGGCCACCCCAGCTATACGCCTAATACTCTGAGTGAAATTGGTGCACCAGCCCAAAAACTGTAATCCACGCTCAAATCAGGTCGAGAATTAACAAGGAAAGGTCTATTTAGCTCGAAATTTAAAGTCCATAGGCATCTACCTTTTCTCTTTCTCTTCCTTTGTACATGGCTTTTGAAATAGATATTCTAGCCCAGCTTGAGTAACTGATCAAGAGATTTCATTTTTGGTTCTGGTAGACATTCTGTACGAGCAAGTGAAAATTTTTTTCCAAAATTCAGTCTAATGTAACCAATGCGATACGTTTCCAAGCGAGACCACCCTACAGGTATTCCGCTGGCCGTGTAGCTCGTGAGCTCTAAACGAGGTCCGGCGGTTCATCGAATGGATAAAATGTGTACGGCAACAAATCTATCATCGTTCGGCAGTCATAAGAATGTAATCTGTGGTGCTCGTTTTACAGTAGCGATGATGCAGCAGAAAAACACGAGCGTAAACGAAAATGAGGGAGTACAATCGAGCATCGTTATTCCGGGCTGAGTCGGACTCGGCCGATCTCTCTTCATCTCCTTGCGTCTAAAAGAGCATACTCTCGCACTCGACTTCATTCCGCTCCCGTTCATACGGTTCCGAGTGGCACTCGAGCCTTCCAGCGAACTACTTCGCAATGACGGCTACCCGTAGTAGAAATTTAAAATAATGAGTGCACGAGCGCGAATGTTAATTATCTTAAAAGTCGTTTTATAAACAAAACGAGACACGTGGGCTCAAGAAAAATGCGAATTCAGATGGCGAGCGAACGCCGGCTCTGCCGGCTGTCGCGCCAAATGACGTAAAAATACGGCGGCCTTTTCTTCGCGAACGATACGCGAATTTCCTTCCCGGGACGAACGGAGGCGAAATGGACGCAACTAAACGGGTCCAAGGTTGAATGGGTGCAGGACGCTGCCGCCATTTGAGGTCGAACTGATGGTACCGCGATACAAATCCATAAGATGTATTTTTTCCTCTTTTGAATGTGGAAACTTTCTGTACAACAACCTTGCTCGCCAGTCCGTTCTAATCTCGGTGAGAGCTCAGGCAGATTTCGCTGAAACGGTGTGTAGGCACGGTCAAGACCGTTGTGACGATGGCCCGCTCTCGAAGCTCGAATGCAGGAAAATGGGTTGGGTGTGGATTGCATCGGTACGCCGAAACCTCCAAAACTCCGTCCACAGGGAATCAGTGACGTTGCCAGCCTAGTGTTCGAGCGGATCTAGTCTTGACATTGGAAAATGTACGCTAAAGAAACCCTCTACCTTCAATTTTTTCAGCACTGCTCTCGAAGAAATCTTTAGAAATCTAAATTGGCAATGAAAAAGTCTAAACATAAACGGTTCAAAATTGTCGAGTCCGAGATTTGCAGACGACACCCTTGTTTCAGAAACACTGGGGGAGCTATCGGAAATAGTTCAGGAGCTAAATTATAGAGGAAAAGTGGTCGGTCTATTCATTCATTTCAGGAAACCTAAAATCGACATTACTATAAACATTGTAGTATGCAGCAAATCGACACGCGCTTAGTAGACGTCGACAGATTTTCGTATGGTCGACATTTCAATTGACATTATAGTTGACAAGTATTGACATTACTTATCAACATTATATAGTAGCTGTGTACACAAAAGTAGACCCAATTGTACAGTCGACATTTGCATTGACACATCTACTCCACAAATGGTTTAGGCTGAATAATATTTTTTATAAATTCAGTTATTGTCATAATTCTTATACGGTCGGGTTTAATATAATGTGTTCTAAGATAACTGGACTTAAAAACTCAAAAAAAGTGGGGGGAAATGATGTCGATATAAATGTCGATGCTTTTGTTAACGTTGATAGTGTTTCACGGGGCTTCTTTATATACTTCACCATCGAGACATAGTCATGGGCTGTCATTTATTTGTGGACTATTTTGATGTTTTATTAGTATGAATTTAAAAACGCCAATGAATTGTGTTTATTAATTGATTATTGTAAAGATGAAAAAAGGGCATCTATTGTACTGCGGTATTTTCCACTGTCATTGACTTCTAAAGTACTGACTTTTTTCTTGTACATAGTTTTCTATGTACGAATGTCCTGCCTGGTCAAACTTTGTAGGCACTCGTGCAACCCTTACTGAATCGGTTTCTCTCTTTCTAGCTCTGTTATTGCCCTTGTTTTATTACCTTATTGTCCGGCTAGGCAGTGACTCCATACTCAAGAAATTTAGTTCTTCATTCGAACTCCTAAATATACATCTGCAAGCCTGATGAGAGGCGGGGGGGGGGGATTTCCCCTTGGGCCCCGGTCTTGGAAGAGGGCTTACCGAAAATACCAAAATGGCAAAAAATATATGAAATTAATCGAAAACAGCTGTTGTGAAGCAAAGCAAAATAACACTGAACGCCATGAAATATTTCCCCAGTGCCCAATTTTTGCTCTACGGCTCTGTACATCTGGATACATACATTCCATATTTTTTCTAAATGGTAGAAACGGGATCCTAAAGCTCCCCCAAACTCTTAATTACCCAAATGTCCTTCGTAATAACTGTAGGCGTAGTTACTTATTTAATGACGGGTAGATACATATTTTTTTGGGATGGGTAGATGAACTTGTGCTTCAAATTAGAACTTTGATTAGTAATTATGCGTGCTCGAAAAATAGAAGCAGATGGAAGCACCCTATTTTGAATTCCCCAACGCTCCAACAGACCGATTTCCCGTGACGTTACACAGTGAGTTGACTAGCAAAAATATCCGTGTTTGGGCCAACAAACATATTGACTATCGTAAGAAAGAGACACGGAGCAAATATCATTATGTAAATACTTCAAAATGAGAAATAATTACGAAATCAAAGGTCTTCGTAAAAAATCGAAACCAAACATAATTCAGTTCTAATATCATTTGAATGCGACTGATTTTTATACCTTCGACTGTACTACAACAGAAATATCTTTAAACCCCAATATTCGCAAGAACTTGGCGAAGAAATCCGAGTTTAGTTCCTATAATTTGCCTCCAATAAAGGCAGCGTATCCGCCACTTCTTCCTACAGCAGTAAACGATTTGCTGAGTTTGTTGAAATGCCAGATGCCAGATTATACCGAAAGATTATAAAAATTATTACGAATCTCTTCCTGTTCAGCAGGGAAAATTTTTTTAAATAATTACTAGTCTTTATAAAAGTGAAAGACGACTTTCATTGCTTATTCATTTTATGAATTTTGCATCAATTAATTACCATGACTGTTACTGTTTGACATTCCATTAAATTTCAGTTACTCAGAGGTGTTAAGAAGTGCAAAGTTCTTAGTTCCCAAAGGTGCTAAGTACGAGAAACGTTAGGTAACGAAGGTGCAAGTGCACCCTTTTTAATGAGTCTTGGGAATATTAATGTCAATAGTTTGTAGACCTGCTCCCGTTTTGTTTAATCCTCTTAACTATAACAGTGTTGCCGTAAGATGAGTGTGAAGTTGGGAAAAATTTCAAAAGGCTCTTCTAAAAAATTATTTTTTTTCGACTTAACACCATTATACACGAGACCATCGATATATGTACATTTATTACCTTCGAACCAAATGAAATAATAGAGGCTTTTTGTTACTAGGTGAAAGTAGAAAGGTAGAGTGGAGGAGTTACAACTCCCTTCCCTGTCAGTATTGGTTGAAGAGTCGGCATTTAACCAATTCTAATAGTTAGTTGTAAAATTTGAGAAAGTGAGGACTTCTTATTTCATAACTTTTTTTTCTTTTTTTAGGTTTCGGTATTTATGTTTTACATTTTAGTCGATATTTCTGCTGTCTACATCACCCCTCTCTTCTCCTACAAAATTTGCTTCTATTACAGGGTGTGCCAAAATAGTTGACATGTTTTTAAACGCTTACCATGTGGCAACACTGATGCGTAAGCAATTTTTTCCATGAAAATATTCGGCTACGTATGCCATTTAGTAAGCATGGCTCTGTGGTCTAGAGAACATCGCGAGTTCTGTGTAGAAAGGTTTATTCTAAAAAAAAACAAAAAAAAACAGTGTTGTGGCGACTCAGCGTAGCGCGCATTTCAAAAACAGTTTAAACTGAAAAGACACGATCTAGTTCCCTCTCCAAAGGCAACCAAGCAGTGGACGGAGAATGTTCGACTCAAGAGCATCACTAGTAATGTTCAGAGAGGGGAGAACAAGCGCGGCAGGATTGCCTTTGGAGAGGGAATAAGATTGTGTCTTTTCAGTTTAAACTGTTTTTGAAATGCGCGCTACGCTGAGTCGCCACAACACTGTTTTTTTTTGTTTTTTTTTTTAGAATAAACCTTTCTACACAGAACCCGCGATGTTCTCCAGACCACAGAACCATGCTCACTAAATGGCATACATAGCCGAGTATTTTCATGGAAAAAGAATTGCCTACGCATGAGGGTTGCCACACGGTAAGCGTTTAAAAACAGGTCAACTATTTTGGCACACCCGGTAATTCTGGGAAAGTATAGTATAGCTTTCTTATCTGAATCCATGTTTAGAGGGAAAAAATGCCAATTTGACCTCACGCTACAGTGCGTTGAAAATACATCAATTAGAACGAAGATATGCGACTGATAATAAGATAAGAATTCTATGATGGTAGAGTGTATTCAGCGGAGTGAGGAGACGAAACAAAGTTTTGTTGTTCTGGAATGTCTACTGCGCACCTGCATCTGTGAAATTTATCAACCTTTGTATGGGTCTCATAAGTGTTTTAGGCAAAACTGCAAAATGGTGTACATCACATTTCAATAGTCAACTTTCAGAGTGGTATGTCCAAAACCATAGACTGGTCCTCTGGGTCTGTCGTTCTGGACACGCGCGTTTTCGCAGCTATACCACTGTTACCGAGGAATCCTATTCTCAGGTTGAAAATTGAAACGAGATGTACAACATTTTGCATCCGTACCATCGATTTGTTCACTTTTTCTGTATCTCAATATTTTCCCAACGACCCCTCGTGATCAGCTATGAGGTCTTCGTACCTCTCGGAAATTTCACATCCCAAACACCTTACTTACTGATCGGCGTTGTAAAGGATGGGTGTCAATCTCGAAACTGTCTCGTCCCTCCTTTCGTTTCGCCCGAACTGATGACGAGACTGACCGGCTTTCAGATGCTTGTATTCTATCGAGTCACGGTTCAAAATTGAAAAATCGGAGGATTTCTCTCAGACGAACGAATCGTAATGATTGGTAGCGATGTAGCGTGTGGCGAGTATGGCACTGGAAGCGTCGTCTAGACCGGTGAGGTATAGAATTACAATTATCATTATCAAGATTTCATTCACAGTTCCAGTTTTTTTTTCTTTTTTTTTTTTTCTTCTTCAATAGTAAGCGCCAGAACACAGCAATCTGTGAAGCGGCGAAGATGTATTCGGTGTCTTTCGCCTATTAACACGGTTCTAATTACCGACGAGTGGGTGGCTTGAATTGGCAGCAGAAGTAGAATTAAGTTGTAAATGCGAATTGACGCTTCTGGCCTGCGAGTGGAAATCCGAGAAAGATACTGAATTTTAACAAGGTATAGAGTTGAATGATTTCAGGTGGGTAATGGGATCGGTAGTGTTTCCAAGTTTTTGTAAATGGTGTGTTTTGGTACGGTTATACGTCTGTTTCGATCATTTCAATACTGGAGAAGTTCGTGGGTGGCGTATAGTTGAGGTGGTTCATCCACAAAACTCGGTTGCGTTTTCGTATTGAAACTATATTTGCTGATGGCATTATGCGAATTTCGAAAAGCTATACAGAGATATGGAACAACTGCATCACCACCGGCAATTCTGTTATTTTAATGTACCTAAAGCATCGCGACCTTTTGGGTGCCATATGACCACAAAAGCAAGAGAGGTAGACTAGCATTACGCTGGAGGGACGAGTTCAAACAACGAAAGGGAAATTGGACTAAGCTAGCAAGAGGCCGCGACAAAGGGAGAGTGCTGACAAAGGCCTATGCCCGTAGATGGACGGGGTAGCCGCTGACGTCGCACCTACCCAAGGTTGTAAAATAAAATAAATAAAAATAAATAAAATAAAGGCCGGCAGCACAGGAAAACTGGATGAAAAATATTTAACTGGGTAAAATTTGAGGTACAAAAAAAACCTTCGAGTGGTGAAAGACTTCCTTATCAATACATTAAAGTTCTCAACAATCGTAGGAGAACTTCGTCCTACGGAGGGTAAAGTTGTCGAGATTGTACCGGTGCCTAAATCATATCACCCCCTATATCTCACAAACTATCGATAACTAGCGCTACCTACCGGCGAGAATCGTTATTACAACACAATTCAAGAATCTTGATGAAAAACTTGACATATTATAAAACAATGGATGAAATTTTTATCGTGATTTTTCTATAAACATGTGATAGTAATAATAAAATTTCAGCCACTACGTATCGTAATCGCAGGGGCAGGGACGTACCGATAGGGGGAGGAGGCCTGCCCTTCTGTAGGAAATTTTTTACTCAGCTGTTGAGAAAATTCACCATTTCAGTCAGTCGAATTTGAGAAATTTCGGTAGAGTTGGGAAAATCCAAGTCAAAAGTTTTTTGTTTTTTTTTTTCGTTTTGATACTTGGGAATTTTAAGTGGAGAATTTGAAAAAATCCAGCAAGTCAGAAGCTGTTTTTTCTTCTTCTTTCTCTGACACTTGGGAATTTTGAGTTGAATCCGTTGGGATTTTCACACTCCCCCTCTCCAGAACTGTTCGGTACGTCCCTGTGCAGGAGAGCAGTTTCAGTGTAAATAATGTTTATTTTTTATAAGAGTATGTAATTTTGGCTACCATTCAAGATCTCTCTATATACTAAAAAAATGAAATCCGCCGCCACCACCACTACCTCCGCTTCCGGGAGAAAAAAACGCACTGCGAGTTGCGCAGTGGCAGATCAGCTACTTTCAAGGACATAAAATGTTCTAACATGAAAGATCTCCAAGTTTTAAGACATAACCCACATAATAAGACGCAAAAAGACATATAATGACATGCCAAAATAATAGGCGGTGGCTGCGTGGCTGCATGGTGCCTTCGGGGGAGAAAAATCCCACTGCGGGTTGCCTACCCTGCCCCTTAATTGCTCACTTCTCCAGGGGTAGCCTACCTTTGGGAGGGGGTTCATGGTGGAGAAGGGCTGCCACCGTCACCACCGCCTCCGGGAGAAAACCCACTGAGGGTTGCCTACCCGGCCCCTCAACTGTTTATTTCTCCAGGGGTAGCCTACCGGGGGTTCATGGTTAGGGAGGGAGCTTAGTAATCCGCCACCGCCTCCGGGAGAAATAACCCACTGAGGGTTGCCTACCCTGCCCCTTGACTGCTCATTTCTCCAGGGGTAGCCTACCCTTGAGAGGGGGGCGCTAACTTTTGTTCTGTCTAGCGGCGCGAGCATGTTAAATTCGGTCTTGATGACGTCATACACTGATAGTGAGTATAACACTGATAGTGAGTATAATTGAGAGAAAACCTGTTATAAAATAAAAATATTCGGCCATGGTAGTCGGTTGATATGACATGATTTGAGTGGAGAACCAGGGGATCTTCGAGGGAGTTGGGACGAGGTAAATATTATGTCAAAAAAGACTTTACACAAAAAACTGATCCTAAAACATATACTTCACAGTTTGTTACCAATTTTTTAAGGCTTCACAGATGAGGTCGATGAACACAAAAATGCTCATTTAGCCGCTCCAAAGGCCATTTGCTGGAAAACTGAGGGCCCAGGAAAGTATCAGCTAACAGATTCAGAACCAACCCGAAAAATAAGTCTGGAAAAGTTGATTCTCTTTTCCGAACATTTTTTGGTATTACAAAATGTATTTTTGCCCCTCGTTACTCCCACAATGTTTGTACTGATTCTACAACATCAAAGTAATTAGAATCAATCTTAAGCACAATTGGTTTTCCAAGTAAACGGTCATGTCCTGCCCGCCTTCCTGCCGAAAATGGTTATTGTAATGTCGTTTAAACTCATCTGTCAGAAAATTTTGATTTTTTCAGTTCTGTCTTCGGCCTCTTCTGCTCTGTTTGGTGAAAATCTAATTTTTCTCAAAATCCTTCCGTAAAACGTGGTCTCCACCATCAGAGCACCGAGAGAAAACCCGGACACGGGGGGAATAGAAACCAGAAGACTAAAATAAAATCCAGAAAATGGAAAAAGTGAACAGGGAATCAGAATAGGAATTTGGTGGATCCCTGATTTCGAAAATTTTATCAGATTTTCGATCTCATCTCAATTCCGGCCCTAATATCCAAATTTGACCCCTTCAACGCGTACAAAATGACTGTGCCGAAAAAATTAAACCAGGTATCGGAATAGGATTTTTCTGGGTTTTAAATTTTGAAACTTTAATCAGATCTTTGATCCGATCCCGATTTCGGCCCCAGAATCTAAAAAAGAAAATAATTGAAGTTTAGATGTCAGCTTTTCATGTTCTCTTGCCCTCCGGAACTGTAGGTTAGTGAAATTGAATTCGCGACATGATTTGTTCGGTCTTCGGAACTAGTCATAAGCAAATAGCCAACCTTGAGTAAGGGGGGAGGGGGCTCAAAAAGGGACTGACAAGTATAAAAATAATGTTAACAATTATTTCACTTGTATACCTTTCAATTTCTTATTGTGAGGGGGCGGGCTTTCAGCGGATTTCAAAGCTAAGGTCCCTATGCCTTTTTCTATTTGCACTTATGGTCGTAATCCATCACAGCCGAGGAATATGTGTCTGTCTGTCGTCTAAATGCACCAAATTTTTACTCTCAATTTATAGGTAAAAAATTTCTCCCATTGGCATCGATTCACTTCATACGTTCCACTCCTGAAACTAGTATCGCCATTTCGCGGTCAGCCGATCTCGCGTTTGAATTCTGATATTAAATCATCGTCAGGCACGAACTCTCTTATCGCGGTTCAACATCCACGCGGTGGCATTCGCGTATGTCTGACTTTCGAGTCATATAGCAAAAAAGGAGCATTTTTGATATTTTCCCACAGTGTTGAATTGTCTGGACTGCCGTTCATTGACTAGTTTTGCATCTCCGTTCGTTTATCGCCGCTCTCAGTGTCTGGTTCGCGGCTCTGATGAAAAGGTGGCCGTCTGGTCGACACCGAGCCAAGTAGCGATAAAGCGATAAGATTCGGCATAAAGATCGAAATAGTGAAAAATGGACGCGCGAAAACCGCATTTCGATTTGACAGCTAGATTTACAGCTCTGGAAGTGAACTCTCGAATATTGTGGCTCGAATTCTTTTCAAGTCAGAGGGTAATTTAAGCACACGGAACAAATTAGCAGCTGAAGCTGAAGGTAGTTGGATATTGGTCTGCCGAACCACCGAACAAGCAGGGACTTCCTGTTGAAGAACTCGAGCTAGCCTTCGAGTCAAGATGTACCTCTAAAATGCCTTCAGTTTCAATGAAGCCTTCGAGTCGAGCATCGAACTGTTTTTCTGTTAAGTTGAAGGTAATCTGTTTGGAATTGGGTGACAATATACACGTACATCAGGCAATAATGAAACCGATATCAAAGGACACCTCGGATCTGATTTCAGATCTGAGAACAAAGCAGAAGGCCTTTAAATCAAGGTACACCGCAGAAATTTGATAGAGCCTGAGAAGAATCTATAAGAAGCCTCTGAGTTCAGTTGTATCTTGGAAATCTATTCAACTCGGTATTCACAAGGAGTTCTGAAGTCAAAAGCTCTTTAATTTTTTTGTCTTCTCTTGCTCTGTGTAACTGGGAAGGAAGAGTGCTACTGCCCGATGGGCTGCCTGTATCCAGAAGATGACTTACCGAATATCGAAGAATATTTTTGAAATTATTTTCAGTGGCTATCATGTTTCAGTTTGAATGGCATTCCTAATATAGCAATCAAATATTGAAAAAAATCGGGACATTTTTTCTCCATTGTTCTCTGCGTGGTTATTCTAGAACTGAGGTAGTGAAATAGACCTTACAAAAAAAAGGGGGGAGAAGAGAGAAAAGAGGAAGAATTGTTGGACCATTAAAATGATATTCTCCCGATAACTCTTATAATTTCAATTCGTCCCTGAAGGAGTCAGGGAGAAACTGACAGTTAAATCTAAAACGGCAAACTTTTTGCGGTCCCTCGTGTTTAAATATTAACTGACTGACTAACTGATTGACTGGCTGGAAGATAGAGTTGGGTTCATCCATCAAATGCCTCCGCTGGACTACGTCAGCCTCACCTATCCCGGTCATTCTAGATGTTTCTCTTTTCAAGCCGTGATATTCTCACTCGAGATCAGTTTATCATGAATCGAGGTGTTAGGGGACAAAATTTGAGAAGAGTCAAAGCGAATATTCTGCAGGGCAATGCATATCTTCAATATTGAAACATTTTCTCAGTAATTCACAAAAATATATTGCAAGGTAACAATGGGAAAACTGCCTCCATGGCTATGGCCGTAAAATTCACTCCAAATCCCTTTATCTTAGTCACCATTTCAGTCCACTGGGTGTCGCGGTACTTGAGTGAAAAATTCAAACCTCGCTGAAATACAATATTGCGTGTTCTCTTCGAAAATAAAATAAAGACTAGAAACAAAATAGGCTTCTGTGTGAATGATTCCGAAAATTTTTTGGAAACCCTGTGACTTTGAAAAGTTACGTGAAACGTTCGAAAACCTGTGAGGAGGTGGAAGCTTAAAATTGAAAACGAATGCAATATGGATGTCATTTTATAAGGTCGTTGAATTAATTTCTTTTGACGATTTGACCCCTATTTCAAAATTGTAGAATCTGGAGGGGGGCTCAGAAACTTTTAAAGTGCAAAAGAGAAATCCCGGTACAAGTTCTTAGGGTCCCTGAGTTCATTTCTGGTAACGAAATGATCCCAATTTTAAAATTGTGATACCTTTGGCGGGGTGAAAGCTCAAAATTGATAAACGATGTAATAAGGATGTTTCTTGTAGGTTTCAAGGGTTTCTGAAATTATTTCTGACAATAATTTGACCTCCATTTCAAAACTGTAGCATCTGTGAGGGGGCATAGGCTGAAAATGTTTAAAAATGTAATATGGATATCGGTTTCAGGTTCTAAGGATCGCTGAATTTATTTCTAATAATAATTTAACCCTCCCCCACCCGTTCCAAAATTGTGGTACTTGTGTGGATGGAAGCTCAAAATTGAAAAAGGTTGTTTTATGGATTCCAAGGGTGGTGAATTTATTCAATTTTTAAATTGTGATATCTGTGAGTGGGGGGGGGGACCTGAAAATGTTTAAAGCGCAGTACGGATATCGGTTTATTGGTTTGCAGGATCGCTGAATTCATTTCTTGTAACTATTTGACCCCCTCTCCCTACTTCAAAACTGTAATACCAGTGGGGGCCTCAAAAAATTTAAAACTGCCGCAGAGAAATCGCTTTACAGGTTCCTAAGATCGCTGAATTTATTTCTGGTAACGATCTGATTCCTTCATTTCAAAAGTATGGTACCTATGGTGCTGAAAATAGCAAAAAATGTACTATGTATGTCATTTTATGCCTTCCTAGCATTGCTGAGTTCATTTCTGACGATGTGACTTCCAGTTTAAAATTGTGGTGTCTATGATGAGGTAGAAATGAGCTGAAATTTCTTAGAAATGCAAAATAGATCTCGGTTTCTTGTTTTCTGGGTCGTTGAATTCATTTTTGACATTGATTTGACCCCCATAATTCTTAAATTGTGATATCTGTGAGGTGAGGTGGGGGATGAAACTGTTTAAAATGCAGTACGGATATCGGTTTATTGGTTCTCAGGATCGCGCGCTGAACTCATTTCTTGTAACTTTTTGACCCCCCTTTTATAAAATTGTGGTATCTGTGGGCAGGCCCGGCACTAGAGATTTGGTCGCCCCGGGCAGTGGAGGAACAGTTGCCGCCCCTGGCAAAAGAAATGAAGCACCAATCAGACCGCGATGAGCCCATAATTTTTTAACGGGCCATAATACCGTGATCATTGATGAAATGCCGACCCTACAAATTGGGCGCCTCTGGCAAGGGCTCGCTTTGCCCGTGCCTAGCAGCGGATCTGCCTATGGGGGGCCTCAAAAGTAGTAAAACTGCAGCAGAGAAATCGCTTTGCAGGTTCCTAAGATCGCTGAATTTATGGAAACGATTTAACCCCCTCATTTCAAAATTAGGGTACCTATGGTACTGAAAATTGAAAAAAAAGTAATATGGATGTCGTTTTGTGGTTTTCTAGGATTGCTGAGTTCATTTCTGACAATTTGACCTCCGATTTAAAATTGTGGTATCTGTGAGGTGACAGATAGGGAGCTGAAATTTCTTAAAAATGCAATATGGATGTCGGTTAATTGGTTTTCAGGGTCGCTGAATTTATTTCTGGCAGGGATTTGACCTCCACCCTCCACTTTAGTACCTATGGGAAAGGAAGCTCCAAATTTTAAATCATGCTTAGATATTTCTAAGGTCGCTGAATTAATTTCTAGTGACAATTTGACCCCCATTTCAAAAATGTGGTACCTGTGAGAGGATAGAGTCGCAAAATTGGAAAACAAATGTGGTATGGATGGCGTTGTACAGCTTTCACGAGAGGCTCAATTCATTTTTGACAATGACTTAACTCCCATTTCAAAATTTTTGTATCGGTGAGACGGCGAAGAGCTAAAAATATTTTAAAATTCAATATGGATATCAGTTTGTATGTTTTCTTAAGAGCGCTGAATTCATTTTTGGCAACTATTTGACACCATCCCCGTTTCAAAATTGTCGTATCTATGAGGAGGGGCTCGAAATTTTTAAAAATGCGTAGGCTCTTAACTTCACTGTATTCATTCTGGTAACAATTTGATCCTCATTTCAAAATTAATTGTGGTACCTGTATGAGGATGATGATGAGATTGAGAAAAATATGAAACGGATGTCATAGCCCTCAAGGGTTGCGCAATTCATTTCTGACCATGATTTGACCCTATTTCAAAATTATGGTATCTGTAGGGTGGCTAGGGATTGAAAATTTTTAGTGTGGATGTCGCTTTATAGCTTTTCAGGGTCACTGAATTCATTTTTAGTGACTGTCTGATCCCTGTTTCAAAATTGTGGTACCTGTGAGGGAGTGGAGGCTCCAAATTGAAGAAAATGCATTATGGATGTAGTTTTATAGGTTTCAGGGATTGTTGAATTCATTTCTGACAATAAGTTGACCTCCATTTCAAAGTTGTGGCATCTAAGAGGGGGCGGGGGCTAAAAAGTTTGGAAATATATCAATTTTAGGTTCTGAAGATCGCTGAATTCATTACTGGTAATGATTTGACCCCTCTCCCTCCCGTTTCAAAATTGTGTTACTTGAGGGGAAGAGGGCTCAAAGTTGAAAAAGAAATGCAATATGGATGTCGTTTTATAAATTTTAAGGGTGCTAAATTTGTTTTGATAATGATTTGGCCCTCATTTTAAGATTTTGACATCTTTGAGGTGGCGGGTGGCTGACAATATTTGAAAATGCGGTATGCATATCGGTTTATTGGTCCTCAGAGTCGCTGAATTCATTTCTAATAACTGTTTGACCCACCCTCCCCATTTCAAAATTTTGGTACCTGTGGGGCCTCAAGATTTTTAAAACTGCAGCAGAAAAATCGCTTCACAGGTCCCTAAGGTCACTGGATTTATTTCTAGTTACGATTAACCCGCCCCCTTCAGAATTGTGGTACCTATGGTGCTGAAAATCGAAAAAAAAAATTCTATATGGATTTCGTTTTATAGCTTTCAAGGGTTGCTAAATTCATTTGTAACAATGATTTGACCTCAAGTTTAAAATTGTGATATCTGCGAGGTGGCAGGGGCTGGGAATTTTGAAAAATGTAATCCGGATATCGGTTTATAGGGCCGCTGAATTCATTTTTAGTATCAAGTGTGTTACCGGTGAGAGGATGGAGGCTCAAAATGGGGGGGGGGGGGTGAAGTATGAATGTCGTTTTTTAGCTTTCAAGATGGGCTGAATTCATTTTTCTAACAATGGTTTGGTCTCAGTTTCAAAATTGCGACATCTTGAGGGGTAGGGGCTAAAAATATTTAGAAATGCAATATGGATACCGATTTGTAGGTTCTCAGGAGCGCTTTAAAATTTATTTCTGATACCGATTTGACACCACCCTCGTTTCACGTTTCAAAATTGTCGTATCTATGGGGGGAGAGGCTTGAAATTTAAAGCATTTTTTTTTAAACATTTATTTCAACTGCCCAGAGAGCATTAAGAAACATTTTTCAGAAGTAAAGATCACAGGTATTAGTTGCACAGATTCTTAAAATCTTTGAAATTATTCTGGTAACAATTTGACCCTCGACCCCCATTTCAAAATTGTGGTACCTGTGAGAGAGTGGGGGTTCAATATTGAAAAAACTGCATTATGGATGTTGTTTTATAGATTCTAGGTCGTTGAATTCATTTTTCACAATTATTTGATCTCCATTTTATAATCATGATACCTGTGGGGGTGGGGACTCAAAATTGAAAAATATGCATTGTGGATATCATTTCATAGGTTCTAAGGATCGCTGAATTCATTTCTGGTAACGATTTTAACTACATTTAACAATTTCATGGACTATTCTTTAGTTTTTCCAAACACATGGCACATGGGGACAATTCGTTTAAGACTCTGCCTAGTGTGTCGGTGCTATCAAGCTGACGTGAAGAAAAGAGTGCTACAATACCAATTCGTGAAAAATCGACGAATACTACGGAGAAAGAAAAGCGGTAATCCTCGAGAATACGGTAAAACGTCCGGTCGTCCGGTCACATAGTCAAGGTACTGCTTAATTAGGCTGCATTTAGTCCTTAAGACGTGTACTTCGGCATCGTCGAGTGCAAGGTGTTCTTTAATCACCGTATTTCGGTGTTCCAGGCAAGAAAGTCAACGGGAAGCGTATGAAGACACGTAATATAAAAATAATTGTTGTCTTCCGATTAATTACGCGTAATTCGCGTGTTAAGACTTGACGACTGCTGCCGGCTTCGTTTCCACGCTGGACACCACTTTGAAAAGGCACGTCCGCGGGACAATATTTCGCATGTCACATATAGGCCGAGTACGCTCTAATTATCAACCGGAATACATTTTAGGAGAGAGAAAAAAATAATTACAAAACTCACATATTTTAGACGCTTGAAGGGAATGGCCGGTCGGTGACGAGCGGGGAGGAAAAAGGGCTCAAGGATACCGATGATGTTTGGAACACATTCTCACATAGCCGTATAATTATTTTAGTCATGGCGAGGTGTACTCAGACGGTGGAGTGACAGAGAGAGAGTGAGAGAGAAAAAGTTTCAATTATAAAAAGAAAAATCGTGTATCTATCTCGTGTTTCGGTGAGACAGAACCGGCGCTGGAAAATCGTATTCGTGTTGGAATCGTTTTCGAAGTGGTGATGTGACTGCTCGAAAATGCTGGCTCGATGAGATTGGGAAAACGGTTACATGGTCGCAAGACGTGAGAAGTTACAAGCGTGTTCTCTTGGAAAAATCAAACCGTGCTAGAAGATTCTGGCTTAGACAATTGTACGTTGAATGAGAAATGGGGGGTAGAAGGGCTGCCTACCTCACAGCGTGGGTAATTCCAGGTTAGAGGGTGCGGTATCCCGGGGCCAATTTGGCGTGCGTGAACCGCCATATGCCTCACTATCATCGAATTATACTTTGAACATTGTCGAGGAAACGTTGGCTAGGAAAATTAAAAGTCTTGAGTTGGATAAAATTACAAGCTTGTTCTTCCAACTGGCATTCACTGCGTAATAAAAGTCCCTTGTGATCCGGGTGAAGCTTCATTTTCCGAGAACTTTTACATGCTTACTTAATATAAGATATTCCCTCAAATTTCAAGGCATATCAATGGTTCAAAAAAAAGGAAATGTTCGAAAATGATTAATTTTTATCAAATCCTGTACAACAAAGGTCTTGTACAATTTTTCGTAACCATCCTCGAAAGTTATAATATAAGTAGGGGGGGGGGGTCTGAAATAACCCTTCACGCCACTATGTATTTCCAGACGTCATCGTAGAGATTTGATGGAGAAAAGTTGCTACGAAAGATCCTTGTGCATTTTGGTTTGGGCATCTTTCTCCGCCTGTATGGGGAATATGCCCCATTACAATTTAATCCAAAGAACTAAATAAAGGTGAGAGCGATAGGGAAAGTCAGTCCGATGGAAAATATATCCTCGTTGAAATTCCCAAAATTGTACTAAATACAACACGATTTTTTCTTGTAGGGCCGAAAATGGGGGGGGGGGGAGAAAAATACTCTACTCTTCAGATTTCTCAAGAAAATCGAACGCACACAAAATCGACAGGAAGAACTGTGACTAGATAAGACCCAAAATATCTGGACTAGCTCATTAGGACATGGACTCAATTAAGATTCGATAATCATGGGATGGGAACTTGAACCTGGAGGTGTATTGAAAATATTAGAATACTTGAAATGACGTCTTTAAAACACTCTTACGTATTGGCGGCACGGCTGAACTTATAACCTCGACGTGAGCGAAAAATAAGACGAGGTACCAATAAAGATAATTTATATTCGAATTTGAAATAATTTCACGAGGTAAAAACCCGACGAGAGACTGGTACGAGTATTCGAATTTCGCGAACCGCTGGAGATCCAGAGGAATTGTGTTAAATTGCTTCATGAAAGACCGCGTTTGAATATAATTGCTCCGAAGACTCTGGGGCAGTCTTACCTGGAAAATCTCGTAGTACACGCGAAATCGTACGATACGAGACAGTCTTCGCCGAAAATGTTCCAGTCAATGAGTCGTCAAGACGAATTTTAGAAAAATAGTTTTTTCTCGAAACAAGACTTGAGTACTAGAATCGAAAGCCAAAAGGGAGAAAAAAAGGCGGGAAAAATGAAGAGATTAGGAGAACGAAAGAAAAATAAAAGGTTGGACGTGGCAGCAAGAAATAACAGGGCTAGACGCAACCAGGATACGCGCGCGTGTAGAGAGGGTTGCCAGATATGTGCTTCCCCAGGCGAAAGTATATGATCTGAGATTTCACTGAAGTATCTTCCAATTTTATCGTCCTTCCTAGACATGTTGCGAAGTGAGGATTCAAAACAACCGTTCCGTCAATGAGATTGTTGGCCCTGCTCCTACCCTCCTCCCACAGGCAGGCCGGTAGCCAGGATTCTTTGGAAGAGGGGGTGCTCACTGGGGGCTCGTCAAGGACGCCCATCTTAATGTTTTCTTACAAGGAGAGAAAGGGGTAATGAAATTTGTTTGAAAGGAACTTTTTTCCGGAGCTTTTAGATATCTCAAAATTTTTATTGAAACTTTGTACACTGAAATCTACCCTTTTCTGAAAATATGCCGCTGACTTGAGTACGTGTGTGTTTGTAAAAATTAGCCTCTAACCCTATTTTGCTTCGTCTGTTGGAACTCTGATTCAACATCAAGAAGCAAACAATATTACGGTATAAGATGACGTGCATACTATTTTTTCAAATTTTTTCCCCCAATTTTTTCTTCAGGTTTCTCAACATTTTCTTTCGACATTCAAAAAAATAAGTAAAAAAATCGTCGGAAGTGAAGTTTGCCTCCCCTTCAGAACCCCCCTAATTACGGATTTGTCCACAGGTGCCACAATTATACATTTGGCGTAACAATAATTTAACGACCCAAGAAACCAAGTTTTCGGTGTTCGCAACATGTTTTGTGAAAATTTGGGCCTCCGCCTTTACCTTGTGCCACTGATCCCGCAATTCTAAATTTTGAGTCAAAATGATATTCAAATTAAATTCAAAGACCCTGAAAACTCAAATGTTTTGTATCTAATAACGCATTTCATTAATATTTTTTGCCCTATTTTTCCTCTGTTTTCTATAGATGCTAAAATTTAGGTCCATTTCGTCAGCCCCCCCCAATTTGGATTTAAGGGTTGAAACTATGTAAACGAATTGTGCTCGAATTGTGCTGAAATGTCTGACATTATTTCGAATAGTGCTGCCCCCAAATGGGAGAATCACCATGGGGGCTGGGGAAATGCCTGCCCCAAGTTGCTATTTGAAAGCTGAAACTGTGTTAATGAATTGTGCTCGAATTGTGCAGACATTATTTTGAATTGTGCTGCCCCTAAAGGGGTGAACCACCATGGGGGCTGAAGAAGTGCCTGCCCCCAAGTTGCGATTTGAGAGCTAAAACTGTGTTAACGAATTGTGCTGACCTTATTTCGAATTGTGCTGCCCCCTAAATGAGAGAGTCACCTTGGGGGCTGGGGAAATGTTTCCCCAAGCCCATTCGCGATTTGAGAGCTGAAATTGGGTTAAAGCATTGTGCTCGAATTGTGGTGCCCCCAAATGGGAGAACCACAATTCGTTAACACAGTTTCAGCCATAAAATTGCAATTAGGGGTGACATTTCGACAGTTCGCATGGTGGTTCTCCCCTTTAGGAGGCAGTACAATTCGAAATAATGTTGGAATATTTCGGCATAATTCGAGCACACTTCGTTAACACAGTTTCAGCCATAAAATCGCAATTAGGGGTGACATTTCGGCAGCACCCATGATGGTTCTCCCCTTTAGGGGGTAGCACAATTCGAAATAATGTCAGCACATTTCGGCACAAGTCGAGTACAATTCGTTAACACAGTTTCAGCTGTCAAATCGCAGCTTGGGGGGCAGGCATTTCTCCAGCCCCCCGTGGTGATTCTCTCATTTGGGAGCAGGACAATTCGAAATAATGTCAGTATATTTCGCCACAATTCGCTTACATAGTTTAAACCCTTAAATTCAAATTGGGGGGCTGACAAAATGGACCTCTAAAACTTTGAACTTACAGTTAAAGTAATACCAAGAGTGAATTCGGTGACCTTGAGGCCCTCAGAATAGGCATGCCGTTTTCATTAATTGCTCTTACGAAATTTGAAAAAATTGCAGTATTAAAATCCCGTCAAAAAGAAAACAAAAACATGTACAGCTTTACGTATGCTCTGTTAGAGATGAGTGGAAGAGGGGGGGGGGTCGTAAGCGGATATACACTGGTACAGGACAACGGGTTGGAGTGGATGAAATTGAATAATTCTGCTCTTCCTCGCATAAGCCGTGTGTATTAATGTACGGGAGTAGAACGGGGTTTTTGAAACTTCATTTTGCGACGTAAAAAATTGAGCAATCCTAAGTCAATTTTCAAAGAAGAAATTATTTGCTTACTTCGTTGATTTGTTTCTCCAGACCATTTTAGAGTAACCTATGTGAAGATTCAGTTTAGCCAACTTTCAAATAAAATTTTTACGTATTTTCAGGTGGTGATACAGGCAAGGTCACACTGACCAAACATTAGGTCCTAAAACGAGTTAAATAATTAATGGCACATAGCAAAGATAAGGCCGGAGGAGTGACTCTTGAGCTGACGATTTGCTTCCTTCCTCCTGGAAGATTGCATTTTCCAAATTCAGAGGCGAAGACAAACTGAAGAGCTTTTTTTGCTTATCTACTGGAATTTATCCGTGGATATTCTTATCTTACCCCGTTTCTCACCGGATCTCGAGTTGTTCCTGGTAAAGTGGTCACAATACGAAGCTGGAAAAAGAAAGCCCAAAAGCACGTGGTGGAGTACAAGGTGTTCGATAAGATTGTAAATCAAAAATTACTATGCTTTCGGTTTTGATTTTTTTTTTTTTTGAAACTGTAATACTATAACCTGTTTTGCGCGAGCAGTCGGTTGAGAAAATGCGTTCACCATTCACTCTTTCACTGTACAACTTGTCAAGGTATGTTACAGCACCCAAGATTTATAGTTTGAAAAAATTTGCAAAATGTTAGTAAAACGAAATGTACGTAAGTGTAAACGCATAGAATTAACAGGAAAACGTACCGATAGTATTTATTCACGATTGTGAGAATAATAATTAGTAATTAAGTCGAGAAAAAAAAACACGATTCGAATCGATTAATTAGGAGGTGAGCTGTAAGAGGTTTGTTTATAAAACAACGTCCCGAGGCACTGGCTGCTGAGTGCGATAACAGCTGTAGATACTCACTGAGATCAAGTCGACAAGCGGTCCGCAGACCTTTGAAAATAGCCCCACATTTTCTTCTACTCCTGCATCTACGGTAATTTTCAAAAAATGTCACCCGGCCAATGGCAAAGGCCTTACTATTTTGTGAGCTTTGCATCTGTATTTATGACCTAAGACACCATGTGTAATTTAAAAGTACGATTATTAGTCAATGAATATTTTTGTTGCAAATTTAGTCTTCTTCAGTGTTACTAGATACAATTTTCCTGTCCGACCCATAGAAAGTGAGATATTGTCCAAAACCTAAATTTCCTCCCCACTCCCTGAAATATCGTCAACTCACCTCAGATTTTTGAGGACTTTTCGGGGATTATCAGGAAGTGGTAAGGTACAACCTTACCATGTTTTATTTCTGTATTGTTTTTTGCACTTTAAAATCTCCTGATTTACTGGATTAGATGACGGCTCCAACTTCCCCTGAGTGTCGCAAGTAATTCGCTGTGGGACAAATAGCAATCCTAGCCAGGCAAAAATCCGAAAATAATATAAAAATTATATCTTTATTACATTTTTAATTTTATTTTGAGCTTCCACCACACAAATAAATATAGAAAAGAATTCATGGGAGGGGAGGGGAGGAGTGTGATATGACTGATTTTCTTCATTTTCCGATATCTCATCCAGTAATTTTCTTGAGGATGGTTGAGGGGACAATGGTAGCAGAATCCCAATCATAAAATACTACAAACACCTGACAGAAAGCTCCTACGTCCTCACTGATTTTTCGCATTTCCCAGTTTATTCCCACGATCTACCGAGTGGAGGACCCCCTTACATTGTTCCTGTTCTCATCGATAGTTTTTTAAATAATGCGTTCTAAAAATCAGTCATACACTGAGTTGATAGTGTGTTAAACCCCGAATGCAGTTTTTTCGATGGGCCCTAAAATATGTTTATTTGGAAGGACGTAACTACAGGTTTCTTGGGGATGGGGTCACTTTTCAGTTTTAGTTCGGGGGGAGGGGGCACAGGAATTTTCTTGAATTCCGTACATCACTGTGGTTTTTCGCAGACATTTCGACGAATTCGGGAGAAGGGAAGTCCGTCGAACAAAGCATCTCGTTCGCTGTGCAAGAGAAAAAAAGCTTTCAAACAGAATAAAAAGGGCTGGAATAATTCCTGGAACTGAAAAACATTTGCAATAGCAAACCCCCACTGGAATTAAGCAGAAGTGCGGTGGAACTGCACGCAATCGACTACGGCATATGTTGCTCTATGTATAATTTGAAAATTTACACAAAAATTGTACCGAACCTTTTTCGTGGCCAATTTAGTTTTCTTTAATTTTGTTTAGGACATTTTTTTGTACGGCTCATAGACAGCGAGATATTGTCTAAGACACAGATTTATTCCTTGTTCCCCCCCCCCCCATGGGCGCACGCAGAGAGTAGCGGAGGTAGCGACCGCTACTTCATAAGCTTTTCATATTTTTGTCTTTTTGCTTTTGTGCATAATTAGGGATATTTGTGATTCAGGTAATTGAATCGTTCAATAATATTATGGTCGTCAGTATTTTCTCTTGCTGCCTCATCAAAAAATTCTGCGGGCGCCCATCCCCCCCCTCCCCGTGGCACCGTTAGCTCACTTCGGAGCTTTGAGGAATTTTCGAGAAATTATTAGAGGTTGTAAGGAACATTCCTGCCGTGTTTCATCTTTGCGTCATTTTTTGCATTTTCAATACCCCTTGTTTACTGGATTAGGTACAAGATTGATGTATCAGGTTGTGCTCCTTAGAAAACTCTGGAAAGGTCAGAGTTTGATCGAATGCTCTTTCATAACATTTACGGCCTACTCATGTTTAAATTTTTCGATTTATTAAGTTGACATATTCAGAAATATTACTGGGGAGATGAATCTGAAAACATCTTTGAAATTAAGGACCAACCCTGTAGGTGTGTTACAATGTGATCTCAAAACTTTAGTATTTAATTATGAAGTACTAAAACTTACATTCTTTTTGTTTCAGGTGAGTGTTGACACTTGGAGTAATTATTCTATTCAACCGGAATCGAAACGGCAATTCAGTAAGTAGGTACTTACCCTGTCAAGTTTCATCTCCGAGTCAATTTTAGCATTTTTGGCCAATTTCGGCGCTTTATTTGCTGGACCATTGACTGTTCGGCAAATTTGGCGTAGCACCTTCGCGGTCGCTAAGGTCTAGCAAATCTACTACCTAACACCCGTACTTGCTCACTCACTCTCTCAGCAGTTACATTTCCAGGAGTTCGCGAAAGCGACTCGCTTCTTCCTGTAACATCACAGCAGTAGGAGAGTCACTTGATAACATATTGGCCGTTATGATTACCAGTCTTTATACCCGAGTAGACATTTCAGCACACATTGGCCTTCAGCCACCATGTGTATCAGCACCCACAATCTCTATAAAAGGAGATGAAGATGCTTGAGAAAGTTAATTTTATTCTTGTGTTCACTGTAGATAGGTTCATCTAGCTATAGTTCTGTGAACAAGACTAGCGATTAGGTAAAAAACGAATCAGATTGAATGGGATCTTAATAATAAACTGTTGATCAATTCACCATGAAAAATTTAATGTGGTCAAGTCACAGCGGGGTAAATTTACTATTGGATAGTTCATTAAGGAGAACATTCATCGCTGAGAACATTATTATATAGTAGGTAAGTTAATTGTGGAAGAAATTACTGAATGTGACATAGTTCCCTACCAAATTTACCACAAAATTAGGATTTAATGGATATAATGCAGCAGAAATAAAATTGTATTCACGGCAAATAGGAATAATTGGAGAGAAATAAATCCTTGGGTACTAGAATGATAAAACGTGCGCCACATTGCAAATGTCATATAAGAAGCAGTACTAGATTTAGGAAGCAGTTCTGGAAGGGGCAGTTGAGAACATATAAAAATTGACCACTGCTGTCCCTCCTCCCCCTCACTGAGTATTTTAATCATTTTTGGGCCCTCAAAATAGTAACTGAATCAGTAGAAGAGCCCAAAATATTTGGAGTTTTGAACAATTCGCATCTCTGAATGTTTTATTATTGAGGATAAAATTGAAAATACCTTCCAAAATATCATCACTGATGTGCTAGTACCTTTACCTTGTAAGGTCAATTTTCATAGAAAACTACTTTTTTGGGGTTTCTTATAGAAAAGAAAAATCAAGAAATGGAATAGTAAAATCCTTGGAAGTCAGAAAAATTAACTAGCTGTCCTATAGGACAATATTAAAACCTTTCAAGATTACTGATAATGAATTTTTCAAAACCTTTTTCTCTTGTAAAATTTAGCTTTTTGTACTTACAAGATGTTAGCAAATCAGCGATGATAAACTATACCATATTTTTTCAGCTTCCCATATAGATTCTCAACTAAGCGACAATTTTTGAAGACTTTTCAATTTGTATCCCAATACTAATCATTTATTCCTCCCAGAGAAGTAAGTCGATACAGTAAGCAGTCCTTGAAACTAGCTAGAACTATTCATTATCACAGAAACATTTAGACTCTCTCAACCCTGTTTGAGACCTACTAAAATTCTTTAAAATTTGTATACAATTTTCAATAATATAGCTAGGCTCAACTGAAACTTCTTAAAATTGTATTAAGACTTTTTAAAATTCTTCCAAACTTGTTTCAAACTCTTTAGGACTCACTAAAACTAAGATATTTTACTTTTCATTGTATCAAAATTTCTGAGACTCCTTTAGATATCAGCCTTTTCTATAATAAACCAATTTTTTTCCTAATATATTTGAATATGTGAGATAAAGCATTAATTATTATTATATGAATGAAACATGAAAGATCTAGAAGTAGTTATGCATTTAATTACTATCCTGCAGTTCATTAATCCTATAGTTTATTCACATGTTATGTATTTATTTGTTGATTAATTTTCCTATATGAGGAATTTACCTCATAATGATTTGACTGCGTTCAATTTTCTATAGTAAATTCCTCAGCAGTTATTTCTCCTAGACCTAGATTTAGTGAGAAGATGGAGGTAGGATCGGTCAAGTTAGATAAAGAATATTATTTGTATATACCTACCTCATTTAGAGCCTATATTATAGAAAAATACGAGTTTCTTCTCAAGTCAGCCTCTAAGAAATCTATTTTAATTATGTGTGATACATATCATCTTAGTAAGAATGCTAATTAGCAAATATCCATTTACTAGGACATTTCAGTATAGAGTAATGTTTTAGATATCTGGATCTCTCTGCATAGTTTTTTCAAAGGTAAACCTGAGAAGAAACTTGTACAGGCTTTAAAAGAAACAATTTTCTTTTGAAAATCTTTAGCAGTGTTTCTTTGAAACGGTGTGCAGTTTGCAATCTCTGGCTGTTCATATTCACAACCTCTATCAAATTTGATTCAGCATACCACCACCTTCTTACTAAATCTTATTCATTTCTTGTCTAACAGCTAGTTTTGTCAACATAACTATAGCTAGGGCTATTCTAACCCATAAGGACAGAAATGAAATATTTTATCAAGCACCCTCATCTCCTTTTATAGAAATACAATCTTGTGTACTGTTACACATGGTGGCTCAAGGCCGAAATATGTGGAAATGCCTCCTGAGGTAAAATACCAATATGATGGCCAATATGTTTTCAAGTTACCCTCTTACTACTAACCACCATTACTCGGTTCCACCAGTCGAGGAACGAAACAAATAGCTTTATTATTGGGAGGAAAAGGAGTTCTTCGATTGAACTCTTTTCTTCTGATCACGATTGTAATGAAACGCAGCCCTTTTGGAGAAATTTCAGCCACTCGGGCGGCTAATTGTATTCATTAGCGAGCGCGCCGCAGGCCGATATTTACTCGCGGGGAATGTCGGCGGCGCGAATCGAACAAGATAACTAGAAGTTCTCTCGATGCGGTATGAGAGAAGAACTAGCTCCGCCTTTTATTTCACTTACCAACTTGTATTTTAATTGTAGATACATAAATAAATAAATAATGATGGTTACGACCAATCGTATTCCAGAAACTACTCGCAATAACGCTCTTTTTGCACACCTATATCTTCAACTCGTTTTATTTCACTTTCACGGTATTCGTGTGGAAGGAGAATACGCTCGGCTCTGTCGCCATATTTCTCGAGTTGGCTATAAAGCTCTTTCTCTCTTGAAAAGAAAAAAAAAAAAAAAAAAAAATTAAAAAAATTAAGTTTGCTGTAGAGTTTCTAAATATATGTGAAATTGAAACACGACTCGCGAATAGGCGCTGGAAATCGAAGAATATGGCGGCTTAGGCTGTATAATTGCTCATTATGCGGACAAGTGACTATACCTATAGTATAATATAAATGTGCCAGCTTGTAATTAGCTGTTTCAAGTGTATGAATCCCCTCCGCCGATTACTATTATTGGTCTGCTATTCCAAGGTAATCGTAATAGCGAAATATGTGAAGTCGAGCGTGGCGTATTTTTTTCCCACTTGTTCGGAGTCCAATATAGAGTCTTATATAGTGAAGAGTGTATAGGCTCATGTTGGCTCGAAGACAAGGACAAGGTTAATCCGCTTCTTTTCTTCCATTTTCAATTGAAATTGCTATCACTTTTGAAGAACTTTTCTTTGCACACATGAGTTTCGTAAATCGTGAAAAATTGTTCCTCATTGAGTAAGCGGTTTAGGGTTGCAGAGGACGTGAAAATTTCATAGCCTCAATGTTAAAAAAATTCAAACTTGGGGAAAATGACTCGCCGAGCGTGGCGATAGGTTAGCGTTTGTATATCCGTATGCAAAATACTTTATTCGAGTCTTTTTTGCAGCAAAATGATTGCCTTTAGCTAGCAAAACGATTGGCTCCAGCGGGGAGATGAGTTTAGGCACCCCTTCTTTTCTTACTATTAACATTTTTGAATTTAGCTTCATGACTGCTGGGGTGGAACGAGTAAAACTTTTTCTTGAACTTGGATGGTTGTCCCAACTATAAAGTTAAATACAAGTAACTTGTGCCCAGGTTCGGAGGGCCCGTGCCCAGGGCGGAACATTTTTGAGGGGCGGAAAAATTTTCGAGTATAATATACAAAAATTCATTTCCAACTCGCAACTTTCAAGTTCGAAACCAATATAAGTGAAATTTAGGGGGAAAAAATCCAAATGGAAGTTTTCTATAACTTGAAAGTGCTCGAAAGAGGGGGGGGGGGTGCTTCTAAGCGAATGCCCAGGGGCGCTCACGACCTTAATCCGGCCCTGCTTGTGCCATATTTATTGTAAAATATAGTTATTTAGGTTTTGTCTATGGAGCTGAATGTTTCAGAAGATTGAAGTACATATTGTTTCAGTTATGCTGGAAAAAGTATCTACGAGTTATGACAGGATTTCCTGGGAGAAGGGGGTCCGATGAACTGTTGAATCCACACGTTTTGAAATCATTTTCACTTCTGTACCGCTGGCTGTTGCTGGGGGATTATCACCTCTTATACGACCTCAATGGTGTCTAAACCATTTTAAATTTCAAGTACACCGAACACGTCTGAAGCTAGTATTAGATTTTAGATGATTTTTTCCACTTTATATTATTGTCAACCTATCTACTTTGAATTTCGTATTTCCGACACATTCAGGTTGTTCTGGGTTTCAGATTTGAATTAAGGTTCTCATCCCTACCTTTTTTTCGGCCCGAGGACTAGAAGTTCAAAGAAATAGAAAATCCTGAATGGAAGGGAGCATTAAATTTGATTTAATATCGGGAGTCTTCAGAAAACTCGTTTATTATGTAATTTGCGTAAGATTTGTGTAAAATTGATGTGACGTAGGAGAAGAATAATAAATTGGATACTTACGATAAAATATTAGAAAATAAAATTAATAAAAAAATTCTACGAAGTTGAAACCGAATTTAATTCAGGATCGTAATTCTTGGAAAAACTCGTCTATGAAAGTAGAGTAAGGTTCATGGAATATTCTACGTTTTGGAAAAATGGTCAAAGAATTATAACAAAAATTTTAAGGAAAAAAATCTCAAGCAAATTCGATAATTCGACATCAAAAAGTTTCCAGGCAACTAAAATAGGAAAATGTAGCCTGATGCTTTTAGAACTGCAGTCGCCCCAGCACCACAATGAGTTCAGACAAGAAGCTGGAAGACAAAAACATCTTAATATTTGAAAAATGCGATAAAATATAAAATCAAACTTGATTTAACATCCAAAATCTTCAATAAAAATCGTACACGAAATTTGAATAAGATTTGTGGAAAATTGTTGTCACATAGGGAAGAAATTAAAGTTGAGGGAAAAAAATTAGAAATTCGAAAAAAATTGGAAATTGACTGTAATTTGGGATCATAGGTTATTGAAAAATTCACAAGATTAAGTTAGATTTCATTAAAATTGTTATAACATTCTGGAAAAGTAGTAACGATTTTGGGGGAAAGCAAATTCAAGATTCGAACAAATTCGATAAATCTGAACATTCGATATCACGAGTTTTCAAGGAATTCGAATAGGAAAATTCAGTTTGATCCGTGGAAAATTTACAGTCACCCTGGGAATACCACAATAAATCCAGACAAGAAGTTGGAAGGGAAAAACATACTGAAATTTAAATAATTGGATAAATTAGAAAATCAAACTTGATTCCATATCGAAATTTTTAGAAAATTTGCACACGAAATTTGAGTAAGGATCGTGGAAAATTGTTGTCACACAGGGAAAAAATAATCAATGGGTAATGATAATTTTTTTTTTTTGGGGGGGGGGGAATCTTAAAATGTGACACAATTGGGGATCGACCGCAAGGTTTTATTTACCTGATTTGACATTACACCTTTGTTCGTGGAAAATTGCAGTTATTCTAGGAAAATCATCAATGAGTTCAGACAAGAATTTGGAAGGGAAAAACGTTTCAAAATTCGAATAATTCGATAAAATGGCGCATTGAAGATTTAATATTTTTAGTTTTCCAACAATTAGAATACCAAATTTGAATAAGATTCGTGCAAAATTGGGTGGGATATAATAAAAATCTAAAAGTTGGTGATAAAATTACTCGTAGTAAATTTGACAGAAATGGAAACTGAACTTAATTTGGTATCATAATTCTTTTAAGAAAAAACCGTGTACGAAAGTTGAGTAAGCTTCTTGGAAGATTGTAGTCACATTTTTAGAAAATGATCGAATGCTTATGACAACAATTTTGAGGATGAAAAAATCTCAAATTTTCAAAAATTTGGGAAAGTTTGAAATTAACTTTGTTTGCAAAAAAATGTAACCCGATTAGTGAAAAACTGCAGCAATGGCGACTACTATTGGGTAAGTTTCCGGTAGTTGTGAGAACTTTCGTGGTCGGTAGGTAGGTAGTCGAGCGAGTGGAGAGTTCTTAATGTCCAGGAAAAATTACGAAAAGGCTTAAAAGCTGAACAATCACATTTTTCCGGGAAAGCATTGAATAAAGGGTGGGCGGGTCTCCGGAAGATTTCCGCTAGGTAATTTCTGAAACAAATAGGCGCCATTGATTGTTTCAAACTTCTACATACTTAGGTGAATATCTTCAAAACGCTTACAAACTTGCTTCAGACCCTTTCAGTGGCGTACCCAAGGGGGGATTAGGGGGATGAATCCCCCCACCCCTGAGATGAGAATTTTTTAATATGTTGGCAGTATCACAGTAAATGCGCAGAATGAAATTTAAATCCAGATGCATAATTGAAGTCGAAGAGCACAACATACTGATACGTCAATGTAAAAACAGACAGTTCATGTCAGGTGTACCCCTGCCCCCGCCCAAAATTTTGCTGATCCCCCTCCTTGGAAAAATCTTTGCTACGCCACTGGACCCTTTATGACTTTTTTGGGACTCCTTTAGCAATATTGTAGATTCTTCAGGATGCATTTAAGTATTCGAAATCAGCGACCCAATAATCCCTTATTTCGATACCTTGATCAACTTTTCAAACAAAATTCCTATTGTCCCTTCCACGGCGGGATGAAGAAAGTGGAAATGAGGGTAGAGGTCGAATTGGAAAATTTTCGAGCGTAGTCTTTTTCTGAGAATGGATTGTGAATAAGCTCGTTTTAGCGCTGGATCGTCTAAAAATATTCTTCCTCTCAACTATATTTTTGATTATTTTGAAGAATATTCTCGAGATTACCAGCGAGGCCCAAATTCTTACATAGTCGTGATGACGTATCGAGGCAGCTTTTCTGGAAGAGAAGGGAGCGTTCTAATTTTGCCACATCTTTTTTCTAATTAGCTCTCAACCCAGGCCCTGGAATCCGCCTTTTCGAGCATTACTTCAGAGACGTCGGGGAGGCGGTTAAGGTTGTCTTAGTTCTCTTCCCTTCTGGCCGAAAAAGTGGTCTAGGTCAAAATCTGGCGAGTTGCTACGTGGACTCAAACCCGGGACCTCCGGATGCCGAGACCAACGCGCTATCCATTCGGCCAAGCAGTTACTACTACCTATGTCAATTTTTCTTGTCGGTTGACTATAGTATGAAGCAAAAAAACAAAAGGCCCACCTTTTCAACTTTCTGAGGGCCGATACTGTTACATGAGTTCGATTTCAAATCTCTTATAGGGGTAAAGACAGAGTTTTAGGAGGTTTAGGAGGAATAAGGCCTCTTGTCCTTTATATCTGCCATTGGAAAAGAATGTTTCCTTCAGATTCTTTCTCCTTTTTAGAAAAGCGAATATTGTGGAGCTTAACCAATTTTATCTCCGCCTCTGTTAATGAGCTTTCTATTCGTACACCCGCACCTCTAGCTTTGTTTTTCAGCCTGTATTTTTACATCACCGTAAAAATGTGTAAGACCCGAACTCATACAAAATCAAGGGGAAAAACAATTTTCGTCTGAATATTTCTTATGCATGCAGTAAGGCTCAAGATCCCTTCTCCCTCCATGGTGTAAAAAACTCAAGAGGCTTATCAAAACGGGTCTCTTTCCGTATCTAAAAACTGTTTTCCTGGATTTTCACTAAATATGTCCCGGGATTTTGTTATTTACTCATTGTGTTTATTTAGGGATCATCAGTTAGCCAAAATAAATAGAGAGGGGAGGTTGAAACTATCCACCCTAAAGCTCGGAATACAATTGAAAACAGGAGTGGAACTTCAAGAGATTCGAATCACGAATCACGAAATTTATGTTCGAGGAAATCACAATGCCCCGAATCATTTCCTGAATCACTCAACTGGGCGGAAGGGGTGGAGCTCCCGAAAAGAACTTACCCACACTGTCACTTTCTCGCTCTACGAATGACAATGGAAAAGATTCTTGATCAGAAAAGTGACTCAGGTCAAGGAATCATATCTTGAAAAATTGTTCAGATTACCAGTCTCGGAATCGGTTCCGAGCCTAATAGGCTCTATTTTTTCAAATGGTGGTTGTACAATTAGCTTCTTAGCCATTTAGGGAAAGAGTTAGGTGAGGGTATTTTTGCTGCGGGAGGGGGTAATTTTGTTAAAATTCTTGACAGTCGCCATCATTACTGAAGGTATTAAATGCACGTCAACTTTTTCTTCCATCACCCGATTTCGGGTATCGTGACTTCAGCCTAATGTCGATTATCTCCTGCCAAAATTGTTTGTCTTCTGGCTGTGATCCATCCCTAGATTATACTTCCGGTCATGGTTGTTGGACTTAATTTCTATACAGATTTTAGAAACATGATATTATTTCTAACTCGGTAGTTAATGGTCATGTCAAATTATTGTGCTCAATGAGGGTTGTCATCTGATTTGATGTCAAATTTATCAGTCCTCTCGAAAAAAGTGACCGAAAAGTCACGAACAAAAAAATCCTCGGCAGAACTGTGATGCAAAACAGTAGAAGAGGCCTTAACGTGATTTGAGAATTTCGTATTCGTGACTTTGGTCACAGTTTTCAGATTCAGTCATATCATGTAACTGTCCTCATCGAGCTAATCATTTTACATAGCTCCCCCGAATCATACAGTCTACCTCCAAAAACGAAATTTTTAGATCTCTCTGGTCCTCCGCTTCCTATTTTGAATCACAATTTCATCTGAAAATTTTTATCAGAAGGAAAATGGTCGCCTTGAGCTCGCTGGCTGTTTATTTATTCTCGCTTTCATTTCTTTAAAATAACGTTCGTTTATTGAACTTTTCAACCAACTCGACGACTCCGTCACCGTGCTAATTAATTTTAATACTTCAAAAAAATTACGAAGTTCGAGCTATTAAACTCGCTGCGTTGTTATCGCATTTCAAGGACATAACTTATTCGGCATTGTTAGACATTAAAAAAGACAGAAGTAGTAACGGGGAAAAATTTTAAATTGCTTCAAATTGTGTAAAATATCAAAAAGTTTTGAAAACCGCCGAATCACGTATAGATTTCGGTGATCAACTTTTACGGAAACACTTTACTCTTTAAGTGACTGAAAATTTGTTCCATTTTAGTCCAGGGACACGTGATCGCTCTTGAAGAAAAAAATTCAAGGATTCGAAGTGAACAATGTGTGCGACAGAATTCATGTTCAATTATTTGAGAACGCCAGTTGTATGTACGCAATATTATTCAAATGTAATTATTTGTTTGTGCGACTGGTAACGGTTATTGAACCGATAACTAGTTTTTCTTTTTTCCATTGTGAGACTGTCAGCTGATAGCGTTAAGCCTCTTGGTGTTTCAGTTTCACTTTCATAATGAGAAATTAATCGATCTGTCACCATCCTCTTCTTCCTGGGCCTTGGTAAGCTAACTGTCCTTCGAGGGTGCCATTTTCTAAATCGGGTATGCATACGGAGTGGGTGGATAGCGAGGACTCGAATGCAGAGTAAAGATCCATGCACGTGAGATAGATGAATCTTGATGGAGTTCAAAATGAAACAAAAACTAGCCACGTACAGCATATGTTTGAAGATTGATTGTGTTAAGGAAACTGCAGAAGATTGTCCCAGAGGCAGGAGCGAGAGCGACCACAGAGCTAGTAAGCCCTACCCTTGTCTTAAACCTGATAACAGCTAATCGGGGAGAGGGAACCTTTGCTAATGTGATAGCATGTTAGGGAAGCAAAGAGATACAGAAGTTGAACTGTTCTGGTCGAATATGGAACGTATGATGTCGACACTGCTGTTCAATTATTCTACATCAAGCCCAAAACTGTAGCTAATGCCGTCAGAAGATCGTGGCTACTTAGTGGACCCTCTGAAGTGAAAAACCACATAGCCAAGGGTCCAGCCCGACGCACTCACATTTCCCCACAACTTGTGATGACTAATTTTGACTTCCTTTTAAGACCAATCAGACTGTTTTAAAACTCACGATGGTTCTGTAAAATAAGATTCATCCTAATTATTTCTCGTGGCAGTATGTTTCGAGCTTTTAAAACTTATTTTAACTCTCAATTTTCATAAAACTTAGTTAAGAATCTTTCAGACACGATCAAAACTCGTTGAGATTCATTCGGATCAAGTGAAGACTATTACAAACTCGTTCTGACATAATCAAACTGGTTTCTGTGTCTATATTCTTTCCTGACTCATTATTCAGGCTCCGAAACCAAGTCAGACTTATTGAGACCAAGACGGATTTTAGAAGAGGATGGAGTCACTCACTACTCCGTCTCAATGTCTGAATCGTAAAAAATACGGAATTTCCATTAGATTAAAGGGTTTGTTACTCAGTTATTTGCAACATAGAGACTTGCACTGACTTGTGTGAGTATCCATATCGATGACGGAGTAGACTATGTTGAACACATCGGTACCAATGTCAATACTTTAACTCCAGAATCACGACAATGCCGCTTTTTGAAAAGCTTCTCAACAAGTTTTGCTGATTACAGGACTTATTTTCTATTTCAAGATTTTTCCTATATGAATTTGAATAATTGGCGGAACAATTTACGCTACAGTTTTTTTTTAAAATATTTTTTAATACTCAACTTTATCATTTACTTTATGGCAGTCTGACCTGGGCTGGTGAAATGGCCAGTAAAGTTTATGACTTCAGTCAGCCCCTGTTGGTATCCCGTAGTACTGAGAGTACTGCAGAGGTTTGCAGATTTCTACTACACTTGAACTCGTATAGTTGGTTAAGAATGGCGTTGCTCAGTAACTTTCAAAATTCCAAATTGTTCCTGCTGGTAATCCGGCAGTTCTGGAAATACTGCCCAATCCCTCAGAACTACTCGTTATAATCTGTTGAGAACCCGCCACCAACCATAACACTTTTTGAAAATGCTTACCTAACATCTTACTGAGATCTGCGTTGTGCAAGTCCGGATTCTCGTCGGCCAGCTTCTTGCGTTCGATCTTGGCCCAGACCATGAACGCGTTCATCGGTCTGCGGATCCGCTGCTCCTTGAGACACTTCTGCTGATTACTGGCGGCCATCTTGCCGATGTTGCCGACATCGTTGGTGATCAGGTGTTGTTGATGATGTACGTGGTAACTGGCCAAATGTCCTGCGCCGCCGCGAACCTCCTCGTTGCTGAGCACGAATGCGTTACCGTTGCCGGCGATGAGGCCACCGTTGCCGCTGGACGTCAGCCACGGTCCGGCGTTGTTCATATCGTCGGCTTGCTGATGTTGCTGCTGCAGCCTTTGATGTTGTTGATTTATGAGACCTGGTAACATTTGCGTTATAGGAACGACGAGATCATTTTCGTTATTATTGCTAATGTAATTATGATGATGCGCGTAGCTTCGAATGTTGCCGTACGGATGTTGACTGTAGAGGTTGTTGGGTGACCGGGACGGCGACAAGTGGCTGTACATAGAGGTGTCTTGCGGCGAGGAGGTCGACATTTTCTGCGAGATGTCCGGCTGCATGTATTCGTCCATGACCCTGCGAACAGCCAAATTATTAAATTAGTTCAAAGTCGATTTCATAAATTACAAGCACGCGAAACTGTAGTTGATTTGATGAATGGAACTAGCGCCGCGACCTTTGTAACGTACATGTGGCTTCAATTTGAGGCGTTTTCCCGCAGTTATTGTATTTAATATTTCATATTGTACTCGGGTGGGAATAAAACGATAACATACTGAGAAATGGTTCGCAATCAGCTATACTTTTCAGATTACGCCAGATTGTGGGACTGATTTTATTCGACTTAACGATAATCGGCTGTTTTTTCCGCGCACCCCACGCAATAATTTCTTCTTTTTTTTTCATATTTATCTGCAGCCGTGCATGCTAATTGAACTTATTTTTTCCTTCGATGCTCAGCGAAACGCGTTCGATGGTCACTTGCGGTGCAGAAATACGCTGAGTACTTTTGTTTCCGCTGGTGATTCGCTAATTGAAGGCTAATTCGCTGATTAATGACTGCGGCAAAATATTTATATCGTGACTTGGAAGTAGTGATGACGCGAACAGAAGTAATTCGGTGTGTGGTATACACGTAGTCTGCTACAAATGAATGTATCATAATAATACAGCATTGGAGATGTACACAGAGTAGGAAAAAGATTCTGGGAAATGTAGTCCCTGGGTACTGAGTGGAATTAACGGCGTTTACCTGGAAGAAGTAGCCTAAAAAAATCATTTTTGAAAAAGAGGATAAATAAAAGAAAAGAAGGCGAAGCAAATACTTAATTGAAATCACTTTTTTATTATTATTATCATTGTTGGAACTAACAAAAAACAGCCTGTTGGGTTACAAACAGAAAACAATCAGTCAGACTGACTACTAACAAGACATAGTTTCTTAGACTGGCTACGAACAAAAAGCAGTCTCAAAAAGCAGTCTGGTAAACTGGCTATTAATAGAAATCAGTCTCCGACTGGCAACTAACAAAAAGCAGCCAGCTTATCAGACTGTCTACCAATAAACAGCCGTCCGTTAGACGTTAATAACAAAAATCAGTTGGATAAGACTAACTAAGCAGATATTTCAACTGACTGGCTGGTAACAAAACGCAGCCCATCAGACTGTCGTCAGTAACAAGAAAATCGATTAGATATACTGGTTACTAACAACATAACCTAGACGATTCGCTTGGCTTGGCCACCAACAAAAACAGTTTGACAGACTGGTTACTAACTGAAAGCAGCCTGTCAAAGTGGCTACTCAAAGAAAACAGGTTTTCTGACTAGCTGCTAAAAAAAACACACAAAAAAAAAAACAAACAGCTTGTCAAACGTGCTCTACCAGTAAAAACCCCGTCGGGGCGCTACTTATATAAAGTGGTCGGTTGGATGTAGTACTAACTGGAAGCAGTCGCGCCAACAGGCTATAAATAAAAGGCATTTTCGCAAACTGACAGATGTAAGACAAACTAACTGAACATTTCAACTGTCTACTAACAAAAACAGTCGGCTGGACTAGCAAGCCCATTAGACTGTCATCAATAACGAAAAATTTGTTCAGCAGACTAGTTACTAACATAACCTAAATGATTCTTTTGGCTTGGCTACTAACAAAAACAGTCTGACAGACTAGTTACTAATTGAAAAGAGCTTATTGGAGGGGTTACTGGAAAAAAACAATTTGTCAGACTGGCTACTAACAAAAAGCAACTTGTCAAACTGGCTACCAATAAAAATCGGTCAGTTGGATGGGCTCCCAACAAAAAGCAGTCTCTTTGACTGGCTACTAAAAAAACAGCAGACTAACTGCTAACGAAAAACGGTCTGTTGGACTGGCTACTTACAAAAGCAGTCTCTCAGGCAGGCTAGTTACAATCCACAGCATATTGGACTGGCTACTTATAGAAAGCAGTCGGTTGGATGTGCTATTAACTGGAAGCAATCTTCGCTGGTGGCTGCTAATGAAAGTCATTTTAGCAGACTGACTAATGTAAGACTAACCAAGCAGACGTTTCGAATACCTACTAACAAAATCAGTCGGCTGGACTGACAAATAATAAAAAGCAGTCCATCAGATTGCGTCCAATAACTAAAACTTAGTTGGAGAGACTGGTTACAAACATAACATAAATGATTTCCTTGGCCTGACTAAGAACATCAACAAAAACAGCCTGATGCATGAAAGTAGCCTGTAGAGCTAGTTACTGAAAGAAAACAGTTCGTCAGACTGGCTACTAACAAAAAACAGCCCGTCAAACTAACTTCATACTAACAAAAATTAGTCGGCCGGGCTAGTCAGGCGAGTTTCAAACAAAAAGCGACTGTTTGGACTGGCTACTAAAAAAATAGTAGACTGACTACTAACAAAAAGCAGTCTGTCGAATTGGCTAGTAGCAAAGGCAGCCACTCAGACTGGCTAGTTACAAACCACAGCATATTGGATTGTATTAAAAGCAGTCGATTGGATGTGCTTCTAACTCGAAGCAGTCTTTTCAACTCGGTGCTAATAAAAAGTCATTTTAGCAGACTGACTAACATAAGACTAATCAAGCAGACTTTTCGACTGTCTACTAACAAAAACAGTCGGCTGGACTGGCTGCTAATAAAAAACAGTCCCGTGGATTGGCTACCAATGAAAAAAAATTAGCAGACTGACTACAAACAAAAAGCAGTTTGTTCGCTTCTGATCAGTTTGGTTAGTGGTTTGGTTTGTTTTCAAATCATCAAGATAAATTTTAGTACTTTTAATCATTTATGTTGGTTTCTAATCGTTGTTAATGATGTTTAGATGTGGTCATTGTTGATATGTCTTTGATAAACTTTAATCAGATTTAGTTAAAATTGTATTTGGCCCAACTATGGCTACTAATGAAAGGCATTTTCGCAGACTGACTAATGTAAGACTAACAAAGCAGGTGTTTTGACTGTCTATTAACAAAAAGCAGTCTCTTGGATTGTCTACTAATAAAAAAAGTTGACAGACTGGCTACTAACAAAAAGCGGTTTGTTGGCTTTGATCATTTATGCTGATTTCTAATCATTGTTGATGATGTTTAGATGTGGTCAGTTTGATATGTCTTTCATAAATGTTTATCAGATATAGTCAAAGTTGTTTGTATTTAGTCATTAAGCAGTCTTCCAAACCGGCTACTAATGAAAGGCATTTTCGCAGACTGACTAACGTAAGACTAATGAAGCAGGTGTTTCGAGTGTCTACTAACAAAAAGCAGTATCTTGGATTGGCTACTAATAAAAAAATAAAAAAAACTAGCAGACTGACTACTAACCAAAAGCAGGTTGTTGGCTTTGATCATTTATGTTGATTTCTAATCATTGTTGATGATGTTTAGATGTGGTCAGTGTTGATATGTTTCTGACAAACTTGGATCAGAGTTGGTGAAATATTTGATCGTTTTTGGTAATTTTTGTTGTTCGATTTGATCAGTCTCGGATCCGATGCCTACGGTACTCTCAAAAATTTTTCCCAAGTCCTACGGGTAATATTTGATATTGGTTACATCTAAGGTATGTTATTAGCTGATAAAGTAGGCGTGCGCTGCCAAACATCAAATACTCTGGCTCGTAGTATCAGCCCCCCCCCCCCACGGGCTCTATTGATTCATATGGAATATGAAGGTTTTGGATGGTTGTTCATATATGCTATATGAGGTATAAGTGCATAACTGAATATCATTCTAGTTTGATTACTTAAATATGATGAGAAGGCAAATTATGAGGAAATGGTAAATGGAGGGGCCATTTAAAGTATATATTTGGAATTAGCACGAAAATTCAGTTGAGGAAAGTTTGCTTACTACATTCTTGTGTAATTTTTTTTCCTTCAAATTTGAGTTTTTCAATACCCCATTTTCAGAAACTCATTAGGAATTCAGTTTTAAACCTGAATACACCGGGGAGGGGAGGGGTAAAGTTCGTACCCCGAACCCTTTATTGATACTCCGTTGAAATTATTGAACACCGGTTTCGTGTATTAAAAATAATAGGTTAACAGCATAGCGTCGTCGCGTCGTACATACACACGTAGGGGTAAAGATGGATTTACATTCAAGTCGGCAACATGATGTGGACAAACTTTTAACATTTAAAAGTCTGTCCGCGACATGTTACCGACTCGAATGTAAATCCACTGTAAGCGTCGTTAGCTTCGTCCGTCGTATACCGAACTCATATCGCAAGTAAGAGAGAGGACATCGACCTTATTGGAACTCAGACTAGGCAATAGACTAGGCAGCAGTGTAGACAACCTTAGAGCGGCAACCCGCCCTACAGTGTAGCCACAAAATCACGAAATAACTTTTTTTCCCTTCTCAGAATGTCTTCTATTTTTATGACACGTGGGTAGTACTCGGCTCATCTTCTGCTAGATAAAAACGATTTCCGGCAATGAAGTGTGTGCTGACAAATCTTTATGCAAATTTTGGGTTAAACTTTGAGGCCCCGGAGGAACGTGTTAAAATTATTTTAAAAATGTGAAAATTTGGTGACATTACAGGGTGTCTACCTACAGGTGCTGAAAAGTCCTCCAAGTCCTGAATTTGGAAAGTAGATCCTAAAAGTCCTGAGAAGTACTGAAATTAAAAAAAAAAAAGGTCCCTCATTTTTGTTAACACATATTTTTAAAACCACACCCCTGTTCGTTGTAAAATATTAGAATTTTTAATCATTAGAAAGTGTAGCGCAGGATCTATACTCACAAGAAGGGGGGAAGTGAAGAGCAAAAAGGAGGAAATGGTAAAAGTGATAAAATAATTGAAAACAAAATTTACATACTCGGGGAAAATATGAAAAATATGCCGGCTACAGTTCTGTAAAGGGTCCTGAAAAAGTACTTCATTTTCACTTTTCAATTCCTGTGGACACCCTGCATTACGTTCATAAGATCAGGAAAGCTTCCGGGGGTGGACGGTCAAATTTCGTAAATTTTTAAAATAAGGTACACCTTAGCGGGGATGTGGGTGATTTGCGTCCCTTCTGTTCGCTAGAATCATTGTAACTAGGCGGGGAGGGGGGGGGGAATTTGGATATGCTCGGATTCGAAGGGAATTTTAGCGTGTTGATCAGCATTACCATCTGACCTTCTGTGCTAAAATTCAACATCAATTTTTTTCATCTATTATGACTCATCGTACTGGTTTGTATTAGAATATTGAAGATTCTCTGTATCGAACCGAGTTCGTATTTACGATTCATTTTACCGAATTAGATGGTGCACAAAAGACCATTTTTCTCGCTTTTCTGGCATAGCAGACGATCCTCTCTGTTGTAGCCGGGTGAAGGAAAAACAAATACGTTTTTCAGACATCCACGATGGCGAGTGTTGGTAACGGTACGGCACCGAAGAATTTTCATTGTCTCGTCTCATCATCAAACGTCTTCGATGCGACGTGTCCCCGTCTTAATTGTTCGCGTATTTGCACATCACTCCAAAATGCTGTGCATAGTTTTCCAACATTTTTAGACTTATTTTTTTCTTCGTTTCGAAAAAAAAAAGGAACACCGCAAGAACACAATACTACTGTAACGTGCGTTCGCGAATGCCACTTATAGAAAATATTCTTACGATATGTACGGATTTTACCCAACTATATATCGAACCGGAACGGGTATACTATACAACGCGTATTAACTTCTGATTGACTGTCAATCATTTGTTCGTTCGTGATCTGAACACCGATTTTTACCGTGTCTAAAGCGATTCATTTTTTATCTATGAGTTTTATTCACGTCCGAAGAAAGAAAGATTAAAAAAAAAGTACAAAACTTACAGGTTTTTACGTATGTATATAAGAATATAAGCATATTTGTTCGCGTTAACATAAACCTTTTTTTCTTCTTCTTCTTCTTCTCTCTCAGTCTATACTCCGGACTATAACGTATGTAAAGATTAGACTACTGTTAACTGTACAGTTACATCTTTTGTTTGTGCGCGGATTTACAGGGCTTGGGGCGAGTCCGCTGCCTTAATCGTATTCAATTACCAACCAAATCGAACGCAATTTTGCGATTCCAAACTTCGAGGGCACGCCTGGGAAGGGACCATCGTTCTCTGGTTAACGGCTCCGGGCATACTTGATCCAGAAATTGAACTTGTATCTGTCTCATCAGATTTTAATCTCGATAGAATTTCCGCCAAATTCTTCTCTGAAATTGAGAAGTATCGTTACGCAGGGCGAAAGTGATCAAAATAGTTGTTATTTTTTTCTGCATTTCGATGTGAAGTTATGCAGCATGAAAGCTGATTCTCTGGAGTTAAGTGTAGGCTACCCTTACCATTACGACGCCGTGAAAACGCAGTATTGGTAACCCACTCTCTGATTGTAAAAGGTGGATAAAGTGTGAGCAGCTTCATCCTACATACGGGGGTGAAGGTAATCGCTGCGAAAAATATCAGCCTTAGAGCATTACGTTCCTTGTATTAGCCTTCGAGTACTACGCTCCGCTAGTGCGTCAGTTTGTCGGGCGAGCATATTCAGGTCTTTCCGCTCCTCGGATTCCGCCGACATGAGAATGTTGACGGTCGCTTCGCTTTCTATTTTTTCGGCGGTACGGTCGTTGCTTGTCGACATTTTCATTTCGGCAGAATCCGAGGAGCGGAAAGACATGAAAATGCTCTCTCGTGGTTGCAGACGCGTCTAAAAACTGATGCACTAGCGGGGCGTAGTACTCGAAGGCTAATACAAGAAATGTAATGCTCTAAGGCTGATACGAGGAGCGTTGCGATTCGGGAGCCAGAGTCAGCCAGTTTCCGTTGCCTGCCAGACTATCCAGCCAGTCAACCTAGCCGAGACTTGTCTATATTTTTGATAAGACAAGGGAAATTTCAAGAAATTTACAAGCTACAGTCTCCCTCATTACTGATAAGACATAATGACAGATACGAGACTCGTCGATAAGGCCTAAAAAAAAACATGTCAAAATAAAGGCATAAAAATGTCAAAAATTCAGAGAATCGCTGGGACAGATTAGTCACCTTCTAGTTCATTCCTGAGATAAGACCTGAAGACAAACATGAGACTGTCAGTCTATGGCTGATAAAACACGTAATGACAGAGAAAGATATACAATAGGCATGAAAAGTCTACCCGATATAAATCTGACAACCACCTTCTCCTTCTCTACTGATATTACAGAAGTCTCATTTCCTACTGATAAGACATGAAGACAAACATAAAACTTTTCTATGTATCGTTGATAAGACATAAAGGAAACAATCCAGTCAGTCAATCAGTCCTATATATTTTTGATCTACCCGATATAAATCTGACAACCACCTTCTCCTTCCCAAAACTTGCCTATATATCGCTGATAAGACACAAAGGGAACAGTCCAGTTAGTCAGTCAGGTCTATATATTTTTGTTCTACCTGATATAAAACCACCTTCTCCTTCCCCACGGATATTACAGCAGTCTCATTTCTTACTAATAAGACATAAAGACTAACAATATTATTAACAATGTGGCGCGTGAAAGTAGCGTTTTTTCAGTTTATGTGCCAAAGTAAAGACATAAAAATGTCAAAAGTACTTGGAAAGAGCTTCCGGGGTTCGAAATTCACAAGAAAGGGAGGCGATAGCCTAACGAAAACAATGAAAGTCACCCCACTACCCTCCCCCCCTGAAAGGTTACAACACTCACTAAATTCTCTTTTTGTTTCTTCAAAGAAACTACAAAATCAATGAACTGAAGCCATCTACAAATACAAAAGCACTTATCGTCTATAATATGTTACCAATGAATCCTGCGTTTCTTCGAGCATATTGTTTGAAGACGGGCGACAATTTTGAGAAATTGGTTGTACGAGGCAAGGTTGAAGAAAAAAGATCCAGGGAACGTTCGCCAAAAAGATAGCTCGACTAGATTCACAAAGTGTCCGATAGGAGACTGGAACGGCTAGTGCGGGATGCCGAGGACCGCGAGGACAGATGAGTGGAGGTGAACGAGATAGTCGAGAGAATTGGTGGATCCTCAAGTGCTCAGCCATGAGCAATGGACTCATGATGGTGATGAATATGGAAACGGACAGAACTGAGCACTACAAGAAGAAGAGAGAACATGCCTGAACCCTATGCTGAAATCTCTCCTTCATGATTGCCCAATGAGTCCACTAAATATGTGAGCAAATATAGTTAAGTACTGTACTTGTTTCATTTTATTTTATTATTATCGAGCCACGGAGCTACGCACTCGGACTATATGGGCTCGGAAAAGGTTGTTGTCTATATGTTGCAGAGGTATCCAGCAGCGGAAAGGTAGGTGAGGGTGGGAATTGGAGAGGGCCAAAATTCGACTATGGGGGGACGTAGTGAGAATTACAAAGGCAGGTGATGGAGGGGCATATTTATTTCCGTGTAAAAGTTTTCTATTTCTTCTATATTTGCCCCTAAGATCGTACCATGGACTTGGATTATAGTTAGGCTTGTTTCCCCTATTTTCCTTTCTATTACTGCAATTCTGTCGTTTATTCCTGTGAACTTCCTGATATCTTTTGCCACTGTTGATCTTACCAGGAACCCTACTCTTCTATAGCTATCTGATTTGGTATGGAATAATACACTGTGTCGTTTTGTTTTGGTTATCTCTTCTTCTTTGCGCTTCATTTCTGCCAGACTATAGTATCTATCCCGTTTTTATCATTTGCTTTCTAGTTCTAAGAGTTTGTTACTGTCCCGTAACGATCTTGTATTCAGCTGCTTTTAGGAGATGGATTTCCTGTTGGTCTTTCTTCCTGTTTAAAAAAAAATTTTCTGAATCGTACAAGTCAGTAGTATTTGGGTCACTAGTGACCCATTTACTACTAGAGTCAATTTTAGTAGGGCCTTGAATTTCTGAGTTCTATTTTTCATGATTGTTTTTACTGTTGCTCGAATTCTTAGCCATATTAGTATTTATGTTTATTTTTTTGAGATTCTTTACAAGTTGTTTATGAGGGCTTGGCCATACTTGCCTGTGGTGGCCAGGCATGACAAGGCAAGTTGAGTTGCAGCTTACTTACTTCATACTTCTAGTTGCCGTTGTTTGTGCAGTGGTTTGTTTCACCGCCAGTGTGCTGGGCGCTGTTCTTGTTTCGAACGCAGAACTTAGGGTTGTTTGTCGTTGTTTCTTCTTCTTTTGTGTCTCCATCGACATTGCGCTACCCGATTCGCTTGTTTCTCCGTCTCCGTCTTCCTCTTCTTTCTCCGTAATTTGTCTGCTTTCGGGGGCTTCCTCTTTCCATCCTAACTTGACTAAGGAACTGCTGTCAGTGATTTGTACTGTCTCTTCTCCCTTCCTCTTCCTTGCCAGTACTTTATTGGCTTTTTGGAATAGGATGTCCCACGGCTCTTCTTCGTCCTTATCGATACCGAGAAGAATCACGTTTTTATTCCTTGAATCTTCCTCTAACTGGTCCACTCTCCTTCTGGTACTACGGATTTCTTCGCGATCTTTGGCGAGTGTCTCCTTACTCTCGTCTTTGATCGCTTTGAGTTCATTGCAAATAGATTCGAATTTTTCTGACCATCGCAATTCGAATTTTTCGAGGATTTCTTTCATCATATTATTGTCCATAGATGAACGAATTAGGTCCTTGATTTCTTCCGAATTCAGGAAGGGGGAAATCTGCGGGGGAGGGGCTGCAGAAAAATTTCCGCGGAAATAGTCGTCTGGATCCGCGCCTAGTATTGTTCAGTTTGGGTCTTTTTCGCCTATTCTTGTAAAAATTTGGTAGTTCTTGACTGATTTCGCTACTGTGGCTTATGTTGTTTTGGTCGATTTCGATCAGTTTTGCTCAGATTTGATCGACTTTGTAATTTATTGTCAGAGTCAATCGTTTTGATATTAGTTTAGATTTCTGTCGTTCAGTTTTGATTTATATTTGAATCAAATCTGGTCAGTTTGTTTCTGCTCATTTTCTGTTGTTTTTGGTCGTTTTCTAGAGATAGTGTTGGATCAGAGCTGCATTTACTTTAGATGGGTTGAATGAGCTATGGTCCTTGGGCGGTCACTCTGAAAAAAAAAATCGAAAAGAGAAATAAAAAGGAGAAAAGGAAGCAGAGAGAATGAGAGTAACAAAGAAACAAAAAACAGAGACACAAAGAAATAACAACAGAAAGAAGATGAAAAAGAAAGAAAGAATAAAAAAGAACACTCATTTTTTGGAAAAATAGTGGGGAAGGGGAGTCTGTTTTCGTTCAATGATTGGCCTTAAATCCAGCTCCCCTTGGAACAACCCTGATGTTGATTGGTATTCGGTGACAAACCCAAGAGCTTTCAGTGGAGCAAATGCAGATTATTTATGAAGTGAAACCTTCATGGGAACCAGTGCTAGGATGTCTTTTCAACTCCCTCCCTCTGCTTCCCCTTTCCGATTCTTTTTGAACGTGAAGTTGGTTCCACGAGTATCCACGGGAATCTTCAAATAGGAAGGTATAGTTTTTTTAAGGCGTTAGAAAAAGTTCTCTCCGCTTTGAGGAGGGCGCAGGAACGTTCTTACCAATGTTGAAATATTATATGAGGAGATATCGTAGAAACTATGATAGTTGGGCTTGTTTGGGCCGTTTATTTCGAATATTCCATCATATTTTTGATTTGGTCCCAACTTGGACTCCAACACCTGAATTCCACACTTAACATGAGTGAAGTTGATTGGAAGATTAGATGAAGTATCTAAATGGGTTGAATGGGTATTTTGGGTCGCTGTTTCCGAACACTTCCATCAAGTAATTGACGTTGTCGAGATTTGTGTCCCTTTGGATTTTCATGCTCAAATCAGGACTGGGTCCCGAATCCGATTCTTAAAATATTCCAAATTAGACCCAGAAAACTCTTTTCCTGATGAAGAATACTTTTTGACTACATTTCTGCAGATTCGTTCAGACTGTGTGAACACGGGTTCAAGACTTAGTTCAAACTCGTTAAAGTGAGACAGGCTCTAAATACGTCAGGTTTTCTGGGAAGCGAATCCCTTCTAAATTGCCATTAACACCCGAATGCCTGTGTGTAATGGCTCGCAGGTGTATTGCAAAGAGGCCAGTTTTACCTTGCAAGATTATATCTGGATCTAGGGCAGGGGTTCGAAATCCAACCATTAGAAATATTTTAGTCGTCGACGATAAATACAGGATTGAAAGCGGGATTGTACGATTTAGCACGCTTAATGCAGCGTCACGTTCTTGTGGGTGCTAGCGCCGAGACTACAAGCTGCGCATGTTAATTAGACCTGCTGGAAATAACGAGCAGAGGCCACGTACCCCGTCTCGACTCGAAGATGAAATAAAAAATTCTGGTCGACGTCTCGGGGCTTCATGTTTCACTCGCGAGTTGACTGTTCGACCTGGAAGAAAAAGGAAGCCAGATCACGAATCCACCTGTAAGCTGCAAAACGATCTCGGAAATAAGGTGGGGAACGAGTTACTTTTGTTACGAAAAAGTCACTTATACCACTTTTTCCCCAATTCCTTTTATTTATTTATCATTTCTTTTAGTTTTAATTTCATAATTCAGAAAATATAGGGCGGTGCGTTTGATTCTGCAACAATGTTAAATCCAAAATTAGGAAAAAGAAAAATTGAAAACTTTCTTTTTCTTCTCAAGTTGGAGATCGGGAATCGATAATAGATGGTTTCAAATGGCTCCAGTTAGATTAAAAGAATTTTGATATCTTGGATAGCGGGAAAGAGGAACTCAAAATTGAAGTTACAAAACTGCTGAGTTCGCTTTTCTCAGCATCAAAAACAGCTAGAAAGACGCTATCAACAAATATAGAATCAGAGTTGAATCTGTAAGATGCCGAAGAAAAATTTCTTCCCTGGTCAAGTTCAGTGCTTTGACTGGAAGTATAGCTAGAATTTTAAATAGGACTTCGGATTATGCGGTATGTTATTAAGTTTGTTTTTTAGGCCCTATACCATAGGCTGACCAAAATTTCTAAATTTCAGAAAATTCCAGCGATTAATGCAGCATAAATTTGGGAGACATTAACAAAAATGAAAGTGTTAAAGTGCTAGCTATCAAAATAGGGTATTTCCAATCGTTGAATTTTGAAAATTTCACATTGAATGACCTGAATATTAGAAGGGAACATATTTGCGCAGAATATTACAGTCTGTACTGCTATAATTTCATTGAATAAATATCGAATGGGCCTCACTACCCCATAAAGGTCAAAAGTCTCATGAACCGGCGACCAAATTCGCAGATATCAAAATAATGACGTATCTTTTTGCAGTCAACAGTTCGATAGAACCTACAGTTAGTTTGTGCGATATGATTTGAAAAAATCGACTTCCTTACGCTTTTTTTTGGAACACACGTGTTGGCCCCTCTGGTTCGAGTATGCCCATCTATACGAACTCGACCTTCATTCTATTTTTGTGATCAGCATATCAAGATCTAACTGCCTAAGTCAGTTTTACAGGCTCTTGCTATCGTCATTCGTCAAATATAACTGGATGGATCAAAACAAAAATTAAAAAATTGCAACTATTGTATAAGGCTGCACATAGTTTGCTTAAAAAGTGACCACAATGATGTATTTGGTTCGCAAAAAACTCTAGAAACCGGAAATGATGGAGCAAAAGGAGGTGAAAGCCGGACATACCAAACTCAGTTCAACTTTCGAGTTTATTTTTCAATTTATTTATTTTTAGCGTAGGAAAATTAGGATAGCAAAACGAGCGTGCTGACTTTTGGCAGATAGCTAGCTATAATGGTCCTAATTATCACATTAAAAATCACTAGCCCTATTTCTTTTGCTAATTTTTTAGGAGGTTCAACCACCCACCCCGCCCATAAATTAATTTTCTTTTCAAATATCTTAAGATCTATGGCAAATACGAAAAATATTTTCCAACAAAAAATGTTCCTCACTCGATCTCCCATTTACGAGATCCCCTGCAATTTTTCCGTAACCGCCCCCAAAATATCCCAAAGACGGTGTTGAAAATAACCTTACCATGCATTAACACAGTCTTTCTGGGAGAAAACGCAGTTTTTTCAAATATTGTTTCAGGTCTCATCGACTGGAGCGACCAAAAAGGATACAAATCACCATCGGATCCAATGCCATACAACTTTGTCTTTGTATCCTTGCAATTATTCCATCCCCTCTATCCATAGATACCTCCATTTGAATTTGTGTTTTTTATGTTTTTGGGAGGTAAAAATGACTGTTACTTTGTAAATAAACATTATCGAAACTTTCTTTAATGCTTATCACAAAATCGAGACACCAGCTGCTGAGGTTTCAATGTCCCAGAATTTGATTTATAGGTTTGGCTGAAAATTCAAGAGGGAGAAAATAAGGTGAAATGCAGTATGGGTATCACATACTGGATTTTCTAGTTCGTTGAATTCAATGGTGGCATCCGTTTTACTCTCAGCTAAAGACCGTGGTAAGAGGGGGGGGGGAAGGGAAGACAAAATGAAGTAAAATGCTATAATATGAATAACAATTATTAGATTTTTGGGGTTGCTGAATTTATTTTCGGCATCAGTTTTACTCTCAGTTAGAAATTGTGGTACCGAGAGGGGAGGGGGCGGGGCAAAATGAGGTAAATACAACATGGATGTGAAATATTGCGTTCTCGAAGTCTCTGAATTAATTTTTCACATTTGTTTGACCCTCGCTGACATGAACAGTCGCACACTGTGGAACACATTTTCAATATAAGTTTGGGTACTGATGAAAATTTGATAAATGTAATAAAAATAAAAAGTCTGTTTATCTTCAAAAAACACAAATTTCAAACGGTGGTATATATGAAAGGGGCGGAGAGGAAAGGAAAAATTGCATGGATGGGTAGATTGGAATAGAATCGGATTCGATGATGATGCACATCCCTCCTGGTCGCGTAAGTCGGTGAGACTGAAAAAAATTTCGACTTCCGCAAGACCTGTGCTAACGCATGGTGAAAAGCAGGTCATTTTCAACGCCGTCTTTGGGACAGTTTGGGTACAGTTACAAAAAAAAAAAAAAAAATGTAGAGGAACCTCTTTAGTGGGGAATCGAGCAAGAAACATTTTTTGTTTGAATTTTTTTTTTTTTTGTATTTGCCCTAGGTCCGAGATATTTGGGAAAGAAACAATTTCGGGGGCTTCGAAACCCATAGAAAATTAGCACGAAGGGTAGTGGTGGTGGTGATTTTGAATATTATCATTAGGACCATCATACCTACCTGCCAGAAATCAGCTTACTCGTAATTTTGTAAAGAAAATTTTAAATATAATTTTCCCAGACATTTTTTTGTGGTTTATTTGACCGTTTATATGTGAATTTCCTTACAGTCTATTGATTCCTGTTCGACTCATCCGATAGATAATATTTTATACGTAAATCTACCAACAGGATCTTCAATGGAATGCACCCCAGCGTCCCCATCTATATTTTTGACCTAGAAATCCGTTCAAGGTACGACAAAATAGCCTGTCCATTTAGTAATTTCTAGTTTTTGTTCTTAAATGAAAACATTTTCTCTTCCTCGAAAAGGGAACTGGAACATCCCATCAGCTTTGGGTTCTCAAATAAGAACAAATAGAACGAAGTATCGAAATAAGATTCTTTTGGATTCCTAATTTTAAATATCCAGCCAGAAATTTAAAATTCATTCGTATAATAAACAAAATTGACTTAAAAAATGTTTTGTTTTAATTAAACAAAGTATCGGAAATAGAGTTTTCCGAATATCTCAACTTTTGTACCGGTAAAACTTTTTTGTCTCTCCTGTCTCATTTTTGTGGGTTACGTGGTTATGCATCTAAGCAGTCGATATGGTACCTTTTCACAGAGCTCCTAACATGTAATCATGCTTTGGTTGTTTTTTTTTTTTTTTTACCTAGTACATATCTCTGTTCGCGTACTTTTTTTGTCAATGTAAATGCTCCATTAGGCAACAGTAAGAGAGCTTACAGCTAGGACTCACGTTGCTCTCTGCTACAGGAAATTGTCGTATATTTCTTTAAAAGTATTTCATAAAAAGGTTCTGCTTCAAGAGAATTTTAGGTCCTTTTTCTCAGTCAGTTTTGCGTAAATATGGTACAAGTAGGGCTCTATAGTTTTACCTGGGTATACTAAACCGCCATTTTGGTTCATACTGCGCCCGTGGATGCCGAATCCGACTGTGCGGAGCGTAACGCGTAGTCAATTCGGCATCGACGGGCGCAGTATGAACCAAAATGGTGGCTTAGTATACCCAGGTGAAACTATAGAGCCCTAGTACAAGTTGATTCTTCATTATACTATCAATAACTATCGATAAGCCTACCGTCAATATTGATAGTTCCCTTATCGATAACTATCGATAGTCTTGCCATCCCTAGTCAGTAAACCTGTATTAAAAAGTAATAATTTTTTAACGAGGATATCTTGAACTCCATTTTGAGCAGATCTAATCCAGATACAAGAAAATTGCTAATGACCTTTTTTATGAGAAATTTATTGTACAATCTGTTGCAAATAAGAAAAAGTAACTTAAGAGGGCAAGTTTTATGGGAAATTGATAAAAATGTGAAAATGTTCAGATGTAATTTGTACTAAAATTGATTTTATGAACACTCTGTTGAACCGATTCCGACCACTTTGTATATTCTGTGGTTGTCACAACTGCCCTATACTATCACATATTGGTACCATTTTTCTGTCCATCTCCAGTCGCGAGAAGGGAAAAAAAAATTCAAAGATGAAAAACTTGTCCAAATTTGATCGTAATCTTAGCTCCTTCAAAAGTGAGAGCATGCAAACATATCTACATATTGTCAGGATAGGTTGCTTACTTACCAGGTGGAAAAGGGGTCATTGCAAAAGAGACACCCTGTATATAATAATAATGCGAGTCCATTGAGTCTATTTCCTCCTGTGGTGCTTCTCAAATATGTCTTCGATCTCCGTAATGTTGAAAAAGAGCGCTCACTCGTGGCTTGTTACAGGCACAGTTATTAAAATTCTCAATAGTCTGTAAATGCACAGGACTATTTCTCCGTTGCAAAATTCAATATATGTAAGTGGATTGCGCTTGATTTCTCTACCACTACTACGAGCTAGAATCTGTCTGACGTGTTTGCACCAAAGAGATAATTATTCTACTGCAATTTCTAGAGGACAATCTAGGTCATTTTTATAGAAATCGCATAAATTTTTCATGTCATTAATATTTTCATCTGTGTACCTCTCACTTTGGTTTAGGTTCAGAAGAGCAGCGAAGTTTTTCAGAATTGAGGAATGATTAATAAAGCGTTCTTCCAATTCGTTACTCATACATTCCAAAAAGGGTATGAAGATTGTTATTCCATAAAATTCTTCAGGAGTTGACGCACTGGTTGGGTGAATCCTGGATGTCATACATCATTCTTTTTTCAGAACTGCAATTCTTCAGAAGTATTTTTTTTCCACCTTGGGGGTGTCTTGACCCCATGCTCCTGCGCCCCTGCAGGACATTGAAAAATGTAAACCAGTTTGCTCGAATTCGTTGCTGGTCGTTAGAATTGCGATGTACGTCCGTGTGTACGTCATTAGGAAACACCCTGTTCGTACAGCTGAGTGCTGGTGCGCTCAGTGCTGACCACTCGGTGCTCACCCTGCGAGCTGGTCATGGTACGCGCACCCTCATACCTTCGCACGCTTGACGCCAGACCGCTTATTAAAATTCGTTAATTGCGATAATTAATCGATACACGTTCGAAAGAGTGTATACACGAAAAATGTTTCTTAATACCGGAGCATCTGCGAAGAGAATAATGATGTTTACGCCTCCGTGTAATTGCCTTTACTGGTACCCCAGTCTTCGCTTGCACACATACTACCTGTGCACTCTCATCGGTACACGAGTTAAAAACCGATATCGTTAATTAGAATTTACAATTATTCAGCCAGCGTATTATTAGCATACACGGTGTTACTTAATTTCCATAGTGTGGTCAACAAGCCGTGCATACGCGGACGGACACGATATATCACTTCTGTACAGCTCGTCTCCTCGTCCCTCCTTCTGGCTGGTATTTTTCGTCTCTGTATATCTGTGCGTGTCCGAATTTTGGCGCAGCAGCATTTTATAAAGTACCTATGTGTCCGTGCCCGCCGAACCAGCTAACCGTGTTCGAGATTATGACGAAATGCGTGTACACGAGAGTTTAAAACTCGTCTCGAGATGTAGGAAAAACTACTTGTTGACTTTTCGACGATTACTAGACGTTACACGAATCACGCGTACACGGCTAATTTTCGCGGATCAGAGGAAATTTTTTTTTTTTGGCTGGTTTAATTAAATAGGAGCGGCAGCGGTACCGCGAGGGCACGTGCCCGCGTACAAGAATCTCTGTAAAAATCCGCGTCAACCGCTCGGCGGCAACCTGGCACGTGGATTTAGGATACTGAGTCGGCTCTTCGGCCATTCTGATTCGTCGAGCTATCGGCGTCTCTGTGTCCGTTTATAAGCCGCAGTACGTGGACTCGGATGTTTGACGAGAGACTGTCCGGAATGTGCCTATTTTACTGTCGGTTCGACGGCACGCCGACAGCGACGAAAAATCACGCCAATTTTCAAGTACGCCAGGGTCTGATTATACGCGCGCGAAAAGGCGCAGTGGCCGCGGATTAAGGATGGAACGAATCGACGCCATCGCGTTAATTATGAATTATCATATGGGTTCGCCAGGTTCCTCAAATTCCAGCATCGCTGCGAGCTGGAATCAAGCATTACAGTTAGCCATTGTAGTTCCCCTCGCAATGTCACCCTTCCATTGATTTCCGTACGTGATATTCGCTTCGAAGGTGTAGGACCGTGTCCACGGTGACGTAAATTTGTGTATCTAAGGAGAATGTTGAATCGTGTAAACCTAGGGAAAGTGACGTCAATACCGAAGGGAATGTCTGATGGGACGAATGCTATGGCGATGCACGCATGCCAAAGTGGCTCCTGAGATACCGCACCCCGGCTCCGGAAACTACTCTTTCGTGTATCGTATCAGTAGCCCTACAGGAACGCTAATATCGAAAGGAAAAGGCCCTGTCTAAATTTTGTTCTATCACAGAAGAGGTTATCACAGCGTAGGATGTAAAGACTTAATACTACTTAACATAGTTATCCTTTAACCAAATTCGTTTTCATCCGTCCCATTGTTGGGCACACGCCTCACCAATTTTCTTCCACTTTTCCCTATCAAAAGTTTCCCTACCCCATATTGTACCCACCCTCCTTGTTAATTCATCCCTCTATCTTAGTTTTGGCCTTCCCCTTCTCGAACCCTCATAGGTTTGCCATTTTGTAAGTCTCTTTGTCCACCTGTCATCTTCTCCTAATGTTTATATTTTCTGTCCAACAGGAGCTTTCCTGTCATACCTCCTAGCTGCAACTAACCGGTAGGTTTGTGTTATCCCCACTCTATGGACCAGTGCCCTTGGCTTCCCTTCCATAAACGGTCATTGTCGTCATGTTTTCATAATGTGTTCCCCCTCCCTCCCAAATGTTCCTTCTCCACCTTTATCCTGTGTTCCATCCACTATATATTTATTTTTATTTTGGCAAATTTGTTTGTTTTGTTTACTTATATTTTTTTTATCTTATTTTATTTTATTTTTTGGTTTTCTTTGTTTGTTTTTATTTTTGCTTCTTTTATGCATTTTTACTTTTTTTTTTCCACCAAAATTTGTGGCAACTTATAATTTGCAAATAGTCTTAATTATAGTCCCCCTCTGTTATTGGCCACTGTGCTGTTGAGGGGGACTTAAATTTCTAATAAATAAATAACATAACCCGCGTATTTGAATTTGAATTTTTTAAATTTTACATCCCACGTCTGTTAGTCCCGTCCTCTTCCTGGTTGTTGCCGTTCTAACTTTGTCTATCCTTTTTATACCCAACATATACTGCGTTCCATGGCTCTCTGGGTGGATCTAAATTTCTCCGATTGGGTTTTTCTGAGGGCCCATGTCTGTGCCCCATAGGTCAGTACCGGAATTCGGTCGCGTCACAGTGATGGAGCGCTAGTGTATTTCATCCCGTTTTGTGTTCTTCCACTTTTGGCCACCATTTGTAAAGTAGATGGCGCGCTATGTATTTCATCCCGTTTCTGTCACGTTTCGGTAGCTTCTGCATTTGTCCACCAGATGTCAGCCACTTTGCTGACGCGTCCCAATTACATACATGTTAAAATTTTTTGATTTGGCTTGTATGCTCATGTTACCCTTGAATACCTTCCCTAAGGCCCAAAAACTTCTCCATGCTTTTTCCCGCCTGATTTGGAATTCGTTATCTACACCTTTCTGAAACGAGACATTTTGTCAATAGACAGAAGACGTTAACTAGACGAAATCAGAATTTCGGAGACAACTTGAATTTATTAATACAAATTTTACAAATAGTTTTTTAAGGCTATCAGGATAATTTCCAATCTACGTGGTCTCAGTTGACTCGGCTTCGGGACTCGGATCAAACGACAAACAAACATTTGTCGTCAGTCTAAGAAATAACGAAAAGGAGGTAAGGATTTCAAGGATGTACCGAAGAGTTTTCCTGGGGGGGGGGGAGGGGGTGAAAGTTCCAACTGATTCAACTCAAAATTCCCAAGTGTCAAAGCAAAATGAAAAAAAAGCTTTTGACTTGTTGGATTTTCCCAACTTCTTAACTCAAAATTCCCAAGTATCAGAGCCAAAAAAAAGCTCCGAAATCTCCCAATTTCGGCTGACTGAAATGGTAAATAATTTTCCCAACTGCTGAGTAAAAAATTTCCTACAGGGGGAGCTCCCCCCATCGGTACATCCCTGAAAGATTTGGCCTCATTGGGCGGATGTTCGAAGAGATCGAACGGAATTCCTTTCAATCAACCCGTATTTGCATCGATAATTTCAACTTGAATTTTGTTGACTGGTGATGATGACTTGGCATAACTTGTCCGAACCGATTTACGAGAACTACGTTCTAAATTTCTTGGATGTCATTGCTGAGTACTGACCTGTATTTCTATCGCAGTATCTTCAGCGTTAGCTATGATATCGAAAAATTCTTCACAGATTTAGGGTGTCTTCACCATCCAAAATTTTAGTAAGAAACAGAACATAAAAGTACGATGTCCTAAACGTAAACTTCTATTTCGCTAGGCACCTTTAAGATTTCCTTCGTACAGATACGAGCCAACCAGACATAATCTTCAACGGAGTGAAGAAAACGTGAACGGAGTTGAACAAATTTTCGACACACACGGATGGGGGGGGGGGGTTCAAGTAACTTTTTTTCCCTACAAAGTTTATTGGATGAACTTTTAGAGTTTAACATTTACATCATTTTATCAAAGAAAAACACGAAGAAGCAGCTTTCCTCCTGTGAATAGGGGAAGGGGTGGAGGTTCTGAACACTAAATTACTCTCTCGTGTTTTGAGGTTCGTTCAGGTTCACAGCGATCTGAAAGTACGCACGTTTAGAGGTCGGAAGGTTCTCGATTTTTTGATGTACCAAAATCATCTTAAAAGTAATTAGGAATTTTGTTAAAGCATTGTTTCTGAAGTGAAAATTGCTGTCCAGAACCTCCTGGACTGGCTGTTTATCATTGAAACTGATCTGATTTAAAGGGTGAAAACTTACGATACGCCGAGAAGATGAAACGAGGGCACAATCTACACAGACTTACTTTAAAATCACGGCCGGCATTATAAGTTTAGTGCAGTGCATAAATTGCATCACACAGAGTAATTTGTATGCGGCTCTTCATCGCATGGAAGTAATAAAGGGGAAAAACTGGTATATAAAGTCCTCAATGGACATTGCATCTTTACTTTGCACCCCATGGAGCGTGTTTTCATTTTCATCGTTAATTTTTTTTTTCATTTTCGTTTTTTCTATCAAACATGATTGGAATGGAAACGCGTTCTATGTGGTGCAGTGTACGAGTAAATGTGCGAATTATAATACTGGTTCCTTCTTTTTTGCAATCGTAATAAATTTTAGTTTCCAAAAAGATTCAACAAAATTAATTCTATAGGATGTGTCATGGGAACGTATTGTATTTTAAATCTCTGTTGTAGTGAAACCAATGTAGTGGGGAAATGGGGTACCAGCTGGTGGCAGTCTAGTTTACCATATCAAGTTTTAGTTATCCGATTGTCTTTCAAATCACCGTAGTAATGAGAACAAATGAAGAGGGGGAGCGAGATATCAGCTGGCGGCAGTCTAGCTTATCAAGTCTTGGTTATCCAATTGTCTTTCAAATCTCCGTAGTAGTGAAAACAAATGAAGTGGGAGCGAGATACCAGCTGGTGGCAGTCAAGTTCATCAAATTTTAATTATGCGATTGTTTTTTCAAATCGCTGTAGTAGTGAAAACAAATATAAGAGGAAGCGAGATATCAGTTAATGGCAGTCTAGCGTATCAAGTTTTGGTTGTCCAATTGTCTTCCAAATTGCCGCAATAGTGAAAACACATAGAGCAAGGAACAAGATACCAGCTTGTGACAGTCTAACTTTATCAAGTTTTAGTTGTCTGAATGTATTTCAAATCATTGTAGTAGTGAAGCCAATGGAGTGAGGAGGCGAGATATCAGCTGCGGGCAATCTTGTTTATCACGTTTTTGTTATCCAATTATATTTCAAATCGCTGTAGTATTGAAATCAATGAAGTGGGGTAGCGAGATGTGATAGCATTATAGTTTATCAAGTCTAAGTTATCGGTACTATTCAGCCAGATGAGTGAGTAAACATGGAACACGGTGCGTTTCAGTTAAGTCGGTTTGTAAGGGTCATAATCACGCTATTTGAAAACGTTTTTTCATTTAGCCGTACAAACCAATTCCCACCAAAGTACTTGTTCTTCTATAGGTTAAAAACTTCTGTGAAAAGAGGAATATGTATAAAACAAAGCCTCTGGGGCCTGTGAAGAAGGTTTTAGAACACCATTCTTACATTGTGTAGAAAATACTGTATAACGCTGATTGCTTATTAATGACTGTATAAACATTTCTGGATGTTTCAGTTGATTGATAACCATTGGAAGTTCATTTCCCAACTAGACAACATCGTTCAAATTCATCGGGTAAGTGTGAACTCATTTTTTGAAAATTTGGGAACAAACTTGAGATGATTTCATTCAGTTGGAAAATTGTGGGTTGGCAAGTACAAAAGAAAAAAAAAATGACAGTCAGTGAAGCGACAGTCTATTATCAATATATATCAGTTAAAATGCAGTTGAGATATTGAAGTAAGCTGTAGACAAGCGCACCTTTTTGATTTCTTGCAGTTGAAATGTAGATGTTTTCATTGGTAAATGTGATCAGGGTGGAAGATGAAATATTTTAATATAAAAAATACTTAAATAGAGATTTTTATTCTTCTTCCCATGATACCAATAGTGACATATTGACAAAAATTGCAGCTGAGTGAATTTTGCTTACCACGGCAGACTAGCAATTTCATCAACTCTTTCTGTTTTACCCGCCTTCATTTCTTTCAGAGCTTTATCAAATTCTGATCTTAAAATAGGATCTCCTCTTCCTTCATCATTCATACTATATTCTGTTTCCGTACATTTACTTTATACCCGCTTTATCTGTATGCAGTTCTTCAATATACCTCATCCATCTTTTTACTTTGTCCTTTCTAGAGTCAGATAATTTTCCTTTTTCATCCGAAATTTGTTCTTTTTCTTGCTGCAAAATATCTTTTTACATTGTTATATGTCTGAAGAGAGTTTCCTGCTTTCATTTGCTCCTCAATTGCCCCACAATTCTGATTAAACCATTTTCCTTTCGCCTTCTTACATTCTCTCATTTGATTAGTCTTATATTTTTCCTATATGTACTTTTAATATTTCATTTTACGTATTCGTATACATCGCCACGATGTGCGCTTTCTGCGCATTCCAATTCCAGTTTCCGAGAGCGATTTCAATCGAAGCTCGTCCGTCTGCCCTCAAGTACACCGAACCGCGCTCCATTTTCTGATGCAGCATCCAACTCGACCCCGCTCCGCTCGTTCGCTTCCCTCCGCCTTCGAGAAAACTGGAAGCCGATTGCCGTACACTCGCGTTTTACGGCCGACTCGGAGCTCGATATTCGCGGCGCGGATCTGTTTCGTGCCATCCTTAAATTCCTCTGATATCGAAAATATAATATTATTTCCATCCCGTTACAGAAAATCGTCGATTTTCAATTACAAACGTCATCGTGGTCTGAAAAATCATCAGTCCAGCGCAAACTGAACACACGGTTGTCCGAACAAAAAAAAAAAAGTCATATATATCACCCGGACGCGTTTCCATCAAAGCGAAAAATATTCCAGAATTTTCACAAGCGGCTAATTTTTGTTTTTTGCTTTCCTTTTTTTCTTCTTTTTGTTCCTTCTCGCTGCCGTTCTTTCTTTAATTATCGACACCTATATCGGCGATTTAAACGCGATGGAAACCGTAAAAAGAAAATGCTTTAAATACGTGGTGTCGAAGAATGGTTTTCCATCGCAGTTTAGCACTGCGCCGACGTTAAACTTATGATGTCATTGGGTGATTGATTTCCAAGTGGTAACGTTCCCGAACGTAACGAAAATATTAAATGCAATCTCATGGTCGGTTTATTCACATCAGAAAAAGATGATGATTTAAACTGTGCAGCCTGTAATGAAAACGTCCAAAATATAACTCTAGTCATTCGGAGAAGAAATGAAATCAGCGCGGTGTAAAACTGGTATGCTGTGATGTGACTCCGAAACAATGCTGTGAAATGTTTAATATTAAAGTGTGTAAAAAGGGAACACGGCTATACCGTAGAACACAAGACACCGAAGGCACCACCACACCGTCTCAGTCGTATATGTAGTTGGTTCTTGCTTCTTGGTTCATTTTAACCAGTCAATCAGTACACAGCTCTAGTTTTTTCTCCGTCGTTCGATGTCAGCGCGACCATTTTTTATAAATGAAAATTTTCGATCCCGAGTTGAACGAATGACTGCATAAGAACTTGAACACCGGGTGTCGATTTGGTCAGCCGCACCAGAAGGGTGGAGGACGTACTGTTGACTAGTCATCGGTGACCACGTCCCATTTCAGGTATTTCAGTCCTTCAGTACCTAACAGCGAACCGCAAGTGACGCTCGAGTTGCACACAAATCCAAACCGAATTCAGTATCGCATCTGGCTTTTGGAATACTATAATTCACTCGACCAGATTCGGTAAAAATTGATTCTACAGTTAACTTGATACAGAATCCTTGGTGATTAGATTTAGAGTCAAACTGATACAAAAATGAATTCAGTGACCTTCATAACCTCAGAAATGATACTTATATTTATTCGGTTGAATCTTCACTCGGCCAGATTAAGAGAAATTTGATTGTACAGTTAACTCGATACAGAATCCTTTTTGTATTTCATTTAGGGTCAAACCGATATCAATAATGAACTCAGAGACCTCCATAACTTGAGAAATGATACCTATATGGCCTCGGTTGTATTAATCAATTTTGAACCTTGCCCTCGGCATAGATGCCACAATTTCGAAATTTTGGACTAATTAACGTCGAAATCGAATTTGGAGGCTATATGCATACTGTATTTCACTTCATTTTCATCCCCCGCTCCATCTTGTAGAGCCACAATTTTGAATTTAGTGTCCAACTTGTATCAAAAATGGATTCAGCGACCTTCATAACCTGAAAAGTAATACCCATATTGTCTCGGTTGAATTTTTCAATTCTGAGCCCGCACCCCCGCTGGCTCTAAATGTCACAATGTTAAAATTTCAGACAAATTAATATCGAAACGGAATTCAGAGGCTATGGAAACCTACGAATCGATATCCATTATTGTATTTCACTTCATTTTCGTCTTCCTTCCAATCTTGTGAAGCAACAATTTCGGATTTAGGGTCAAACTGATATCAAAAATGGATTCAGCAACCTGTATAACCTCAGAAATGATACCTATATTGTTTTCGTCAAATTTTTCAGTTTTGAGCTCCATTACCACCGGTTATAATAGAGCACCCGGAAACAACCGAGTATGGACATCCGCCATCTTGAGTCCAACCGCGACCGTCGATGCCGAATCCGACTATGCGGAGCTGGCGGAGCGTACCGGGTAGTCAATTCGGCATCGACGGGCGCGATTGGACTCAAGATGGCGGATGTCCATACCCGGTTGCTTTCAGGTGCTCTAGCTATAAGTGTCACAGTTTTGAAGTTTCGTGCAAATTAATGCTGAAATCGAGTTTAGGAAATACGCAAACCCATGAATCGACGTCATATTGTATTTCACTCCATTTTCATTCCCCTCCTCATCTTGTAGAGCTACAATTTTGAATTTAGTGTCAAACTGATGCCAACAATGAATTCAGTGACCTTCAGGGGTCACCTATTATTGCCCCGATTGAATTTTTCAGATCTGAGATCTGCCCCGATACGGGTGTCACAGTTTTGTGATCTCAGACAAATGAATGTCGAAATCGAATTTGGGAGCTACGAGAACCTATGAATCGACATCCATATTATATTTCGCTCCAATTTCGCCCCTCTCCATCTTTTAGAGAGCAACACTTTCGGAATTATGGTCAAACCGGTATCAAAAGTGGATTCAACGACCTTCAAAAGCTGAAAAATGATACCTCTATTATCTCCGTTGAATTTTTCATTTTCGAGCGCCCCCTCTCCTCCAGGATGGGTTATAAGTGTCATAGTTTTAAAATTTCGGACAAATTAATATCGAAATCGAGTTCAGATGCTATGGAAACCTATGAATTGATGTCCATATTGATTTTCTTCCATTTACGTCTATCCCCCCCCCATCTTTTAGAGCCACAATTTCGACTCTAGGGTCAAACCGATATCAAAAATGAACTCAGCGACCTTCATAATCTGAGGAATATACCTATAATGTCTCGGTTGAATTTTCCAATTTTGAGCCCTGACCCCGTCATAGGTGCCACCATTTTGTAATTTCGGACAAATTAATCTCAAAATCGAATTCAGGGGTCAGAGAACTCTATGAATCGATATCTATATTGCATTTTACTTCATTTTCGCCCTTCTTCCAGTCTTGTGGAGTAACACTTTCGGATTTAGGGCAAACCGGTATCAAAAATGGATTCAAGGACCTTCATAAGCTGAAAAATGATACATATATTGTCTCAGTTCAATATTTCATTTCTGATTCCCCCCCCCCCTCCAGCTATACATGCCACAATTTCAAAATTTTGGAGGGATTTTGTTATTACCGCTAGAGGGAAGAGCGGACGGCAAAGAATGATCTGTGAAGATTAGATAATGAAGGATACGAAGTATAAATTCTTCTAAAAAAATGAAAAGATTCACACTGGAGACAGAAAAGTTGAAAGACGCAACCTACTAGTCGAGAGACTAATGAATATGTCATCATCACGTTTGTGCTGGTGTGAGTAGCTCACTCTGTAATCCTAAACAAGCCTAAGTGATGGATGGAAGGACTGCGTTGGGAACCTTGCGCAGACCTTTTCCATAAGAATGAAATACGTCGAATTAGGTTATGAAAAACATCGAATTATTTCTATTTTCCAGTTATACAAAAGATGACCGCGCGATATGGTTACACAATCAATACCTCAAATTTTTAACCTTGTGGAAGGCAGCTGTGTCCAATCGCAGTATAATCACTCTTCATTGTTTGAAATAATAGCCGCGCTATGAACTAAATGTCGTGTATCGATAAAAGTGGTATACTTTGGTCTTTGGTGTGCAGCATCACTTAAGCTCTGAAGTCTGCCGGAAGAACTGTCCGAACGTTTGCTGATACAGCGTTAAGTAATTACTCTATCTAGTAGAGATTCATCGACGCTTTGTATTCTCAACATCACGATACCTTCGTACACCAGTACACCAGTACACCAGTAGGAAAATAATTAAACTTGTCAGAGAACAAAGGTAATTAGTGGGACTTTGCAGAAAGTTTCCGCAGTTAATACCCTACATTTTTTTTTGTGGAGCGTATGGTGAAGCGCGCATGTCAATGTGGTTCCCCAGACACCGCATCCCTGCCTCCGGAAACTACCCTTTCGAGTATCGCGCCAGTGACCAGAGGGACAGTTGACACCCTAATCAGGGGTGCCAAGGCTGGGGATGAATCATTTTGCCCACCCACGGATTTACGTACAAGCGGAACAAGCTACAGTTTGGGACGCAAAAATTTGAATATGATTTCACGATATTATGAGGATTAATCATTGAAATGTTAAAACATTCAATCAAATAGGAACTTTATTGTTTCGGTTTTAGCGGTGCGATCACGAAAAACCAGTGTTACCATCGTGTGCAGCGTTAAATTTCCTATATGAAACCCTGTCGCGAGAGGGGGGTCGGGGGAAATACCCCGGGCCCGAACTTTCTAGGGGCCCGGTATTTTTAAAAGGCCTGAATTTCAATGAGTCCTTACAACATGAAAGAAACCTCTTATCCCGTGGCTTATAATTTATTTCCATCTAACAAAAGAACAAATTGAATTAGAAGGAGTGGGGGGCCCGTGTTAATTCCCCGAGGCCCTCTTTTTCTCTCTACGGGGCTGCTTATAACACTTGCAAAAGCACGCTTATTTTTCCGAAGTCCATTTTTACTTTTCTATAGGCCAGGTCTATGTGTACTTTATTCATAAACTTTTCTATCTTATCAATTTTTCTTTTTTCATCCATTCTCCCTAACATTCGTGGTTGGAAAAAGTGTATCAGACGTTCTGCCTCGTGGGGGAAAAGCTCCACAGCAGTGATGGAAAACTTTTGCTATGCTGATTGAAGAATCAGTCCCAAGATCTATGGGGAAAAAATCTTTATTGGATTTTTATCTAACTCTTTTCGTAGGGTTTCGCATTTCTTGTGAAGGACACTCGCTGATGATGTGTGTAGAAGAAGTTGCTGACTGAACTCTTTTGCCTTTCACCCAGCCTCATTATTGGCAATACGAATAGATATTCTCATAGAAATAGAATAGGAACGTGTATAAAATAGTAAATTCCGTTTTTCACTCTGCGATTCCTTTTCGTTTGTCTTGTGCACTCACGACGTCACGAGTGAGTTCTCGTTATAGTTGTAGGTCTAGGTATCGAGCTTCTCAGACGATGGGCCAAACTGGCATCCCGGACAAATGTGACGCATCGGTCATCCACTGGACGTTCGCGTTATTATCTCGTTACATAACGCGAATAATGCAGAATGTCACGCTGCCGCATCAGTGCCGTGTTGTCCGCGGACACATCACATCACCAAATCAGCTTCGGCGATTACCGCGTCCACTGGCATCCGAATCGCCGGGCGTAATTCAATCGTCTCCCACAACGAGCGTAGAGCACTCGTAGCCGCCGAGTCCGTGATCTATCCTCGGGGCCGCAGCTCAGCGGGCTTTCGATCATAACGGCCACATTACGACCGCGCCATAATCGGTATATCGTTATACTCGATTATTCTCTACGACCCGATCAGTAAACGAGCAATAATTAAATCATTTTTCTCGAATAATTAAACGGAAACTGGTCGAGCACGTCGTAGCATGGTTCTTGCACACTGGCGCACGCTGGATGCCGGAATCCGCGAGCGGAGGAGAAAGAAACCTCCTCTGCTCACTTCTCTTTTTTTTTATTTTTTAAAACAACGTTTACGTGTATAAAAAACGCGCGAGCGGTAACACTCGTGTAAACCGCATAACCACAACCCTCGAAGCGAAAAATACGTTAATTACGTATTTGTGTAATTACCCGGTACCCGGTACCCGCTATCCGCCTATCGCCGAGGTTCGAGATGCATTCGCGATTCTGGCGCACTGGCGGATCGAGAGTCGCGTCGTTATGGGCTGCGTGGCCTGTCGTGAAATTTGGTCGTTGATGGTAATCGTCGGTCGTGTTCCGGACCGCCGTGCGCCGTTCGTCGATGCGCCGGATGATACGGAGAAACCGGCTCGAGAGTGGTCCGCGCTCCGCGGCCGCGCGAAGCTGCGAGAGTTGCGGCCCGTATCCGCGGAGATGCGCCGAAACACCTCGTCGACTTCGGGTGAAGATCGGTATCTCGGTCGTGGATGCGTAAGTACTCTCGATAACGGACCGGCCTGGTCGGACTTCGCCGAAAGTCGAATCAGACCGAATTCGGTTGAAACGCCTATCGATTGTCTAGATGCGCGTGTCCTGTGTTCAAAATCGCGAACGAACTCACTTCCATTGAGTTGAGAATGAACGAGATCGAGAAATCTGGGATATAGCCTACTAGCCGATTGATGGATAGATGGAATTGTTTGCAGGTCCAGAACCATAAGCAGGGGTTGCCAATGGAGGAAGGGAGAGGCTCTGAAGTGATGGAAGGGAATCTTCGAGCATACATATACAAGTATGAAGATCCAATACTGCATTTGAAGCATAGGGTTACGAAGTAATATATAGAGTGCGCTATTTTGAGAGCGAAAGACCCCATCGTCGTTATCAGTCAGATGGTTCGTAATGTTCCTTATTTCGGATTTCACATATGCTATTCGAACTATTCCTTCTACACTCTGGAAAACGGGAAATGTATAATTGAACAGAAAAAAAAATTAAAAAAAATTGCGCGCAAAAAATTGGTTACAAAAAATAAGAAGCCAGAACGCAGTTGAAGCAATGGTTCCCGCAATTCAAGTAGGTACACGCAAAATGTGGGAATTTCTTCACTCTAAAAAAAGATACAAAAAATAAGAACCTTCAACGCAATTGAAAGAATTTTCTTAATTACATTATAGCATAGCTTTTGTAGCTTTTGTCGATCGGCTACCAATATAAAGCTGATTTAGTGAGAAATTTTGCAAGCAAAGAAAAAGAACGGACGATGCTGATCTGGCTTTTCAGGAATAGAAGCCATCATTTTCTCTTTTATGTCCATGCAGGCGAGGGCTCAGTCAGTGAACGTCCCCTTCCAGTCTGATGAAATTGGTATGGGGAAGGAGCTGCTATGGCTACTGATTCTTCAGAAAGCGTAATGTTCTACCTGAAAACTACGGTTACAGCAGAATATTTGATAGCTATGGCAGTCCTTGGCAGAACAAGGAGTTTCTTACTAAATCATCGAAATTCTCAGCAACTCATATGGTTGCTCTGAAGCCTATGTGAGGACGGACACGAAGGGTACAAAGTTTCCTGTCCAAAGGGGTGTAAAACAAGGGGATCCTTTGTCCCCGAACCTTTTAAACAGCGTTATGGAGCAAATTTTTAGAACTTTAAATTGGGAGGGGAAATGGATTGGAGTTCAGGGTCGCTGGCTAAACCATCTAAGGTTTGCAGACGACATTGTAAGTATTGCTAAGGATTTTGAGGAGATGGAAAAAATGACGAAAGAACTAAAGGATGCAAGCCAAGAGTTTGGACTTTCTATGAATTTATCAAAAACAAAATTTATGTCAAACAAAGCAGGGGAGAAAGAACTATAGCTAGAAGGGGGGAGGGGGTTAACAGAGTAGAGGAATACAAATACCTAGGACAAACCATTTCAATTAACAATAACATGGGCCAAATCTTTAGCGCAAGAATATCGAATGGCTGGAAATTTTTCTGGGAACAAAAACATATTCTAAAAAGCAAAATGAAAATCATGCTCAAAACAAAAATCTTGGAAAGTTGTGTAGTCCCCACCCTGACATACGGATATCAGACATGGTCACTAACAAAAAAACAAACTGAACGTCTGGAAAAAAACATATAATTTAATGCTAAGGAGTATGCTGGGGATCAGGTTGGAGGATAGGGGGAAAATGAATTTCATCAGGAAGCAAACGAGGTTAAAGAATACAGGGTACAAAATAAAACAATTGAAATACAGATATGTGGGGGACATGATTAGAGGAGAACCGACAAAATGAAACTCTATGCTTGCACTCTGTGGATCCCCTTGGACAGAGAAAGGAATCCAGGATGACCAGCTACCCGACGGGTAGATGAATTTCTGAAAACCTTAGGCCCTCGCTGGGGAACAACTGCTAGGGAAAGGAAAATATGGAAAAGGGTGACAGAAGCCTTTGCCCCACGGTGGGCAGATTAGGCAGCGATCCACTTACTAAGGGACGCAATCCCTAATCAAGGCAGTACATAGAATAAATAAATAAAAATTTAATAACTTTGTTTATTCTTTCGCTAATTTCCTCCTTCCTCCAAGAAAGTCCTGAAGTAATAAAGGAAGGGGAATATGAGGATCAGTTGTCAGTATACAGGGTGTTTCTGAGAGGACTGAATGTATCAAGAACACTGAAACATGTTTATGTATGATTATGATCCAAATTCACGATAGTCTCGGAGTTCTGAGTTCTCAATATTTGCGAATATCCAGCTTCAAGACTATGGATGTACCGATAGGTGAGAGGGAATCTCCCCACATACACATTCCTGGACAAACAAATTTAGTGAAATTGGCCTTTAGTTAGCAGCATTGAGTGCCCTGCCAGGAACATTTCAAAGCGTTGATTTTTTTTTGCTCGTTCAGTTTTAAATTAATGTATAGAAAACTTTTCAAAATTTGATCATAACTGAGCCCCTTCAAAAGTAAAAGTGTATGCAAACATATCTACATAATGTCGGGGTAGGTTGTTTACGTACCAGATTGAAGGGGGGTCAATGCAAAAGAGAAACCCTATATACACATAATAGCAATGTATAAATTGATATTGAAACGACTGTAATAAAATTAAAAAAGTAGACATTTGCAGTGGTGTGGTGTATGGCGATGCACGCATGCCAAAGTGGCCCCTATGACACTGCACCCCTGGCCCGGGAAACTACCCTCGGTCCTAGCTCCCATTTCGCCGTCCCGCTTCCGGTGCGCGCGTCCTGCCAGAGCCAACATGAGGTTCCCTACTGACCGAGGTTCGCGCTCCCCAGGAGCACTAGCCTGGAATTCAGGTTCCCCACAGCCGGACGCGCTTCCTCTTCACTCACCCCTCACCTCCTCGTCTTGGTACGCATGGCAACGCAGCCAGGTGGTGACGAGACTTTTGCAGTATGGCTTACGGTTAAGAAGTTATTGAGGAAAACCTGAGAAAGGGAACATTTATGACCCTTTGAAGGCTCGAAAAACATTTCTTGAAATATTCCTTAGGGTCTTGACTGCAAATGTGCTGAGTGGCAGATTCGCACCAAAAAGTGCAAGATCTTCATTCGTTTCCATTTGCGTGAGGTGGCGCTGTATGCGCCGAGTACTCAGACTTTGTAGTCCATTGCACTATTCCTCAGGTTGCTGTTAAGGATCAGCTCAGGAGCCTCACTTTTACAGCCAAGGTGAGAATTTTACTGAGCTCTATCCCTTTGACTTCACTGGGTGCTGGTTACTCTAGTTCCAGTGCTTTGCTTCTTGTCCCGGCTATTGCTGGGCATTGACATATGATATGGATCGAGGGTTCTTCCTCTTCTCCACGGTACCTACAGGAGCCGCTTTTCACCATTCCTATTTCATACCACATGTGTTTTGTGGCCCCATGACTAGGTAGTAGTCTGACCATGAGCCTTACATGATTCCTGTCAAGCCCTAGTGGGAACTTGGCATACTTACTGGGAGCGTCCCCTAACAGTGTTTTGCTGACTTTCATGCCACTAGTGCATTTTTGTCTGCTCACATATCCAAGCCTTAACTTTGGATTTGATGATACTGTATGCTACAGGAAGACACATGTCTTCCTTCACTAGCTTGCTACCGGTCATGTTCACTTTTATGCCGCAGTGTCCCGGTGTCCATCGTATGGTGACACAGTTCTCCTGAGCAAAGGTGTATAATTTTTTAACACACTCCGCCACCACCAGGGATGTAGGTCGGTGTGATGATAATGACTTAATAGCCGATTGACTGTCTGTACAGATATAGATCTGCTTATTAACAAGGCCCTTCTGCTGGCTTCTATCAGTGGCCTCCGTGATCGCCATTACCTCTGCTTGGAGGACAGTGACGTCCTCGCCCGATGCCATTGAATAGTTTTCAGCGCTTTTTGCATTCATGATTCCGATTCTTACACATTGGTCATTCTTAGAGGTATCTGTAAATCACACATTCTCCTCTTTTCCTAGAATGCTTGGCCATCTCTTTTCCCAAGCTTCCCGTGTGGGTATCAACGCACGGTACGGCTTGTCAAAGAAGTGTTCCATCGCGATTCTATCCTTCGGCATCCCAAAGCATTATTTGTCCATCGTCCCCGGCACCTCCCATATCCTTCTGTGGCCAATTTTTTGGGCCTGAAGGTTTGGTTGGCCCAGACGATAAGCCCCCATTGTCGCAGCTGCTTCTGTAGCAGTGTGAAGTGGTGGCAAGTTTAGGAGCTTTTTCAGTGCCTTATCGGCGCCGTTCTTATTGCCCCCGTTGTCATCTTGCAGGTGGTCAGGATCCTCTCTGACTTTTTGGCCAGCGGCCCCACCACGCAATGGCCGCGTATGTGATTCTGGGACGTATTACACCGGTAAAAAGTGCAGGATACTTAGCACCCGGACAGTCTGATAGACAGCCGATGCGACCTCATCACCGCAACCCTGATTCGGGTGATCGTTGCGATCGCGGCGACCACGAGAGGCTTGGATGTCGCCAAAATAAATAAACGAAGTATAACAAAGAAGCGTGAAATCGTCCAAATCAGATCATGACTATCTCGACACGATCTTGTCGAATTACATCACAAAACAGAGCTCGAACGTTTATTAATTAACCTTCCAGCCGAGGACGACGTGAACGCAGTACAGCCGTGCACGAGAAAAGCGAATAAAAATAACTATACATCCTTTTTTCTTCTTTCTAATATTTTTTTTCTTGTTTTTTTTCTCCGGCTACCAAATTTAGTTAAGGCACGTACGAAGCATGGCAAATTACCCGAATATTAAGATTATCGATTCGGAAGCCGCCGCAGCTTTATTATGATGAATAATTCCTGCGCCGCACAGATATACGGCCCAAAAACTGTGCTGCCAGAAGCGTGAACACATATACTCGTTCGTTTTTCATTCGGTCATGCGACGTAATATGATTCGTTAACTTGTTCCAAGTATCAGACATCAGACATCAGACGTGCTTCTTTAAATTGGAGACGTAAATCGGTTTTACTGTGCCGCGCCGCAGTCCGGAAAATAACGAGTATACGTTAATGCGTTAGCACGACATTTTAAATTAAGAAGGTATCAGGAAAAAAAAAGTCACTTCTCTACGGTTTTTTCCCCTCCAAATGTATGTACGCGTATACACCGTAAAGGTGAAAACAGTACACTGTATAAAACCCCTCTCCCCCAGACCTCTACTTAGCTTGTTTTATTAATTAAATTGCGGTTTTTTTTTTTCCGGAACGACCGAGCGAGTGAAACTGAAGTATGTTACTGGAGCCTGTAAAACGCGGTAATGGCGCTCGAATTTCGTCGTTAATGTCGACCGGATTAGAGATGGACAACGGAGTTAATCCGGGGATATCGGCGGCGTGCTAATTTGGCACACGACCGCACGGCACAGGCCGGACCGCGGTCCATTATTTAGGCTGTGATGTGACACGGATAGCGGACACGATTGATATTGCCGAAGCAAAGCACGCTGGAAGGGAATCATAAGTAGGGGAGGGGGCAGAGTTCAAATGTCTGATGACTAATATTTTCATTTTTTCTGCTTCTTTTGGGGTGAAAATCCAACCTAGTATGGGAAAGTGTGGGGAGGAAGTGAGAGTTAGAAACTGAGTGGGGTCGCAGAGCTTAAGAAGTCGTGTTGCCTTTACCGACTTTTTAGCCTTTTTCTCGTGGTTGTTGAAGATATGCCGCGTGTAGTACTGAACGAAGGGTGTTACTTGAGTTTTTATTGCTTTGAAATCTATATGCCTGTTGGTATCTAGGTCTGTATGTTCTACTATATAATTCGTGGTTTGACTGAATTCCTTAAGTCAAGTTTGTAAACACTTTCATGTGAGAATAATTCGCGGTTCTAATCAAAGAGTCGCTTTCACGCGGAAAGTTCGTGAAGGTTGGACGAAATGGTGATCAAATTGATAATTGATAAGTACCATTCACATAACAGGGCGCACTTCTTTAAGCTCCCCCCCCCCCCCGCAGAAAATTCAAATTAATATATATTTTAGAAACATTAAAAATGGGTAGAGTAAACTTCACTCTATCTTTTGTTTATTTCACCTTTCAAAATTCATGAAAAAGCAGCAAGAATAAAGCTTCTGAAAATCGGCCCCGGTGTTATTTGGATAGAGCTTTTGTACATTGATCACCATCTCTTTGTCGTGGAAAGTGGCGCTCCTGGATCATTCTTCAAAAATATTGATATTTTAGGTATGTTTTTCCATGGAGGAAAGTAGGGGATATTTGAACTTTTTTTGATGGGAGCCTTTAAGAGGCGTTCTGTATAACATATTGGTAAGATTGGGCCGACAGTGAGGGGATTCTGTATTTTAGCATAGCAATCAAAATGATGCATGCCATGCCGAAAGATAATGGCGAATAAAAAGTGTTCTGCCGTCGATTAGTAGATTCCAAAACAAAAAATTATACGGAGAGTTGATAAAGGCGTACTAACCCATTAATTAGACGTAATTATTTTTGGATGATGAACATCTATCGTTGCTTCAAGATGACCATGCCAAAGGACACTTTTTTTTAACTCTTAATTTTAGACAACAATATGCGAAAGCACGAGCACTGTCACGAAAGAAAACCGGGATTTGATATGAGGACCGTGTTGCTCTGATAAGAATATACAGTTTGATCATTAATTGCGACGAAAAAATATTGAAACACCTGTTCTGTGATTAGTTGAAAAAGAGCCATGCCCATGGACAAAAAATCGAGGGACAATTTTCAAAGCTGGCCATATTGACTCCCACCTGTGAAGATGTGATTTCAATGTGACCATGTGATTCCTTCGTCCATTTAAAGTTGTACTACGTTGTCAGTTTGTTCTAATATAGAGCTTGAAAATTTAGAAGAAAAAAATAATAATGAAACGCGTTCGAGGGACAGCCATGCCGACGGACGTTTGAGCATATTTAGTGCAATTTTTACCTATTAAAAGTGGATCAAATTTTCTTAAGAAAGCTCGAAAAAGTAGAACTGAGTCATATATCTATCAATGAAAAAAAAAAAAAAAAAAATGCATCATTGATATCTTGTGAGATAATTGCTGGGGACAGAAATATCAACATTTTCGAAGAATAACCCTCCTACAGAGTGTTAGATTTGCGAATAGTGGGCGTTACGTACAGGGGCGAAACTATAAGGGGTGTGGAGTTAAAACATCCCCACCCCAATAATTTGGCAACGGAAAATTTTAAGACTGTTCATTTGACCCCCCCCCCCCCCATAATTTGACGGTCGACAAATTTTGAAATTGTTCACTTGAATTTTCATTTATTATGCATGTTTGTTTGTTTCTTTATTTTCTTTTTTAATTAAAAAATATTTCGATTAAAAAATTGGCAGATTAAAAATTTTTTAAACATTTTGTCGGTGAATTTTTAGTTTTGAAAAAATATTTGTCGGCAAATTTTTCTTCTCCACCTTTCCAAACTGAAAGTCAAATTTAGTTTCTGAAAGTGGTACCCTGGGCCCCTGTTAGAAACTAGACAGTCAAAAGCAGAAGGTTCAAGCTGAGTACCGAACGTTATTTGAAAGGTTGAAACACAGCTCAAAGGTGGAAGAAATCTGAAAGTCGGTAGCAAACGTTGAATTTCAAATTTTAATGACTATTCGGACTGCCAGCGCGAAAGAGTCGCCCTCTATAATTTTAAGCATGTGATAAAAAGGAACTGTTGAAACCCTACATATTTTACAAATAGAAAAATTCATCAGATTGAAATGACAATGGTCTCAATGGAAGGAAAATTTTATGTACTATAAATCTTGTCCTGATCAGTTTTTCGATAAACACTTTCGTTTTCATAATAGCTCAATGAGTCAGTGATTCACTCACTCACTCACTTAATCACATACTCAGTGACTCCGTCACTCGCTTACTCGTTTAGTGATTCACTGAGTTACTCACTAACTTACTCAGTGACTCAGTGATTTACTCACTCACTTAATTATTCACTATTTCTGGGATGTAGTTATTCATTCACATCCTGACTCACTTACTCAGTTATTCGCTTACTTATTTAGTGATTCACTCTGTTACTCAATCCCCTACTCAGGGACTAGCTCAGTCACTCGCTTACTCATTTAGTGATTCACTAAGTTACTCACTCACTTACTCAGTGACTCACTCGCTCAGTTAGTCATTTACTTATCCTCTAATTTAGTTACTCATTCACTTCCTCACTCAGTCACTCAATCACTCACTCAGTTATTCGCTCACTTATTTAGTAATTCACTCAGTTACTCAATCCCCTACTCAGTAACTAGCTCTGTCACTCGCTTACTCATTTAGTGATTCACTAAGTTACTCACTTAGTCATTTACTCATTCTTTAATTTAGTTATTCATTCACATCATCACTTTATCACTCATTCAATAAGTCAGTGATTCACACAGTCCCTCGCTCACTTATTTAGTGATTCACTCACTTGCTCAGTTATTAATTAATTCATTCTCTAATTCAGTTATTCATTCACTTCCTCACTCCATCACTCACCCAATGAGTCAGTGATTTACTCACTCACTCAGTCATTCGCTTACTTATTTATTGATTCACTCAGTCACTCACTTACTTATTCAGTTATTCACACAGTTACTCAATCACTTACACGGGGACTCAGTGATTCACTCACTTACTCACTTACTCGCTTACTCATTGAGTTATTCACTCAGTTACTCAGTCAATCATTCAGTGATTCACTCACTCACTCAGTTATTATTCACTCACTCAACGACTACAGCGCGCCACTCCTTTGAGCAGCCCGAAATCTGTTGTTATTAGATTCTCTGTTTGACCTAGAGCCTGGAATTTGAAAAAGTTGAACATTTTATTAAAATCCAAAAGTTGAAGAGCAAAAGACTTATCTTCCAATGTCAGAAGCTAAATCCGATAGCAAATGTTCTGTTATTTAATTTATACGGTCTTTGGTCCTGGTGAATATTCGGGCCGTAAATCCGAGATTCCAAAATTTTGCTACATGCACATGTGTCAAAAACTTCACCTTTTGGTCGCTGATAAGAGTAGTCGATACTAGCGCTGTACGGCCCGACATATGGAGGGAAATTTAGTGTGGAACAAAAGTCAAAACTCTTTGTATTTTTCCCATAATAAAGAAAGCGAACGTCCGGCACGGATTCCCCTAATCCGATCGACAGGAAACTTTGTAGTTTTTTTTTTTTTTTTTTTTTTTGATTTGATTTGTTTTTGACCATCTCAATGTGTACAGGAACTTGTGTGTTCCTCTCAAGTATTCCTAACATCCTTCCACCTTACCCTCCCAAAATTGGGTATGCTCACGTGCGCAAATGTGAGTACTTGGGGTATAAGATTCCAATTTGCATTTACAGGGACGAAACTATGGTGGGGTGGGGGGTGTAACACCCCAATAATTAGGAAGTCAGCAAATTTTGAAACTGTTTATTTGAATTTTCCATTTACTAAGAACGTTTGTTTGTTTATAATTTTTTTTTTCAATTAAAAAATAGTTTGATTAAAAACTAGGCGAATTTTCAGAAAAGTTTGTCGGCAAATTTTTCTTCTCCCCCCCCCAACTGAAAGCCAAGTTTCGCCTCTGGTTACGTACCATGCCATCATCCCATGTGGCAACCCTACGTCAACTTTCAGTACCACGCCAGTGAATTAAATTATCGATGATGACATGTACAAAATGTCTGAGTGACATTTTGGTCGAAAATGAGGATACAGAAACAAGGAGACGACAGACCATCAGCCTGCATTGATAACAGAAGGAAATAGTTCACCATTTCACCCCCAGGCAGCGGTACTCAAATGTGTTAAGCAGGGATGAGAAGTCAGCCGGAAGCCGAAGTTGAAAGCCGGTAGTCAGCCGGTTTTGAGCCAAATTTTAAGAAGCTGGAAGCCGAGAAGCAGAAATAGTTGGAAGTTGGTAGCCGGTAGAGAAGCCAATTGTTTTTCGGCTTTTTAATCAGCTTCTTGTGATTCGTGACTTCGCTTTTTGTCGTTTCGGATACTTAGAATCTCCTCTTTCCAATGAGCTATCACACATGTGTGATCAAGTGTCTACTCGTACATTATTTTGAGTCTAAAATAGTACCTTATATAGGGGTCTCGTTGGCCGAGTGGATAGAAAATGTTAACTTTCAGGACTTGGTGAATCATCCGGCAAGCTACGGGTTTTTCAAAAAACAAACTGGTCTGCCCTAACAAAATACAAATGTCAGCTGTTTTTTCAGCTCTTAACAAATTGCACAGTTCTTCTAATACTTTTCACTAGCAACAGACCTGTCTGGATTCGAGTACATTCACGTGGTACTTAAAGTAATGCACTCGCACAAAAAGTTTTGCATCACATAAACAGTTGTGCATTCAGATGAAAAGTTGTGCACTCGTGTAAGCACTACTGCATTCATGCACTGGACAAATTTTAAACATATGGGTAAATGGTAAATGTTATGTATAGTTGTACACATATTATGCCCTACCTAATTGAATCATTCCAAGAAATTCCGCAAAGTCCTAATTCGGTAATATATAACGAACTAACAGTGACTACAGTTCTGGTTTGACAATCCAGATATACGGAGTGTTAACATCGTTATAAGACTGTAAGTTCTATCATTTTCACTATTTTACTCTACCAAGCGGAGGTCGACTGCGTGGTAGTTGCCAGCATAAGTCTCTAGACAAGTTATATGTGCCCGCAAATGTATGCCCGTGTACTAGTGGTCATTTCACACTTCTCCAAACTAATTTATGTCTACCACAATCGTACACGTGTGTAGCAGCATTATTGCACTCGGCCAGTTTGGCACACGAGACCGGTGTACAGTTTACAATGATATCGGTAATTTTCAGTGATACCGGCGGTGCGTAATAAGAACACGGATTGGATTAGAATTATCTTGCAGAGTGTTCCGTATAAAATGTCGTCGTGTTAGGCGAAATCAATCGTAAAAAAAATACAAGTCTTAGTCATTACTAGATACTAGATGTGTGACGAATGGGAAACCCGCTACGGCGTATAGAAGACACGTATACCTGATAATGTGATTGAAATCTCAATGTGTGATCAGTGAAAAGGAAAATTTAGGGGATTTTTCACGAAAAGTGAAGAAGACGTCAGGATGATGAACAGAGTTGTGTTTATTTAAAATCCACAAACGAATTTGATTTACAAAAAAAAAATAAAAAAAAAAAATAAATAATAATAATAATAATAATAATAAAAAAATAAAAAAAAAATAAAAATACAAAGTACAATAATAGCTTAGGAGATAGAGACCATAAAATTGGTAAAGTGGACATTTTGGGGTGGAAAAGAAAAAATTGGTCGAATGTGTTCAGGTAGGTGTCAGAAACCACATATTAAAAATCCCACCCCCAGACCCTGTGCAAAAGGCTCCAGCCCCCCCCCCCAGAAACCATTTTTTCGTCCTTTTTGGCGGACATCTTGCGTATACCTTTCCAGCCGATTGCCCATGCTTACCCCTATCCACCCCTCGTGTAAATCGGACGCTGACTATTTTATGTCGTTACTTTTGCAGATGCGGTCGAAAGGAAGAGCCTGTGATATGGATGAAGCCCCCGGATCTCGCAGGTGAGTTTCATTACGAATGTCGAGGCTGTTCCCGAATTCGTCGAGGAAAGCACGACTTACACAGTTCCCAGAAGGGAAAGGCGTTGCAGCTATTTTTCAATTCTCGAACATGTTTGCTGCAGGAAAAAGACGTTACGATAGTCCGTTTCTAGGAACTGTAGACGTATACTAACGGTACCTAGTGCAATGTAAAAAAAGTATGCATAGGAAACCCTGAGCTGAGAGACATTCGAACGTTACACACCGACTTCCTTGAATATAAATTAAGCTGCGCGAGTGCCCGGTGAAAAGCGTAATGAACTGAAACCGAGTTTTGGAAGATTTCGTTTCATAAAAATTACGATTAAATAAAATTGTATCGCATTGCCCAAATCTATTATTCAATTACGACTGTTCCCCAATTTTTAAACAGCTATTCTCGATCACGCCTCGTCAGTTGGATTCATCGCTCTCTGTCGCCGTCGTAGTTTTTTCCCCCTCTTCTTCTTCTTTCTACTCCTATACGATGCATTATTCATAATCGTGGTGTTAAACTTTTCAAAAAGGATGTTTGTAACTATGAATAATTTACCGTCGTCTTACGAATAAATAATTAACAGATAAGAAGTGGAGAAAAGAGTCGTCTATCGGTCGCGTAGTATCATCTCAAAAATTGAATTTTTTCAAATTTAATTACAGCGGGGGTCGAACCAGACAGGATAATACCCGATTGTGAAGCGCTCTAGCCTCAATCCTGATGGGCCGTGGAGAACACAATCGAAAAATCCGTATTCGTAGATATCACGAAGAAAATGGCAGTGGGATTAGAGAAGTTTCTGGGTGCATCTCGAGGAGAGGAGGCGAGGAACTGAGGGTTTGGTCGCACAATACACTCATTAGTAACACGTATGGGTGTTAACGTATTTTCATAGATTAACGAGACATTTAAATAGACGAGGGGTCTCCGTCCCCTCATTGATTCAGTTCAGCTATGCAAACACGAAGAGGAGTTGAAATGCTTATAGTTCCTTTTCAATTCGCGCAACAGCAGGGGCAAAACTATAGGAGGGGTTGAAACACCCCCTCCCCAATAATATGGCAGTTGGCAATTTTTGAAACTGTTCATTTGAATTTTCATTTTTTATGCATGTTTGTTTGTTTATTTATTTTCTTTTTCAATTAAAAAATTTCTCGATTAAAAAATTGGCAAATTTTCAATTTTTTAAACATCTTGTCGACGAGATTTTAGTTTTCAAGAAATATTTGTCGGCAAATTTTTTCTCCACCTTTCCAAACTGAAAGTCAAATTTCGTTTCTGAAAATGGAGTACACTGGACCCCTGTTGCAGACTAGTCAGTCCAAAGTAGGAGGATCAAGTTGAGTACTTACCGAACGTTATTTAAAATATTGAAACAAATCTCAAAGGTGGAAGACATTTCGAAAATCTGAAAGTCAGTAGAAAACGTTGAATTTCAAATTTTAATGACTATTTGGACTGCCAGGGCGAAAGAGTCGCCCTCTATAATTTTAAGTAGGTACGTGATAAAAAGGAACTATTGAAACCCTACATATTTTAGAAAGATTCATCAGATTGAAATTAAAATGGTCTTAAAGGAAGGAAAATTTTATGTACCATAAATTTTGTCATAATTATTTTTTCGATAAACGCTTTCGTTTTCATAATATTTTGAGATTTCTTCGTATGCCTGTAAATGAAATATTCCCCCTGATCAGGGTTACAAGGTAAACGACTACAGCGTGCCACCGCTTTGAGCAGCCCGAAATCTGTTCACTTCGTCTCTCCGTCACTCACTGAGTCAGTGATTCACTCACGCACTCAGTCATTCGCTTACTTATTTAGTGATTCACTCAGTCACTCGCTTACTTATTCAGTTATTCTCTCAGTTATTCCGTCACTCACTCAATGAGTCAGTGATTCACTCAATCACTTACTCAGTCACTCGCTTACTCATTTAGTGATTCACTAAGTTATTCACTCACTTACACAGTAATTCACTCAGGTACTCGCTTATTTATTGAGTTATTCAATCAGTTACTCCGCCACTCACTCAGTGAGTCAGTGATTCACTCACCACTCAACCACTTACTCAGCGACTCAGTGACTCTCTCAGTCACTCGCTTACTTATTTAGTGATTCACTAAGTTACTCATTCTTTTACTCAGGGACTCAGTGATTCATTCGCTCACTTAGTTATTCACTATTTCTGTGAGGTTATTCATTCACTTCCTCACTTCGTCACTCACGATTCACTCACTCAGTCATTCGCTTATTTATTTAGTGATTTACTCGCTGCTACTCAATCACTTACTCAGTGACTTGCTGACTCACTTAGTCATTTACTAGTTTTCTAATTTAGTTATTCATTCACTTCATCACTCACTCAATAAGTCAGTGATCCACCCAGTCATATGCTTACTTATTTAGTGATTCACTCACTTACTCAGTTATTCATTCATTCATTCAGTTATTCATTCACTTCCTCACTCCATCACTCACCCAATGAGTCAGTGATTTACTCACTCACTCAGTCATTCGCTTACTTATTTATTGATTCACTCAGTCACTTGCTTACTTATTCAGTTATTCACACAGTTACTGAATCACTTACACGGTGACTCAGTGATTCACTCACTCACTCAGTCATTGACCTACTCATGGAGTTATTCGCTCAGTTACTCAGTCACTCATTCAGTGATTCAGTGATTCACTGACTCACTCAGTCATTATTCACTCACTCACTCACTCACTCAATCATTTGTAAACTATTACAGCGCGCCACCCCTTTGAGAAGCCCGAAATATGTTCTTATTAGATTCGCTGTTTGACCTAGAGCCCGGAATTTGAGAAAGCTGAACATTTTATTAAAATCGAAATGTTGAAAAGCAGAAGACTCATCTTCCAGTGTCACAAGCTGAATCCGATAGCAAATGTTCTGTTGTTTAATTTATTAGGGTCTTTGGTCCTGGTGAATATTTAGGCCGTACATCCGAGATTCCAAAATTTTGCTACGTACACATGTGTCAAAAACTTCACCTGTTGGTTGCTGATAAGAGTAGTCGATACTAGCGTTGTACGGCCCGAATGGAGGGAAATTTAGTCTGGAACAAAAATCAAAACTCCATGTATTTCTCTCATAAGAACGAAAGGGAACTTCTGGCACGGATTCCCCTAATCCGATCGGCAGGAAACTTTGTAGGTTTTTTTCTTTTTGATTTTATTTGATTTTGGTGAAATCAAATAAAAACAACGACCACCTCAATGTGTAAAGGAAGTTGTGTGTTTCTAACATTCTTCCACCTTATCTTCCCAGAATAGGGTATGCTCATGTGCGCAAATGTGAGTGCTTGGGGGATAAGTTTCCAATCTGCATTTGCAAGGACGAAACTATGAGGAGTCGGGGGTGGGGGGTGAAACACTCCAATAATTAGGCAGTCAGCAAGTTTTGAAACTGTTTATTTGAATTTTTTATTTTCTAAGAACGTTTGTTTGTTTATTATCATTCTTTTTTTTTTCAATTAAAAAATACTTTGATTGAAAAATGGGCGAATTTTCACATTTTTAGACAATTTTGTCGGTAGTTTTTTAGTTAAAAGAAAAGGCAAATTTTCTTCCTCCCCTTCCCAAACTGAAAGTCAAGTTTCGCCTCTGCGCAACAGAAGGTAGACAAAATTTTTGTTACTCGGCGAGCAAAATCAAAATTTCCCTGTCAATTCTCCACGGTGGACAATCCGTACCCCTTACCAGTTCTGATGTACATGTTAAAAGCTATCACTTGGCGAAATACATATTTTCCGATTGGGCTGAAACGTACTGCTGATCAAGTTGGTTAGGTTCTTTGTTTTTTTCATTTTGCTCTTAACCCGAGCCTGGAATCCGCCCTGTCTGGCATTACCTCAGAGATGTTCGGGAGACTGTTAGGGCTGTCTTAGCCTTCTTCTCTTCTAGTCGAACACCCGGCCCAAGTCGAAGTGCAGCGAGTTGCTACGTGGGTTCGATCCCGAGAACTCCGGATTCCGAGACCAAGGTGCTATCCACCCGGCTAACCAGACCCCTGAATATTAATACGAACCAAGTTTAAAATTAAACAAGAGCCCGAAAAATAAATAATAAAAAACTAACGAACAAATAGGAACCTCAGCAAGGTACCAGACAGTGCTTCCAATCTCCGGAACCCAGGCCCCATCGAGCGGCCCAACAGTTCTGCAGAAGTAATTACTCAGTCATCCGGGAAATGTACCGTTAAAACTCAGGTTCGTTGCAGAATCTTAATGAGTTTCAATTCCGATGGCAGAAGGCTCACGGACCCGCGAAAACGGCAGTTCGCGAAGCTGATCGTAAAAAAAAAAAAAAAAAAAAAACTTTCCAAAAAATCGCATGACCAAAAAATATGAAAACGATCCAGAACGAACGGACGTGAACAAATCGAAAGAAAAAGAAAAACATCTTGGTGCAGACGGCACCGAGGGAAGAGACTCTAAGTAGAAGGAGGACCTCATCAGGTGGAGTACCTGAGGAATTAGACGAATAGATTAGTACATAAGAGGGCGAGGGGAACGGAGGTGAAAATGTGACGATATCATTCCACATGCAGAGTTTCACCTGTATGCCGAATGAAGAGGGTAAAGCGAAAGGAGTCGACACGTTCATACGATTTCAGTTAGCTGAACTGCGATTTTCTCGTTTTACCTGCCACAGAGTCTGGGAGCGAATGACATAACACTTTGGAAATAAGTGGTAGACAGTCCAAAGAACCTTCCATCAAATTTTGATACATTTTGGTCGTGTGCATTTGGAGAAATCGGCATTCAAAAAAAAGTGTGCCATCTTAGGACAACCTCCCCTCTACTATGTTTGTAATGTCTGTGCTTCAGCTAAATTGCGATTGTTTCGTACCCAAAATCTTAACATTCTTCTGGTTTTAACGACTGTATAATATTATATGAATTTGATATATCAATTGTTAATCAGACAATATCCTGAAGTCCTTAATTTCAGCAATGGTTGTAAGCTTAACAGTCGATGTAGTGTAGTTGGCCAGAATAGGATATCGCCGGCCAGAGTATGTCATTGTAGCGCACTTGAATACATTAAATAGTAGTTCGTATTGTAAGAAAGGTTGGTCTTGTCGAATTTAATTCAGTGTTTTATGAACACAGTTATGGGCTCGCGGGTAGAATCCACTTGCCTGGAAACTAGTTTACAAAATAAAAAAGTCGAAGGTCAGGTACGAAACTGCGTAGTATCACCCCTGTATTGGGTACTGGAAACGTGACTTGAACAATGGTCTTGGAATCGGGCAGAATAAAACACCGCATTAGCTAAGAAAGGAGAAGGACGAACAGTTGTCTTTTGCTGGTCGAAGGTAGACACGGGGGGGGGACAGTCCGGCGGGATGTCTACTACACTCCTGCAATTGGCTTCGTGTGCGGGTCAGTGGATCATGATCGGAGTCACGGTGAGTCAGACGGACTTGATTCACTTGTCTAGGGATACCACGGGGAGAGTTACGCCTTCCAGAACCTGTGGTCAGTGTAGTAACACTGGGGACTGCGGCCTGGTCAGGGAGCACGGTGTCACGGAGGTGGGGAGTATCCGGTTAACGGCTTGAGTCAGGTGCTAGCCTCCATTACACATCACAGCCAGCGTTGATACGTCAACGTTGGGGTGGTCTACTGTCATGCGTTGATGGCGCTAAGGGCGGGTGGTCGGTAAAAGGTTACCCTCGGTGCTGGGATTGGAACCTGTACGGCTCTATCTCGCCAAGTCAACCTAAAGAGGTGAGTGACACCTCGCTCTACCAGTTGGATGGGCTGGAGTGTGGAGCTGGGAAAACTTGAACAGGAGTTCAAGAACGTCGTACTCGCAGCTAGGAAAACACTCATTGCACGTGATAGCTGTCGCTGGGCTGATCACTCAGCGCTGGGGACAGTGAGATCGTCTTGCTTCAAGTTGTGCACACTGTGGATAGGATGCTTCTGCGGGGCATACCCTGGGGGGATCCACAGTTGACAGATGGAGCAGAGGTACCGCTGCCATTGTCGGGGACATCGCGTTGCACCTTAAGTTAGCTTTGCCGGAGGGGCAGAGCGGTATTGGCCAGAGGGGTCAGATTTGTATCTGGTGTGAATGTCCAGGAACTGGAAGCCTGTGTTTTGAGATGCGTCATGGCTGACTGTGCGACAAGTCGAGATCAGTTGGTGTATGCTCTTAGATATGATATCTTAGCGGTTAAGATAAGCGGACAAAAGTGCTCAGCTTTTGGTTTTTACTGTGTACCAGGTTGAATGAACTATTCTGGGACCTGCCGGCTGAACCAGTATTTTAGCCTGCTCATCCTGACGTGAGTTAGTATTAATTAGAGTCATTATTTAGGTTTTCAAAAAACGAAAATATATATACATCGAGATTTTTAAGGGACGTTTTTACATATTTCTTATAGTATTTTATTGACTCCAAGAAATCAAGGAGTCGATATCTGTCTGCAGTGGAGCACTGTAAATCCGTGTTTGCCAAGTTGCCATTTTCATCTTTTCATTCACCGTGCAACCTCGATCTTCGTCGCGGGCAGCCTTGATCATCGCCTGCGACACGTTCGCTCGTCTACGGAAAAAGTAAAGGATAAAATGGTGGCTTAGCATCCTTCGGTTTTTAGAGCTCTGTCTGAAGTTGTCGCAGTTTTCAAGTTTTTGAAATTTTGAGACCGTCTGTATAGAGTACTGGTAGGACTTGTGATTATGTTACCCATACTGCAATGTCATTGATGAAGAGTAAGAATAATAGGGAACGTAAATTTGAACCCTGAGAAACGCCTGAGCTGCAAAAAATGGATTTGAATTAGTTGGCACCTTTATAGTCGACATATTTTCACCTGTCCTGGTAGTAGAAGTTAAGAAATTGCTATCAGTGAGTTTGAAAATTCCAATGCATCTAATAATTAATTACAACGAATATGTTGTCTCATAAACTTATGTTGACAATCCGATATCTGGCTCTTAGTTCGATTACTAAAATATCGAGTAGCCGCTGCAACTTTGAGGAACATGCTCCGTCAATTGGCCGATTTATGCTGTAGCTGCAGCTGAGGAAGCTTGCTCGATTTCGATTGACTGGTTTGCGACCCGATGCCAACCAAAGCTGATAGCCCTGGCTCACCTTCCGCGATTAATGTATTCGATAACATTTTTGCTGATCTAATCTGCGTGTGGGCAGCCACATGATTATCGATAGAAGCAAGATCAATGATCGTTCTCTTCGTTCCCCTTTTCGCCGAGTGTATAAAGCCCATCGGCACTTATAAATCCACAAGTACATCCGTTGAATATTCAGTCTTCATTAATTCGTCGGCCACATTTGTTCGGCGTAACGTATTTGGTTCACGATTATAAATTCGCGCATCAAAATTCCGCCAGACATCAGTCAATAAGACAGCCGACGACCGACAAATTTCTCATGAATTTTGGAACGTCGCTTTCGAATGCTGTTGAATTACGGTCAATTTGGTCACCGTGTCGCGTTGCTGTTTCGCGATTAAAACTCGTCGAGCAGTTACTCCTCTGTTCAAAATTGATGGTTGTGGGCAGTTAACTGCAGCTGATTTGAAATACATAATTATGTATGTAGTTTGAAAACAGGGTTCATCTAGTCGTTGTTCTCTCTGTTTCTTTTGATCGCTTACAAATACCTAATAAAATATGGCGAAGCTTACGATTTTGTTCATAATCGATATGGAGAAGAAAATGGTCGAAATGTGCTTCAACAAAATACCAGGGCCGCAGCCATGGAAGGTACTGGGACCGCTCCCTCCCCAGTACCTATCAAAGTTGGCAGATTAACAGTTTCGGGTGTTCAGTTGGCAAATTCACGTATCTTAAACGCATTTTTGTCGTTCAGAATTATAAAATTTTTTATTTTCTCTCCCTCCCCGCCTCTTTCCAATAAATTTGACTCGCAGCGACTCAGAAAAATACCCTGGAAAATCTGTGACTGTGGTCCGTTAAGACTGTATAATGTCTGGTGGAACGTATGGCGATGCACGCGTGCCGAAGTGGCCCCTGAGACACAGCACCCCCGGCTCCGGAAATTACCCTTTCGAGTATCGCACCAGTGACTGGAGAGCCGCTTTGAGGCCGGTCTGAGCCCCCATTTCGCCGTTCCGCTTCCGGTGTGCGCTGTTCTGCAAGGGCCACCATAGAGCCCCCTTCTGACCGAGATTAACGCTCACCCAGCACTAATCTGGAATTTGGGTGCCCCACAGTCGGAAGCGCCTCCTCTTCACTCACCCCTCACCCCCTCGTCTTGATGCGTGGGGCGACGCAGGAAGGTGGTGACGGCGGGTGAGCCCTGCCGGAGGTCCGCAGCAGCTGCAGCAGCTCCTCTAGAATGGTAAAGAGTTGTTGTGTTCGATGGTGTAGGCCGAGCTTCGTCTGTCGGTCCTCTGCCTCGACCACTCTGTCTGCATCTTCTTCTTCATGATGGTCGAAAGAAAAGCCGACACCCAGTTCCATCCGCTTCTCAACATTTCCGGAACCAGGTTGTCCGATGCGAGACAGCTAATCACGCCGTCGCTGTCGCTCGTGTTTCCGCCCATGGCATCGATCACTGTTGCCGTCCCACACCTCTCCTGCTCCCAGGCGTCACACTCGAACAGGGTGTGCCAGGGTGTGTCCTCTGCCCCTCAGTTACAGTACATACCATCCGATGTAGGTACGTGCCAAAGTAGCCGTGGCCGCTCAGGACTTGAGTTAGGTGGAAGTTCAGCTCTCTATGAGATCTTCCTGGCCATAAATTGAGGGGGAAATGTGGAACGCTTCACAATTTTTCGTGTCATCCTTGTGCAGGGGCCATGCTAATCTTCTCTGTATCGTTCCAATTTTAGTACATATACCGCTAAAGCGAGTATAATTCTGGCCTATAACCATTCTCTAGTGTCTGGGAGGGGGATGAAGAACTTTTACGAACTTTTTGGGCGGGCTAACTGTGGCAGCGAAGGGGTAAAAATAGATTTTCTGTTTCGCTAGCAAGGTCCAAAATTTTATCAGGTAAGGCAATGTCCTCATTTGCCCCTTACTGGTAACGGGCCTCTATAGGTAAGCGTCTGTGAAGATATTTCAAGGTTTCTCTAAAACTTTCGTGAAACACTCAACACCAGTTAGTAATTCAATATATTAGAGTTATTGATAAAGTTAGTATTAAATTATTAGAAATTGAAAAATAGTAAGGTATTAAATTTATAAGGTTTAGTAAAAAAAATAAAAATAAAAATTTAATTTAATAATATTTTATTTGATTTTAATAATTTATTTGAGATTATACTTTTAAAAAAAAATTTTAATGTAAATAAATTTTTGTGAATAATTTTTCTGCAAATAAGTCTTTTGGATTTTTAGGTTTTTTAAAAAAGTAATGAATTCTTTTAAATTGGATTAAAAAAGTTTAAATTAAGTTTTAACAAACTTTTTTTTTTTTTGTATACCTATATGTACGTTAATTAATTTGTTAGACGTTTTAGTTTAAATTAAATTAATTAATTTTTAGAATAATAATTTTTTTATTATTTGAGTTTTTTTGAGAGTTTTTTATTTAAAAAATAATTAAGTTAAGAAAAAGTATTTATTAAATGTAAAAAAATTAAATATTATAACTTTGTTAATTAATTGAAAAATATTAATTAATATTAGCCTATAATATTATTTAAAGTATTAAAAATAAAAAAAAAATATTAAAAAAAAAAAAAACTTTTTTGGAAAAAATACGGGGCATAAAATTTTTTTAAATTAAATAATAATTGAATATCATTAATACTAATAATTATACTATTCCTAATAATATATTTAATTAATATATTTTTAAAATCATTATTTATAATTTTAATTTTAATAATAATTTTTATATCACGAATTATTATAATAATTTCTTATATTATTATAAATTCCCAAAATTATAAAATTAAATTTAATAATATTTTTGTATTATTAATTTTACAAACATTATTTATAAATAAACTAATTTTATCGTCCAGACTCTTCGAGCGTTCTAGGTAAAAGTCTATTGAACTCTTTAAATTCATTAAGATCTTGCTAAAATTATTACGAGAACAAAGTGACCATAAGGAAAATCGAGAAGCAGCTGAATTTTCAAAAATTTGAGAGATGATAATTTCCTAAGTCAGGAATGAGAAGGATCAGTCTAAACACAAAGAACCTGACCTTGGTCGTCATCCCACCCGAAGGAGCTGAAGGATAGAAATGAAAAGCAATGGTTGTAAAAACTTTTGTTTCCAAAGGGGGCTGAATATTTTTAAACAAAGACTTTGTTCTTTCTTTCGCATTGGGCTACACAAAAAGCAGTCAAGCAGGACGATTCATACGAAAATGTATGTTGGAGAGGAAAGGGTCGCCACAGTATCTTTCACTTAAAGAGGAGCGCCGAAGAAGGTCACTCAGTATTTTTTATTTTATTTTTTTCAGATAATTGTAAATTATACAGATACGAGGAACTTTTATTGGATTAAAAAAAAATTCTGTGTACAATTTCGTGTAAAGTGATACCAAATACGTTGTCTTAAACATAGCAGGAACCACCATAGGGTGCCACAAGAAGTAGGGTTCCTGTTTTTCCGTCTTCACCTAGGGTGCCTGTTTTTTCCGTCTTCACGTAAATACCTTGCAAATTATGAAGTATTTTAGTGAATAGTCCTTTCTTGGCTGTGGTGGTTCCCACTATGGTAGGAACATCATATTTGGTACCTATCATTTTGTGGGGAATTGAAAACAAAATCTGTTTACTACCATCAATGTTCTCTTGGTGACTAGACTGGGACAAAAATTGAGTGTTGATCAATTTTGACGACGGATTTGAATTCGTATTGAAAATCTGAATAATTGTCACCGGGGCCCGACCCGAAAACACAACGAAAAATTTTTCTTAGAAAAAAAATGCCTGATGTATGTGGAGAAATTTTCAAAATTTTCGAAAATCAAAAAAGTTGAGGTAACCACCTATTCCTACTCAGTTTTTCTCCCTATTTGAACTCAGAGAGAAAAACTAAATAGGTATAGGTGGTTATCTCAACTTTTTTGATTTCCGAAAATTTTGAAATTTTTACATCCGGCACTTCTTTCAACAAAAAGTTTTTCGAAGTGGTTCTGGGGCGAAGGCTGGGGAAAACATTAAACTTTTTGGAACGAATTCAAATCTGTCCTTAAATTGATGCACATTAAATTTTTGTCTCATCCTCCCCTCCCCACACACACACAGTATAACTACATTTTTCGTTGTATCTCGGGAGCGGAGGGTCAGTGCCAGATTTGGACAATGAATTTGAACTAGGGAAGAAGAACTGAGTAGGAACCGGTGGTTACCTCGACTGTTTTAATTTTCGAAAATTTTTCCAGACTAATATACATCAGGCATTTTTTTTTCGGCGAAAAATTTTTCGAAGTGGTTTTGGGCCGAGACCTGGTGAAAATTATTCAACTTTTCGGGACGAATTCAAGTCTGTCGTCAACATTGATCCACACTCAACTTTTGACCCAGTCTAGCCCCCCCCCCTCCACAGATCAGAGCTACATTTTTGTTTGCATCTCGGGAATGGAGGACCAGCGCCAGACTTGGGTAACGAATTTGAACTCAGGGAGAAAAATTCTGAGTTGGAATAGGCGCGGTCACCTCAACTTTCTTGACTCTCGAATATTTTGAAAATTTCTCCACTATATACACCAGGCATTTTGTTCGGCGCCAAAATTTTCGGAGTGGTTCCGGATCGGGACCTGGGGAAAATCATTCATATTTTCGAGATGAATTCAAATTCGTCGTAAAAATTGATCCGCACACAATTTTTTATCCTGTCTAACTCCACCCCCGTTCCACGAACGTAGCGAAGAGTTTTTTCTAGAGGGGCACAAGTTGTTAAATTCCCAACTGACTCGAGTCAAAATTCCCGAGTACCAAAATTTGTTTGTATTGGCTAAAAAAAACTTTTGATTTGTTGGATTTTTCCAACTTTTGATCCGTCTACTAAAATTCCCCAACTCTGGCGGAGGCTTGGGGGCAAGCTGCCTTTCTGTGCTCGTCCTCTCTTATTTTCGCGACTGGGTGTACAAATGGACGAAGACGTTAGCGAGCGAGATGGATTCTGGAATTAGAAGACGTTGGGAACAAGGTATTAGTACACGGGCATCCCGAACTGCCGAACTGAGGAGATACAAGTCCTGCCCGGGGGAGGGGGAGATACATAAAGGCATCCCCCGGCGGTTCGCCTCCTTTGTATAGTAGAAAAATCAAGTTTTTTTTTTTTCATTTTTTGGGCGTTAAAATTGTAATTTAGCCCCAAGTTGCCCCCTCCCCTCGAAAAGTAATCACGCTACAGGCCTCTGCATGGATCTTACCTCCATTTCTTACACGTAATTTTGTTACTTACGAAATAAACTTCAACATACCTACTACATAAGCTTGAACCAACGAACATACTTCCTCAAGGACAAACACTGCCTAACATGTAAATGGAGGGGTGACTCACCGGTGCCACCGTAAATCGTCCTCGACATGTTCGTTCTTCGTTTTCGTTTTTTTTTTCCTTTTCGAAGCCAGACGGACGTTTTCTCATCGACTCGGAAACGTTAATTTAAATTTCGAGTGCTCTTCGCGAATTTTGCCTTCCATCTGTCAGCGGCGCGGACGTGTAGAGGAAACTGGACACTCGTGTAAAGGAAACTGTTCGGCCATTCGGAGAGAACCAACCGAGCGTAGAATCGGATACACCTTGATTACTATTTATACTTCGATGCGTGTACACCTAAATTTATACATATTATCGTTTACACGTACATATCGAGCTTATGCACACACACACACACATACATACAAGCCATCTAAAATGTTCCCTTTTCTACCCTAGATCGCTGTAGATATATTATCTCTATGTCTATGCGGCTACGTCGACATAATAATATTTAACTATTTTTCAAGTAAATTTAAAACGGCGCACTGTATCAAAACGTGACCTCATGTACGATCGTGCGTGAAATTTTGAAGCGCCGCGTATATTTCATCAGGGGTTGCGTTTCGTAATTTTGAATTTAAAGCATAATATATTCGCGCCGGGAAAGTATGTCGAAGGCGATTTTTTTCGAAATCGAATAATATTGAACGCACGTTGCCGCACCGACAGCTGTGAAATCATCGAGCTATGTGTTAATCGAAACCCTCGTGAAGACCGCATTCGTTCCACAACGGTCATCGATATTTATGATTCGTGAGCACGAGCTCGCCTTTCTGGTATTTTGTATTAAAAAAAAAAGAATTAATTAAAAGGCAAAGGAAATTTAACGGTGCACAGATGACTCTCGGATACCTGCAGTTTTCATAGTCCGTAATTAAATTAGCATTAAAACAGGGGAAAATTGCGATCAAAGGTTTCTTTGCCGATTATTGTGCGCAGTAGCCCACCGAATGACCCACATACAGCCCAACCCCCGACCCGTATACGTTTTCCTCCACGGTGACAAATTATCCTCCCTTGTCACGTTTCCTCTAAATAACTCGAAAAGTAGGAGAGATTTTGGAATAGGTCATCCGATTGAAAATAAATTCCTTCGCAAAACGATACTGGGGTGACTCTGGTTATTACTACAGTCATTAAATTACCAGAGAGTTCTACACAAAAGTTCAGTTGAATTTTGTCATTTCACCGCAAAAACTGCCCATGTAAACAAAATTAATGCAGTACCATGTACGTGAGATTGTAATTGGGTGATTTCATTTGACAGGTGGGCACACAACAGGCAGGTGGGGTGGTAGTCAGACTGACAGATAATTAAGGACTGCAAGGTACGAAGCAGCCAGGGCTGGAACCCCCACGTATAATATCTGCTATTACAGAAACCACTTAAATCACTTGGAGAAAGCAAGGTAGTTGTGTTTAAAAAGGGCTATGGTAGGGGACGTGAAGGTGAACTTATACTGGTGGGCCCAGAGCCCTCTGATATCTTCATCAGGCCCTTTAACGATGTGATATTATAGTCCTTAGCTTTTAAGCAGTCGCTAGAAAGGTATTTCCACTGCTGGATCTACCCGAATTGTTCATGTTTAGCACCAAAAATTTCATTTCAGCATCTTAATTCTCGTTGTAAATCTCATTTTGAACAGACGTTACCAGAATTTTTACTGAAATATAGCTAATCTAGCAGAATTTGGGACATCTGAGCGCCGAATTCAATTTTCACTTCTGGCAACACTGATTTTAGGCTCGCGTAGTCACCGATGGAATTCTGAATAAAGCAGTAAAGTAGGCTTGACGAGAGATGTGGGGAAAGGGGGGAAAGCTCTCCTCTCCACTGTACATTTTAGTAACAATCGTCTGCCTGGCTATTTTCTGTGTAGCACAATGCGAGCGTCTAACAAACGCCTTTCATCTCCAGTATTCCTGTACATCCGGTGCGTGATATTTTCAAAACCACGTTCTTCTTCTCCTTCTTATTCTCATGACTCACTCCCCTTTTTCTCCCTCGATCGGCCAGGTAGGACATTATTTCAGTTATAGTTTAGTTACAGTTTACATCACGGACATATCTGTTTTTACTATCGACTAATCAAGACATACGCATCCTCTACATATTGTCAATTTCTTTATTCCAAATGTTCTCGATTTTTTTTCTCTCTCTCTCTCCTCACAGAACCCAGAAAAACCTGCAATACCAAAAATGATGCAGTCGGCTCAAAGGGAAGAACCATAGGGAGCCACCCAGAAAGTATTTTCTTTTTTTTTTGTTTTTAATTTTTTTATTCTAACCAAATGAATGGAAAATTAAATTTTAGTATCAATTAAGAGTATACTCGTACATTGGGGCTCGAAAAATGAAATTTATTCAACTGTCTTCCTGTGAACTGTCTTCACCAATGAGAAGTTATCTTATTCACCCAATTTTGCAGTACTTGCTAATGACAGATAATTTACTCCTATGCATAATACTTGAAGATTTGCCTATTTTACATTTTCTTCGCGATTTGCTTATTTTATACATAATTCCTGGATGGCCTCTTATTTTATGCGTAAAGTACCTGCTTTTTCTATGCTGTTTTACATGTATTTTCACATGGCACCGTTGAAAGTAATATTCTAGCATAAATTTATTACCATCTCTGGTTAGAACTGCAGATCATTAGAACACCATCTACACTGAACGCGGCCAACGCACAACGTGCTTCATTATCTGCTTCGTGACAACTGAGAAGGGACGCCCCACTCTGTGCACCAGTGTTGTTCAAACACAGATAAATAAACTTGTTCCTGATCAGTGTTGTCATTTAATTCATTCTCATGCGCCTTTTTGTCAACACTAATTGAAGGGTTGCTGGTGAAAACGTCTGTAGTCCGTTTTCGACTTTGCCGCCAGATAGCAATGTATCATCTGCTGCTGTTCTGCTGAATGAACAGCCGCGGTTGTATAAATAGATGTTGCCTTATTCTATGTGAGATAGTGTTGAGAGTTTAATAGTTGCGGATATAGCACTATCTAGCGACAAATTTGAAATTTCAAAATGGGCTATGGTCGTTTTCAAGAATAACTCTTCAATTATTATTATTATGAAGTACTAGCGACCGGTGCCGCTTCGCGCCTCGCAGACAGAAAGCCTGAATTTACAACTTTGCTGTAGACAAAAACGAACTAAAACTGTCTTTTATTATGATAAACATCATGGTCACGTGCCCCGTACCAGTGAATCTGCTCTGATGTTTAGTTTTCTTCTTGCTTGCTCGTCATAATTCGAGAACAATTAGAAATAGGGCGAAATTCAGTTATCTAGTGGACACAATTTCCCGAAGACAATGGCGATAGAACAATTCTGTGAAAGAATCGCTGACACAGTTTAGAACAAAATCCGAACCAAAACTGTTAGTATTGTAGGTCTCTTCTTTAAAGTCCATTTTCCCTGTCTGTCCGTATGAAGCAGGGGCGGCAACTTCTGTGTAGCGTATGTAGCAAATGTTACACATGGGAAGATTCTGCTACATATGAGATTTTCAAAACTTGTTTTTTCCAGTAAATAACGTGTTTTTTTTTTAATGCTACGCATGGGAAAAATCTAGGTTGCCGTCCCTGGTATGCAGCAAAAGGAAAAAAATGTGTATACAAAGTACAAATACGGTGATCACTATACCACCGAGCACAACTGAAGAGGTTCAAAAAACATTCGCTTTCTGAAAAAGCTGAAACGCAACTGGTACGTAAACATTTGCCTGCAGATCCCTCCCCATCCTCTGTGACGTCGTCAAATAAGGGTTTTCTAATTTTAGCTTCCTCTCCACCCCCCTGGTTAAGACCAGTTCCCCCTCCGAACCATAGGGTTAATAGAGGGGCGTATGGCGATGCACGAATAGGTTGGCTACGCTACTGCTGCAGATCATCGTTTTTAAGGTTTGTGTTTGACTCGTGGCATGCCGAGAAATTACCTGTCAAACAGTTGCTGACAACCAATCCTTTTGTATCGGTTTCTCTTCCTCGATTCGAAGAAAATGGAAAATGAACCTTAATGAAAAGATATTTCGAGAAATGCCAGTTCTTTCTCCATAACTGTGTGGAAAGGGAGGAAGTGGTCAAGAGAATGAAGAAAATGTTGAAAAAAAACCCAGAAGAGAAGATGTTGGAGCGAGATTCTTCCTGATTTTTAAAGTAAAAATATTGTTCCCATTTTTGAGATAACGTGGCTATCATAGTTTAGTTACGACTGCAGCTTCCATGAAAATTATTGTTAAGTTCCTTTGAAGATTAAAAGCATTTGGATTTTCCCTCGTATTGTTTATCAAATTAGCAACTGTTTTAATGAAAATCAAATGTTGGTTTCGAGTGATATCGGAAAGTTGATGACATGAATAGGTCCAACAGAATGAGCGAACAAATATATTGATACTCGATTTTGCGATTTCACGATTTGATAACAGTTTTATCGTCTCCGATAGTGAAGTGTATGTTGCATGCTTTAACGATAGAGAAAGAAGAAACTTCAGGAACTGGCGGCGTGTACGTTTGTTTGGGTTTGTTGTTATCGACAATTCTTCTGGAATTTGTGCAACTTTTGTAGGTGTACCGCGGGAGTAAAAGGGTCGAAGACCCCACTCCGCTTCTTCATCATTATTGTACAAAAATGTCTACAGTCGGAGGTGATGTCTGCAAAATAAGTAAAATCTTGAAAATCGGGCGAGACTGTATTTCGATTTTATTTGAAAGTAGCTGATTCCTGGGGAAAATATTGCTTACTAATGTTTGGGTGGGCATTATTGCTGAAAATGGATATTAATATGATATTTTGGCCTAGAATCTAGTTTTCTCTTGCTCTAATGGACTAAAATACATTCTGGTATGTTCTTTTTGACAGGGTTGGGAAGAGGGGTTTCCCCTCCCGGTCTTACGCCGGTGCTGAACTGCCATTGTGTTGCTTACTCTCGTTCGAAAACTGATTGAAATTTACTTCACCTGACCAGGGACGTACCGAAGAGTTCTTCCTGGGGGGGGGGAGTCAAAATTGTGAAAGTCCCAACTGACTCAACTCAGAATTTCCAAGTATCAAAGAAAGGAAGAAAAAAAGATTTTTTGACCTGTTGAATTCTTCCAACTGACTCAACTCAAAATTCCCAAGTATCAATGCAAAAGAAGAAAAACCTTTGGACTTGTTGGGTTTTCTCAACTTCCCAACTCAATTCCTGAGTATCAAAGCAAAAAAAACAAAAAAAAAACTTTTAACTTGTTGGATTTTCCCAATTCGCCCGACTGAAATGGTAAATTTTCCCAACTGCTAAGTGAAATATTCCTACATGGGGGGGGGGGGGGTAAGTTGCCCCTTGCCTCCCCTATCGGTACGTCCCTGCACCTGACCACAAAATGGAACTTGTTCAGTTCGACCTCCGTTGTTGTTGCTCTTCTTGGAAAATAGAAGTTCCCTATTTTCAGTGGGATTGGGAGTTCTTAGGTTTCAAATTCATTATATCGACAAACGTAAGTAGTTCATGAAGGGAAAGTAGAATAATATACCTACACGAAGATATTTTTCGACTGTGTCTAGTAACCAAAAAGTTAAAGGAAGTTATTATTCTAACCACAAATAGTTTTTCAAAAATGGAGGGGAAGCTAAAATTTACGAATTTGTATAGCATGGCTCCGCCCCTCCTGCTAACGTATGTAATTTTCAAGTTTTCTTAGGAGCTTTTGGTACATTGGCCTGAGCTAAGTCCTCCGAACCCTTCTCACCGTTTGTTTGTACTTATCTATATGGCATTTTTCTTATAAATTCATTGAGAGCGATATATCTGCTAATTTTTATTTTGAACAAATATTTTCAATTCGCAGGCGTTTAGTTGTCTCATCGAATGCAATATTGTTAAACAATACGAATGATAGATATCTTTTAGCGATCAAAGTACAACACGTATGCTGATTGTGACAGTTGAAGTTGGTAAATATGACGCAGAACGTCATTTACACTGCTAGTGTGTAACGTATGCTTCAAAAAAGCTGAATAAGAAGTCAAGAAAATGGCACAGTCTACAGTTCATCGTGGACCAGGGACGCATGGAGCTAGAATGAAGCTTGGGATGACAAATTTTGAGAATCTTTCGTACGTGCCATAAAGAACAGTAGTGCCGAGTCTGTCTACATTGATTTTTATGAGATTTTTAACATAGTGTGACTCGGTCTAGGACTGTAGGTCTTCATTAGCCACTCGTACCGAACATTACTGTCAGTTACGAGAAATGAGTTTGAATTGAAACTGTTCCGGTTCAAAATACTGCAGAATCTTATATTTGAGGTTTATATACCACATCCCCGTTGAACCAGATCGTCCTCATCACTAGACGTCTATATTTGGACGGTTGTAAATAATCTTAATATGGACGTGACGGTAAGTAGGCTGACAATTTACGACTAGTGCAGGTAGGTTTAATGCTTGGGAGATAAGACTAATGACTGGTCCAAGTCTATAAACTGAAGACTGCAAATAGGCTGACAGTTTACGACTAATGAGGTCGGCTTAGTGGCTGAGATGTAAGGCTTAATGACTGGTCCTATGATAGATTTGCAAATGCAGACTAATGAAGGTCGGTTCGGTGGTGGAGTATCAAACTCTGTTGATAGTCTAATGACAAACTTACGAGCGCAGACTAACAGAGGTCGGGTTTGTGGCGTGATATTGAGCCTATGATGACCATCTCCTCTCCAATATACAATTTCGTATAAATCATCTCCTGCCTGGCTACTTTCTGGGTACACAATGCGAGTGTCCTCGGAACATCTTTTGTTGTTGGCATACCTGTACTTCTCGTAGACGTTCTTCTTGTTATTCTCATGACCCACTCTCCTTTTTCTCCCTCGATCGGCCAGGTAGGACATCTGTTTATATTTTAGCACTCTTAGATCTGTTTTTACTGTCGATCCTTCAGTACACGCGCTTTTTCTATAAGCTTTCGTTTCTTTTAATTTCGAGTACCTTTGTTGCGGTCCGAACTGAACACACTTTTCACAAAACTCAGAAACCCCGCAAGCCTATTACTCGTCTAATGACGGAGCTGCAGGTACAGGCTGATGAAGGTCGGTTTGATGGCGAAGTATTGGAGTTCATGCGTAGTTCGATAGTAGAATTCGAGAGTAGATTAATTAGGATCAGTTTTATCAGTTTTGTGGCAAAATTTTGGAGCCGTCTGAACGTCGAATGCAGAATGAGCAATCATAGACTGATAACGGTCGGTCTAAAGGCCTAATATTAAAGCTCGATAATAGATTTTGAATGGCAGACTGACAAAGGACCGTTGTTCGTTATCCAAAGGTAATCTGCAGTTGGACTAAACAAGGTCGATAATCTTTAGACCATGAACGTCTATTTTACAATTTTCGTTGTCTTTTTCCAAGACTAAATTAGGTCGCTAGGACGAAAATACGGGAATTTTAGACAATCAATGAAGGTCTATTCGGTCGCGTCACGGCGATGGAGCGCTAGTGTATTTCATCCCGTTTTGTGTACTTCCACTTTTGGCCACCATTTGTAAAGTAGTTGGCGCGCTATGTATTTCATCCCGTTTCTGTCACGTTTCGGTAGCTTCTGCATTTGTCCACCAGATGTCAGCCACTTTGCTGACGACGTCACAATTTTGCAGTTTTTCCGTCGGTCTATTTTTGGACGATCTGGTTCAACGGGTCAGTAGAATTTACCCATTGTCGCTCCATTTACATTCCCACTTACAGTCAAATTTTGCAGTGAATGCTTGTACTCGTATACACACTTTCCTTATAACAGTGACAGTGATGACCTTTCTTAGCCTGATGGGCTTGAAGCTGCCTTATGAACGATGGAAGAGATTCTCATTTGTCCAGAGCTGATCACAGAAGTATAAATTTCGTCGCAGAAGACGTCATTTTAAACATTCGTTGAAATCCTTTCTTTTCCTTTGCGATGATCTGACCAGGTGGCGAGCAGGATATAATCGACTATCGTAGATGTACATATCGACTGGTAAATTTCTGTTTTACCTCGCTCGTACATACACTCATATATACGATCACATCACGGTACACCGACCGAATCCCTAATCGAATACCGGGCTCGTAATTCGTTTCCGCAGCCAAGCATTTTTTCGGCGGACAGGAAATTATTCTTTTTTGTGTATACGTTTTATAATTGTCGAGTTCCTTCTGTGGAAACGGTCGTTCGATGGGTGAGGATCCGATTGGATCGCGCACAGTCATACGTGAATAAATTCCAAAAGCAATTCGAAGCATCGACTCGGTCAATGTGTGTAAAACCAATGGTGAAATTCGATCGTGCATGGATAATATTCGTTTGAGCAGCTGAGCTACTGTGAGCATTCATTTCCCAAAAACAATGTAGGATAACTGAAGCGCATATGGATTTCGGTTCTGGTGACTTCTGCTAATGTTGTGTGATGTATACCGAGTGTCGTGAAAAACATGGTCAAACTTCCGCTGTGGATACTGGTTCTCGAATGCAGAAGATGTAGCATAAGCATCAAACATGATTATGAGTCCTTTCCATCTGGATTACAATATTAGTAGGTGTTCCCAAAATGCTGAGCTGGAAGGTTGAGCAAAAATTGTCTTTAGTACCAATCTGATTGAGCTTCTGTGCAGAGAGGTCTCTCTACCAGTAGTTCTCAATGTAGAAAATACCGAGGGGCGACATGCTTGTTTCGGGCGGTAGAAGAGCGATGAGTATCTTTCGGGCGGGGTGGTGAACCTATATTTTATATACAAGCGTGACTTCAAAGAACTCCACTCTCTTTCATCTAAAAATTCAATTAAATTAATTTGCAGTTTCAAGGCGATGAAGTCAATTTGATTACAATAAAATCTGTTATATTTCTCTGTATTCAAAAAAAAAAAATTCACTTTATGGAAGCAGAATTTTGGCCGCAACGAGTTCAGCCAGTTTCCAATCTTGTCGGACCAACATTGGCCTGAAGTCAGTGAAATATCCTTTAGTGACCCACAAGTTTACTGTAAACACCTGGAGTTTTTGCACAAGAACTTTCTGAACGTTTTGAGGATATTTTTTATCTCTGGAAATTTCTCAATGGGTCACGAATTCTTATATCAATACTGAGACAACAGCGGTTGAGGTTCAGGAAGAACTGACTAAACTTTCAACAATGAGACGCTGAAAGTCAGCTTTCACGATGGTAACAGGCTCACGGAATTTTGGCTTCAAGCCGATGTCGCTCACCTCTACCATGGAGTGTGAAGCGCCGTAAAAAAGTTTTTGATTGCCTCCCCCTCCTTCTACCTCGTCGAACGGATCTTGCTCTTTTGATTTGGTACAATAAAATTCTGTTATCTGTTTTTATCGTTTTTCCAAAAGTATTTTTCTTTCATTGATTTTAGTTTTTAAGAAACATTTTCTGATCTTTATTCTTCCCATGATGGTGGACGTTGGAAAATGTTCAGCTCCTCTGGGGGTCGGTAGCTTAAAAAATGTTGAGGATCACTGCTCTGCGTCGATGTCCTATTTTCAATTATAATGGTTTTAGAGGCTCGCAAAGTGAGAAGTAAGAAACCAAAATTGGTTTTCACGGTCCAGTTTTGGTACACTTTTACTGAAAGAGAAAAACAATCATGCATTCTTAATCTATATGTAGTATATTAAAAGAATTGATGAAAACTATTGCGAGTTCGTCCTGCCGTTCTGCTTCATTTTTTTTTGTAGTGAAAGGTATTTATATCTAAATATGTCATCAAGTATTGGAATTCACTTAACTTTTACCTTACTCAAATTATACTCAAATGCGACTTAATTTATGATTTTTCAAAGTTTTTCCTCCACTCAAACATCAATACCTTACGTTTTAATTAATGTATCAATGTTCATCTTTGTCTAAGAACACTCAGTGGGTCAAGACCTTTCATTTGAGCTTGTGACCACTCAAATCGGTCGAGTCTGAAGACAATTGTGAGTGAACATTCAACTTGACTTTTGATATTTTCAAGATTTTTCTTGACTCAAAGATCTATAATGCTGTGGAGCAGCACGGGTCTTCTAGTATTACTAAAGATCTTTGTCGCAAATTGAATGATTCAGAGGTTATAGGCTCCTACGTCCTCATCGCCAGGCCTCGTTCCCGAGGATCCCGTCCATCGCTGCTGTCGTTCAGTTGTTAGATGATGATACAGAGTGAACAGTGGTGGTGACTACGCATATTTTAAGTAAGGGGGCTTGCTCGATGTTTCCCCGCTCAGTGCCACAAGCAAGCCCAGACTGGGCCCGGCGGAATAGCAGGCTATGACAGCAGTAACGGTCACTTTTTATGGCTAGGACAGTCCCCTTGCTAATTAGAGATAGAAGCGCTGCTGTATATGACTGCTCAGGTCTTCTACCACCGCTTCTAGGATAAGTAATTTGTCTCAGTCTTTATTCGGTTCAGTAGGCCGTTTTCTATTTGCACCAAGTACTTGCCTCAACCCCCCCCCCCCCGTTACCTGTTGACTTGTCGTGGTTACCCAGCCTTCCACCAGGTTACTCGACGTAACAGAGGCACCATGTGTGGGTGGGTAGGTAGAAGATGAGAGGCTAAATTGCATTAAGCATTAGCCTATGTCGACCAAATAAAATCTCTTCGAATCGTTTCTCAAGCAGATGGTTGATTAGCTACGTTGTGCACCCGACCTTTCTCCTCTCGATTTCCATTTTAGACCAATTTGAGGCGTTAGGGTGCTGACTTAGAAATTAGTTGAAGTAGAAATTATTAACCGTTGACAACTTCAGGAATAAAAACGTTGAACATGATTCCACTTCAGCTGCAGCCGATTGAAGACCAAGCTTGTAGCGCCCTGGCGGCGTCAAATGTTTTAATCAAGTGTGCCCCCTTTCAAACATAGGATACCTCATTTTTGTAGATTTGTAAGACTTTCGATATTTACTCCCCCCAACAAAAAGTGTATATACTTCATTCTATTGAAAGTGCAAATAAGAAAATTCCAAGCAACGAACCATTGATAAACCAAACTCTTATGTCTGGTAGAAATTAATTAACACTAATTCCCTCGAGTAACCACTTTTTCAAGGAGGGGGCCTTTTTTCTGCGGAAGGGGGCTAGGGACAAAATAGAAACTTTGAAGTCCAAAAGGCTGAGGAAAAAATGTCAAAAATAAAAACAAGCTGGACAAGTAACAAAAAATGGCTTGGCTTTTTTTTTTGCTGTGAGGCAAACCGTTGGCTCAGAACAGTGCGCCTATTTACCCCCTCCTCCTTGATGCTACGAGCCTGATAGAGACTGCAAGTGAAGAAGGGTACTACCGAGTGGCGAGGTGAGGTATCTTCCGAAAAGAGGAGAGACGTCGCAAAAGAATCAGTTTGTGAGGTCGGAGGTCTCAAATTGAAGAAAGATCTACAGTTTTTTCTTACGTATTGATCCTCGAAATGTCAGTTGGCTAATTCTGCTACTTCGGCCTTTCTGCTTGTCGATCTTTACTTGTTAGCCAACTTGAAACTGTGTGATATGCGAAATTCTCCCCTCTTTCCCCAAAAGTCATCGCTTGCGTTATCGAAACCATGGAGCCCACAAGTGTCAGATGGCCGACTACAAATGAATGCCAGAGCAAACAATTTCTGACTTTACTTTCAGCTCTGTGAAATTAGGACGACCCCTCAAACTGGGAAATTGTGTGGGAGCGACAATACTGATGATGCAGAAATTCCTTTAGTACTAAGATAAATATATCCACGGGATTTTTTTCTTTATTTGTACAAGAAATCACGATATAGAACTTTTTCTTTCGAGCGGTAAGACTTCTGATTCAGCTGGTCATATTATAATCTTATCTACAGGAAGGGCCACGTCATCAAAATTCTATGCTGAATCGCTCTGAGACTCGTCTGGCCTCAAAAAGTATCGTGTTATGGACTTGGAGAGATCCTGTAGGCCGTTGAGGGAACGTTATGAAGATGCTATATAAACAAGGACGTAGCAAAGTTTTTTGGCGGGGGGGGGGGGGGTAAAAATTGTTAAAGTCCTAACTGACTCAACTCAAAATTTCCAAGTAACAAAATTCTTTTGTCTTGGTTAAAAAAAAAACCTTTTGACTTGTTGGATTTTCCAAACTTTTGATCCATCTACTGAAATCTTCCAACTCCGGTGCGGAGGCTTGGGGAAAAGTTGCCCCATGCTCCTCTTATTATCGTTCCCGTAAAAAGCATAAAAGTACAACTGTCCAGTTTTTCCAACTTACTACTGAAATAGTAAATTTTCCCAACTGCTGAGTAAAAAATTCCTACGGCGGAGGGGGGTAAGTTGTCCCCCCTCCTATCGGTACGTTCCTGTGTGTGAACAAGACGGACAGCATAGGTGGCAACTTTTATTTTTCTCGTGTGACGCACGACTCGGTTCCACTCTCTCCTCTCCTTTCAGAATCTTGTGAGATACTTGCATCCTCCCCGTCCACTTAAACCATAAATTTTCCCATGTGGTGCTCGAAAAATCTCATCAGGTGCTAGAGCGTGTGAGCACCGTTGAACGGTTGCCATCCATGAGCGACGGTAACAACTTTTTGAGGGAGAGTGATTTAAATAAAGCCCTCGTCATCTGACAGCACGTCCTTATATGTGGATGGGAGATTTAAGGATAAATTGGATATATGAACATATTATTTGTAGACTTTTATAAAGCGTTTGATTCAATATATCACAACAGATTGTGGGAAGCTTTCGGTAAACAGGGTATGCCAGTAGAACTAATAAAAGTTTTACAAAGTACATATGAGGAAGCAGAGGGCTATCTAGATCAAGTAGGAGACAAGTTCGAAGTACAAAAAGGTGTAAGACAGGGCGACCCCTTATCACCCAATCTATTTAACGCAGTATTAGAAAAATATTTCGGAAAATTAATTGGGAAGGGAAGAGAGTTAAGGTGAGTGGTAAATACTTGAACAATCTTAGATTCGCAGATGACGTTGTACTTACAAACGAAAATATGAGGGAATTGGAACAGATGGCTTATGAGATAAAAAAAGAAAGAGGAAACCGTTGGATTAAACATTAACCTAAGCAAAACAAAACTGATCAATTGATGGGAAAGGTACATTAAACATTGGGGATACAGAAATTGAAAAGGTAACAGAATACGAATATTTGGGACAAATAATAACTCTAGACAACAAGATGAACAAAGAATTAAATAAGCGAACTCAAAAAGCATGGAAATGTTTTTGGTCGTTAAAAATAATTTTAAAAGGTAAAATGTCCCTAAAAACAAAGATTCAAGTTTCGGGAAAATGTGTCTTCCCAAGTTTGCGTATGGTTCTCAAACATGGACACTAAATAAGAAATAAATAAACAAAATCCAAGTAACACAAAACAGTATGCTCCGAAGTATTTTGAAAGTAAAATTAAAAGTTAGAACAAACCTCCAGAAAATTTATAAAATCACTATGATGGGTGTGTTGTTGATTACATACAACACAAAACTGTAAATAAATAAATAAAAAATAACCAGGCTGGATCAACTGAGGCAAACCAACTTTCTGAAAAGGCATATCATGGAACAGGAGACTTTAATTTTCATAGGGGGCTAGTCGAGTTACCCATTTGCCTTAGATTTATTTACAGTTCGCCAAGTGGAATTTTCTCTTTCGATTCGTCTGATTTACTCATACGACCTAGTAAAACGTAGAATAAATTCTACGCGTACATTCTATGCCTATTCTACCCAAGGCGCACGCCCTGTTCTACTTACAAAATGTGTAGAATACATCACATCTTATGTATTCTACTATCCTACAGCAATAGAATGCATAGTTTCGACGGCTTAGAGCGAAAAAGTCTTACCTCCTTTTTTTTTGTTGTCGAATTTGACTTATTGGTAACGCTAGAAAGAGAATTTTCTTCACTGTCAGTGCAGCCACCTCTCTCGTCCAATTTCAAGCACATTTTGTGTAAAGCCGCTAAAATGTAACTGTGATATATACAAAAACCTTACTTATTATAGATCTGTTTAGGCTACTCCGTAAAATTTGCATTTTTGAAGACAGGAATTTTTCGCCCTTGGCCGTCGTTTTACTCATATGTACAATGAATTGACTAACCCTAAAGAATTCTATGTATTCTACGTTCTACTTACATGTTACTCATTCTACACATTCTACAGATACAAGGTAGAATGCTAATTGTAGAATTCCATTACTGCAGGCGGTATTGGTGAATTTGCGCGGGTGCGACGCAAGGATATTTTCCTTCAGATTCGCGGGTTCCATTTGCTAGTGGCCCGTGTAACGAGTTCACACAGAACCCATTAATAAGAAAAAACTCAGTTCTCGAAAATTAAATCGACTGAGTAACTTAATGGTGCTGTATACCGTTACTCGCATTTACCATCGTATCGAACAATAATAACGATTTTAAATTTTGCCAGTGAATGAGAATTGAAAATGTGTTACATGCATTAACCAAAAAAAAAAAAGTCTCCGGACCCTAATCGGTCTAATGTACATAATACTTCTTGATACAAATGACTTTGTTATGGGTAATTACGAAATGTTAATTTTGTTATACATTGTAGGGAGTCGAATGCAGAACCGTCACTCTGTCTGATAATTATCGTGTTATTTTCGCTCGCGACAGTTTCTCTGCACGATCCATAAGAATCAGAACATCAAAGAAGTACTAAAGTTCGCCCCTGAATCCAGTGCTACTTGTTGGCTGGTATTAGAAAGTTCGAAGTCTTTCAAGGGCTTATCAGAGGATGTACAAAGAAATAGTCTCGCCGAGTCTCATCCGTTGTATTCTCTGGACATACATTTTCTTCACTGCAAGTATGATTCATCTACTAATCGATTACCCATATAGTGCTCATAATTTTTGGACGATTATGTCATAGATGTTTTACTATCACTACAGATACCGATATCATCGTGTAACGTACAAGATGCCTCTTCCGGGAAGTTATTAGGCATGCACGTAGAATTAACGATGACAGTCGCTAATTTTTCTCTATTTTTTATGCGTGGGGGGGGGGGGGGGCAACAAATTTCTTGCTCAGTCGCGAGCCATAAAAGCAAGAAAAAAAAACTGTTTATTTGCTACTTCGTCTACAGTACATTTGAGGAGCGATTTTCCAAAACGGCCTCTGTCCAGTTTTGTATTTTTTTCACGGGGAAGAAAAAATTTGGCGTATCCCTATATTACACCTACATGTCACGGTTGATAGTCGGATTGCCTAGTAGAACACTTACAGGAATTTTGCGTTCCTGATCTTGACCATTTTTTAGTACATTTTAGAAGATTAAAATATCAGAGGTTGGAGGCTTTTTACTGTAGTTTTAGCTAGTTTGTTCATGTCGAGTTGGCGACGTTGATATTGGGTGCCCCAATTTTTCAAGCCAACGAAAGCAAAACGATTTTATTGTACTAGTCGGGAAAACAAAAAATGTTTGGTATGAGGCAAGTTGGGTGTAGCAAGCGTGCAAGTGCTACCCACGGGAACATTAGAAAAAAACTCTGCTATATTCTGAAAAACTTTGCACCACTCGGGAAAATTTTCAAGAAAATTTAAAGTTTGCACCATACTTTATAGAAAAAAAAATAGAAAAAAAATTCTACTTCAAGAAAATCGATTCTTCTGTTTCTGTGTGTTAGTGGATTAAGATTGAGATTGATTGAATTTAAATTGAATTGTAAGTTTGTTCATTCATGATCAATTTCAGTTATCAATTTAAGTGTTGATCATTTACAAATATTTTGATTTGATTATAATTAATTAGATGTTCTAAATGTTTTTATTACGATAAATAAAGTCATAAGCATGAGCCTTTCTGTAGAGGGTTGATTCTTAAAACGTTTAAAAAAGAATTCTCGGGGGGGGGGGGAGAAAGTAGGAGTTTCTTGATCAACTTTTGGAAAAAATTTGTTTTGCATCATACTACACACGTGAAAATCAAAACTTGCCACCCCTGGTATGAACGTACTCCAAATATAGCTTATTTTCGAAATTGAAGGGGCTGCATATCTACGAAACTCGATGATTTGCAAACTTTCATTAAGAATTGGACAACAAACTCTTACTATAAGAAAAAAGTGATAATAGGTAGTGCATTGCCATTGCTTGCTACAAGAGTTTGAATAAGTATTTATTTAGGGATCTGGTTGGCCGAGTGGATAGCGTGTTATTCTCGGAATCCGGAGGTCCCGAGTTCGAGCCCACGTAGTAACTTGCCAGATTTCGACCTAGGCCGGTTTTTCGAGCAGAAAAGGGAAGAGGGCTAAGATAGCCCTAACAGCCTCCTCGACGTCTCTGAAATAATACTCGAAAGGGCGCATTCCGGGGCTCCGGTTGAGAGTAAATTATTTAAAAAAAAGAGAAAAAAAAAGAAGGTACTAACCTCAGTATTCAAGATACTGAACCAATTTGAAAACAAATAAGAAATAATAATGAGTTGTATGTTTGTATGGAGCGATTACAGGCGAACAGATCGGAGTTTCTTGGTATGGGGGGGGGGTCGTCGCATGAATACCATTTTTTGACATGGGCCCCTTCTCTGGTGGGAGTTCGCCAGAAATTTGACCATTCCTTTAAATAACATAGAATCTGACGTGAGCTTCATGGCTCTGGGCGGAAAGGAGGATGAAGCTCATAATCGCATTTGGACGCTAAAGAGTCGCTCTCTAGCGGCCTAATGAAATGCGGCGCGCTGATTGGTGTATTTGGATGAAAATATGATCAGTGACAGAAATGTTCTGCAAAAAAACTGAAGTTGAGTCATCTGAAAGTAAATGATAAGGGCTTACACTTTAGTTCTTTGCAGTTTTCCATAAAAAACGATACTGAAGATGCTCGAGCTCATTTTACTTGTACATGTTTTTGTGAGGTAAAAATACCCTGATCATCTTTCTGCAGGAGTCTCCAAACGCCAATGATCTACCTTTAGATACACCACTGAAGCTGATTAAATAACGAAAAAACTCAAATCGATAGTTCGATACCACTCAAAATGTAAGGGTTCTTATCAATACTTTATTTTCTACGAAAACATGAAGGCACCAGGGCTCCTCCATCTGCAAAATTACTGGAATGAATAAACGTTTATGTTAAAAATATAACCTTTAGGTTTTCGCCAGGAATCTGAAAGTTTGGAAAGATTTTTATATCGCTCTTAAAACTCTGCTACGCTTGATTGAAAATGGAACTCTTCCAAACTTACTTGAAATTCTTTGAAACTTTTGTCGGACTCGCTAAAACTTCTTTTTAAAATTATCTATTAATGTTTAAAACTCATACAGACGGATTTGAAATTCTTTGAGATTCTTGTAGCATTTCTAAGCTTATTCTAAGTTCTTATTCTACACTATTTCAAACATATTTAGGATGAAAAAAACTAACCTTAAGATCCTTTCAGATTCATTGAAGATTTTTCCAGGCTTCACTCAGACGTAATAGACTCTTCCGCACTTGTTTAAAACTCAGAGACTCGCCTTCATGAGTTATTAGTATTTAAGACTTTGTACTGCTTTTCCACACAAACGCTTACAGCTATGTGCTAAACTTTCTTAGCCATATTTGAGTTCGAACATTCTGTGAGACTTTTAAATATTATTTAAAATTTTGAGTTGTTCAAGATATTTACACCTTTTTCACGGCTCCAGCGTCGTAGAGAGAAAAAGAGGGGCTGGGGGGGGGAATTTCTACGCCCCCTTTTCTTCCAGTTCATTTTGTTCTTTTGTCAGATGGGGGAAAATTATAAGCTACGGGATAAGAGGTTTCTTTTATGGTGTAAAGAGTGCTTCCTGATTTGATGTACAGTATGATGTAGCCGTAAGCGTTAAAATTCAGTCCTTTTAAAAATATCGAGCCCCCCTGAAAGTCCAGAGCCGATGTTTCCCCATTTCTCCCCCCTCTCATCAAGGGTAGCACGGCTCGCTGAGGATCGTGGACTTACTTAAAATTCTTCAGATTCTCCAAGTAGGTACACGAGTTTTAAAAAGTATTAAATGGGTGAGAAAGTTTCAAAATAATTTTATTAATAAATTTGAAACACAGTAAAGTTTTAAATTGTTCTTGTTTTGCTCCTCAAAATGATAAACGTAAAAATTAAGCAGATCGCATGAATATCAGACTAGAATATGATAATAAAAATTCAATCACTTATCGCTCTATCGCTCTTGTATTATCAGAGCCGTAACTATAAAAAGTTTTGTGGGGGGGGGGGGCTGCATTTGATTTTTGAAAACGTTCTTCTAGACAGTACTATAGGAATATATATATTATAATGTGCGTACATTATATTGAAAAATTTTGGCGGGAAGAGGTGTCAGCAGTACCATAAGCTTTTCCCTGGTTGTATCACTGTGTACTGTCATAAGCGCAAATAGTTGGGGGCCTAAATATTCTTAGCTCATTTCGCTCGCGGAGTTGGTTTAGCGTGACCCACACCCTCAGTCCTCTGTACGTAATTTCCGAATTTTCTTGGGAGCTAAGTCCCTCTCGTTCTACCCCTGCTTATACTTATTGTCTACTAAACAACAATGCGCTTCAGATGTTCGTGATTTAGAAGTGAATGTGCCCGCGACTAAATGCATGGGCTGATGATGAATGTCCAGTCACATTTTCAATCTAGTTCCTGTATGGTTGTTAAAAGAGAAAATTTGACCCTTTGATTGAACGAAATTAACTCGGCAAATCCAACCTAGTATCAAGTCCCATTTTTGGAAAGTCTGTGTTTAGTAAAGTACGAATATTTCAAGGAAATCTGAACTTTCTCTCCTTCTCCGCTTGGCTTTAGTTCAAAAGAGAAATTATAGGCAAAGTCTACTCGATCAAGATAGTGAAGAACTCCAATGAAATAGTTTTTCTTTTTATAATTTCGAATACGGCGTCACATTTTTAACCTGACCCGAAGTTGAGCCACGAAAATCCAAATTTCATTATTGAAGTAACGATTCCACCATGTTTACGTACGTCATCTTCATGACCGTCGTCATAAAGCTTGTGCGAAGTATAACAACAAAATCGTTGGGGGCAGGAGATTTATTCGACTAAATCGCGTAGAAAATCGCTGAATACAACTTGAAATGACAAATTTAGATCGACGAAAAATTAAGCAACTATAGAAACAGGGATTAGTTTGGTCACTTATTTTATTTTGATAATTTTATTGTATTGAGTGTTTGATACGACTCCGATTTAAACTTCCAAAATTCAACATTTACATAAGTATAGCATTTATAACTTTTTAGATGGAGCCTAGTGAAAAAGATGAATAAAAATTCAAAATCAACAATCGTGGAAATATCGTATTACTTTTTCCGACTTCCTAAATTCGAAATTTCGATTATCCTGATTTTCAGTCAGTCAAACAACCAAAGGAGTTTAGATTTCTGTCTTTAAAGGAGTATTTTTATGCAGAAGATCAAATTTCGTTCTTTAAAAGAATATTTTTTCTTGTAAGTTTGAATTCACACCAAAAGTTTCAAAGGCTGGGGTGAAGAAGTTATCTGAAGTAAAAATATCAGTTCAGTTCGTTCTTCTCAAAAGAATAGTATACAATACAATATTTTTTATTGGGAACAATTATGACATACGTTTACATATTACCTGTGGTTACAGGGCTGACGCCCCTCACGAGCCATAGAGAGCAAAAGAATCCTGTAGGCGCTCCCATTTTTGTCTATTGGTACTTATCCTTTGAAAAGTTTGACTTTTAAGGAAACTATTTATATCATACCCCATCTGGTTTTTTGGTCCCTGGTTTCTTTTGTGTTCGAAAGGTTGTCGGAAGGTTGTAGGGTATGTCCATCTGTCGTCTTCTAATTTTGAAACATGCCCTCAAAAGAACCTACGTAGTACAAAAATGCAGTTGTGAAAGCAGAAGGTTTCAATGCGAGACTGAATGAAAAATGTTCACAATAAATTCGAATGAGCGACCAAAGATCCTTAATTTTCATGTGTTGTTTCCTCGATTCTTGAGGTCGAATCAACTTTGCTCATTTTAAGTTGTCTTAGGTGAAAAGAAAGGATTTTCAATTTTTCGCTACTACTTGATATTGCTGTTGCCACAAGTTTTCTAAAAATAAACTCACGTAAAAATAAATTTTTTTATTAAAAATTTGAAAAATTGAGAAAACTGAAAAGTGAGACTTGAATTTGAATGATCGCAAGTGAAGTCTCGTTACAAAAAATTTGATGCAGTGATTGTAATTAGTGACTAAAAACTTTAGTTTAGATTTTTATTTATTCATCGCTTTTGCAAGTCTAAGTTGATATTGCCTATTTTATGTTGTCTTCGAATCCACTGTGGGGCCACAGAGGAGGAAAATTAGTTCTTCCATAGATTTGTATTACATTCGATATTCGTTTCCAGACTATGTGTTTGAAAATAATTTTGAATTGAAGAACAAAAAGAATTAATGATTTTTTATTGCGAAGCTTTGCTTTCGGGCCACTAAATACAAAATCTGATAGGCTATTCGAAGGAAAAGACCAAAATGTCCCCTATTTTGACAGTGATTCTTCACATAAGAGTCAGTTGTGTCTCCTTTCGGAAGTGAAATTTCAATCTTGGGGGCTGAAATCCGGAGCTGATCAATACAGGTAATATTCAAAATCAACGCCCCAAAACCCTTTATTTTGATATTTGGAAACTTCGCCATTGTCGCAAATTTGAAGTATGAAGTTTTCATTTTGGGGCCTAAATCGGAAATGGTTGAAACATTTCCACCTAACAGAATGTTTGGAGTCTACGAATCAAAAAACAATTTCAATAGGTCGTTCGATATCTTTTTTTTACAAAGGGAAAAGTTGGTGGACCCCAGCTAGGGTTGCCAGACTAACTAAAAATGAAAAGCGTACATTCGTTTAAGAAAGTTTTTTCGGGAGGGAGGAGGGGGGTCAAAAAGCAGGGAAAAAAGGAAAAAATCTTGCCCGTGAAAGGAGTGAATAAACAGAAAATCTCGGACATCTCATCTTTGAAACCTCAAGAGGTGCTTTTTCATCAACTCGCCGAGTAGTTGTTCAAATTTTCGTGAAGTACATGGGGAAGAGGTACAAATTATCTTTTGCTGTAGTAATTTTTGTTAGTTGAGCCCAGAGAACGAGAGACTTGAGATATATTGCTGTAAGCTCTTTTTCTTCTGAGTATCTTATAGAAGTGACGACCGTTTAGAATTGACGTTTGGAAATAGGAGATGAGAGATCTTAGATAATGAAACATTACATCTGAATGATAGAATGCTGAAACATTTCGATTCCTCTTTCTTCACTTTTTTTGTGTGTGTGAAGGTTGAAATTTGGGAAGAATTACTTAAAAGTACGTGGAATGAAAACGAGAAATTAACTTGGAGTTACATGCTGAAAAGAGCACCTCATGTACTCCCCAAAGAATAAATGTGGTAACCCTGCTAGGACAGAACGGATAATCCTCCCAAGAATAGGATTTACTATTTCAAGATCCTGTTTGGTTCCTTTCTTAGCTGATGATATTCCTTATTCTCTCTTCTAGCAGGTTGCATCTCTCCAGGTTTCTCTCTTCCGGCCCAATCTTTTCATTTCTAAGAAGAATTTACACTTCGTATCCTTCATTATCTACTCTTCAGAGTTTGTCCTTTGCTTTCCTTTCCAGTTTTTCCCCTCAACTATTCCCTCTCACAGTAATAACAATATTCCTGGACAGTGGCGATGGCGTAGCCAGGATTTTCCCAAGGGGCGAAGTAAGATTTTCAAGGAAAAAAAAGTCGAAAATTGAGGTACTTTTTAAAAATCGACGATATTAGAGGACTGTTTTATGAGAATGAAGGTAAAATTACTGCTCGAGTAAAATTTTTGCAAAAAAACGTGTATTAATGGCGAAAAATTCCTCATTTTTGTATATTTTACATTCAATTTCAGGTGCTTGAGGGGGGGGGGGGGCTGTTCCTGGATGTCTTATATTATGACCTAGCATTCTAACTCTTCTGTTCACAATTATATTCCACATTTCTCTCTCCCTCTCTATTCGCCTCAATACTTCCTCATTCCTCATTTTTTAATCCGTTAGATTTTCAAACATTCTCCAATAACACCACATTTCAAAAACTTCTATCCTTTTTCTTTCTTGTGTTCCATTGTCCACGTCTCGTATCCATATTTCTCAGCTGCTTAAATCGGAGCAGAATGAGGTTATCCCCGATTATTCTAAACATTCGAACGTGTCACTCGGTCCTTAACTCTTACCCCCCATCCACCTCAATTGGTATCGGATTTTTAATAGGAAAATAGGAAAAAAAGAAAATTGGTCATCGGATTTTTAAATTGTGCCCCCACCCACTCATGATTCGTTCATTCACCACTTAAATCCATTTTCCCCACCTCTGTTACAGCAAAACAATTTTTTTTTAGTTTTTTGTGATCGTCAGTTTAATTATAAAACCTTCTGCGGGTTATTATGCAAATCTTACAGGAAAGACAAAAATCATTGAAGAAGGCGCAATTTATTCAAATGTTACACATTTTCTTCATGTCTTCTTAAAACATTTTAAAGTTGTTTTAGAATGTTTTGGTTATTACCATAGAGTGCGGTACGATCACTTCTAATCTCAACTAACAAAAAAGTCATTTTGCCAAAATTGTCACTTAAAAGGTTTTATAATTAAGCTGACGGTGTGCTTCATCAAATCTCTCTAGAATTCGGGTTCGTAACAACGCGACTACAAAATTAGATTTTATGTACATTGTCCAAACGAGGTTCTTTGACATTATGTAAAATATGAAAAGATCACATAAATATTCAGATATAAGCGCAAATCGTGACTAGAAGGGGAGGGGATGACTGACAATGGTCAAAATAATGCTGAAAATTTAATCCTCGTATAATTTTTCAGTATTTTCTTCATGGGAAGGGGAGAGGCTTTCAGAGTATTTGGTGCGGCTAAGCCCACTAAGTCCTCTTTCTATTTGCCTCTATGATTAAGCTAGAATTCTTAATCGGGATGTCTATAGTCACAAAGAAGTCATGAATTGGAGTCAGTAGTCATGAATGTGAAAGTCATGAAAAAGTCGTAAATTCAGTTGCACAATTAATTTGCTTTTTACCGAAGTTATACATTTTTTCCAAATTCTTTCTAAAACATTAAAAAAATAGAGTTTGGGCAGCAGCACATCCTGTCTAACTGTTGATCATTTATCATGTTTGCAATTTAGGATCCTTAACATGACCTGACTGACAACGAGACCACTCACAATTCAAATTGCGTTTGTGAACATCACTCAGTAATCACACGACATGAACTAATGTTGAGTATGATCACTTCACACACACCATTTTAAAATGATAAGATGTTAAACACACAAAACAATGTGAGTGGCTAAAAGTCTCAAAACGGTAGTGGTTTGTGATATGATGTGTGAGTGCTCTCCAAATTGTCGATCGGGGAGTATTGTGAGTCCATGAAATCAAAAATTTCACAAATTTGTGTTTGGTAAACACCCTGTTCTATCTTTTTTCATATGGTTTCTTCGAGTTCCCATGCTTACTCCTGTCCACCCCTTGTGTAAATCCAACACTGATTATTTTATGTCGTTGTTTTTGCAGATGCGATAGAAAGGAAGAGTCTGCGATATGGATGAAGTCCCGGATCTCGCAGGTGAGTCTCATAATATCATACGCTTCTGTGCATGACAAAACTATTCCCGATCGAGGAAAGCACGACTTACACGATTTCCAGAAGGGAAAGACATTGCAGCTGTTTTTCAATTTTCGAACATGGTTGCTGCAGGAAAAAGACGTTACGGTAGTTCGCTTCTAGGAACTGTAGACACTAACGGTATCTAGTGTAAGTGAAAAAGTATGAATAGGAAACCGGGTGGTGCATGAGTCGGCTTGCTGTGTGTGACTTGGGGATGAATTTTTAAAATACTAGCAGAGGAAGGAATTGAACAAGTATCACTGAAACGTTTAAAATTAGTTTTGGTTTTTGCAATTCAAGACCCCGAACATGAGTATTGCGAGCCCCTAAAAAAAGTCACGGAAATATCATGAAGAAGTCGTGAATTTATCAAATTTGTATTTGGTAGACACTCAGTTAATCAAAATTCAGCACATTTATCGCACTAAGAAGAAAACCGTGAGAATTGCAGACTCGAGATTGGGGGTTCCTCAGCCGAATGAGTTGGCAGGTGAGCACATCCATCATAGGAATATGCGACTAGGTTCCAGTCATTTCTGGAACTCCGGTTCTTGGCAACTGTTGTCCGGCTGTAGGATGTTAGTCTATCCCACTGTGCGGCATTTGGGTCGCCAGAGATGTAATCGGCCCTTGCCAGGGCCACTTTCCCGATCAGGTGTAACCTTGATTTTATCGGTCGTCGCTATCGACGGTGTCGGCGAGACGCTCTCCGGCCGCCGACCCTGGGCGTCGCGCACATTTTCCCGATCCGTCGTCCCGTCGATCCCGTTCCACGGGGTACTGTCGTCGCCGTCGTCGGACGGCGGTGTTCTTTTTTTTTTGTGTGTGCCGCGAATGACCGCGGCGACAACCAGTTTGCGCTCCCGGTGTAACCGAAATACGCCGAGAAAAATGGATTTTACGCGCCGAAAACGAAGCAGGCAGCGAAAAGAAAAAGACAAGAAAAAAAAGGGAAAAACAAAAAACTGGTTTCCCGATATTTGGGCTAAATGAGATTAATTATTAAAGATTAACCGTAAGTTTTTACTTACGTGTACGTCGACGCGAACGGATTTACGTTGTTTAATTGATGTTCCTGCTGCAACATTATTAACGTCGGATCCGTACCTGTATCCGATAAGTTCGTAGATGACATACTCTCATCCGGGGGCGCGGAAATGATGGAGCAACCGACGACAACCTTTATCCAGTCATGTCGCCCAAATATCCGGCGCCGAGCGAAATTTCTTGCGAACACGCGCACCGAACTATTATACAGGTTTTAGAATCGGTAAAAAAAATATGAGAAAAAAATCTACGTTTTCTACGTTTTTGTCATCGTTGCGACTTTAGAAAAAGAGAACGGAAAAATCGCGAGCTTCGAGTACGCGGCCCGGCGAACGATTACGTAAAAAAATTCATCACTACCGCAAAATTTACGTATACGTGCACAATATCAAAAAAGAAAAAAAAAAAAAAATGAAAAACAGAAAAATTCACATTCGCGAAAAATTCGAAAACGGCGATCGGAAACGAAAAGTGGAAACGAAAACGCTGGGTCGTTGGTCGGCTTTTGGTGGAAAAATTTTGTACGACACGCGAACGGGTTGATGAGAAACGGTCCGAGCAACTGGTGGTTGTTAGTTCGGAAAAAGGCGGGATCTGTAACTCACCTGTCCGCGTACTTTCGTGCATAAACCGTCACTAACATACGCCATCCCGCGAGTTACAGCACCGACATCTACATTAATTTACCTGTTGGCCGTTGGTACTTATCGCGGCGCTGTAATCGTATCTCACTTCTTTTTTTTTCTTTTCGGTTTTATTGTTGTTGTTGTTGTTGTTTTTTGGTCAATTGCGCTCTCTCGTAATTGCGAAAACGGAGTAGAAGTGTACACGAGTGTTGATGTAGGTATATAGGAGAATACGAAACGGTATAAAAAAAAATCTATGGCAAAAATTATGTACATCGTATTCGCTGTGATCGCGGAAATCTGCTCGGAGGGGGTAAACGGTAGGAGGTTTCGATCTGTCGATTTACGGACGATTAGGAGCGGGAGAAAAGTACTCACGCCGGAGTGATACTGTAATTCGGCGCGGCTTTGGAGCTGCCAGATACTCGTACGTGCGGTGTACGATTGCGAGCCGTAACGTACCCGTAGCTCGATTTTTTTGGCCGCTTCGAGTTTGCTGTAATCCGGTCGTTACGGACCAAAACCCTGTAGTCCGTGGTGATAGTTGAATGTGTACCCTGCATGCTTTTATGGAAAGGTGCCGCCGCTAGGCGCATTCGTAGTTAAGACCCTAGGAATATTTTGAAAAATTTTACCAACCTCGGACTCCCATGTCGAGCTCCCCAAGGGCTGGGAATGAATTGCGTCCGAGATCATTTTCAGATGTTTTATACTCAATATTTTATATTTTACGCCGCTTTTAACCAGTATAGTCTTACGCGACGAGTATCGACGACAGGAATTACAGCTGTGATCTTAAATTACATAGTCTTTAAGAAAAGAGAGAAGTCTGCATATCTCTGCAGGTGCGTCATTGAGTGACTCAATGACTGGGAAGGGAGAGGCGTGATAGTGGATGAGTCGTATAGGATCAAATTTGAGGTCGTAATTGAGCATAATATGGATCACATCAAGCCGAATGTCACACGTTACTGGCCCGGTAGTCGATTGTAGAAGAAGCTGTGCGTGAGTATGGTATGGTCTATCCTGAGGTGGGTTAGTATTTTCTCTATTTTGCGCTCTCTGTGGTAGGATGTGTCCCATTCTGCGAGTGTAGGTTTGATTAAAAATGAAGATGAGTCGGAGGGCTTGCTGGCCATTCTTGTTGCCATGTTACCAGTACTGCTGGTATGAGATCAGTCTTAGTTACGCGTTGTCCATCGAGAGTTTGTAATTCGTATTGCTGCAGTAGTTGCTGGCAGTGTTGACGAAACTTGGAGTATGAAGTAGCACTGGACGTCAGTCTGAAGGCGTTTATGTGATTTGGTATCGTGTGTGCTCGAGAATAGTAGAATAGAGCACTCAGATTTCTGTGATGTTGCAGAGGCATAGTGTTACCTTCCACATGTAGGCTAGTGACCAGAGACGAAACTTGACTTTCAGTTGGGGGGGGGGGGGAGCGGAGAAGGAAAATTTGCCGAAAAATATTCTTTTCAAACTAAAAATTCGCCGACAAATTTTTTTAAAGCCGATTTTTAATCAAAATATTTTTTAAATAAACGAACAAAAAAACGTTCTTAGAAAATGAACAATTTAAATGAACAGTTTCAAAATTTGCCGGCTTGGGGTGTTTAACCCCCCTCCCCCTCTCTCAAAGTTTCGTCTCTGCAAATGCAGATCGGAACTTTATCGCCCAAGCACTCGTATGAGCATACCCTAGTCTGGGAGGGTAAGGTGGTAGGATGTTGGATACTTGAGAGAAACGGACAACTTCTTTTACCCATTAAGGTAATCGTTATTTACTCTTGATGATTTTTTTTTTGAATTTTCTCTGATTCGTCTCCTAACTGATTCCAATAAAATCAAAAAAAAAAAACCTACGAAGTTTCAAGGCGATCGGATTAGGGGAATGCATGTCACAAGCGCCCTTATATTCTTATGGGAAAAACACATGGAGTTTTGACTTTTGTTCCAGACTAAATTTCCAAATTTCCCTCCTGGGTCATTCTTCAAAAATGTTGATATTTCAGGTATGTTTTTTCATGGAGGAAAGTTGGGGATATTTGAACTTTTTTGATGGGAGTCGTTAAGAAACGTTCTGTATAACATATTGGTAAGATGGGGCCGACAGTGAGGGGATTCTGTATTTTGGCATGGCAATCAAAATGATGAATGCCATGCCGAAGGACACATTAAAAAGTCCATGCCGAAAGGCGACAGCGAACAAAAAGTGCTCTGTCGTCGATTTGTACATTCAAGAACAAAAAATTATATGGAGAGTCGATAAAAAGCCATTCTAACCCATTAATTAGATGTAATTATTTTTGGGTGATGAACGTCTATCGTTGCATAAAGATGACCATACCGAAAGACGCCCTTTTATTTTTTTAATCCTTAATTCTAAACAATAATACGCGAATGCACGAGTCTCGTCACAAAAAAAAAACGGGATTTGATATGCGGACCGTATTGCTCTGATAAGAATAATATACAATTTGACCATTAAGAGCGACGAAAAAATATTGAAACTCCTATTTTGTGATTGGTTGAAAAAGAGCCATGCCGATGGACAAAAAATATAGGAGTCCAGGGTACTCCATTTTCAGAAACGAAATTTGACTTTTAGCTTAGGGAGGTGGAGAAGAAAAATTTTCTGACTAAAATTTTCTTAAAACTAAAAAGTCGGAGACAAAATTCAAAAAACATAAAAAATTTGCCGATTTTTTAATCAAAATATTTTTTAATTGAGAAAAAAAAACAAACATACTTTCATTAAAATGAAAAATTCAAATGAATAGTTTCAAAATTGGTCGACTGCTAAATTATTAGAGCGGGGGGGGGTCGACACACAACACTCCCTATAGTTCTGCCCCTGCTAGTGACAGGGCTGGAGCGGAGGGCACCTGTAGCCAGCCTTATACCAGCGTTCTGTATATTATGTAACTGATTGAGCGTGCTCTGCGAGGCTGTGGAGTAAACAATGTTGCCACGTCCAAAATGCCGCATGTCGCTATTTTTAAAATGGGGAGCTCCTAGTAGTTGAACATCCTCCTTTTGGTCTAAAAGACCGCCAACCAAACGTTTTTTAAAATCGAAAAATTTCGAAGGGTCCCGCCGCGGGAGAGGCTGTCAAGCTTAAATTAGGATTTCCTCTTCGAAACCACTGTAATTTGCTTTGAAACTTCCAAAAAATTGAATTAAGTTGAAAAAATTTGTTTAATCGTAAATTCGTATCATTCTTATTAGAATAAGAATGGGGTACCTACCGAGAATGTTGAAAAAAGGTTGATTCAAAGGTCAATGGCCTCTGTTGAATTTGGGGTACAAAGTATACTTTCCTGAACTTTGTACACTACAGGTCACGGAAACTGAATAAGAGCATGAAAATGATGGTCTGCTCAGATTTCAGAATCACGTATGAATTTCTTTCGGTTCAAAACTCCCATTTTAAAGGCTCCACTAAAGGGACAGGACCATACTGGACTTTTACAAAACATCTCAACATTCCTCTTCGTCGCGAATACGATCACTCTGCCTACATTGGGTGTACCGCGATTGTCTGTTCGTATAAATGGCTCCCCTTCCCAAGCATCAAAGCAAAGGAAGGAAAACCTTTTGACTTGCTGGATCTTCCCAACTTCTTATCTCAGTTTCCAAGTATCAAAGCAAAAAAAAAAAATCGTTTAACTTGCTGGATTTGCCCAACTCCGTTAAATTTTCCAAACTGCTGAGTGAAAAATACCTGCAGGGGATGCCCCCTTACCCCTTATCGGTACGTCCCTGCCCCTTCTAGTGTTTGCTGATATTGGAATGGTAGATCTTGTAGTTCAGCGATAATCTTCGGATTTGATTGTGAATTTTTACGTCGAGTGCGCCGAATTGTCCTACGAATGGACTCTGTTTCGGGAAGTTGACTCGGCACATTTGAGGGAACCCGAGTAGTTTATTACGGACTAACTGACGTGGTCAGGCCCGGAGGACCCTTGCCCGGGGCGGAATATTTTTGAGGGGCGGGAAAATATTCGAGTATAATATACAAAAAGTCATTCCCAACGCTTTCTTAAACATTTGCTCGAATTACAGCCATCCAACTTTTGTGTGTTGAAAACTTTTGAGGGGGGCAAGGGCAAGTAATTATTTTAGTAATGGCTCGAAGAGGGGGACGCTTCTAAAAGAGTGCCTAGTGGGGCTCACGACCTTAATCCGGTCCTGGACGTGGTGGCTACTCAGCGTGTTCTTCAGCCTTACGCTCGATCTGTTCCCCGAATATTTCGGCTTTTACAGTCTCTCGGTTCGGTGGGTGTGTATGCTTTGACGTGTCTGGGTCCAGTCACAACGTTGATAGGATCTCTAGTTCTGTGTCTTGTAGGCTTAATTGTCACAGCTCACGCAGAACATGCATCAGATCGGACTCGTTGACAGTCCCAGTACGTCAGCGAGTTCTGCTCTCGGGATTTCAGATAGTTGAAGCCGTTTACAAACAGTTTCTTTCCTATTATTGTTACCATTTCGAAAACTTTTACGAAGTTCTGACTTCGTAGAGGTACCTTACTTTGAAATAATTACCATAATGCCGAAAATTAAACCGACAATTCTGATCTACTCGTTATCGATGACATTGGAACCCTATGTACAAACAAGATAAAGTTCTGTCGGGAAATTACGGTCGGGAGAAAGGGCTGTCGAGAAATTGCAGTCGAGAAAATTTGATGGCCGGGAAAAGATGTTGTCGGGAAAAGATTTTGTCAGGAAATTGCATTCAGGAAAAAAGGACCCGAATCTGTCTCTACACCATCGAATTGCTGTAGGACCTCGCAAACTCATAGACCAGTTCTGTGGGGGAGGGGAGGGGAGGACTTGTAGTGAGCACATGAAAAGAAGATCTTCAGTGTCCTATTTACTGTATTTACTGAATATTTTTGCGACACATAAAATTTTGTTGAGGGTGGGTTTCATTGACCAACTTTGGAGGACGTTAAGAGGAGACTTTCCTCTTGGAACACATACGACCTCTACGATTGTGTCGACTGTCCAGAGCAGCAGCAGCAACAAGCAAATGAAAATACTCTTTTCTACGTGACTGCAACTCTAAGCGAAGCCAGGACCCTGTAAACACGCCGCATCCGTATCGCTACAAAACTGCACCCTAATTACCGGGTATGCGAATAAGGAACGCGAGGCCCCACAATCAATGAGTGTATTTACCTGTAACAATCGGTGCCCTAATCTGCTATAGCCTCGCTTGAATTAATAAACCCAGCAATCGGTGAACCGTAAGACAATCTGATAAGTTCATAAGCGAGTATTTTCATTATTACACTTTTTTTTTCTCTTTCTCTTTCTCTCTGGCTGCATCCCAGTCCGCGCACGCGGTACATAAACTACGCCCTTGCTCGTAACCGTGCCTCCTGCCCCGTCTCGATTTCGACGATCTTATTTCGTAGACCAGTCAGAGCAAGTATCCATAAATATTCGAGAAACCGATATATGCTTCTCGTTGTATCGGCGTCTTTACTAATCCGCGTAAACAGGGTGATTGAAATCGATTTAGCAACAATGTTAAGTCGTATATAAGAGAAAAATTCTTTAATTTTCTGAATTTTGGTAATGGATGGTCTTGAATGGCCTCGATCAAATTTTGAACATATTTGCTCCCTCGCCCCGGTCGCGAAAAAGAAAGATTCAGAGTCCCGCGCGGGAAAGTTACCCTTTTGTAACTTTTCGATTATCTGGGTAAAGAAAGGGTTTCCCTAATTTTCTTTATGCCCGGGTGGTTCCCTATGCCCGACCCTCCCCTACTATAAATTGTTTTTAGAAAACTCAGTTGGTGTTTATTTATGATTTTTATCATTTTATTGGGTATAATTATTGTCTATTCCATTAGCTTTACTGTTATTTAATTTTTTAATAATGTCATCTAATTCTTCTTTTGTAATCTTTAATGTAGTACTGTCTTTTTCTAATGGATATGCTTCTGCATTATCCTACACAGCAGCATAAAAAAACAATGGGATAAGATTATATGATTTTAGCTTGTATTTTGAATGCTGAATACGACGGCGTCAACCATTTTTCTCGAGAACCTCTTGTTTTCCATTTTCAAAATTAAAATTGTATCAACATTTTCACTTTTTGTTCTTTTTTGTCGTCCAGGAATAGCCACTCTGATATGGGTAACTATACTAAACGCGTATAGTTGTTTGATCCATAGTATCATCTTAATAATTCTAAAACTTGCATCTAGGATAGGAGATAGGGGTCACTCTACCAAAACCTTGATAATTCATTTTTTTTTTTTTTTAACAGTGTTACTTTCTTTTCTTTCAGGGAAATCATTTATATGCATATAATAGAACATATTTATGAGGTTGAACTAACAGCATACTTCCTAGGAGAGGAGATAGAGGGGGCTCAAAATGATGCTGAAGGAATGACAGCCCACATTGAAGGAATTGTTGGCCATAGAAAGAAGTTCCTACGTGCACGCGCGCCCGTGTACTTGAATACGCACTTACTCTTCTACCCGCACATCAACACACTCGTATCAGTGCTGCCAGGTGTCTGGTTTTTCCAGTAAATCTCCGGATTTTCCACCCGTAGACAAAAAATGTCCAAATTTTTGGATAATGCCCGAAAATTTTGGGAAAAATCCGAATTTTTGTTGTCTTTTTTCGTTTTGTGGGTTTATTCAACTTCTGATTAGTTCGAAATATTTTTCTGTGACTGACTACATTTTGACTACACTAAACTGGACTAGAAAAAATGTTTTCTTGTTTTTTTTTACCCTAATAATTATTCAGTTTTCCTTTCACCTAAAGCATCCTTTTTCAGAAACCAAGGTTGAAAACAAATCCACAAATAACTATATATATATTTTTTATTTTTATTCGAATATGATTCGAGAATGATTCACGTTTGCTGTGATTCAAATCGGATTCGAATGCATGGAATGGATTTGTGGGTTCGAATACACGAACTGATCGGCTCTGGCATCGAAATCAACTTTTTCAGGGTCATCTTCCATTTCTTTCGGATCCGCTATATTGTAATTAATTCAAAATTCAATTAAAAGTTGAAAATAATCATATTTTTCCCGCGTGTTTTTGCTTATTCTCTTTTTCGTTTTCCCCCTGAAAATTATGGGCTTTCAGTGTGAGATTCACAAAGAGACAAAAAAAAAAAAAAAAAAAAAGTACAAATCCGGCGAATCTACTAAAAATATTCGAATACATTTCACGAATCCATAACGTTTATTAGATCGAATTATTGATACGAATCCATTCTTCCTAATTTCTCAGCTCCCATTAAAATTCAGTATAATGGAGGAAAATGCTACTGGGCCATCGATTTATACATGGTTCCAAAATGAAAATAAAATAGTAAAATCATTTTCAGTTTCCCGAATGTAGAGATTCAATTTGATCTATAGTAATTTGTTGTGTTAGAGATTTGAGTGATTTATAGGGCATTTCCTTTTTTTGTTAATTTAATTTTGGGTGCATTATTTGGTAAAACTGATAATAAAACTGAATTCTGCATAAAATTTCCTATAAAACACATTAATCTCCTTTTATTCCTAATAGTTTTATTATTATTTTTTAGTAAATTGAACTTTAAAGAATGCATTGTTTTTCATCCATTACATTTTTAATAGTTGTAATGTATTTTTTTCAACTTATGAAACTCGGGCAATAATTAATTTTTTTAGAATAATTATTGGTAAAACTGAACATGGATTATCATTCTACACTCAATTCTATAACAGAGAAGCTGAAAAAAAGATTTTTTATTTTTTCACTCTAAGGTCCCTTCCCCTTGGACATCACATTTGTGTCCAAATTATCCCGGATTTCTCTTTCTGGACTGTTCTCCAGATTTTGGCAAAATAAATCCGGCAGCACTGACTCGTATTCACAAATTTCCGGTTTCTCGTGGAACCAGACTTTCAGGGTTGCCAGATTTGGTCCTTTTTTAAAAAAAATGTTGGTCCTTTTTTGGTCCCTTTCCCTTTTTGGTATTTTTTTTTGGGTCGTTTTTTGGTCCCCAAATAATTCTCTAGAAGTCGATCGATATTTGAAAAATAAGCCGCAAATAAGGAATTAGAAGTTCCTTTTCACAATGAAGGATCTTTATTGTTTAAAAAAATGTTTTAAAACATGCCAACCCTGTTCATGTGCTGGTAGGGCAGTATAGTTTCACCCGGGTATACTGGACCGCCATATTGTTACAACTTGGTTCGTCGAAATAAAATCAGCTGGCCGGTAAACACCACGTCACACTGCGTGACCAATTTTTGTTTCATCTTTCATGGACCGAAGTTGCAACAATATGGCGGCTCGGTATACTCGGGTGAAACTATACTACCCTAGTGCTGGTCATCATCTCATCATCACCTTCGAGTGCGAATTTTAAAGTCAAAGTTCAATCGAAGTGGAATGTCAATTTCGAAATTCTTATTTATTGGTATCTATTCTTAGATGAGACGAAATTGTTCATTTGTTATTTTTTGTCTTATTCGATTTTGAATTCTATATCATACATTCAATCAAATTGGGATCTCAATTCTTCATTGTTCAATTACTGGTGGGTACCTATACCTATTCACGATGGCTAGGGAAAAGGTAGTATGTGACCTGCCAGAGAGAAAAGGGACCTGGGCGCAAAAAAAATCATTTTTGTGATAACAACTACTGGTTTTTATTAATTTTTGGCCGCTCTTTCGCGTGGTGTTGTCGAAAAGATTCTAAAAAATCCCAAACTGCTGTAAATCTTCAAAGTTTAGTGTTTCATAACGTAAAAACGTTATCAATTTTGTTTATCCGCTCTTCTGTAGAATTTACATTTTTGCGTACAGGTTCCTTTCTTCCTGGGAGATCGCGTATGTCACATTTCATTTTCTCTCAGAAAATCAACTATAACGTTGGTAACACTGCGTTTTTCTAACTATGCAGCGTCTAGCATTCAGCTAGTTGTATATGGGGAAGTGAAGTATTGACCTCGTCTAGGTAGGGCTGCCAAAATCAGAAAACTGATACTACCTTTCATAGGCGCCGACTTATGAAAAATATAGAATCAGTCGGAGTGCGGTTTTTTCTTTGATTATTTTACTGAGACGCGTCTGATATTTCGGTATTATCTATTTTATTCTTACTTGTTTTCTCTTTTTCTTCTTTTTTGTTAAATTTAAATATTGATGGTAAAATTTGTTGTACTTTTTCCATTTTTGAGTTGAAAATATTGAGGGAGGCGTTGCCCCTCCAAAGTTTTCATTGGGGGCTTTGCCTCCTAAAAAGTGCCAAGTCAGCGCCTATGCTGCCTTTTTCCTTTAAGTCATTGTGTATGTTAGGAGAGTTTGAAAGCAATTTCTGCGAGTATTGAGCGAAGCGAGATGCAAACTAGTATAAAGAGCAATATTTTGGTCCTTTTTCATCCTTTTTGGTCCTAAAAAAATTCGAGAGCGGTCCGATTCAGCGTCGCTTATCTGGCAACCCTGAACTTTAGTAAATTCTTTCATAGTGGTATCGGATTCCTTCATCGTGGCTTTCATAATTCCTGTTGCCACGGTAATGGAAATTGGAAAAAATCTTCACAAAATTGATAAAGGTTGGCTGGATCTCTCGATTTTGACCATAGGTATTTTAAAAAGTGGTGAAACGATAAAGTGTGATTTGATGTACGTACCCATATTATTTAATTGCGATTATCAAAAATTTGAGTCGCTTGCGGCACTCATCACAATTCGCCATGTTTAAGGAATTTCTGTAGGTAAAATATCTTTTTTCCAGCACTTTTCTTAAATTAAGCGGCAATTCATTCAGAATTCGCAAAAAAATTATACGTACACACCAACCGACTGATAAAAATACTTCAGGTTGGTTATTCTATATTCAAAAATATTTTCTCTGTGTCTGTTTTCTGATTGGCTCAAATTTGACCACGGTGAAGGAAAAAAAGCAAGGCACTCGTTTTCAAATATGGCTGCACTGATTCTGGTCGAGTCTGAAATACGTACTGCATTGCCAACTTGTTCACTGTACCAGTGGCGTAGCCAAGATTTTTCCAAATAGGGGAATCTGCAAAATTTTGGGTGGGGGGGGGGGTACACCTAACATGAACTTTATGTTTTTACATTGACGTATCAGTATGTTGTGCTTTGCAACTTCAGTTATGTATCTGGATTTTAATTTCATTTCGCGCATTCACTGTGATACTGCCAGCATATTAAAAAATTCTCATCTCAAGGGGGGGATTCATCCCCCTAATCCCCCCCTTGGCTACGCCACTGCACTGTACTCATAAAAACTATACCCGCGCATCATATCCAAACACGCAGCGATAATATAAAAAAAAAATTGTAGTTCAGTCCACGATGAAGGAATTTTTGAGCATTTAAAGGGAATTTCCGCAATTGGGGTGGTAGGAACGATACTTCAAATTAATAAAAAAGATACAATAAGTTATGCTCTGAGCCTATACAGTAATAGAGGACCCTATTGTGTATACATTGCCAGATATCTAGCTGGGACAAATGTAAAAAGGTTTCGGTAGAATGACCCATTGGAAAAATATGAATTATAATCAAAAAAATATACATGGGCATTAATTTTTTTAATCTCAAATTGTTGTGTAATGTTGTCATTGGTTTCCCGGGATAGTTTTGTGCTTATTAGTTCATGCTTTTCTACATCATCTGTCACTTCCCCACCATCGTCCGTTCTTAGTGGCGGAAATTGGAATTTTGACCCTCTGCCCATTGATGTTCAGGGCCGGATTAAGATCGTGAGCACCCCTGGGCCCTTGTTTAGAAGCACCCCCTTCCTATTCGAGCCGTTGCTAAAATAATTACTAGCCCTTGTCCCCCACCCCAAAAAAAAAAAAAATTAAAAATTAAAAATTCAACGTACACAAGTTGGATGGCTGTAATAGAAAAATAGTGCGTATACATACCTATACAAAGTATGGTAAATAATTTAAAAAGTGAATAATTAGCAAATTTTAAAATTTCATATACACATTTGTCGGGCTTTTACGATTGCAAACTCGTCGATTATTTTATTCCTGCCAATCTTGTGAAGCAAGTCATTATTGAGACATATTATGGCCTCGGAGTTCAAATTTTCATGGCTGATGGAATTTCGAAGACACGTCTTTATCAATTTTAATCGAGAAAATGATCTTTCCCAGTATTGGACAGGAGCGAAACTGTTGGGGATGTGGGGGGTTGAAACCCCCACCCATAATAATTTGGCAGTTGGCAAATTTTAAAACTGTTCATTTGAATTTTTCATTTTTAATAAATGTTGGTTGTTGTTGTTGTTGTTTTTTTCAATTAAAAAACATTTTGATTAAAAATCGGCAAATTTTTTATTTTTTTTTAAATTTTGTCGTCGAATTTTCATTTTTTTAAAAAATATTTGTCGGTAAATGTTTCTTCTCCATCTCCCCAAACTTAACGTAAAATTTCGTTTCTGAAAATGGAGTACCCTGGACACCTGTTAGAGACTAATCAGTCAAAAGCCAAAGGTTTCAAGCTGAGTATCGAATGTTATTTGAAAGGTTGAAACAAAGCTGAAATGTGGAAGACATTTTCGAAAATCAGAAAGTTGGTAGCAAACGTTGAATTTTGGATTTCAATGACTATTCTATTTTCACTAAACTCTCTGTTTAACCTAAGAGCCTGAAATTTGAGAAAGTTTAACATTTTATTAAAATCTAAAAGTTGAAAGCAAAAGACTTATTCTCCAAAATCACAAGCTGAATCCGAGCCAATGTTCTGTTGTTAAATTTACGAGCTTTGGTCCTGGTAAATACCGGTGGGGAAATTTAGTCTGGAACAAAAGTTAAAACTCCATGTGTTTTTTATCCATAAGAATGAAAATGAACTTGTGGCACAGATTCCCCTAATCCGATCAACCTGAAACTTTGTAGATTTTTTATTTTTTTATTTTATGGGAACAAATTTAGGAGACGAATCAGAGGAAATTCAGAAAAAAAGATCACCAAGAGTAAATAACGACCACCTTAGCGTGTAAAGGAAGTTGTGTGTTCCTCTCAACTGAAAGTCAAGTTTCGCCTCTGGTATTAGTAGACAAAATAGTGAGGTGTATTCTCAAACAGTTTTCTAAATTAGGCTATGTTGCACTAATTTTTTTGGAATGTAAAAAAGTAATGAAATGCTGCGGTGTTGTGAGAACAGATTCAGCTGAATTATGTAATTTCCACGACGAGTTCTCGAAATTGTATAGGTCTACATTCTTCTCCCGGTTCGAAATTCAAAACCTCCGGATATTTCTGAACCAATATTTTGTCATTTTCTCGTATTTTTGCAGTAGAATAGCAAATACGAGTATGATCATATTATGAAAATACCGATAGCGCGCCAGTGCCAGTCTGACGAGTAATGAGGAGGAAACCTGCATCCTCTTATTCAGTAAATTTCAAGTTGTAAAAACTTCCATTTGGATTTTCTTTTTAAAGTTTCGCTTGTATTGGTTTGGAACTTGGGAGTTGCGAGCTGGAAATGAATTTTTGTGTATATTATACTCGAAAATTTTCCCGCCCCTCAAAAATGTTCCGCCCTGGGCTCGGGCCCTCCGGGCCAGTGCATTAATCCGAGCCTGTTGATGTTTATAAGGCATGTGCATATCTATTAAGACAACTAATTTGGTTCGACATTAAAATGGAAATGGAAATTAACCGACGAATAAGCCCAGCTTGAAAAAAATTCTGGTCCCTGAGTCGTATCATCAAAGGTAATCCGGAATTCCGGACCTTGCTCGTTTCGCTCGCCAATGTCCTGGGTAACGTATAGTATTCCCTTCGATTGCCTCGACATCCTCTGTCCGGCAAGTGGTGCACCCTGGTTCGGCAATCCGCGGTGGAAACACCCTCGGTTGTGGGCACAGCATCGACTCATCTCGGAATCGGTTTCAGTTCTGTGTACGTACTTTTTATGCGAGAAACCGGTCGAAGGTTATGGACGGGGGAGCGCCGAGAAAAGTGCCGACAGATCCTTGTAATTATTGAAGCATCTTACGAAACCACATATACACGGTGTACGTTTCCTGCACGTGTACCCGACTCTGTCGGAGAGGAAAAATTTCAGCTCGAATTTATGCGATAAATTTCGTGTTTAAATGGTAAAAAAACAGCGTTTTAAAAAATCGGACTGCCAGGTATCTGTCTCGATAATCATCGCGTCGAATCGCCGCGTGTGTAACAGTATGTAGCAACGGCGCAACAACTTGGAAAAAAATGTACACAGTGTAAAATAATAGGAAACGGAAGTTCAAATAATGTATTCAGGTTGTTCCAGTAGAACGCTTTTATACGTATACGTACTCCTTTTTTTTTCTTTTTTTTTTTTCCTATTTTATTGCATCGGTTGTAAATCCGATAGAAGTAGATATTACGCGATAAAGAGAATCGCTCGTTCAGTTTCAGTAACTTTAATAACCCCGATAATTATTTCGAATATCGAAGAAACATTATTTTTCGGGGAGCCTTACCTCGCCGCGGGTTGCGCCCCGTGAGACGCGATGCAGAACGGCGATATCTGGGTCGGAAAACCCGCGACGCCGGTGAGAAAGCCTTTATATTTTCTCCGTAAAGGTCGTAAAAATGCGCGAAACGCGATAGCACCGCCGGGCGCAAAATCCGACTCTCCGACGTTCGGTGGAAGGCGACGGGCGTGAAGACCGATGGACGCGTAATTGCGGACGTCTATCGGAGTGATACCTCTGAGGTCGCGGCTTTTCGTAGACGGTCGACCACATCTGTCGTCGTGTTCTTTTCGAATCGCGAGGCGTAACGGGTTTTCGAATGGATGCGAGAAAATAAGAAGCAGCAAAAAATAAAAATTAAAAAAAACAACAAAAAACCGTACACTGGCACAAGACACACGGTATGGGCACGGGCGTTCATTCGGCGCACGCTGGAAGTGAAAATCTATGTGGTCCAATTTACCTAATAATTGCTGGACGAGTGTCGACAATTATAATACGATGGTTCGGTGACGAGTTGACGAACGTCGTTGGCTTCTTTTCTTCTGCGGGCGCTCGTAATGAAAGTGTCAACACGCCGACTCGGCGTATTATTATTTTCGGTGACATGTCACATAAGCGCGAACGCGAGCCGCCTTCGCTGTCCGGGCAGACTGCGAAAGCGTTTTCTCATCCACGTTCTGATTACCGCCTACGCGACCGCTCATGCCCTCTTTCGACGATTAATCACGTTTCGATGGAAGTCATCTCGCTGCGCTTTGGACTGCGTAAAGACCGATGACTGTTCGACCTGTTATGGGCCACTCAAACTAGCAGCAAATAGAGACTAAGCTCATTCAATAAATAAGCTTCCCACTCTCGTGAAAATTTTTCATTCATCTAAAATTTTAAAGTTGTACATGTTTATGCCTCCTCTAGGGTGATACCTTGCGGTAGTGAGGAGGCTTAAGGGTAAAAAATATTTAAAAAAGACTCTTTATGAGGTTATACTATCTATCGTTATAATCGTGACCAAAAGCACCTAGGAGAAGGCAAAATCCGACAGATTTGAAAGCAATTAAAAACTACAACAGTAATGTAAAGTCGGGCTATTTTACATATTTTCCTAGTTTTTTTTTTTTTTGTTTTTTTATTTTAAGTTTTTTCGCTGGGGTAAATGGACGAATGTTATTGAAAGCTATCAATAGTGGTGTGGTAACCCAGCTACGCGGTTTCCGGATGATCAACGTAGTAGATATCGAATATTCGATTGATACTAAAAAACGAGTTCTCTTTCTCTCACTTCTCCAAACCTGTCTACTCCTGTTAATACTTGCTCGTTCCTGATAATATTTCCCTGTACCGTTTCTCCCGCTTATTATCGATTTTTCCTAAATTACTTGACTTCCTTGACCTACCGAGGGAGGGGAAAACTCATCGATGATCATCGGGGAAAACGCGACAGCGGGGACTCGGTTTTTGGGCACGATGCAAGAATAATAATAATAATAATAATAATAATAATAATAATAATAATAATAATAATAAAATCCAGCCTTTATTAATTTTTTGTTATAATTATATATTAATCTGTTAATACAGTATTTTGATTAAAAAAAGTAAACTAGACTTGAAATTAAAAATACAATCTTGTTGTGTTCACTAAATTAATCGCCCATTTTTGAGCATTGGCCTTCCCTATCCGTTCCCAACGTTCCCTGTTCATAGCCTTGCTTATCCAAGCTTCACCCACTGTTTGTACAATTTCGTCCACCCACCTCATTTTTGGCCTACCTACCCTTCTTTTTCCGCCCCATGGTTACCAAACTAATACCCTTCTTTCCCATCTTCCCCCTACTCTTCTGGCTACGCGACCGGCATAATCAAACTTTAATTTGCTAATTTTATACTCGCATTCTGTGATCTGCAGTTTCTTTTTTAACTCTTCGTTTTTGAAACCTAACATGGACCTTTCCATAGCAGTTTGAGTGTTCCTCAGGCTGTTCCTTTGGCTGGCTATGGTCGCCCACGTTTGGGCTCCATAAGTTAGCACTGATTGAACATTGCTTTCAAAAATTTTCTTTTTTAGTTTTAGAGGGAATTTCTCCTTAAAGATATTTTTCAAACTCCAGTAACTCCTCCAAGATTTAGCTTTTCTCCTTTTTAGTTCTCTGTCCAGGCTTCTTGAAAACGAAACTGTGTGACCCAGGTATATGGCTTCTTCACTCTTGTCTATTTTTACTCCGTCAATAATGTAAAGGGCAGGAATGCATTTTGAATTGACTGCCTTTTTTGTCCCAAGGTTCGGTGTTGTACCTCGAACACAGAAAATTAACTTTCACCAATTATCAGTGGCGTAGCCGGGGGGGGTGGTGAAGGGGACGAATTCCCCTCCCAAGGCACCTGAAATTGAGTGTAAAATATGCAAAAAAGAGCAATTTTTCGCCTTCAAAACAGGGTTTTTCGAAAGAATTTTGCTCTAGCTGTAATTTTACCTTCGTTTTTATAAAATAGTCCTCTAATATCGGAAATTTTTATAAAATACCTCAATTTTCGACTTTTTCTTCCTCGAAAATCTTACTTTGCCCACCCTTTGGGAAAATCCTGACGACTGCCAGAAGTTTGCGGGTTTGTTTACGTACGCTTTTGAAAATTCTAAACGTATGACTCGATTGGCTTCGGAAATAAACGGTTTCTTACGAGGACATCTTCCATGAAGATTAGCTGAATAGAGCACGTTCCGTACATTTTGAGGGTGAACTCTTATTCCTGATGTAAATGCGAGATCATCGGTAAGTGCCGAAGCGCTCCGAAATGGATTTTTTCACGATTCTTGTACAAGAGATCTTTCATGTCTCGGTTTTAGTTTTGTTGGTCGCCCTGAACGAGCGTCATTTGCGATTGTTTTTGTGGCTTGAAATCGTTTGATTACATACCATACTCCCATACTGCAGAAAATGTAAACTCAACTTTCTTCGCAATTTCGCGATAACTCTCACCTTTTTCATGTAAGGTAACTGCAATTACGTTAAGTTTTGTTGATGCATACATGTTTTATTCTACGCACTACTGGCCACTCGCTACTGCACTCGTACATACTGTGAGTCACAAAAATATTCGGACATGCAGTTTTTTTCGCAATATTGAAAGAAGAATGGGCGGGAAAATCCGAAAAAGTTGTATGTGGCAGGAGGTAGAGTAGGGAGTCTTAGAGCACCAATTGTACCGAAAATTATGCACAGAAAAAGAAAAACATGAAATATGTAGCCAAATTAATATTGGGACACCGTGTATTTTTTCCATAAGAAATCTAACTTGATCTTACATTTTCCTGAGTAGGAATCCCGAAAATATTCCTTTGATGATCACAAGTGATTTATATAAACTAGAAGCTTTACAGAATACGAAATTTTAACCAACATCATCATAGCTCCTGTACTGTTGAGTTAGAGACAAGTCGTAACTATCTTGTTTCTTTTGGATTGCATGCTCATTATAATGGGCGAACGCAGGAAATTTTCTTGTTTAAAATTTTTTTAACCCATACCTAACTTCGCATTCAGTCATGCTACGATATCGCAATTACCTAACTCATAATCTGCAATGCTTTAATTATTTAAGTATCAACTTTTAATCATCAAAGGAACATTTTCTAGAATCCTACTCAGGAAAATGTACGATCAAGTCGGATTCCTTATGGAAAAAATACACGATGTCCGAATATTAATGTGGCTACATATTTCGTGTTTTTCTTTTTCCGTGCTTAATTTTTGGTACTTCTCTAAAAACAATTGGTGCTCTAAGACTCCCTACTCTACCTCCTGCCACATACAACTTTTTCGGATTTTTCCCGCCCATTCTCCTTTCAATATTGCGAAAAAAACTGCACGTCCGAATATTTTTGTGACTCACAGTACAGGTACGATAACTCTTGACGAGCTTTTTCAAGTTCAAACCTGCACGCGTGAATCATCCACTTTTTTGCGATGGTTTTTTTCTTTTTTGCCTTTTGTAATGCTGCTTGTTTGTTTTGGTAATAGTATGCTGTACTTCACAATTGTAGGTGATTCTCTACATCAGACCTTCTTTTCTTTGACCCGGAAACCTATTCCTCCCCTTTTTTTGTCGTTTTTGGTGGTGTTCAAATGCTTTTTTGACCCACAGTGGTTCCATAATATAATAATTGGAATTCATCAAAGCACAATCTTCGGTTTTTGACCGTTCGCCAACACAATGCGCCGTCACGAGTGTGTCATGGTGTGGTTCCTTTAAGAATGTAGTAGAGGATTATAAAATGATATTTTTGAGGAATACTTTTGCAACATTGGAGCTGTGCCAGGATGCATGAGATGACCCCCCGGCAGGGCGCATCCATTTTTAGATTGTGAACCGGCCACGGGACTGCATGAATCATCACCTGTCAGTGGAACAGGGAGGGTGTCGGCGTGCCATGCAGTCAATACCCGTGAAAGTCTATTCGATTTATCAGTGCAAGGCTGGATAAGCCTTCGTGGTGCTTGGAAATCTTTTAAAGCTTAGTCATTAATTTATAGACTTCGTCATAATGTCGGTGATTTAGCATAGAACTCATTTTGAAAGTGTTGACTGTATTTTCCTTCTCATGATTACCGATGTAGCCGTCTTTAACATATTTTTGGGCACATTTGCCGACTGCCAAAAACCTTTTTTTTTTGGGGGGGGGCACCCCCATCCCTTTTTTGGAACGCCTCTGCGTGGGAGAACATTTCAAGTAGGTCACGATGGTTCTGAATAAAGTTTCAATAAATTTGAAGTTTCTCATTAAAAAGAAAAATTATTTTTTTCCTTACATTTTATTCACTGGATTCTCTTCCAGACTTATTATTATTATTCTTTTATTCACTAACTCGCTATAACTAACCATTTATTTTTACAAAATTACTGAAGATTGGAAAGTGCAGCGAACAACACTGATGATAGGATTTCAAACAAACAATCGCCTCCATCAGTCATCTGTGCACGCATCTTTCCTCATTACTATATCATATGTACATAAATATGTTTATTATATGATTCGAAGGCTGATTAAATTTTGCGTCGGTTTACGTCACGATAAAAGATATTTCATAGTACTATATACTGTAAATAGAGGGAATTTTGTAACCCAACATTTTCACCTTGCTTGGCTCTGATATTTTCGCAGTGTTCTTAAACACCGCGAAATACATTTTTTCGGCTCGAAAATACCAAACCTGATCGAGTAAACCAGGAACACAATGAGACCACAATCAGTGTTGTTCCCACTTTTCTAGATTGTACAATTCTCCTCGCTAACACGGTAAAAACAGGTACTGTGTAAAATTACCCCGTAAATGTAAAGTATAGTCCCGGTTTTCGGTATCTCTTTCCAGGAAATATATAGCTTTTCCAAATATTAATTACTGATGATGGCGTTCCAACAGGTAAATAATTTGTCCGGACGTAAAAAGCTCCCCATTCGGATGTCCGGGAGGAAGCTACTTGGGGAGCATCATCATCGGAAAGTTTTAAAAGGAACGGCACAATTAATAGAGGAAGTTGGATTGTAACAAGCTTGAATGGAGTTGGAAGATTAGAGAATCTTAAGAGAGAAATGAAGAGGCTTAACCTAGGAATAGTTAGAATAAGTGAAGTAAGGTGGAAAGAGGAGAATGATTTTTGGTTAGGAGACTTTGGAATAATAAATACAAACGGAATGAAAGGGCAAGCGGGCGTCGGAATTGTTATGAATAAACAAATAGACAGCAATAAAGTTATATATTATAAACAACAGAGTGAAAGGTTAATCTTGATGAAAATCGGTACCAAACCAGTACTCACAACAATAATACAAGTGAAGAGCATTTTTCCAAAGTGGCCTTAGTTAAGTTTCGGCGGGTTTAAGATAGCAACGCAGTCTGGTAGAGAATATTAGGAAGTACCATCCAGTCGTTGGCGGAACCCTCTATCTATATTAAATCTAAAGTTCTATGTGTTTTCAGTTGAAGTTACTTTCCAAAGTGACCTAAGTGCTATTGCAAATGCTGATAACAGTAATACAGTCGCCTATTTATTTTTGTTGTGCGAATGCAGTAGTTTACGCCAAAGTGGCCCACATCAGGGACGTCACAAACTTTGACGGCCTCCCACGGTAGTTATTTTCGTGAGAATCTGCTGTAAACTGCTGAATTTTAAGCTATTTTTCAGTCTTTTCTGAATTCCGTTGAAATTTTAAGATAGTACTCTTGAATGCTTTAGGTCTGGGTAGGCAGTACTGTTCGCTAGAGAGAAATGCGAGTTGAGCGTACTCGCAACTTCGCCCTCAATTTTTCCGGCGAGGTCGTACCCCCTGTGGCTTTGTTTCGGTCCTACGAAGTGTCGCCTAGAAGGTCTAATACGACGAGGAAGCGTCGTCTGCGGATGTTGAACCACATTTATAAGTTACAAGGCACGCACCCAAATGTACCATCGCCGACGAGTCGTTCTGGCCGGCGCACTGAATCAAAGAAATGTTTTCGGACTTGAACCGACGGGCAGATCTGCACCGTACGTCTGTCGTAAATTTCGGTCATCGTCTCCGTAAATAGTCGCGCGAAATAATTGTCCGCTGGAATTCGAAGATAATTCTAAATACTAAGGTAGCCGCGCGGCGTCCGACAGGTTTTCCGTGCTTAAAATTAGTGCCCCCATTAAGATGTTATCAATGGCGAATTAAAATAAGATTCTCGGGATAATTTACGAGTGCACGATACACACGGAAATCGGTACAGAGCATCTTGACGGACGGTTATAGGAATACCTCTATGTTTCGGAGAAAAATGTGTCTGTTCGATATCCTGCTTTGCTGGGTGTCATCGTGGTCATTGTCGCATCCGTCGCCGCTACAAAATTCCGATGGAAGTACCGAACGAAGGGCCGGATTGACCCTATGAGTCCACGGATTAGGACCAAATTGGCACCCTCTGTTCTTAATATTTTGAATGAAACTTCCATTACTTTATCACAATAAATTAAAATTTCAAAATTTGCGGGGGGAAGAAAAAAAAGTATCCAACCGCCATCATTAATGTAATACACGATCATCTGGATAGTTTGTTTTTTTAAAAACCTATTTGTGCAAAGACTAACCAAATAGGTACGTTCCTCAATTTCCCGCAGTTTCCCTTTTCCCATAATTTCCCACAATTTTCCTCGGGTCTTCGCAGTTTCTTTCCATTTTTCGGAATTTTTCTCTATTTTCCGAAATATTTCGCCATTCTTGAATTAGCAGTGGATAGATTGGAGCTATTTTCCTCAATTTTCCGCCATTACCCTTCATTTTTCGATATTTTTTACAGTTTCCCTATTTTACGCAATTACTCGCTATTACCCGCAATTTCCCACAATTTCCCTCAATTTTTCTTCATTTTCTGCAATTTTCATCAACTTTCTCTCATTTTTTTTCGCGTTTTTCTTTATTTTTTATGTTTCTCGCTATTTTCCTCTACATCCGGCAGTTTTTGGCCAATTCTCGCAATTTTTCGCAATTTTCCTCCATTTGTTGCGATTCTGTTTTCCCCGCAATTTCCTTACTTTTTCGCGATTCCTCTTCATTTTCCGAATTTTTTGCTATATTTTGCAATTTTCCGCAATTCTTGTACTATTAACAGTGGATGGATAACCGCTATTTCCTTCCATTTTCCGCAATGTCTCTGAATTTCCAGCAATTTTCCTCCATTTTTCCATGTCCCGAAATTTTTCTCTATTTTTTGCAATTTCTTCTCATTTTTCTCCATTTCTCGCAATTTCTCCCAACCTCCCGTCATTTCCCTCCATTTCCCGCAATTTTTTCTATTTCCCGCAATTACCCTCTTATCCTGCAATTTTTGAATTAACGGTTAATAGATTCATGCAATTTCCCTCAATTTCCCGCAGTGTCTTAATTTCTTGCAACTCCTCTCAGTTTCCCGCAATTTTACTTCATTTTACCGCAATTTTCCTTTATTTTCCTCCACTTCCCATGTAATCCTTACTATTTTCCTCTTCGTGTAATGTCTTGCTATTTCCCGCCGTTTCCCTCCGTTTCTTGTAATTTTCCTCGGTTTTATTTGTCTTGCAATATCTCGCAATTCCCCCCAATTTCCTGTACTTTTGTTTTTGCAATTTCCAGTTATTTTCCACAATTTTCTTCAATTTTTGTAGTTTTTCTTTATTTTTTGTAATTTTTTACAATTTTTTTCTTCCCGCAATTTTTATATGCCCCTCAATATTTTGTAATTTTTACTATTATTTTCATTAATTCTTTGCGATTTTCCTCCATTTCCCGCAATTTTTGCGTTAACAGTGGATAAATTCCCACTATTTTCTCCCGTTTCCCGTAAGGTCTTTCAATTTTTTGCAATTTCAGTCAGCTTTCTGCAATATTCTTCCATTTCTCGCCATTTCTGTTCATTTTCCACAATTTCTTTCCACTTCCCGCCATATTTCTTCATTTTTATCCATTCCCCGCAATTTTTAACAATTTTCCTCTTCCTGCCATTACCGTCCATTTCCCACAATTTTCCTTTATTTCCTTTATAATTATTTTTTCTGTAATTTTCCGCAATTCCATCAATTTTTTCTATTTTTCTCAATTTTTTGCTATTTTTCTCAATATTGTATGCAATTTTTCTCAATATGTATCATGCAATTTCCCTCCAATTCTTGCAATTTTCCTCCATTTTCTGCTGTTTTCCTCCAATTTCCCCTCCGCAATTTCCCTCAATTATTCTAAATTTTCTGCAATTTTTCCCAAATCCCCCCCACAGTATACTCCAATTTTCCTTCATTTTCCACAGTTTCTCTCAACTTTTTTTTCTGCAGTATCCGCAATTTCCCTCATTTTTTTGCAATTTCTCATTATTGCCCGCCATTTTTGCAATTTCCTACCATTTTTCACAGTTTTTCTCAATTTTCCTTTATGATTTGCAATTTTTCTCGCTGTTTCGTAATTTTTTGTAGCTTTTTTTTTGCAATTTTTCTCTTTTTGCTAGTTCTTTCCATTTTTTGCAATTTGTTGCCTTTTTTCGTAATTTTCCTCGTTGTTTTCAATTTTTTCTACAATTTTTCTCTATTTTCCGCATTTTTTTAAACAATTGTCCTCTTCTTGCAATTTCTTTTTCCCGCAATTTTTCTCAATTATTCACCCTACAATATCTCACCATATCCCTTCGTTTCCCTCAATTTATTTCCCGTATTTCCTGCGATTTTCCTCAATTTCTCGCAGTTTTCCTTAGTTTTTCGTTATTATTCTAAGTTTTGTCCATTTTCCGCAATGTTGTACAATTTTTATTTTCTTGCAATTTTTCTTTTATTTTCTTTATTTTTCGCCATTTTCTCAATTTTTCGCAACTTTTTGCCATTTTCCCCGTTTCCCGCTACTTCTAAAAATTTTCCTCTTCTTGCTATAGTTATTATCCGTTTCCCGCTATTTCCTGCATTATTTGCCATTTCCCTCAATTTTTCGCAAAATTTTGCTATTTTACGCAATGTCCCTCAATTGTTATCAATTTTTTGCAATATTCCTAAATTGCCAGCAATTTCCCTCTATTTTACGCAATCTTTGAATTAATAGCGAATAAATTTTCGCTATCTCCCTCCAATTCCCGAAATGTCTTAATTTCTTCCAATTTCATTCGGTTTTCCGCAATTTTCCTCCATTTTTCGCCATATTACGCAATTTTTTCCAATTTTCCTCTTCCCACAATTACCCTCATTTCCCAACTTTTCCCTCCACTCCCTCGTTTTTCTCAATTTTCTGCAATTATTCTCAATTTTCCGCAATTTTTCTCATTTTTTCTCAACCCTTCCGCCTCGCAATATCCCACAATTTCCTGCGGTTTCCCTCACTTCCTCGCTATTTCCAGCAATTGCCCTCTATTAGCCGTAGCTTCTCTCAATGTCATCTCCTGCCATTTTACTTTTCCGACAATTTCCCGCTGTACCACCACTGCTGGGTACGCACCCCTTCCCCCATCTTACGAAGACAGCTCATAAGCACTCCGTGATCACGAATACAGCGAGCGATTTCTCTAAATATTCGTAAATCGAGGCGTTGTACACGAACGGGCCCAGGAGTCCTGGAAACCTTAATTCGACCCTGAAGCGATGGCGTGCAGTTTTGAACGTTCATATAGGAGACAAGGAGGCATACTGTTTTTCGCATTTCCGATCGTCGATCACATTCCGCCGCGGTGATCACAGGCCCGCGAAATGCATACAGCAAGTGCAACTTCATTCCAGTCGAAACAGATGTAATTCGACTTCCGGTATACGTTTAGTACTTCCGTTCGAACTCGTAGGGAGACTCGCGCACTTCTTTTTTTTAGCCTTCGTCTGTCTGACTGTCTGTAGTACACCCTTAAAAATACCTAAAGCGTACAGGTTCCCCGAATTATGACCCTCTACAAAACGTTCTTTTTTTAAGTATTCAAACAGGTGCTATTTGAAATTGGTCTAACTTCAACCGTCAACAGGTAGATGCTGTTTAATTTCGACTCACGTTTTACGCCACACTTAATTCGTCCAAGTTTGAACGTCTTGATCGCTTTCGCTGGGAAGAATGGGGTGTCCGATTCGAAAAATAGAATGGGCTGGTGCGATCTGTTCCGCGGAAGTGTGAATGCCCGTACGAGAAATTTTCTTTCATTTTCTGAGTTTAAGACCGGTACTGACGGACGTACTCCTGTTTTTCGAGTACGAAAAAATGGCCTCTGAATCATAGCCGCGTGCCCCGATTCTATCTTCTTCAATAATAACTTGAAAATTTTGTAGAACTGATGGATGAGAAATTTGAACTGGCAGAAGAGATTCCCAAAAGTCTTTTGTCAGTTTCTTGTCTAACATCCAGCATTGAAATTTTGAACCAGCTGTTGTATGTGTGAATCCGTCTGGATTAGTGTTTTTTCAGTACCAGTGGGACAATATATTCCACTGAATAATACCGCTGGGTCATATTGTCCCGTCTACAAGAGGGGGGGGGGGTTAAGGGTTTAAAGAAATAATTCTAACGAGTTTCGTGTTCTTGGAGCCCTACTGAACAAGTTTCACTACCAATTTGGTTACAAAAATATTTTCCCGTTCTTGGGCGTGAAAGGGTTAAGGTAGCTGACCAAATAGTGGAATGAGTCTTTTATCCTCCTTACGCCACTTATGCCGTTCGCGTTTGGCGTAAACGTTAGTGGAATAGCCCTCCAGTTTCGGGCTTCACACTCACCCCACGATCATCTCATTCACCTGCATTCCGCGATGGCAGCGGCGACGTGTTTTAGATGGAACAATGTTGATTTTTATTACCCCGGTAAACGGGCGAAAATTGGCAGTTAGCAGAAGACGATGGCTGCGTGCTTGCTATTTAATGATTTATCTCAGCAGAGAAGGTGGTACCGGTGTTAATGTGATAATAAGTCTTAGTTTACGCCCTCCGGGTCAACGTACATAAATCAATCAACTTCGTGATGTCATAATGCCTTTATATCGGGAAGAAATAGAGAGGAAGGTAGGGAAAAAAATCATAAACCTTTCCATATTGTCTATCTATCGTTCGTATCGTCTTCGACTATCGCATTTTTTTCTCTTCGCTTCCTCTTCGTGATTTACTCGGCCAAACTAATTTTGCTGAAACTTGTTCCATTCACATCCGCCTCGATCTCTCCCACTCGGCGAGCACACGTAGGAAACCGGTGCGATGATCTTCGACGTCTGCGTCGCAGTCGCTCTCGACATTTCGGGGTAAGTTTGATCGAGCTTCCCGGTTCGCGGGCTCGCGATTAATTGGTCCGAGGGCCAACGTCGCAGATATCGAATGCGGGAATCTGCGATCGTTTCGCGTATCCACGTACTGGTAATATCGACCGGCGATCGACTCGATAATCGGTGATCGGATCGGTGCCGTTAAGCCCGCGTTAACGATGTGCACGACACTCGGTGCTGTTCGGCCGCGGATATGGCGATCGGCGGCCCCGGCCAAAGCGAGCCGACGTCATGTTTGAAACCGACCTGCCGACCGTTTCCACGAACGCACGTAAACCACAGCACAAGTGCCAAGGCTTGCCATTGCCCGGGCCATTAAGGTGATCGTAAATAACGCGATTCCAGCCGGCTGCTGGACACGGGAGTAATTGCATGTTGAAAGGCGTCCGCGTCCGTGTCCCGTCCGCGCACATGCGAAAAAAGGAACGCTCGATTCTCGCGGCGACTGGCTTCGGCTTTCGTTCGACACAGTTCGGGGCAGATGTGAGAATGCTGAGAATATTCTCGCGCGGGGTCAACGTACCGCAGGCACGAGTGGAAGTTCGATTTCAAGCTAAGGATATCCTCAGTCAGCCTGCAGGCTCATTTAAGTTAGAGCGGTATGTTCAGTCTGTCCGGAGTGTTAATGTCCCCAGGAACTCAGGGACAGGGACTGAGTATGAGGAAGCCCGACCGTGAGCCTTCGATGAACGTGTGTACGAAAATTCGGCAAGATTTGTGGACAATTGGGGCCACTTTGGAAAAATGATGAAACAGTGGCGAGCAAAATTTCGAAGAAAAGAAGAACTCAAAATACGGGAAAATTGACAGAATGGGTAAAATTATTGAAAATATCGTCGGCTTCGTGGCAAAGATCACCAAGTCTTATGTAAAATCGTAGGACTTGGTGAGTTTTGCCACGAAACCGACGATATGAAAACTTCAAACAGCTGGATCTCAATAACGGCTGCAGATGTCGCCTTGAAATTGTCACCACTTGTAATACTTCATACAAGGAATACGAACAGCCAATAACCTCAAAAAAGGTTTCTGTGCTCGAACGCCCTTCTTGTCCTCACTGACTTAATTTAACTTTCAGTTGGGGGGGGGGGGGTGGAGAAGAAAAATTTGCCGATCAATATTTTTTGAAAACTAAAAGTTCGTCGACAACTTTTTTTTTTTAAATTAAAAATTTGCCGATCTTTTAATCGAAATATTTTTTAATTGAAAAGAAAAATAACCAAAGAAACATTCATAAAAAAAGAAAAATGAAAATGAACAGTTTCAAAATTTGCCGACTGTCAAATTATTGGGGGGGGGATCTCAACTCCCCGTCCCCCCACCCTCCTATAGTTTCGCTACTGGCCAGATTCGTAGAAGATTGGGCCACCTTAGAAAAATGAAAAGGGGTAGCCAAAATTTTGAAGAAAAGAAATTCAAAATACAAGAAAAATTGACAGAATTGAAAATCGAACTTAATTTGATACCAGAAGTATACAAATCGATTCTTATTCTAAAATTTAGTCATGCCAAAATTTTGATACAATATCAAAATTTCGATATTTAGAAATACCAATATCGATATTAAAATGAGAAATGTTGATATTATTGATATCAACATTTTCCAATATCGTCATAACTTGAGAGCAATTATTATGATATGCAAAATATCGATAAAATATCGAAATATGAATAATCAGAAATATTGAACCACTATTGATATTAGAATGAGAAATATCGATAGATACTATCGATATCAAAAATTTTTTAATATTGCCATCACTATTGAAGTTCAGGTAGTTTCATGAATACACCTTGGAAAATCAATCAAAGAGTTATAGCCAAAATGTTGAAGAAAAAAAATCAAATTTAAAAAAGTTGATACAAATGAAAGTTTAACTTGATTTGATATTACGAATATTCATTAAATTCGATATTAATGTCTGCGGAGCTCTGTGCGGTTAAATTTTGACATGTATTCGCGTGTTTCCACGCCACTGAGGGGGTCACAAAATCCCGGGCCCCCTGTTGGCCCCTAACTTTTTTTCAACTGAAACTTTTTGGAATAACTTCTTCACACTGTATGTTAAAATTTGGTGGCGGTAATAAACTGTCTCCCTTCAGAAATTATTAAGGAAAAAATCTGAAATTTCCAAATCGAGCTTAGAATGCCTTCTATATATTTAATTGCGTATTAGAAGAAATAAGTATTTAGAAAACTGGAATGGGAAAATATGGGAATACAGATAAATGGGGAAAAACTGAACCATCTAAGATTCGCGGACGATGTTGTACTGATACACGAGGATATAAAGCTACTACAGGAAATGGGAGAAAATTGACAAAGGTAAGTGCAGAAGCGGGTTCAGAAATGAATACAAGTGAAACAAAACTATTATCCAATATGGAAGGGGAATGTATACCACAATACATGGAACTGAAATAGAAAAAATCTCCGAATTGGACTATTTGGGACAGATACAATCGTTTGAAGACAGAACAAATAGAGAGATAACTAAAAGAATAAATAAAGCATGGACAAGCTACTGGACTTTAAAAAATATGTATAAAGGTACAATGAAGATTGAAACGAAGACGAAAATATTGAAAAGATGCACTCTACCAGTCCTCACCTATGGAGCCTCAAACGTGGGCCCTAATGAAGAAGCAAATGAAAAGATTAACTACCACTGTGAGAACAGGAACAAAATTAAGGGGGAGCACGGGAGGACAGCTTCCCCAAGCCTCCGCTGGAGTTGAGGAATTTTAGTAGTTGGATCAAAGGTTGGGAAAATTCAACAAGTCAAAAGAGATTTCGAGCCCCCTCCCCCTCCCTAAATCACGCAAGCCAACTCACTTTAGCCCAAGGTCTAGATGAGCCGCAAAGTGGGTCAGCTAGTACAGTATATGGCATGAGCATGCACAAAATGTGCGAACTTCAGCGCGCGCTGACGGTGTTCTTTTCAACTCTACGAAAATTTTGCAAGAAACTTTTTTATGTTGACTTCAATAAGGAACAACTTTTGTTTGAAATTTTTTTTCATAAAACGTTTTCTACGCGTGATATTTAAGTGAATTTCGGGGTCGTTGAAGCTCCACAGGTATAGCTCCACCGAGATCGCTGTGGACTTTCGATATGTTAATGAAGGAGCCATTTTGGAGACACTCCAAAAAAATCTTTGATATTATCTATGTCCATTTTCTGACATTTTTTGTCTAATTTTTCTGGACTATCATTCGATATCCGTATATGGTATTTTACGACAGTTTTATTCATCAACTTCAGCCCCTGGTGCCACAATCTCCAATTTTGGGTCAAATTAAGGCCGAAAATGAGAGCTTGGCAGCTTCAAGCCCTCCAGAGTTGATATATTCATTTAGTTATTTATCCTCGCAAGAAGCACCAGACTCCCATTAACACAGCTCGAGTGAAACGCAAGTAAATACAATCTTATGTATGTGATACCGGGAAGGTCGGAGAAAGAAATACTGGAAAAATCGCCAGGACTGGAAATTTGTGATGACAAGAAAGTAATTGCGGGTAGAACTGGCATCAGTGCTATTGTCTGCATTTCGTTGAATGAAGGCCCCCCAATAACATTTCGCCCCGGCCTCTGTTACATTATTGAATTTTACTTCTTTTGGATTCTCGTTTCCGGACTGCAGGAACCAATTTTTTTAGTAAAATTAGGCATTAATTTTGCCACCTATATTTTCATTGCACGGTTGAGAAGTTGAGAAAAAACTGAAGAAGGGGTACTTATCGCATCATGAAGGGATTTCACGTGACCTTTGGTCGTAGCAAAATAGTGATTGAAATATTCCCCAGGGCTGCAACAACAGATATGCCCAACAGCACCTTTTGAACCCAAAAATGCAGGCTACAGTCAACCTATAACTCGATTATCTCATCTATCGGCTCGCACGAACTCACAGCGTAGATCCACGCAGAACAGACCAGAGGCCATCAACGTTGGCGTAAACGGTTCACCCATGCTCGACACAAAACTAATAAGCTAATTTAGGCATCCGACCGATTATTTATCTAATTTTTTTCTTCTTCGTGAAGGGACGGTGCCACTCTCCGGGTAATTACGAAGCGATGCCGCAGGGCGGCCACTTAATAATATCCTGTTTCCAGTCGGCTGCCTGTCGCTGTTGCTTGCAATGGATCCGATTTCCGGATTGTAGCAGCACGATGACAATAAAACGAGCGTATAAACGTCAATTTTGTTATGTTTTACTTGTTGGTGCCTCGGCCCAGTGTTCACGAGTGAGTACTTTCGGTAATATATTGGCCGGGGCACGATGGGACGCGGTGGCTGACGGGGCTGAGTTCGTTAACTGGAGCCCAAGATTTCCGATGCGTATTTTAGCACCGGAAGCTATAGGTGGCTACTGGGATCGAACTCACCCGTCGAACGCCGGTCTGGAGTACCCGGTGTCCCGGGTTCCTGGAGAGCTGGCTAAGGAAGACGAATGACGCATAATTGATCGAAAGTCCGTTTTCTCTGCTCGTGTTCCGGAATTACAACAATCGAGTGTTGCCATTTTATGAGAGATACAAAAGAAAGGAAAGTAAAAGACAGTGAAAAAGAAGGAACAAACAGCCACAGAGAATTAGGACAGAGGGTAAGATGAGGCATATTTGTTCAGGAAGAACAGGATTTGTTCCGGGGAAAGGGAGGAATTGCCTTCCTTATCACCGTTCCGCCACTGCTCGAGATCACTTCAGCCATCGGCCAGGGCAAACAAACATTGTTTTTAAATTCGAGTTCATGAATTCTATTCTTACCGTTTGTTACATTCGTACAGAAGTGAAGTCTGAAAAGGACAAGAACTACTTTTGTAAGCCCGCTTTTTGGCCCAACTTCCGCATTCATTGCAAATACGAATGCGATAAACTCGGATAGGCTTTCAAATTGTTTTAAATAGCTTGTTCTTCACTTAGTTATGAGCAGAGCAAGTAGAAACGTATTTTTGTATATTTTCCTATTGATATTCTTGGGAAACTCATAAAATCTCTCGACAAGTTAGGTATTTAGTGCGAATATAGAATGGAAGTTCTGAGCAGAGAGATTGGAGGCTGGAGATTGGGCGGGTAGTGAATGCGCCAGTTGCTAACCGTAGTCCTGTCGATTGTATTGTTTGTAGTTGTAAGCATTTTTGTGGGGCTGATTGGTATAAGGTTGCACCGTTTTCAAGTTTGGATCGCACAATTACGCGGTAAAGTGTTAGAAGTGTTTTTGTGTTAGGCCCGAAATGTTTGTTTTTAAGTATTTTAAGCAAGTTGAGAGATGTTATGCAAGAAGTTTATTTTGTATTTAATTTGAGTGAACAAGTTCAATTTTGGGTCAAATGTGAGGCCCAGGAATTTATATGAGGTGAATTGTTTAAGGAGGGAGTTATTTAAGGTGAGGTGGGTAAAAGGATGAGGGTTTCGTTGTCGAGAGAAGATCATGTATGTAGTTTTGGAATCAGAAAACTGCAGGCCAGTTTTCGCACTCCATTCAGCAAGGTTGTCTTGGCAAAGTTGCAGAAGGTTTTGAGTCATTGTAGGGTTGCTTGTTCGTACTACGATGTTGAAGTCGTCTGCAAATAATCAATAGGTCACTGGGGCTGGGATGCATTTGGTTATGTCGTCTATTGCTAATAAAAAAACAATAGATATACGCTCAGGGCGCTACCCGGTGGAACTCCATTTTGGATGGTGTGTTCAGATGATACCTAGCTTGTTTCCGATACGCGTCTGGATTTTTTGACCTTGTAGAAAGTTGTTAATGAAGACCGTTAGTCTACCTTTGAGGCCAACTTGAACGAGTTTTCTCAGAATTCCATACTTCCACGTAGTATCGTATGCGTTTGGCAGATCAAAGAATACCGAGAAGAGTGCTTGATACGTTTTGAATGCTGTCTCTGTATTTCATTCTCCAGATCTATTAGGTGATCATAAGTTGACTGGTGTTTACGAAAACCAGCTTGTAGTAGCGATAATATATGGTTTTTTTCTAGGTAGTGAAGTAAGCGAAAGGCAACCATTTTTTCCATCAGCTTGCAGGAGACACGTATTAGGGAAATTGGTCTGAAGTTATTTTTATTGAGACGGTCTTTGTTCGGTTCTGGTATAGGTATATGGCTCTTGCCTTTATCCATAAATCAGGGAAGCTTAGATTCTTATTGAGTTCAGTTTTCAATGTTGTGAAATTTTTTTCAACATTTTCGTCATAATTCTTCAGTCATTTTTTCGAGAGATGATACATTTTCCTATGTATCCAACTAAATTTTCCTTAACAAACTAGTTTTTTCTGTGTCCCCCCACCCCCCTCAAAAACTCTAGTATCGGTTCATGGACGTTTCGGCGCGACCAAATCGGCGCCATCTCTTCGGCACTGACATATTCTTTCGGCGCGAGGACTTTTCAGCATCAAATAATCTTGGGACGTTTCGGCACGAGAAGAGATGAAATAAAATTGCTATTAACGTTTTAGGCCTCCTGTTTGTGACCCTCGCTGCGTACAAGATCTGCAAAACTGTCAACAACTGATGAACTGAATCATTCGTGTACAGACATGTGACAAGATAACAACGCTTATTCAACGCCTTCCTGTCACAAAAATGAGAGATGAGTCAGTATGGAAAGTGCAGTGATACTGCTAAGTAGAACATCGAAAATTCTACATACATAATATGTATTTGTGAGAATGTCGATCGAGAGTAAACGTGGGCGCAAAAAGTTGTCGGTCGATGGATTTTTGTATGCATTTGATAAATACAGTATTACATCCGTAGACACAGAGTGTGAGTTGTGCACAGTAATGACAGAGCATAAATTTGCAGCTTCTCGTGGTAAACGACTAACGAAAATACAACATGTAACAACTATGTTTTTCTTTTCGCGCCAAAAAGTCCCGAAAAGTTATCGAGTCGAAACGGATTTGCGCCTTCAAGTACCCCGCGCCAAAACGGTCGCGCCGCAATGACCGGACCCTGATCGACTCCATTTCGACGAACTTTTGTGAAGACCTCAGTTAGATGTCATATTCCAGTCAACTCAAAATCGACGGTCGACATGATTTAACAGGGTTATGACAGCCCTGGCTCGGAAACTAAAAATGACTCTTATGTATGTGACGTCAATGTATGATACATAATGTATCATACATTATACGGGTTGATGTTCAATCCCTGCCCTTCCCTATCTTTCCACAATGTACTTATGTAATCTAGAGTGCTTTAGAAGAAACTGCAGCTTTGCATACGTCGCATAAAAACCTGGTTGAAGGTTGAACAAATTCAGTTGTTGCAAAAATACAATTCAATGCGAGACTCTGGAACAGGGAGAACAACAGAGGGGAAATCGTTAGCAAATACGCAAAATTCAGTATACTCGTAATATGGTACGTGCTTGCTGTTAACGAACGGAAAGGAAGGATCTGGAAATGCATCGAATAAAATTCTACAACTTTTGTAGATAAAATATTTCGAGAATAATAGGATCTGGATGTTTTCTGTAAGCACCGGCTCGCATCGAAAAACCCGAGCAGATAAGACGGCATTGAATACAGCTTGGGCAGGCAAGGACTCGAGAAAGTGACTCATAGGCTTTTGAAGCATCGTTGAGTGTGAGTGTTCGTGCGGAGTAGCTGGCAGATTGGTCATATTAATGTATTTCGGTTTGGTTGTGGTTTCAGAGCACTGACTTGGAACTGTGTACATGATCGGTTTTGGAATCGTAATTTCTCTGTTTTGCGTCGCGTATAAATTCTCGGTTTGGGATCGCGTATAATTTCTCGGCTTCGGAATCGTGTGTAAATTCTATCATAATCTCGGCAGTTGATTAATCCAACTCGCAACTGCAAAATAGGTAAGTCGGCATAGCCGTTTTGGTACACGCATATGTAAGTACATATGTAAGAATTACCTGAATTACTCGCGACTTCGTCGATGGTGCATAATAGTTATGTATAAAATCATCATTCTTTCATCGGTACTTGAGCTGCGTGAACACAGTATTGCCAGATCTGGTCCTTCTTAATATCCGGGCTTTTCCTGGTCCCTTTCGAATTATCCGAGCATTTTCGTGTCCTTTTCGAAATTTAAGCAATAAAATGCCAATTTTATTGAAATACCTTGTCTGAATCAAGTTTTTAAGTTTGAAATTGTGATCTGTTTCAAGAAAGAGGCCCTTAGTGGCATCGGAATGTTCTAAGAAAAGGGCCCTTATGGTACTGGACTAAGGGCCCTTTCCTTAGAACATTTCGATGCCACTAAGGGCCTTTCCTGATTGATTTTTTCACACAAAATAGACAAAGGCGCTACTACAAACGTTTTGTCAAGAGAGTTATCTTCTTCTTTTTTAAGCAGTGTTTTTAAACTTCTCGGTGTCGGTAACAAAGCCTCCAATTTTGACACTCGGTGCTTGAGACTTTCTCAGATGCGTGACACGTGGTGATAAATTTAAAATCGGAATTATATTGTGAAGTAAATTCTTTTTCCAAATTTCACGAGTCGCCTCTTCTCCTTGCCACGTATATTACATGCACCTAATTCAAGGAAGAAATTGCGAATTAATAATGAAGATATAGAAGAAAAAATTAAAGTAATTATAAATTATGGGAATATAAATCGAATGCATCATATTCTTTACAAATATCCAATAATAATGACAGGGGAGAAACTATAGGGAGTGTGGGGGTTGCCCCCCCCCCAATAATTTGTCAGTCATTAAAGTTTTGTCGGCGAATTCTTAGTTTTTAGAAAATATTTGGCGACAAATTTTTCTGCTCCACCTTTCCAAACTGGAGGTCAAATTTCGCTTCTGAAAATGGAGTACCCTGGACTCCTGTCAGAGGCTAGTCAGTCAAAAGTCAAAGGTTTCAAGCTAAGTATCGAATGTTATTTGAGAGGTTGAAACATAGCTGAAATGTGGAAGACATTTCAAAAATCTGAAAGTCGGTAGCAAACATTGAATTTCGGATTTCAATGACTATTCTGTTTTTACTAGATTCTTTGTTTGACCTAGAGCTTGAAATTTGAGAAAGTTGAACAATTTATTAAAATCTACCCCCTCAAAAACTTGTGTGACCCTTCAAAAAACTCGTCGTGAGATGCAGATGCTTGTACTTCTGGTAATATTAGAATATCTTGATTAATTTGGGACGTGGCTTAAGAAAAAGGACCTAAAAACGCTCTTATCGAAAATTTGATTGGCTGATAACTGGCTATTGGCTGGCCGACTCAGGTCAGCCTGCTATCGGCTATTAGCTGGAACCCATTGGCTACCGTCAGCTATCGGCCATTGGCTATTAGCTATCGGCTGGCTGGAAAGCCCTGAGCAAAAGACTTGTTTTCCAATGTCACAGGCTGAATCCGATAGCAAATGCTCTATTGTTTAATTTACGGACTCTCGTCCTGGTGAATATAGGAAGGGAAATTTAGTCTGGAACAAAAGTCAAGACTCCATGTGTTTTTTCCAGAAAAACGAAGGGGAGCTGGAACAAACATCTGGTCCTTTCCAAAAATGTCTGATCCTTTTCTGGGCTTTTTGGGGGAAAAGTGTCTGGTCCTTTTTATTCATTTCTGGTCCTAACTCTCTGAAAAATCTGGTACACTTTCGCGGTCCCAATCTGGTAACACTGTAAACGTTCAGATTGTATTTTACTTTCAAAAGAAGAGGAACTTCGTATATTGACGGGAGGGTAGAAGCGGGAGTAAAAATTGACAAATCTTCAACATTCATATCAGATAACATTCGCAAGATAACTCTGTCAAAACTGACACCACACAAGGGCGGAAATGACTCCGTTATTTTGGGGAGGGGGTTAAATTTCTTTCCCGTTCTGCTTGACCCTTTACACCCTTCCCTCGTTATTTGCCTCTAAAAACTCCTGAGAAAACCCTACTTTCTTGCTAAGAGGTGCCCAGACCCCCAGGCCTCCCTTATACACGTTCTTGACCCAATATCTATAAAATTTTGTGCGTGCATATAATCTCGAAGTTTCCGACTTTCAAATTTTGGGTCACCCGTTTACTATATGTGTACGACCAAGCATAAAGGGACCATATTGTCGGTATGGAGTTAGGACCAGTTCCAGAAACTACATTAAATTCCCAACAAAATGAGCCATAGTGGAGGTCAGTAGCTGGCGATTTCACTTTTCCAGAGAACTTTGAAAATGAAATTCCAAAAAACGTGCTTTTCAGAAAAAAGCGTTTAAAGTTTAAATCAAAGAAAAATTGAAGAAAAAAAAACATGAAAAAGTGAAAAAGTAAACTGGTCACTTTGTTCGTTTGAAAATGACTAAATAGAATTACTCCAGTGTATTATTGAAAAATTCCACCCGCTTCAGCTGGAGAAATCCATTACCGACAAGATGGTCCCTTTTCAAAAATATTCAATTTCGAATTGTTTTTCGGCCCTACTTCACACAAAATAAGAATGATAGGCATGTATGAAACAGATTTTATTATTCCGAAAAGGTAAAAAAATTAAACGTTGATTATTCTGTAAGTAAAACAAAAAAGAAGTATTATCAAAAAAAAAAAAAAACACAAACTATTCTTAGTATAACATTTTTTTCCACAAATGATATTTCAAGAATTTTTTCGGTACAATGTTCGATTCACCAAATTTTTCGGATGATTTTTAGGCCGAAAAAAGCGGAAAAAATTTTCAACCGACAACATAGTCCCTTTCTCATTTTTTATGCTATCAGAAACACTCGAAATCCCATTTTCGGTAATTTTGACCCCACGCTCGAAAAATGGCTATATCTTGAAAACTAAAATCGACAACATGGTCCCTTTATGCTTGGACGTACACATATGCATATATTACAGTGGAGTAAAAAGGGCGAATTTTTTTCCGTGATTTTTTCGACAGCTAGAGCAAATTTTTGCCTGTTGGCCCAGAAACAATGCGGGCAAAATTCGAGGGAAAAATATTGAAATTTTTCTTAAACAATGTTCATTTAAAAAATTTACGGTCCAAAATTTCACCTATAAGAAATGAAGTGCCCCTGTCTCCTTTTGGAGAATCCATTTTGTTGGAATCTCCCCTTCCCAGGTTGAGTCTAATAAGAAAGAATAAAGTTACTACTAAATTTTACATCGATAGTCTAGTCTAGTGGAACGTATGGCGATACACGCATGCCAAAGTGGTTCCTGAGACACCGCACCCCCGTCCTCGGAAACTACCCTTTCGGGTATCGCATCAGTGGCCAGAGGGACTACATCGATAGAATAACGAACACATGAGCCAAGGCTCCCTCCCTCTGACTCTGACCAAATTACAGTCATTAATTCAAGATGGTTCTATCTTGAATGAATGAATGTAAATTGTTCCGAGACCCTTTTTGTTGGCACGCAGAGGGGCCGGATCCGAATATTGCTGACCCCTCCCCCCGCATCGTTAGTAGGTACAGGATTTTTCTAAATTGAAGAATTTGAACTTTTGATGCTTGTAGAAGTCGAGTAAAAAATTAAATAATTAAAATGAGGAATTTTTAGGGAAGGGGGCTTTATGTTGCAGCTCATTTTCATTATGTATTATCGGTAGGAGTAATCTTTTCAATTATATCAAGATTAATTTTTTGATTTCCTTTAATAATGAATTTTAATTTAAATAATAATAATCGATTAATAATTATCAATTAATATTTTTACTTCAATCACCTAATTTAACATTTCCTATCGATCTGGAAATGTCTTGCTAGAACCTACCTGGGGGACGACAAAATGAGTCCACCAAAAGGAAATAGAGACATTAGTTTAAGATTAAAGTTGTACAGGAAAAATTTCAATAGTTTTGCTCCAAGTTTGCGCGAATTGTTCTGAGGTAATGAGGGAACAAAACTGTCCTACCCTTCGACTAGAATTTGAGAAATTTTAAGGGAAAAATGGCTTTACTTTTTGCCTTTTTGGAACCTTTGATTCTCTAATTTTCCATCTGCAGATAGTAGTCTAATGACTGATTGGTACATTTTTCTTTTTACAAAGAATCCCAAACATTGTAGATGGATTTCATCTTTTTGCCCTCAATTACGAATATATCCCTCGGAATTTGAGAAATTAAAAAAAAAATTGCGCCTTTTGCCTTTGAAAATTTTGCATCTCCTATTTACCATTTAAAGGTCTGGTTCGGCTGAATGAGTGGTACATTTTTTCTCAAAAATTTCGAACTTTAGATGCATCCTAGCATTATGCTTTCAATATAGGAATATTCTCTCCAAATTAGAAAAATGGCTGTGGCTTTCGACTTGAACATTTTGAATGGCGTTGCTTTTTGCCTCAGAAAATTTTTGGATCTCCCATTAAACATGTAATTGTAAAGATTGATTTTTTTTTTAGAAAATTTTAAACCTTAGATACGTTTTATTATTTTATACTCAATTATGAATGTACTCTCCAAATTTAAGAAATTTTAGAGAGAACATGGCTACGCCTTTTGGTTTCAATTCTAAGCCAACGATTTGCCATAAGCATGCATAAGCTAATTGAGTAAGAAGTTTACTTTTTTTTTCTCCTTGAAAATTCTACATTTGTAAATAAATCTAGTAGTTGGGCCTTCGCTTAGGTAGATATCTTCTAAATTTGAGAAACTTGAAGAAAAATGGTATCGCCTTTTGACATGAACACTTTAAATTTCGTCGCTTTTTGCATTTGACAAGTTTATGGGCCTCCTGTATTTAACATGTAAATAGAGACTCAAAAATGGTTACCTGTTTTTGTAATTTTCAGATTTGAAGCGCATTTCATCAATTTGCCTTCAGTTAGGAAAATACTTTAGAAGTATGAAAAAATTTTAACGGAAAATGGCGTTACCTTTTGCTTTGACTACTTTTGGGTCTCCCATTTATACATGAATGTCTAGTTTAACTGAATGAGTGGTGCATTGTCTTTCGAAAATTTCAAATATCAAAATCAACTCATCATTTTTCTATCAATTTACCGTCCAAATTTGAGACATTTTAAAGAGTGGTGGCACCTTTTGTCTTTGAAATTTTAAATTAACTACGTATTTACTATAGGTATGCATTGGCTGATTGAATGGAAGGTACTTTATCTTTTTTATATTCCAATCTTTAGAAGTCCTTAGTTATTTTACCCTCGACTAGGAATGTACCCTTTGACTTTGAAAAATCTTAATGTGAAGTAGCTTCGGATTTTGATGTGAATGTTTTGAATGGCGTCCCCTTTTGCCTTTGAAAATTCGGAATCTCTTACTTAACCCGGGAGAACACGCGCTATGAGCATTTTTCTCACAGTATTCATTCAGTGACAGGGGAACATAGTCTTAAAGTGGGGATATTGCGACGCGACTCTGTATAGCTTCCTTCTATGACATGTCCTAACTTGTCATGTGCTTTTAGTGGGAGTCAGTTGTACTTTGGCCGCTGTATAGAGATGATACTTTGTGAAAAAAGAATTTGTGAGCAAAATTTTCACTGTGCGTGCAATCAAGATTGTGGTAAAAGTAAGTGTGAGAACTTTTCTCATCGTGCGTGATCAAAGTTTCGTAAGTAGAGACAGGGACGTACCGATAGGGAGCAGGGGGGCAATTTACCCTCCCCCCCTCGTAGGAAATTTTCACTCAGCAGTTGGGAAAATTTACCATTCTAGTCAGGCGAGTTGAGAAAATCCAACAAGGTACAAATTAGAAGTTTTTTTTTTCTGCTTTGATACTTGGGAATTGAGTTGAAAAGTTGGAAAAACCCAACAAGTCAAAAGGTTTTTCTTCTTTTGCATTGATGCTTTGAGATTTTGAGTTGAGTCAGTTAAAAAAATACAACAGGTCAAAAGTTTTTTGTTTTTTTTGCTTTGATACTTGAGAATTCTGAGTTGAGTCAGTTTTGGAACTTTCACAATTTTTTACCCCCCCCCCCCCCCAGGCAAAACTCTTTGGTACGCCCTGAGTAGAGAAATGATAATTATATTGTTGTTGGTCCCTCACTGTGTTTTTCGGAATCATAAACATTGGTCTGATAAATGCTCAAATAATGTTTTATAAAAACACGGGCAAAGCGATGGCACGAAGAAATTTTTTTTTGAAAAATCTTGCGTTGGAACTCATGAAACTTCAATTTCTGAAACGGGCTGAAGACAATAGATATTATCCCTTGAGCTACAGACGATGACTACAAGAATAAGTGAAGGTCAAGAGGTGAGGAGAGACATTGCAGGAGGATTTTGTGCCAAATGCCCTTGTAGAAAAAGAATAGAAAAACTAAAAAATGTTGCAAGAAGTGTGACAAAGCAATTTGTAATGAACACATTGTTTTTCTTTGTGAAAAATGATTAGAAGACGAAATATAGGCCTAATGTAATATTGGTCATGTAAATGTAAAAATTTAATATATCATATTTGCAGTTCGTTTTGTCATTTGTAAAGCTACTTCACTACTTAAAGTTGTTATGTTCCATTCAAAATACATAATGTGAGAAAAATGCTCATTGCGCGCGTGCATCTGTGTAAGTATTTTTGACGCGTGTTATGTCGGGTTAACATGCAAAGTATTGGACTTTTTTTCGAATTCCAAAATTTATTCGCACTTCATTATTTTTCTTATTTTTCTCTCGGTTAGGAATATACTCTACAAATTTGAAAAATGTTGAAGAAGAAAAGGCGTCGTTTTTTGACTTCTAAATTTTGGGCTAACCATTTGCCATACACCATGTAAGTTGCCTGAATGAAAGACTCATCCAATCCTTTCATTGTTTCTGATGTTGCGATTACTCAGATTGGTTGAAAATGACAAAACAAAACGCCAACGGAGACAACTACCTCTGAGATCATACTTGATCAAGATCCTGTCTATTTTTATGAACGTAGAATTTCTCAGTTACCTATTATTCTCAATTTTACCACATTCAAATTTTCCATAGCTATTTTCCTGTAATGATTTTCTTTCAGCATCTCAGGCCAGCTCAAAGATCAAAATTTTGAAATAATCAACGATTATTTTTTGTTATTCTCATAAGTTTTGCCATATTCCCATTTTCTTTAACCGGTTTCCGCTAATGTATCATTTGTCAACTGGTGATTGATTTCTAACCTCCAGACTTCACTATTTCACCATAGCCTCACAGTCCTCAGAATTTTTCGTTTGCGAATTAGAACAGTCTTAGTACAAGCGAATTGCTCACATCTAAGGTCTATTCTATGTACTTAGGACCAGGGATGATAAGCCAAGCAATAAAGTTTATACTTATGGCTCTTGCTTATGACCTTGAAATGTGGCTGATGTTTATAGTTTATAGCTTTTATGAGGTGACTGGCTTAAGCTTATGGCTTATAGCTTAAACATATGGTTTATAAAAAATCTTCATTTGAAATGTCTTCAATCTCGACTCTTCTCGAAATATTTTCCCCCCTCAGATTTGAGAAACAAAACAAAAAAAAAAAATGGAAATTGGAAACTAGTGAAAAACAAAATATTAATATTGTTCTCTGATGTTAGAAAATGAAAAAATATCGTAAGTCTGCTGAAAGAAATATGGCTTATGCTTAAGGCATATATATAGCTTACAGCACATTTGGATTAAACTTATAGCTGACTTAATTGCCTTCAGCTTATGGCCTAAATCTTATAGCTAATGGCTGACTTATCATCCCTGCTTAGGACTATTACTACATTTGATCAATTCTCTTTGAAAATGGGAAAGTTCCTCCACAATAACATGGATGGATATGGATATACGACTTCAAGGTACTTTATCATATTATGTTAACCGTTCTAGAGTGTATCATCATTAATCTCTTCCGAATATTGATTCACGAAATCATAGAGGACCGAACCCAAATGTAATTTCCCGTGTATATCGTCACGAAATATAGAAAACTAGATGATTTACCGGGTTTCAATTTTGCTTATGGGTCTTCCGACAGAAACTGCCTTTCAAGTTACTCATAAGAATCGAGGAAGTTGAATAGAAACGTACAGGTTGCTCGTTCTCCTGTACTCTGTTTGTGCAGCAGCGAATCAAATCTCGATTAGAATATACAAATGAGCAAATATGTAGTTCTTCAGCGAGTTGAGTATAGGTATTCGACAGGCACCTATGACCACGGACAATAAAAAATCGGCAATTAAAAAATCGTAAATACCGGCACGATAACGCCGACGACGATTGCGAGCAACACACCGAAATGAAAAAACAATAAATTCGCGAACTCAAATCAGTGAACCTGCATGTACGATAGTAAATTTTGCTGCCGCTCAGAAGATTTAATCTGCTTCACGAAGCCTATAACAAGCGGGGTTGGACATGCTCTGGAAAACGACCCCGGGAATTTCGCTTCTCTCAGCCCAAATGCGGTTAAAATGTTAACCTTTCCTCTCAAATTTGGAAAAACCTCAAAATTTATAATTTGACTCTCGAGTGGGAGAAAATGAACATTTCTTAGAAAATCCCGTAAAATATCAATATAGTGGACTTTTAAGTCGCTCATTTCAAAAATGTTATCGAGTTTTTACCAGGCCCAGATTTGTACTCCATAATTACCTTGCACTCGAAATTTAAAAAAATGTACGTGACTTGGGTTGGATTCAGGATTTTGGGGCACCGAGACCCAAACTCGGTGAAGCCCCCTTCCTCACTTTTTAGCGGTGATAATTTTCTAGGGGGTGGAGCTCTGTGTTGATGAGGGCCCCAGGACCATCATAACCTACTAAATTATACCAATATTGGTTCTTGACAAAGTCCCCCTCCTCCTCTCCTCTAACTGCCACAGTCTTCATTTCAGGCTGAAATCGACGTCTAGAACGAGTTCAGCAACTTCCAAAATCTATAAAATGATACATTACTTTTGTTAGCATTTTCCGCCCCCCCCCCAACATTGATGCCTTAATTTTGAATTTCGCATCAACGTAATTTTAGAATTTATTGAATTCAGGGATCCCAAAACGCGTACAGTTGATACGCCACTTCCTCGAACTCAACTTCTGAAGTTAGGAATACTTGAGAGGAACACACAACTTCCTTTACGCATTGAGGTGGTAGTCGTTTTCTCGTGGTGATCTTTTTTTTTTCCTGAATTTTTTCTGATTCTTCTCCTAAATTGATTGCAATAAAAACGAATCAAATCAAGTCGAAAAAAAAGAGAAAAAAACTACAAAGTTTCCTGTCGATTGGATTAGGGGAATCCGTGCCAGAGGTTCCCTTTCTTTCTTGTGGTACTCTTACCAGCGAGCACAAGGTGAAGTTTTTGACACACGTGCATGTAGCAAAATTTTGGAATCTCGGATGTACGGTCCGAATATTCACCAGGACCGAAGACAGTATAAATTAAACAACAGAACATTTGCTATCGGATTCAGCTTGTGACGTTGGAAGATAAAGTCTTTTGCTTTTCAACTTTTAGATTTTAATAAAATGTTCAACATTCTCAAATTCCAGGCTGTAGGTCAAACAGAGAATCTAGTAACAACCGATTTCGGGCTGCTCAAAGGGGTGGCGCGCTGTAGTCGTTTACGAACGATTGAGTGAGTGAGTGAATGATGAGTGAGTGAGTGAGTGAGTGAATGATGAGTGAGTGAGTGAGTGAGTGAGTGAATCACCGAGTCATTGTGTAAGTGACTAAACAACTGTACGAATAACTGAATAAGTCAGCGAGTGACAGAGTGAATCAATAAATAAGTAAGTAAATGACTGCGTGAGTGAGTAGATCACTGACTCATTGGGTGAGTGATGGAGTGAGGAAGTGAATGAATGACTGAATTATAGAATGAAGGAATGAATAATTGAGTAAGTGAGTGAATCACTAAATATGTAAGCGAGCGACCGAGTGAATCACTGATTGATTGAGTGATAGAGTGAGGAAGTGAATGAATAACTAAATTAAGGAATGAGTAAATGACTAAGTGAGTGAGTGAGCCACGGAGTAAGTGGGTGAGTAACATGGTGAATCACTACATCAGTAAGTGAGTGACTGAGTTAGTCACTGAGTAAGTAATTAAGTAACTGAGTGAATAATTAAATAAGCAAATGACTGAGTGAGTGAGTAAGTGAATCACTGACTTATTGAGTGAGTGACGGAGTGAGGAAGTGAATGAATAACTACATCACAGAAATAGTGAATAACTAAGTGAATGAGTGAATCACTGAGTCACTGAGTAAGTGAGCGAGTAACTTAGTGAATCACTGTATGAATAAGCGAGTGACTGAGTGAGTTCCCGAGTCATTGATCACTAAGTAAGTGATTGAGTGAGTGAGTGGATCACTCACTCATTGAGTGAGCGATGGAGTAACTGAGTGAATAACTCAACAAATAAGCGAATGACTGAGTGAATCACTGAGTAAGTGAGTGAGTGAGTAATTTAGTGAGCCACTAAATGAGTTAGCGAGTGACCGAGTGAGTGACTGAGTAAGTGATTGAGTGAATCACTAACTCATTGAGTGAGTGACGGAGTAACTGATTGAATAAATGAATAAGTAAGCGAGTGACTGAGTGAATCACTAAATAAGTAAGCGAATGACTGAGTGCTTGAGTGAATTACAGACTCAGTGAACAAATTTCGAGCTGCTCAAAGCGGTGGTGCATTGTAGTCGTTTACCTTGTAACCCTGATCGAGGGGAATATTTTATTTACAGGCATACGATGAAATATAAATGAAAACGAAGGCGTTTATCGAAAAAATGATTAGGACAGAATTTATTGTACATAAAATTTTCCTAGCTCCATGTCGCCAGCAGCACATATACCAGGGATGTGGATCAAACCTATACAGAAAAATTGTGTACTATTTGTGTATTTTTGTCTGGCCAATTCCAAATTTTTGTATCATCCCTTCCGAAGACATAACCAAAAACCCAAAAATAAGTCGATGTGCTGCTGGTGACATGCCGCACGAATAGCTAAATTAGGTTTGACCAACCTGCAAATAAGCTCAAAGAACTGTGTTCTAATTGTGTATTTTTGTGTGAATCTTCACAACACCCTAAACTACTCCCATCCCCTTCCCCCCTGAATAAGAGTGAGAAAATTTTTAGGATTCGAGGATGCAGATTACTCCAAAAAATTGTGTACTATTTGTGTATTTTTGTGTGGATCCGAATGGTCCCAGTCGACCGCTTTTTATCGTGTGGTTCTGTGTCCATAATTTTCGAATTTAAATGTCAACCGGGGGTCGTAAGAAGGTCGCCCATAAAAATATTCTTGTATTTGAAGATTTTTTAAAATAATTTTGCAAAATTCGCGTAAAATTATCGGCAAAATCATCTCTCCATTTTTTGGAATAAAAAGTACTTAGTTTTTTTTTCTATGGATAAAAAAAAATAAAAAACATTGAACGACAACCCCTTTTGTATTAATAACCAGTGAGTAAAAAAATTGTGCACTGTCGAGGCCTCAACTGTCTAAGTTCAACCTTGACTTTCATTAGTACCTCTTCTCAAATTTTCCTCGTTTTAAAATTTAAGAAAATTATTTACGTTTTCGTTAATATTTCTGAAGGATTTTTTTTTAATAAATTAAGTTTTTGAACGTGTGTGTATGTACTGTTGTTTTTTGGAACTTTCCAAAAACTTTTGGTACTGCCCATTAGGGCCACCGAAAAAAGCAAATAAAAATATTCCGAATTAAATATCGTATTCCAAATTCGATTACAAACACACCAAAATTCAAACACCTAAGCATAACTACTACTGTAATTTACTAGTTGGACTTGGACCAATTCAAGTTGCAAAGGAAACAATTGAATTCAATTTAGGATTATGATAGAATGCACCAGAAACCAAAACTCACAAAATGGGAGATATAATTGTAATCCAAAATAAAATAATTTAAAATGGAAAATTAAAAAAGGTATCGGCCAAAGCATTTTTTCAAAAGTAAGTATGTATTTAGTTTTTCTCACTGAATAAAATAAAATACAAGCCACCCCTTCGATGTCAATAAAAATAAAAAATTTTTTTTGATGCGAAAAAATTTGTCCTTTGGCTCAAAAATTTCTAAAAAATCCCCCCCCCCCACCACCAAAAAAAAAAGAAGAAAGAAACCAGCGAGTAAGAAAAGTACTTAATTTCAAATGCTTTCATTTTCGTTTAACATAAAATTTTTTTTTAAATAATGAATGAATTTCTTAAACTATAGTGTTTACTGTTGCTTTTGGGAACTGCCCAATAAATTTTTGACACTGGCCATTAAGGTCACTGAAAAATGGAAATAAAAATATTCAGGATAAAATATCATACTTTAAATTCGATTACAGGAACACATCAAAATTCAGATATCCTCAAGTTTGACTACTACTGTAATTTACCTGTCGGACTTGGACCAATTCCAGTCAAATTGAAAGAGTAAAGTAAATAAATTTTATTATTTTCCTTACTTTCCTTAAGAGTACCTATCGTCGCTTTAATTTGCAAATTTAATGGATTTCCTTCCTCTTCTCCAAGTAAAAAACCTAGTCCTTTTCCTAAATTCCTCAATGAAAAAAATTGAATTTTCTTTTTTTTGTCTTTAAGAGAAAGTTAACTGCAACCTGCGAACGAAAAATCCTTATTCCAATACTTTATCCAATTTTTTTTGGCATAGTCAAATTGACTTCTTCGGAGAAGGGAAAAATTTGGAAGTAGCGTGCCAACAGGGGTCACACAAAAAATCTGATTAAATTTTCGAATGCAGCGACATAGAAACCTCTATTTTGATTTGTTATTTGATTTTCTCAGTTACCTAGGTTAATTTTATCTAATAGAAAACCGTTACGATTTTTCAAAATCAGTAACCAGGAAATGCTTGAATCAAGTTCGCCTATTTGAAGGGGTCAAATTAGGATTCGGAAGCCTAAATCGAAATTAGCGAACTAAAAATTGACACTCATTTCGAACTCAACGATGTAAGACACTTCTATACATAAAAATACACAAATGACTCATAATATTTTGGGGTATTCTGCATCCTCGAATTCGAAAAATTTTCTCACCCTTATTCAGGGGGGAGGGGAATGGGAGTAGTTTAGGGTGTTGTGAAGATCGACACAAAATACACTATTAGAACACAGTTCTTTGAGCTTATTTGCAGGTTGGTCACACCTAATCTCGCTATTTGTGCGGCATGTCGCCAGCAGCACATCGACCTACTTTTGGGTTTTTGGTTATATCTTTGGAAGGGATGACACACAAATTTTGTAATTGGCCACACGAAAATACACAAATGGTACACAAGAAAGGGTATTCTGCATCCTCGAATCCAAAAAATTTTCTCACCTCTATTCAGGGGGGAGGAGGATGGGAGTAGTTTAGGGTGTTGTGAAGATCCACACAAAAATACACAATTAGAACATAATTATTTGAGCTTATTTGCAGGTTGGTCACACCTAATCTCGTTATTTGTGCAGCATGTCGCCAGCTGCGCATTGCCCTACTTTCGGTTTTTTGGTTATATCTTTGGAAGGGATGACACACCAATTTTGAAATTGGCCACACAAATGGTACACAATTTTTCTGTATAGGTTTCATCCGCATCTCTTGTATATGTGCTGCTGGCTACACGGAGCTAATTTTCCATCCATTGAGACCATTCTCATTTGAATCTGATGAATGCTTCTAAAATATGTAGGGTTTTAATAGTTCCTTTTTATCACGTGCTTAAAATTATAGAGGGCGACTCTTTCGCGTTGGCAGTCCGAATAGTCATTAAAATTTGAAATTCAACGTTTGCTACCGACTTTTCAGATTTTCGAAATATCTTCCACCTTTGAGCGTTGTTTCAACCTTTCAAATAACGTTCGGTACTCAGATTTTTTGACTGACTAGTCTGTAAAAGGGTCCAGGGTATTCCATTTTCAGAAACGAAATTTGACTTACAGTTTAGAAAGGTAGAGAAAAAAAAATATGCCGACAAATATTTTTTTTAAACTAAAAATTCACCGACAAAATATTTGAAAAATCAAAAATTTGTCTATTTTTTAATCGCCACATTTCTTAATTGAAAAAGAAAATAAATAAGCAAACAAACATGCATAAAACATGAAAATTCAAATGAACAGTTTCTAATTTTGCCGACTGTCAAATTATTGGGGGTGTTTCAACCTCCCTATGGTTTTGCCCCTGGGGTCTGTCTATTTATTGATTTTTTCTCATAGGGCTTGAATTTCACATAAAAATGAATCCATGAATTATGGATTAAAAAGAAATGTAGTTCAATTCCCAATGTATCCATGACCTATTTTTTACGAGAGAAGTATTCAATTACATTCTACCAGTTTGCAAATGAGATATTTGTACACAGAGGTAATTGATTAGAAGAACTCAGATTTCCAGAACTGGTTTTTGGCCAATTGTACTAGGATAAACTCCAAATTTTTGAGCATACCTTCATGATTGTTGTTTGCCCTACGTGCTATAAATACTCAAAAAAGGCGTGAAGCGTTGAGTCTTCCCTTAAAAAAACTGTGAGAGATTTTTCGTTCAGAAGGGATATATTTTTTTATTCAAAGGGATTTTCCACGATATCGACTGGCAATCGCGTTCCTTAATGCCGGAACCCGCGAGAGCAGATTACATAGTGGAAGCCATTTTTGCTTGATCTATGTCACTCCGGTCTTGCTCAGCTTTGCTGTACTCTGCTCGAATCAGAGTTAAAGAACTCACCTAATGGTGTGATCATTTACCATTTTCATTCAGAATTTACCCATCTAGCTGTTGTCATTCTACAAGCGATATTTTGAGCCCCATAACCTTCTGTCAGTTTTCAGTTATTTTTAGATTTTCAGTGTCATACCATCGGGCTACGATTTTAATTTTTCTAATCGAAAATGGTCTACAACTTTCTTCTTTACAATCGTTCAAGTCCGGACAATTTACGTTCGCGTGTGCTCATTTCACGAACAAAAATATAAAATCACTGAAAAATTTTCTGCCATGGGTAAATGGATCCTTGATGTTCGCATCATTCAGTTTTTTTAATCTCCCCGTTTTTTCCGTCTATTTATGTTTTTTCTTCCTTCTTCAGCTCTCGGGCCCAAGAATCCTATCAAAGATGGTGCAGCTGCACCACTTTGACCCCCGTTTGAGCACCATTGACGCTGTCGGATTATGCCTTCATTATGTTTTAAAGTATTCTATTTCATACTGACTCTAATTATGTCATACGATCCTACCGAGGATTAGGCCGTGAAGCAGCCGGAAAGACGAGCCCCCAAGTTCACTCAATTTTCCCCGACTAGTATTCGTTCCCAACCGCTCATCGGCCTTATTCCGAAAAGTTGGTCACCAACTGCGAGAATTAGCTGTTGTGGCTTTTCTCCGCTGTAATTCATTTTTCATAAATCGAGCCAGCCAGGCCCTCGGCAGCCACACCGAGGCCCTCAGCTCGGGAAACCAAACCAACCCACCGAGAATCCGTTATCGGTCCATCGCAACGAATTCATCTTTACCATTCGTATAGTACAACTTCTTAAATTCACATCGAACCGTATTACAATAAAACACTCGATCAGAGATGAGTCGTCGGTCGTTACGTATTCACGGATTACGGTTTTCGATTTTTAATCCGAGATTTTCCCATACGACACATTGTCGCAGTTTATCATCGTGGAAAAGGGTGAAACGCCCCGCGGCCGAATTTACAGCCTCCCCCGTACAATTAATCTGGACCACACAGGATAATAGGCCGCCTACTATTCCACATTATGGTAATCCAAATATCTAGCTGTATCGTAATTTGACAGTCGGATGCGGCCGTTCGTATCCTCCCTTACACAAATGGCCGGCCGCCGATAATCGCGCAATTTCCGAAATTGGCGACGCCCGCCGGCGTCCAAATAGCCATTCTACGCGTGCCAAAAGTGCGGCCAATCCGCGGCTGCTCTCGTGGCCGGCCAGGCAGCCAAATAACGCATATATTATATTTAATTAGCCGCGCCAAAATGGACCTCGCTGAGAAGTATGCCTCGTAATTACGCGTAGGTGTATTTACTTTCAATTCTCGAAAGCCAGCGTAGGCCAAGTACTGTTACTCGTCTATGATTTTATTTTTATTTTTTAAATTCATTTATCCGCTCTCGACAATTATTGGTGATCGCGATCGCGTCAGCATCTCGAGTGTGGTCCGGTGCAGGGGCGTGCTCCCCTACATGGGTCATTCTCTAGAAACTGAAAATACTACGATGGCTTTTCTTTTTTGTTAGATTTTTTTTTTTTTTTTTTTTGAGAATACTGAGTTTATATGTAATTGAGAATAATCCCCGTCTGTGTGTGCTACCTTGGCGTGGCGAGCGGGCTTAAAGAAAAATTTAAGGCACTATGGAAGAGGAAAACTCTGAGAGATAAAACCCAGTGAAAGTAAGGAGAAACTACATCACTATACTTCCCTGAGATGCGACTGCAGGACTCCACTACTCGTCGTCGTCGTAGTCTGGCCCCGACTCGGGGATTCCAGTATTACCGTCATCAGCCAGCTTCGTTCCTCCGCTGGTGTGCTTACATGTGACTCTGTATGCCGATCCGGGATGTAGACCTCGCAGACAAGTGGCTCCGTGGTGTGGAGCTGCCTGCTCCCAGTGGGCGGGAAGATGCCGGTGTTATTATGGCAAGCTGGGCAAGCTGTCCTCCAAACAGAGGCGAAACTTGACTTTCAGTTTGTGGTGGGGTGAAGAAGAAAAATTTGCCGACAAATATTTTCCTTTAATTAAAAATTTGCCGACAAAATTTTCTAAAAATTTGAAAATTCTCCTATTTTTTAATCAAAATATTTTTTAATTAAAAAAAAAAATAACAATAATAATAAACAAACAAATGTTCTTAGAAAATGTGAGATTCAAATAAACAGTTTCAAAATTTGCTGACTGCCTGATTATTGGAGTGTTTCACTTAACCCCCCCCCACCATAGTTTTGTCCCTGCAAATTCAGATTGGAACCTTATCCCCCAAACACTCACATTTGCGCACATTAGCATACTCTATTCTGGAAGGATAAGGTGGAAGGATGTTGGGAATACTTGAGAGGAACACACAACTTCCTTTACACATTAAGGTGGTCGTTGTTTCCTCGTGTTGATCTTTTTTTCTGAATTTCCTCTGATTCATCTCTTAAACTAATTCCAATAAAAACAAATAAAATAAATAAATAAAATAAAATGTTAATTGAAAAAACACACAAAGTTTTCTGTCGATAGGATTAGGGGAATCCGTGCCAGAAGGTCCCTTTCTTTCTTATGGGAAAAATTTCTGACTTTTGTTCCAGACTAAATTTCCCTCATATTTGGCCCGTATAGCGCTAGTATCGACTACTTTTATCAGCGACCAAAAGGTGAAATTTTTGACACATGTGCATGTAGAAAAATTTTGGAATCTCGGATGTACGGCCCGAATATTCACCAGGACCAAAGACCGTATAAATTAAACAACAGAACATTTACTATCGGATTCAGCTTGTGACATTGGAAGATAAGTCTTTTGCTTTTCAACTTTTAGATTTTAATAAAATATTCAACTTCCTCAAATTCCACAGGCTCTAGGTCAAACAGAGAATCTAGTAACAACAGATTTCGGGCTGCACAAAGGGGTGGCGCGCTGTTGTCGTTTACGAATGATTGAGTGAGTGAGTGAATAATGACTGAGTAAGTGAGTGAAACACTGAGCCACTGTGCTGAATAAGTAAGCGAGTGACTGAGTGAATCAATAAATAAGTGAGCGAATGACTGAGTGAGTAAATCACTGACTCATTGAGTGAGTGACGAGTGAGCAAGTGAACGAATAACTGAATTATTGAATGAATGAATGAATGAATGAGTGAGTGAATGAATGAATGAATAACTTATTAAGTGAGTGAATCACTTAATAAGTAAGCGAGTGACTGAGTGAATCACTGACTTATTGAGTGAGGAAGTGAATGAATAACTATATTAGAAAATGCGTAAATGACTAAGTGATTTAGTGAGTCACTGAGTAAGTGAGTTTGTAACTTAGTGAATCACTAAATGAGTAAGTGGATGACTGAGAGACTGAGTTAGTCTATGAGTAAGTTATTGAGTAACTGAGTGAATCACTAAATGAGTAAGAAAATGGCTAAGTGAGTGAGTGAATCACTGACTTATTGAGTGAGTGACGGAGTGAGGAAGTGAGCGAATAACTACATCACAGAAATAGTGAATAACTAAGTGAGTGAGTGAATCACTGATTCACTGAGTAAGTTACTTAGTGAATCACTGAGTGAGCTAGTGACTGAGTGAGTCACTGAGTAAGTGATTGAGCGAGTGAGTAGATCACTGTCTCACTGAGTGAGCCACGAAGTAACTGAGTGAATAACTCAATAAATAAGCGAGAGTAACTGAGTGAATCACTGAGTAAGTAAGCGAGTGAGTAACTTAGTGAATTACTAACTTAGTAATTGAGTGACTGCGTGAGTCACTGAGTAAGTGATTGAGTGAATCACTAAATAAGTAAGCGAATGACTGAGTGCGTGAGTGAATCACTGACTCAGTGAGTGAGGGAGTAACAAAGTGACCAGATTTCGAGCTGTTCACAGCGGTGGCGCGCTGTAGTCGTTCACCTTGTACCCCTGATCGAGGGGAATATTTCATTTGCAGGCTTACGAAGAAATCTCAAAATATTATAAAAACGAAAGCGTTTATCGAAAAAATGATGAGGACAAAATTTATAGTACATAAAATTTCCCTCCCATGGATACCATTTTCATTTGAATCTGATGCATTTTTCTAAAATATGTGGGGTTACAATAGTTTATTTTTTTTCACGTGCCTAAAATTATGGAGGGCGACTCTTTCGAGCTGGTAGTCCGAATAGTCAATAAAATTTGTAATTCAACGTTTGCTACCGACTTTCAGATTTTCGCAATGCCTTCCGTCTCTAACAGGGGTCCAGAGTACTCCATTTTCAGAAACGAAATTTGACTTTCAGTTTGGAAAGGTGGAGACGAAAAATTTGCCGACAAATATTTTTTGAAAACTAAAACTTCGCCGACAAAATGTTTAGAAAATTAAAAATTTGCCAATTTTTCAATCGAAATATTTTTTAATTGAAAAAGAAAATAAATAAGCAAACAAACATGCATAAAAAATGAAAATTCAAATGAACAGTTTCTAATTTTGCCGACTGTCTAATTATTGGGGGGGGGCAAATGAACAGTGTTAAAATGTGCTGACTGCTAAGTTATTGGAGGGGTGTTTCAACTCCCCACATCCCCTATATTTTCACCCCTGTCTCCAAGCATTCCTATCCGGGCAGATCTCCAAATTTCCATCGAGGTTGCAGCCTTCGAGTACAGCGTGGACGGTGTTCTTATAGCGTTTGGCCTGCCCTCCCGTGGACCTCTGTCCCACGGTCAGCTCACTATATAGGACCTTTTTCGGTAAACGCCGGTCCGTCATTCGTTGGACGTGTCCGAGTCAACGTAGGGCGTGTCTGGTTAGTAGGTGCTCGATTGATTCACATCGCGCACGCTCACGCACCTCCGTGTTGGAGACATAGTCCTGCCATTCGATGGATAGGATCTGTCTCAGTGTTCTCTGTTGACACTTCTCAAGAGTTTTGACATGTCGCTTATAGACGGTCCATGTTTCGCCTCCGTATAGCTGAGTAGTTCTGACAACCGATTTATACACAGCAACCTTTGTCACCACACATAGCTCCCTGTTCAGGAATGACTTTCAGTTTGGAAAGGTGGAGAAAAAGCATTTGCCGACAAATATTTTTTTGAAAACTGACAATTCGCCGGCAAAATGTTTTAAAAATTATAAATTGGCCAGTTCATTAATAATTGAAAAAGAAAATAAAGAAACAAACAAACAAGCATAAAAAAATGAAAATTTTCAAATGAACAGTTTCATAATTTGCCGACTGTCAAATTATTGGGAGGGGGGAGTCAAATGAACTGACTTAAAATTGGCCGACTGCCAAATTATTGAGGAGGGGGTGTTTCAACCCCCCCACACCCTCTATAGTTTCACCCCTGCATAAGTACTTTTCTTTGGACATAATGCAAACCTCCTCTTCCTCAATATTTGAAAATACTTTCCCACACCGGAATTTTTAAAGTTGCCGTCACAAATAGTATCAAACATGAGCACAATTTTGCAGCTTGGCCGAGTTACTGAATGGTTACATGTTCATATTCTCGACCTGCACGCTCCCTCCATTTTGTCTTCCAAAACTGCAACACCCTCTATAGTTACTTTGTTGAGTGTCTGTCAGAAAACCGTTTTGCTGTCTCCGTGAAAACTATCCCTCGTTCCCCTTGCGCAGCATCTTTTTTCCGTTCTAATCCTCTGCTCGTTTTCGTATAATGGCAGAGAGGAGTGCGTTGGCTAATTATTATGATAAACGGGCGTGAACCGGGTTTAATATCGGTTTATTAAGGTAAAACTATCTATTAGCTTGGAGCGTTACAAAAATCAGCTCACGCTGGAGTTCGTCATGTTTGTATTAGATGCTAATCTGGACCACGATTTCACTCATTCGAACCCGCTCGTCCAACATCGAGTACATTATATGTACGTATATATACGTCATAAGACGTCGATTTAGCCATAATTTAAATTAATAGCTTTTGAGAAATTATTATCAGCCTTCTGTAACGTAACCGAGCCAGAGAACGGGCCAGGCTTCGTCTTCCTCGATTTGATATTCAATCTTTTTGAAAATCAATGCATTCGCTACGTTCACTCAGTAGAAGTTGGCGATATTGCAAAGGAGACGAAGTTGGAAAAGTTGGACCAATTAGTAGCCTAGGCACATTAGACCCCTACAGAAGAAATAAAAAAAAATTGTAAGCAAGGATTTTTTGCGGAAAATTGTCAATGATGCTCCCTTAACTAATGTACTGAAAATACGAATTCATCGAACTTAAAAACCTACAAAATGACATCACATTGCTTTCTGTTAAATCTTTCCCAGAATTAGACTTGTCCACAGATTTGTGTCAGGTTGGCAAAAACAGTCCCGGATAGACTGCCAAACTGCACATTGTTGTATAAAAACCATAAAAACGCTGATTTGTATACAACACTCTAATAAGATAGTTTCGACTCTGTACTGACAAAACGAGCAAAATTGAATCTCTGTAAACAGAAGCATCCTGCAAAACAGTCACAGAACTTGGTAGAACAGCCAAAAGGGAAACATGGGGAGGGGGCAAAACAAAAAACAAGAAAAATAAAACCTCCACTGGGTTACAGTGGGCATCAGGAAAACATCCTGGATGAGGAAAGTTGTTCCCAAGTCTGCAAAAACCCTGTTTGCACTCGTGCACACAGAAAAAAAACAAAATTTCAACATGCTGGATCAGTACAGAATCAAAATCTACTCATACTGACGTAAGAAAACTCGGAGGGAGCATTAGGCTGTACAATTAAAACAAGTTTGAACTGTATTTACTAAAATTTTGAAATTTTAAATATTTTATTCATGAGGTGAGTAAAAGAATTTGCTCTGCCCAACCTTCAATCATCGGGATGACCCCCAGGTCGCAACAACTAAGTACCTACATCGTGAATCTTACTCACAAACGCTCAAATTAGGTTGCCTGCACTCACATTTTCAGGCAAGCCACTGTTCACATAGCCATGCTGGCGAAAATTTAACCGCGCATCACTTCAATAGCATAAAATACGCGAAATATACTTGAAAATTTGATTATAATCATTTTGATAATTTTATCGCACGCACATAGAGAGGAAAAAACGGTCGATCCGCGATGTCGATCGTCGAACGGCTCGAACGTACTCGCTTTCTAACTAAAAACTAAAAGTCGCTGCAACCCGACGAGGATCAGGCAGAGAGAAAAAAAGAAACAAAAAAAAAAAGGATATGGGAGGCAATGATGTCAAGGACAGTTTGATTGTGAAGGAAAAGGATGGACGAAAGGGTGAGATCGGACGAGAAATGCACGTGGCTACAGCGACTATACGTCTAAATATAGATGTACACAAAAAATTCCGAATTCCAACCTAGGTTGCTACGCGTATCTGGCCGAAAGCGATCGCGGAGATCGAGAAGAACGAATTTTGAAATCAAAAAAATGTGCAGACCAAGTCCCACCTGTCACAGATTTTCGTCTGAATATTTTTATAGCATTACTGACAATACTTAAGGAAGTATCAAGGAGAAGTTTATTCCAAACAAAGATTTATATATAGATTGTTCATGGTTGTATCCAGAAAAATCTTTCACAATGCGCCAGATACAAGAAAAGGTGAAGGAACAACACTCATCGCTGCATGCGGTATTAATTAACCTCCGAAAGGCCTTCGACATGGTCAACAGGAACGCACTCTGGAGAGTCCTGGGCAAATTCGACTGTCCAAAAAAACTAATCAAAATCATTGCTAGCTTCCACACTGAGAGTAAGGCCCGAGTCATAGTTGGTACAAGGTACACTAAGGACTTCAAAATCTCAAATGGAGTCCGACAGGGATGGGTCTTAGCTCGCCTTCAATTTAATATCTACATGACCGTGGTCCTAGTGATCCTTGACCAGAGACTACGACAAAGAGGAGTAGGCATTGTAGGCATTCGGTACCGTATCGATGGTGGCCTCCACAACCTACCCAGACAGAGAAGTAAAACAAAGACGCACACCTGCCAAATAACATAGCTACAATATGCGGATGACTTGGTCGTCCTTAGCCGAACTGCCGAAGAAATGCAACAGATGATAGAAGCCTTTACTGAAACCTACGAACTACTGGACATGGACATCAACACAGCCCAAACCAAACTGCTCACAATGAGATACGATGCCCCAGCGCACCTAATAAACCCAACTCTCAGGATTGCTGGAGACCCAATTGAAAAAACGGATCAGTTCAATTATCTTGGAAGCATCGTAAGTAGCTATGGTGACCTCGACGCCGAAATCAACCAACGAATTCGGAATGCCCCAGCAGCGATCTTCAAACTAAACAAGAAGGTATTCCTGAACAGGAAGCTATGTGTGGCGACAAAGGTTGCCGTGTATAAATCGGTTGTCAGAACTACTCAGCTATACGGAGGCGAAACATGGACCGTCTACAAGAGACATGTCAAAGCTCTTGAGAAGTGTCAACAGAGAACATTAAGACAGATCCTATCCATCAAATGGCAGGACTATGTCTCCAACACGGAGGTGCGTGAGCGTGCGCGATGTGAATCAATCGAGCACCTACTAACCAGACACGCCCTACGTTGACTCAGACACGTCCAACGAATGACGGACGGGCGTTTACCGAAAAAGGTCCTAAATGGTGAGCTGACCGTGAGAAAGAGGTCCACGGGAGGGCAGGCCAAACGCTATAAGGACACCGTCCAGGCTGCACTCGAAGGCTGCAACCTCCCCAACTGAAGTACTTACGTATTGATTCTACGTAATTAATGGGTCTAATCAGGAATCGTGAGCTACTTGCCGACTGGGTGTAAAGTTTCATGTCTGGAAGTCAGGGTTCAGTATCCCACGCCACCATGGAAAGGTGACCGTTGTTGTAAGAGTAGATTGATTTTATTTTCGCATTTAAATGGACTTAAACGCCAATAAATGGATGTAATGATACTCAAGTGATACACAGAGTAAAATTATGGAGGTGTTAAATGATAATTTTTAAATAGACGATTGGTACAAGCATTTTTAATCGAATTTTGGATCCTTTCAGTCTGAACATTTTTCATCGGATTTTGGACCTTATAACACTAGAAATACCCTTCTTACAAATTACGCCATTCTATTCTTACCCTTCAAACCAATTTCCAATAAGAGAATTTTCGATTGAAAAGTGATACATAGAAAACCGTCTTAGAAATTCCATTTTCAAGCTGGCAAACACGCGTCCAGAGAAAATCTTGTATGGATTTTCAATAACTGCCTTTGAAGTATCGATACTTATCGATATTTAATACCGCTACTCGGGGAAGGAGAGCATGTTAACAAGGCCGAATTTAGGATTCTTGGGTTCTGGAACCCAAGCTTGATGGAGCTCCTTCTCGCTTTTAAGGATTGGTAATTTCCAAAGGAAGGGGGTGGGGGATAAGGTCGACATTTTTCGTGCATATGGGTAGTCTATCGGCGATCGGCAAACCACTTATGTTTTTATTACTGTTATATATTTAAAAAAAATTTTCTCCATTTGAAGGAGGTCCTCTGTTAGTGGGGGCCCCGGGACCTCGGATTCTGTGGGTACGTTTTTAAATCGGGTCCTGCTCGTCGAACTGCCGCAACACGTAGTCATATCGCGCTGTCGTCATTATTACAAAGGATCCCGGACGCTCGACATAAAAATGCGATTTGCAGGGTGTCAAGATGTACGAGGAAAATTATCGTACGAAAAATTAATACAGGTCGTAGTTAAAAACTAGCCTCCGGGCTACGTGCTAACTTAATCTACCGTTTAGGTTGCGTCTCTCCGCCCTGCCTCTCGCCCATATTGTGTTTACTCTTTCGCGGGTCTTACTCATTTACCATTCTTGTCGACAGAAAACGAGCATCGAGTCGGCTCGGGTCGTATCATTAACAAACACGCTGGCGGCGGCACTCGGGATGCTCTTTCGGTTCACAAACACATTTTCCTAATTGCGATTTGAGTCCTGTTCGTTTGTGCACTCGTACTCCAGGTGAATAACGAATCCCGCGGGCTACAAGTGCTCGGCGACACAGATGTTGGATAAAGAGGGGTCGCCATTCACACGAAGTCGAGATACCGCAAGATCGCAACAGGGGGTTGATACCCGGAACGATGGTCCGACCCGGAGCCAATTTCAAGAATCGTAGCCGGAGCTGAAATGGGAGCCGAAGCTGAATTCAAGTTCGCTCCGGGGTCAGAGCAAGCTCGGAGCGGCTTCGGTTGTAGTTCGGGCTCTCCGTCTGTGATTTTTAGCCGATACTAGGTTTACTAAGTCACTGAGGTCATGTAGTACCTCTACTCATAAGACTCATTTGTGGCTAGAATCTGAAAAGATCTGACAGCTTCATAAGAGAGCTTCAGTTATATTTGTGGGTTTAGTAGTCGTTTGAGTCCGTTTTTTGAGGTTATTGTAGCCGACAGCAAGTGACGCTGGAACTAAAGGCAGAAACCTGTGAAAAATTGCATTTTTCACCACAAAGAACCCCCGTTTTCAATAGAAATTAGATCGTATTATATTATCCATCTATAATCTTGATATAATGTATGGGAAAATGCCAATTTCTTGACCTACTTTTTTGAACGGCTCGGATACCCCCACCCTAAATGGTTTTTAGAAATGAAATTTAAACTGAACGTTAATACCATCGTTTTACTTTCAGGTGAAGCACTCAAGAGTAGTATCTAAAGATACAGGAGAATGGAAAAGAAGAAATTCTGAGAATGGGAAGACCGGTATGTATAAAAATGAATCTGCTGATTATTTGCATCTTTTCAATTCTATGTGGCTGCATCCGAGAATGCTAATTTGCATATTCCTCAGGGAGGAGATCTACAAAAAATGGCTTCACAATTGATCAGGTACTTGAAGTTTGACGGAGTGGCAAAACCTACTTTATTACTGACCGAGTCGTTCATGAATAAAAACTTTTCATTCAGCTTTGCCTGGAGTTGCAAATTCTATACAAGGTCATAGAGTTCAGCTAGAGGTATTAGAGAAACATCATACCCAGTTAGAGAATTTAATTCTACCGGTGTGATCTCAGTGTGTAAAATTTTTGCTGGACGCTCACATGAATCATCCACAGCCTTTCTCTTTAACCGGTTGCTCACAAAATTTGCCTTTGTAAAATGTGTTCATTTTCTGGCTCATGATTATGACGAATCATTTCTGACATTTCACCTTGGCTACTTTTCTTAAAACACGCCGAACAAGTTTTTTTGGTTCAGCACCATCTCTCAACATTGTTAGCTAATAATTTATGGAAACGAAACTTGTAACCATTAGAAACATACAAGTATAAGTGTTTACTTTTACATGATAACATTTTCACAAAATTAAATAAGAAATTCTATGACCACGGGCTTAATCACGCACTGTCAATGTGTTTCGTTGCACAAAACTTAACGTGAAAAAGTCAAATCACTATCTCACTATCGGCCGCATCTGTTACTGGTTTTGGGACGCATCTCGTCCATAGCTATTGGATGCATCCACCCTTCCTCCTATTAATGGCGATGGGACGCAACTCGGAAACAGCGGTCTATATAGCCATGAAATGTCGATAGAATTGTTTTATTCCAAAGGCCTGTATTGATGCATGAGAAAATAGAGGGTCGCTTTATCATGATTTCTGCCATTGGTGACAACAGCATCATCATCTTCGCTTTCGGGTGGATGATCACCCGTCAACAAGCGACCACGGTTATACTTCCGCCGTCCCGCAAATCGCGCTTCGTCAATTTGAATGGCTTCTCAGTGGTACCTTTCATAGGCAGTTTCTTACCGAGAACGCAAGTACAAACCTCACGGCACATATTGTACCAGTCTGTCACTGTACTCAACGCTCGACCGGTAAATTGCACGGTTGTTCGCGCCGGGATTTCCAGCACGAACATGAAAACCAGCTCCATTATTTGGCAGAGCGTCAACTTCGAGTTGGTTTTCCCGTTCAGGTCTGTGTAATGAAAGAAAGCATTGCCTTCAGGAGCCGAACGCCTTTTGGAGGCCATTTCTGACCCACAAATTCGGCATGGCTCGTGTTCGTCGACATCGCCAAGGAGGGCCTCCATGCGCAAAAATGCTATGCACGCTTCCTCGGAACTCACAATGCGCGCATAAAAATCTTTTAACAAAATTTTGCAGTAGCCGAAGGATACAGTGGCCATGGAAAGGTTTTCGTTACTCTTATGCTGGGTTGCTACACTGTTCATCTGCGAGTAGTAGATCGCATACTAGAACAGATGCGATTTGGTAGATCGCATACTAGAACAGAAAAAGGCTGGTAGATCGCATACTAGAACAGCACCCTTTTTTTAAATATATGTATATAGATGAGAAACTATTTTTGTTTTCAACATTTTCACCTAAAACCGATACTTCCTGAAATTCGTGAAAAACGGAGGATTTATGATATATGTTCACTATGGAGACATTCCTAAGAGATTTTCTTCAGGTGCCGTATCCGATGCCGGACGTTGGCGATCGCGGTTTTTAACATGCGACTTTCCTGGGCAGGGTTAGTTGGGGTAGTTTGCCGTTGCTTTCCCTGCGGTTTTGTTGCAGTAGAATTTTCCTTCTCGGTGTCGAGGCGTGCGGTCGCATTTCGCTTACTGGAGCCACGTGTTTCATGACATTGAGTAAGCTGTCCACGACGTCCACACACACAGTACCTATCTTTCTGATCTGGTGGTAACACGCCCTGCGGTTGTTATGCTTCGTTCGTTCGAACTGGCGGGGGTTACAGACAGTGCTGGATAGACACTTTTTTTTTTTACCGGGAAAACCTATAAAAACGAGCAAGTTTTTGTACTTCGAATCCGTCTATTTCTTTTACTAACGTGTGCCAAATACCCCACCTGTCCTCTCTCATTTGTACTTCCTTGAAAGATCTCTGTACGTAATGATGAGAAGAAAAACATGAAGACATTTTTATGTTGTACTGTAGGTATGGGAAAAATTAACATATTAATGTACCAAATAATTATGAAAATGTATCTTCAAAAGAAAGAAAAGAAAAGAAAACAGGAATTATCATTAATACAAAAGTAAATCTTGTAAATATTTGCTTCTGTTGGCTACATGATCGATAGTGTTATCCTCCAAAGCTGTAAGTAGTAAAGCGTTAGATAGGAGAGTACAGTCGTCCGCCATTTTAAATCCAATCGCGCCCGTTGATGCCGAACTGACTACGCGGTACGCTCCGCATAGTTGGATCCGGCATCCACGGCCTGAAGTCAAAATGGCGGACGATCGTACTTACACGACGTATACAGAGCTCTAGTAAGTAGATCTTTCTTAACGTTCATCAGAATGAAACATTCAAGAAGATCTTCTCTCCAGAGTGGCTGTGACAATGCTGTTTTGAGGAATGATCCCGAGTAAAAGATTTTTTATTTTATTTTAATAAGAAACAGTTTGTAAACTGACACTTTTATATGACTCACTTTATTAATAATTCGAAGTATACATGCGACTTTTTGGCAAAACAAAATCGATAATTTCTTCATTATGCACATATATATCACCCGGAATATCGTTTCCTGATGCCAAGACTATTATTGCTGATAACTATTCATACAGCATCGTACTTCAAGGTTCAAAGCGGTTTTTTATAAATTTTTTAGTTGCTAAATGCACATTTTGTTGAACGATTGGTGACAGTTAGAAGTATTCTGTAGAGCACAGGTAGATTATCAGAAGTTGACATTTGCATATTCAACCTATATAGTATGGTTTAACAAAACCTTTTAATATAAACACTTCATTTTATTTTTCCCTTTCTTTTCATCGTCTTAATTTTCCTCTTCACAGTATTCGGGGGAGCTAGACTATTGGATGAATTTTAACTGTCCTCCTCCTCCTCCTCTTCCTGTATTTCTTGTGTGATCAAATCTACTACATTAATGTTTTTATCCATCGATTTGTAGTGCTGTTAAATTCTTTTAGTTCATTTTCCATCAATTCAAAATCCAAATTATAATTTTCACATAAATTATTCGCTCTTGTAGGATAACTATTATCAATCAATAAATTTTGCGTGGCAGAGAATGTAATCATTTTTTTTTTTTCATAATTTGAATAGTAGGTATTTGCTTCAAATCTTTCGTTAATTTGCATTAGTAATGTATCAATCGTTGTGTTGTGAATTTCTAGTATATACCTCATAAAAATATCCGTTGGTTTGTAAGTACCCAATTTATTTTTATCGAAGAAACGTTTTTGATTAATAAATCTCTTTTCTATATACTTTATTCCCAGGTCGATAGTCGTTTTCAAAATATCTTCCTTCAGTTCACCTCACTTTCTATCAGTCCTCTTTACTTTCAATCGTATGTTTACATCATTTATTAGGGTACTTAGAGCCAGAAAGTCGATGATCATACCTTGAAACGCAGTCACAGAAGCTAAATTTCAAGAATATTGATTCATATTTTTATTATTGCAAGAAATTCAAAAGTTGAAAATTTGTTTTTAAAGCTAAAAGCTAATGGATGTGGTTTCATTCGTGGTGGTCTTGTCTGCTGCAATTTGGTCTATGCAGCGTATAACCTCAGGATAGCACAGCAGCCATTGTGTATGAGAAGCAGACTACTCTCTTTTTGTGTGGCGTCCTGGAGCTTGGAGCACTCGATTACATTGCAGGAACACACTAGTTAAATCTCATTTTTCATGTCATTCATATCTTGGACAAAGCGATTTTCCCCATTTGAGAGAGAGGGGAAAGGGATTCCTCAGTAGTTCAACGGGATTACAGCACCTCTGCTTCTCCCAGCCTGTTTCGTATAGCACCTTTAATTAGTTTCAGTTTTGAAAAGCATCTTTCACAAGCCACTTCCGTAACTGAAAGAATTAATAATAGTTTATACGCCGTGTAGTATACAAGCCAAGATATGCCCCATCATAAAGATTATAATTTTCAGTAGCTTGAATATACATGATAGGCAGTGCGATTCATTGTGCTTTTCTTCTGCATTTGAACGTGGTGTGTCTTCATCATCGCTACTATGACTTGATTCTATTAGAATTGATGGAGAGGTTGAGGTGTTGGCAATGGATGTGGACAAAACTTGTCGGTTTACGCAGGCCCAGATTTAGGGGGGGGGTCCCTGGGGTCCCAGGGACCCTGGCTTCCTCATCGAAGGGGCCTCCACATTTTTTTCCACTGTTCTTCTTCTTCTTTCGTGTCCGGACTCCGACGCATTGGCAGTTATCTGTGATAACCACTGACCAAGGACGCCAGTTCGAATCCGAGCTTTGTCATACTCTTCGCCAACGATTCGGCATAGAACGACGTCGAACAGCCGGTCATCATCCTCAAGCGAACGGGTTAGTAGAAAACTTTCATAGGACTCTAAAAGCCGCCATCACATCACGCAACGATTCCGCAAACTGGGTAGACCACCTGCAGTTTTAAATTGAAACATTTTTTCTCCTCTATCTCTGCACCAGGTCCAAGGTTCTGTCGTCTAGGTTACCCCACATCTCCCCTCTAGTATGTGTGGTCCCTCCTCCACATATAAGAAGGTGGTCGTCGTTTTGAAGCTGACCGCACATCTGGCATCCTACGTCGTTGCGTATGCTCTATCTGGTCAGGTTTGCCGCTGTACGGGCGCATCCGGTGCGCAGCCTATTCAGGGTGAGCCACGATGGATAGGGCAGATCATGTTCGCTGGCTAGGTCTTCGGCGCACGGGTTGTGGTTGATGTTTGTCCATCTTGTCGCCTTAGAGGTCGGGGGGTCAGGACTGATGTATTGTTGAGGAAACTCCTCCTGGATTTCAGTCTCGGTGTTGCTACCACCTGGCCGAACATGATGTGGCGAGGTTCGCTTTCCTTCTTAGTCCTCTCCACATCCGCAGCCACTTCCTCCATACCTCCGGTGGAGCGATTCCACATATCCGAGGAAGGTACTTGTGACTAGTTGGTCTCAGGCAGCCGGATGCGATCCGCACGGTATTATTCAGGGCCTACCTCTACGTGTGTATCTCTTTACGCCGTCGCTGCCAGGTCGTCTGCATACAGGAAGTGCTTTGTCTGGTCTCCATTCGGCTGGTTCTTAGTGCATATATTGAATAAGGTAGGGGCGAGAACACTTCCCTGTGGTAGTCCATTTATCTGTCATCTCCATCTACTCGATTTACTCTGGTGAATGACATAGAACCTTCTGTTGCTCAGCATTGCTCTGTTAAGTGTCCTGAACTTGAAATCTCGTGTAATTTCGTATATTTTTCTGCATAGTAGGTGGTGATTCACTGTATTATAAGAAACAGTTAGATCTACGAAGACCGCCCCTAGCTTGTGCAGCTTTTTCTTTATCGAAAGCCAGCCTGTTGGGGGATGAGTTTTCCATCAATCGTGTCTTGTATCTTATTGGATAGTAGCCGTTCGAACACCTTGTGGAGGTGGCAATGGAGGGAAATTAGTCTGTAGCTCTTCCTATCGTTAGGATCTTTCCCAGGTTTCAGGATAGCTACTACCTTTGTCCTCAACCATAATTTTGGCATTTTTGTTGTATCTGCCACGTTGTTCAAGCAGTCCGTCAGCCATTTGATGCCAGATGATCCAATTTTCTTAATCTGTTCGCTGAGTACTCCATCTGGTCCAGCCGCTTTACTATTTTCTACTGTGTTCCACAAAGACGTATATGAGCTGTGTGCGACGATTGCAAATAATTGTAGTGCGCAGTACAATGTAAAAAACTAGTACCACGCGCATCCCTGCGGGTTCAGTATTTTTTCCTTCTCATTTGTTGAATTTATGAATCAGTACGTGCAAGGCGAAGAAATGTACGTACGACCTGAATCTTTGGGTTCCGGCAGGACCCCCGAAGTAGATATGATAGTGCAAAAAAAATTCAGAATTCAGACCTTCATCGAGGCTATTGACCAATTCAATAAGTCTTTGAGTCAAAAAATCGAGGCCTATAAAACCATTTACTGTAAATTTGTTTTTTATCCGAACTGAGTTCTTGCGAGCCAGACACTTCGTGAGAAAAAGGAAGAAAGTTGGCGAATTCTTATCGAGAAGATATATGGATGAAGGCTTGCTGAATGAGTTGCTTCAGTTTGCTGAGTTTATCAAAAATTATGAAAAAGAAAATGAAGAGTTCATAGAAATGTTCCAATATAAAATAATTTCACAAAAAAATTTGAAAAACGTGTTCCCGAACGTAAAAATTATGCTTAGAATTTTTTAATTATTAATGGTCTCTAATGTCAGTGGCGAATTAAAGACAGACTGCGTACAAGCCTGTCTGAAGGACGGCTAGTAAATTTATCCCGATTAAGTCTAGAGAATGAGATATCTGTCACCAGTTCAATTTTATAGATGTGTTCGGTGACTTTACTCTTCAAAAATCAAGGAAAAAAGTTTTCATACATATATTGTATTGCTGCTTACTTGTATCTTTTGCTGTCTGTTGTACTTTGACTTGAAAAAAAAAATTACAGTGGAAAATGAAATAACATAGAATTCTTTTGATAATTTATAAAAGAATAGTTACCTAAAGACATTTTTAAATTGAAGTAGGTAATCAAAAAACAATTTGTATGGGCTGCCCTCGCCCCGAAGCGTTCAGAAATTTTGAGGGCCTCTAAAAGATTGGAATCCCTATATTACAACTCTTAAATCCGGGCCTGGAATTTTGTAACCGTACATTTTCACCTTGCTTGGCACTGACTGATATTATGTTCGCGGTGTTCTCAAACACCGTTAAATGCACCTTTTTCGGCTCGAAAATACCAAATCTGATCAAGTAAACGTCCAGGAACACAATGAGATCACAATTAATGTTCCTCTTTTCTAGATTGTACAATTCTCCGCGCTAACGCGGTAAAAACAGGTACTGTGTAAAGTTACCCCGCAAATGTAAAGTAGACCCGGTTTACGGTACTTATGGGCAGATTACTGACAGAAACGGTATAATTTATACCTACACATAATCACGTACAAATATGTATTGGTACTCGTATAAATATTTGTACATGTACGATACCATTGCTGTCAGTAATCTTCTTTTTGACGTAATAATATTCTCAGTGATTTTTTGTAATTTCAAGGCAAAAGGCGCCAAAATCTCTCACAATAAAAAGGCCCACCGAGATACCGGGAAATTCTCAGTATCTCAGTGGGCCTATCCAGCACTGGTTACAGGACGTGCTATATGTTTCCACCTCAATTGATACTGTAATCGCTGTGTTAGCTAGGATGTGAGTGGGGATATTTGAATGTCACGAGCTCTCCGGCATTGGTGGGACTCGAAACCGAGACGCAAGGATGGCGAAGCGGTTACGTTACCCTTAATAAGGAAACATCATTGCTAGTTGTCTATCCTGGGCTGTAAGGAGGTTGATGATACAAATGTCATTATTGCTGAGACATGCCTATACCCATTAAATACTTATGTAAGTACTGGCGTACAACGTGTAAGTGCACGCCAGCTCGACCATATAGGGAATTAGACTGAGGCAAACTCATAAAACCCCATTTTTGGGCCGAAATTAGCTAGGATAATGGCGCCCTACTGTGCACCCGTGAAAGGGATATGCAGGCGTTTAGTGCACTATTATACGGGGTGTCACCTCCATTTGTATTCTGTGCTCGCTGGTTCCTACCGAGTCTCTGATCCAGCATCTTCCTCCAGCAAGGACCTGGTCGGCCTGTTTCCATTTGGCGAGTGCTTCCGCGTATCTAGTAGCTTACACTCGGTGTGCCGTGCAAGTGCTGAACGTACTCTCGTCGGTGGTTATTAATCGAATTAAGTAATTCCACACGTTTATGTGGAGTAATGACCCATATAATCGTAATATTTAACATCGGCTCGCGCGCGCCCCAGAGTAATTGTGATAAGATTGAAGGAAAAAAAACGCAGTTACCAGAACACGGTATTAATGGAGAATGAAAAATAAACAAAGAGAAAGGGGGAAAAAGAGGAAGAAAGAGATCTGAAAAAAAACATTCCGAGCTTTATTACAGCCAGCGGTTGGCTTTATACGACAGAGTAATAACAGTAAGAACCCGTGGTGGGGGGGGGGGAACTGGTCAGCTCCGAAGACCGTGATTAAATGACAATCGTTACATGGTAATGAGTACGGCGACCAGTAAACTCCCATATTGGAAAACCATGTTGGCAGATTTTTATCGCGCAATCGGATTAATCAATTTTATAATAAGATGTACGGCAGCAGCAGCAGCACACGCACGGCCGAAGGATGAAACGACGATCTTAGCCCGGATCGCGAAGAGGTAACGATTTTCTCAACGCCGATGCGTGTCGATTCATGTGCCGAAGTGCCGGCGCTTGACGTCGCTGACAGCGTGCCCGTCACACCGTCGGACATCTCTGGACATCTCTGGACATCCCGGAATCAGCCGCTGATGTCTGCGTTTCTCGGTTCGATGTCACAAATACGCTCGATCTCGATGCCCCTGACGAGGCGACTGTGCACAGGCAACGCGGGCGACAATGAACTCGTGCTCAGTTATCGATAATTTTATAACCACTGTGCCATTTTTAGCTGATTTAGCTGATTTTTAAAATCAGCCATTGGTCTGTTCACCAGTACCAAGGGTGGAGGAGGGGGCGGAGTGAACTCTTCTTCGGTGGTCCATGACAAAGAGAAAGCGAAGGACTCTAATTTTGAATTCTCTTATTTTAGGGTGTCTAACAGTCCTACAAGTCCCTACGAAGTACTCTTTTTCTAAAGGAGGTGCTGTAAACACATAAAAAGTACTCTATTTTCAGTTTATAGTCCTATAAAACTAAGAAAGTCAGCTCACGAGAAAGAAAAAAGAAAGATGAGATGAGAGGAGATACCTACCTATGTGAAATGTGAGACTGTACGTGAAACTGCGACCGCATGACTACTTGTCTTCTATCCTCTCGGGACTCTCAAATTTGAATGAAAGGGTAAGGGATTTGTGGAGGTAGAAAACGTTCTTCTACATTATTTAATTCAACCAATTCAGGCGGCATCTTAGGAAATCGTTATTCTTCGTGCGTTAAAGACAATGGAAGAATTTTATATGAATTCAAATGAGAAATGTTATTTTGATTCAAATAAAGTTAACAATTTGAACAGGCGTAACCAAGATTATTACCAATACTATCAAAACTTGTTAACGAGCACGCAGTTTTGAGAACATCGGAAGTATATTTGTTCCTCATAATTTTGTTACTCAGCATTAATGAAGAATGGTCGAAAAATAATCTATGGCAACTTATACATACAATTGTTAGTCATTTGTTAATTATTTACGCTGACATTTCCTTCGTTCTTCTCGTTTTGCTTGATAAATTTGGAGACGTTGTTGCGGTATTTCTCCTCAATGCTTCTTGTGATATACATATACAGTTCTGCTTCTGGCCTTCTTATCTGATCTATGTTTATAAACGCTCTGGCATCACATGTAGTAAGGTTTTCTCCTGTACTCGTTCACTAGCTAATTGTCCCTTTGCTACTTGCTTATTTGTTACTTGTTCGTATTGTGGCGAATAATCCCGAACATTTGAGATAAGCAAAGAAAGATCGACATGTTTCGAGCAGCAGAATAGAAGTTCGATAACAAAAGCAATAAGGAATTTCGCCGCCGGGATATATAAAGGCCGCTGGCCGTTGCTGTATAGTGTAGTTTTGTATGCGATAAACTGTGCGTTCTCAAAGCGATCTAGCTACTGTTTTCGTGCGTTTGTATTAGTGTGACATTAAAAGTTTTTAGTACGTGTTTTCGTGCGTTTTTCAGTGCGAATCTCGTTACAGTATGCTATTAGTTCACTTGCTGCATCACATATTCCCACATTCGCCACAGAGGGGAACGCCGTTGTTTCATCTTCCGGCTAATGTTTCATCGCTTGAAACCAGAAATAGAATACCAAATAATAAAAACAAAGCTCTTCTTTTTTCGACTGCCTCTTCCCACTTCTCAAATTCTGTACCCACAGATACATTATTAGCAACAGTACATAATACGACTACGAGTTTAATTTATGAAAACTAATACTCAAAGTACCATTATGAGTTTTGAAGTTCAATTTCTATACTTTTAGAGGTATTCTATAAACTTGTTCTACATGAACTCGAAAATTGTCCATTCGACCAAATATGTGTTTGCAATCCGGACATAGTAAAGTCCTCTCTCTAGTAGTGCAGCGTATGTATCTCAGATTTTTGTTTACTTTTTTCTTTTTTCTTTTATGTTTATGTACACTAGGAACACTGTCTTGCAGGTCTGCGAAAGTTGCTATCGAATTTGTATAAAAGGTCCTATAAAAGTCCTATTTTTGAATTTTAATTTTGTCCAATTCCTTGGTATTTCCTATCCAGGGACGTACCGAAGAGTCTTTCCTGGGGGAGGGGGGTGGTAAAGATTTTGAAAGTCCCAACTGACTCAACTCAGAATTCCCAAGTATCAAAGCAAAAAAAAAAAAACCTTTTAACTTGTTCAATTTTCCCAAATCGCTGACTAAAATGGTAAATCTTGCGAGTGATGAATTCCTACAGGAGGGTAAGTTATCCCCTGCCCCTCCCCCTATCGGTACGTCCCTGTTCCTATCGTCATATTTACTATCTCTGTCACGTGGTGCCTTGATTTAAAATAATTCATTCCGCAGCGTTCAGGCGTGAACGGACCATGCTCGCGAACTTTCTTGCGAACACATTCACGAACATTCATGCGAGCACAAAGCCGCATTTACACATTCGCACAAATGCCAGACGAATAGCAAGTCGAACAACGAGTGCGGATATGTAAACAGCCCACTCGTCATTTGCGTTTTAATTCGCCTCGCTACTGGTAGTGCTTATGTTGGGAGCGGTTTTTCGGACACGAGTCAAAGGGAAGATGAGGCAAATAGCGAGCGAACGTTGACGTGGTTACACTTCCAACAAATTTGTACATGGACATTCGCGTTGCATTCAACAAACATGCAAATGTTTTGTACAACTGCTGTGTGTGACAAGGCGAATGACACAACTTAGAATTCAGTTCAAGCAAAAAAAAATCACTTTAAGCTGGTCTATTTACAAAAGACTAAAATAAATTTTGAGCGATGAATGCTATAGGAAGGTAAGTTGATTCCATTGACCCTCACTGTATACGAACGTCCTGTTACCTACTTCATTAACTAATCGGTTGGAAAGTGGGAAAAATAATTTTTCCGAGCGGGGGTGGACTACCAGCCCCTTTACCTTTCTCTGAACACACACTGACATTATGCGGAGCCACTTGCTTAACGTCTTTCAAAAAATGTGTTGAATACAGTGTTCAGAATTTGCTCGTGAAATATTTCCGGGAAAACATCTCAATGAAATACTATAATATAAAATTGTGTTTAAAGAAATGCTCGCAAACATGTTCGTGAACATTTTTGCTAACACGTGCGCAGCATGTCTGTGAACACATTCGCAAACATTTTTGCGAACACATTCTCGTACATATCAACAAACGCCATACTATATAAAAATAGTGTTGTGTGACTGAAATTTTGTGAACTCTGCAAACCATTTAGGTGAAATTCAACAAGTCACATATAAAATGATTTCCCAAAGACCTTGTAAACATTCCCACAATTTGCAAACATCCTGAACATTTTTGCAACATTTCAACAAATTCGCGAACTTTCTACAACATATGACAACACTTGTCGAACAACCATTTTTATGAACATCACAAACATTTCTGCGAACGTTGTACGATATAAACACGGTGGTCACTTTTGGAAAAACTGGAAATCTGGGAAAAGTCAAAGGGAATTTCTTCAGTCAGGGTAAACTCATGGAAAAGTCAGGGGTTTTTCAAAAAATAAATTCTTAATAAAATAGACTTTTTGGCGGTGACGTCATGAGGAGGATTGTTGCGCAGTTGTTCCAGTCATACGCAGCTGTCAGGGTGCAGCTTGTTTTGTTTACATTCATTTTACATGGAAAACTCATCCATAAGCGAACATTTGTTCTTCTCTGCGAGTCCATAAATATAAAAGAGAGCAGTTCCTTAGTGCTTCTGGGGGCTTATTTATGATCTAAACGCATAAATCATGCTTTCTTTTATATTTATGGACTCGCAAAGAAGAAAGAATGTTCGTTTATGGAGTTTTACACGTAAAATGAATGTAAACAAAAAAAGCTGGACCCTCAGGCTGCGAATTGGTGCGAATGCTGAAGCAGTTTTGCGCAACAGTTCCTCATGACATCGCCCATGAAAAGGTCTATTGCGTGGTTTAGAGGTATCATCGTTCTGTTTTCTTTGCAACTTGAATCACGTATAAATAGTTATCTATAGAATCTAATTACAAAATTTTTTTCCCCTGATGATTGGTATCTATGTTTAGTTTTGTATAAAATTTTTGTTAACTGCCTAGTGATAGAAAATTACAGTAGATATTAAAAATGGAGGGGGGAGAGTGGCAACCCTCATTAATGAACTTCCAACCAGTAGGCTTACTTGCTGAGAAAAAATTGGGAAGTAGATCTGGAAAAATCAGGGAAAAGCAGGAAAATTCATAATTGAAAAAAGTGGCCACCCTAATAAAATATAGGGTTCGTGGAAATGCTCGCCAAACATTTCCGCGAACATATTTGTAAACATTTCTGTGAATATGTTCGCGAATATTGTAACAAGAATGTTGTACTATATTATAAAATCATGTTCGTAGAAATGCTCGCGAACAATTCTGTGAACATTTTCGCAAACACGTTTGCAAACATATCTGCGAACATATTCGCGGATATTTCTGCAAACACATTTGTGATTATGTTAACAAACGTTGTACTATATAAAATGTAGTGTTTCCTGAAATGTTTGCAAATATTTCCTGAACATTTTTACGAACACATTAGCAAACATTCCCGCGAACATGTTTGCAAACATTTCTACCAACATATTCACGAATATCTCCACAAACACGTTTGCAAACATTCCTACAAACAAGTGATCTCAAACATTTTTGCGAACACATTCCTAAACATTTCTGCGAACACATTCACGTAGATTTTCGCAAATATACTTCTGTAAACAGAACAGCGTCGCGAATGTCTTATTAATATTTTAATGTAATTTGGAGGTTCGCGAGAATGTTCGCTGTGTTTCATGGCTGGTGAGCATTTCGGGGAACATAGAGCTGAACGTCAGAGAAAATCACTTTGTAAAATTACAACGCCATTTTTTTCCTTCTTCTTCTTATTTTTTCTTTTCTTTTCTTTTCTTTTCTGAAGATGAATTCGGATCGAGACCGGGTTGATGAGTGTTGTAAATTTGTAAGATCTAGTCCGTTTTCCAGTGAAAACATGTTTAGCCTTAAATGGGGAGTGAGGAGCTAATAAGTATCGACTAATATTTCATTTTGAATTTCATCAGATTTTTGATTTGACCTAGATTTGGCGGAATTAAAATTTACACTTTTCTGGTGGGCTATATTTGACTTGATTTGAAAATCTAAATCACGTAGTCTTCAAATTTCAATCAGTGGAATTCGCTATTTTTCAGCTCTAAGCATATCAATTACGTGATCACTGATACTAATCAGCATATATGTGCTGAGTCGAAGCTCAACTTATATACGCTGATATGAATCAGTGACCACGTGATTGGTATACTTACCCATAACTGAGAAACAACGAATCCCGCTGATTCAAATTTATAGACACTGTACGATTCGAGGGTGTCGAGAGTTACCAAATTCGAATATCACTTGATATTTGATCCGCTCTTGATTTGGGCTCTTACGAAAACTGAATTTGACAAAAGTGACACAGTCAAGTCTTTTGGAGGGCTGCCTTCCCCAACTTCCTCCTAATGAGTACGTCCATGTTAACATATCAGACTATTTTCGTATTATTGTGGGTGTTCTGGTCAATAAGTGAGTGCAGGTAAGATTATTTTCGGCAAAATGTAGGTATTAAAATTGACATTATTTTTTGGTCATAAAGTCGAACAGGACAAAGTAAAGCTGCTAATTAGGTATTTTATTATGTACAATAGGATGTTACTAATCTTGTAAATTTTCGAATTTTGAACGGAACGTCATCTCATGTCTTACATAAGGATTTTCCGAAACACTTCATTAATCAGACATGTCCTGAAAGCAGGTGAAATTTTGAACCCTTTCAGAAAATAAAGTTGTTCTTTTATGTTGAAAATTGAATTTTCAATGAATTATTAAATGTGGGATATCACAAAAACTCAATTTTAAGAAAACCAATTTTTAACGTATAATTATAGGCTAATGAACTTTCTTAGACTAATTTTTCATGTTGATACCAAGATGAGTATATCGCAAATATTATTGCAAAATTATGTGGGAATTGAGAAATTTACGTTAAATTGACTTCCACTTTGTGAGTACATTTTGAATAAAATGAGCCCAATGGAGAGTAAAAGAGGTCCTGAGGGAATTCCCACGGGCCCCCTCTCCTTCCAGTTCATTTTGTTCTTTTGTTAGATGGGAAAAAAATTGTAAGCTACAGATAAAAGGTTTCTTTCATGGTGTAAGGAGCGATTGCTGATTTGATGTACAGTATAATATGATGTAGGTTGCCGTAAAAGCGTTGAAATTCAGGCCTTCAAAAAGTATCGGGCCTCCCTGAAAGTCTGAGCCCGGGGTATTTCTCCTCCCTCCTCTCGTCAGGGTTGGAACAGAGTCGTAAAGGAAGCTTTATCACTCCGCTATTGTGTAATGTACTATTTCTGCATTAATGAAAAAATTTAACTGTGGTATGATTCCCGATGAATGGGGGACAATCGACTACTTATAAGCAACCGATTAATTGAATATAATCGATTAATCACTCATGACCAATATTAATTTAATAACTAATTAATTAAAACAGTCGACTAATCAAAAATGATTATTGATTAATTGATTATAGATTTAGTTATGAAAATCAGCTTTTGTAATACGCGTTGCTGCGACAGTCTTTTTTGTTTTTGTTTTTGTATAATATGCTTCAAATGGCATATTAAACTGTAAGCGATATAGTTTTAAGTTCATTACCGAGTTGGAGTCTCATGTATAGTTTGCTGAGCTTAACGAGCACACAGGCCGAGCACTACACATTGTGCTCACATAAAATAATTACATCGCGTCTAACAGATATTTTTAATACCCGGTAATAAAGCGGGCAGGGTCAGCGTCGTTCCCGATCGTTCGCTACAAGCATCGATAAATTTTAATCGCCCGATCACATAATTGTTCAGGTTTGATATCTGCAAATTATTGTAAAATTTAACGAGGAATTAGTTTTTCGCGTGACCTTTACCACGCAGATATTCGAGTGCAAGGTCAATCAGTCCAAATTATTGGCGCGAAGCTACGGGACCTGACCCGCGCTGAGGAAACCGAATTGATTGGAGCCGATCCAGGTATCCAGAAGGAGCGAAATGAGCCCAAAAAGTGCATCTGTAGAAGCAGTTTCTGCACACCATATCCGTAGCAGTCACTGGCTAATAACCCTCGCCCCCCGTCGCGCAGGAAAGGGATGAGAAAAATTACGTTGTTTATCGTGTTTGCTGTTGTTTTTCGCATTCTTCTCTTTTTCTAAGTATTTAAGGTCAGTAGTGTCGGAGCGGGAAAAGGGAAAGATACAGGAGTACACTGCCACCCCCCCCCCCCAAAGAAAAAAGAGTGAAAGCTACAAAAAAAGTCAATGAAAATTTGCCTAAGAGATTTCAGAGGCGAGATTTCGACATTTTTTTCACGTTACCTCTGTGTAAAAAGGGGTTGCACGATTCTGGTAGAATTTCCCAAAACAGTCTCACGATTTACTCGGATTTGTATGGGAAAAAATGAACAATATGGACCACATTTTTACTTTTTGGTTTCCTGAAGCCCAAAGTAGCCTTATTGAACCGGGTCTTAGTAAACTAGTTTTTTATTTTTCTGTCCTCTCAAATAAACCACTAAAATGACCCATCAAAACTTCATCAATATTCTCAGAAATTCTTCCCATGTGACTATGCATGCTGATCCGGGATATAGACCTCGCAGACAAGTGGCTCCGTGCTGTGGAGCTGCCTGCTCCCAGTGGGCGGGAAGATGCCGGTGTTATTGTGGTCAGCTGTTCTCCAAGCATTCCTATCCTGGCAGATTTGTAATTCCCCTCATCTCAATTTTTTCATCGCATGTTGCAGCCTTGTACGGTGCCAGCATTTGACGGTGAGTCGTTTTGGGCATTTCGCACGGTCAGTCTGACCTTACATAGTGCAGGACCTGTTTCTGTAAACGCCGGTCCGTCATTCGTTGGACGTGTCCGAGCCAACGTGTGTCTGGTTAGTAGATGCTCGATTGATTCACATCGCCCACGCTCACGCACCTCCGTGTTGGAGACATACAGGGGCGAAAATATAGGGGGTGTGGTGGTTGAAACACCCGACAATAATTTGGCAGTCGGCTAATTTTAAGACTGTTTATTTGACCCCCCCCCCTCCCATAACTTGACAGTCGGCAAATTTTGAAACTGTTCATTTGAATTTTAATATTTTATGCACGTTTGTTTGTTTATTTACTTTCTTTTTCAATTAAAAAATTGGCACACTTTTCATTTTTTAAACATTTTGTCGGCGAATTTTTTGTTTTCAAAAAATATTTGTCGGCAAATTTTTCTTCTCCACCTTTCCAAACTGGAAGTCAAATTTCGTTTTTGAAAAGGAGTACCCTGGACCCCTGTTAGAGACTAGTCAATCGAAAGCAGAGGGTTCAAGCTGAGTACCGAACGTTATTTGAAAGGTTTTGAAACAAAGCTCAAAGGTGGAAGACGTTTCGAAAATCTGAAAGTCGGTAGCAAACGTTGAATTTCAAATTTTAATGACTATTCGGACTGCCAGCGCGAAAGAGTCACCCTCTATAATTTTAAGTGCGTGATAAAAAAGAGCTATTGAAACCCTCCATATTTTAGAAAAATTCATCAGCAAATTTTGTTCTAATCATTCTTTCGATAAACGCTTTCGTTTTCATAATATTTTGAGATTTCTTCGTATGCTTGTTAATGAAATATTCCCCTCGATCGGGGTTACAAGGTAAACGACTACAGCGCGCCACCGCTTTGAGAAGCCCGAAATTTGTTCACCTTGTCACTCCGTCACTCACTGAGTCAGTGATTCATCCATACACTCAGTCATTTGCTTACTTATTCAGTGATTCACTCAGTCACTCACTTACTCATTCTCAGTGATTCACTCAACTCGCTTGATTTTCACTCATACTCACTCAGTGACTTACTCAGTCACTAGCTTACTCATTTAGTGATTCACTAAGTTGCTCACTCAGCTTGCTTATTTCTCACGTGATTCACTCACATCACTCTGTTGTTATTTAGTGATTCACTCACATACTCAGTTATTCATTCATTCATTCTCTAATTCAGTTATTCATTCACTTCCTCACTCCGTCACTCACCCTATGAGTCAGTGATTTACTCACTCACTCAGTCACTCGCTTACTTATTCAGTTATTTACACAGTTACTCAATTCGTCGGACTGGGACTGCGAAAGGGTCGCGCTCTACAATTTCAATAGTGTGAAAAATATGAACTACTATAAAAGTGATTATTTTAGGAAATTGCCCTGACTGAAATGAAAATGGACTCATCTGAAAGAAAATTTCAACCGCTATCAATTTGGTTCTCTTCAGTTTTTTGAAAAACTCTTTCATTTTTGTGATATTGTCTGAAAATTAAGTACGTATGTTAATGGACTATTCTCACATGATCAGTACTACACGTTGGCAATGACAGCGCGCCACCACCTCGACCAGCCCGAATCACTTACACAGTGACTTAGTGATTCACTCACTCACTCAGTCATTATTCACTCACTCACTCAATCATTTGTAAACGACTGCAGCGCGCCACCCCATTGAGCATCCCGAGATTTGTTGTCACTAGATTCTCTGTTTGACCTAAAGCCTGGAATTTGAGAAAGTTGAACATTTTATTAAAATCTAAAAGTTGAAAAGCAAAAGACTTATCTTCCAATGTCACAAGCTGAATCCGATAGCAAATGTTCTGTTGTTTAATTTATACTGTCTTTGGTCCTGGTGCTTATTCGGGCCGTACATCCGAGATTCCAAAATTTTGCTACATGCACAGTGCACATGTGTCAAAAACTTCACCTTTTGGTTGCTGATAAGAGAAGTCGATACTAGCACTGTATGACTTGAATAGAAGGGAATAATTTAGTTTGGAACAAAAGTCAAAACTCTATGTATTGTTCCCATAAGAAAGAAAGGGAACTTCTGGCACGGATTCCTTTAATCCGATCGACAGGAAACTTTGTATTTTTTTTGTTTTTTTTATTTATTTGATTTGTTTTTATTGGGATCAATTTAGGAGAAGAATAAGAGGAAATTCAGAAAAAAATATCACCACGGGAAAACAACGACCACCTCAATGTGTAAAGGAAGTTATGTGCTCCTCTCAAGAATTCCTAACATCCTTCCACTTTATCCTCCCCGAATAGGGTATGCTCATGTGCACAAATGTGAGTGCTTGGGAGATAAGGTTCCAATCTGAATTTGCAGGGACAAAACTATGGTGGGGGGGGGGGTTAGGTGAAACACCCCAATAATTAGGCAGTCAGCTAATTTTGAAACTGTTTGTTTGAATTTTTCATTTTCTAAGAACGTTTGTTCGTTTATTATTATTTTTTTTCAATTAAAAAAATATTTTGATTGAAAAATTGGTGAATTTCCAAATTTTAAGAAAATTTTGTCGGCAAATCTTAAGTTAAAAGAAAATATTTGTCGGCCAATTTTCCTTCTCCAACCCCCCCCCCCCCCAACTGAAGTTTCGTCTCTGGGGAGAGGAGTCAGACAAGGTGACCTACTGTCCCCCAATCTGTTTAACTATGTCCTAGAGGAAGCAATGCGGCAATTGGAATGGGAAGATAGAGGATTAAAAATAGATGGGGAATTTATAGACAGCCTGAGATTTGCCAATGATGTGGTGTTGATTGCGAGGGATATGACAGAGCTATAGTAAAGAATGCGAACGAATTTATCAATGACAGCAATCAAGCGGGTTTACTAATTAATACGAACAAAACGAAACTACTATCAAATGGTTGAAATTTTGATAATGGGAGAAAACATTGAGTGGGTTAATGAGATCAAGTACTGGGATAAACTTTATCTTTCGAGGGGGCCAGAGAGCGGGAAATCTCCTGTAGAATTCAAAACGGGTGAAAACAATAGTGGAGCCTGAGAAACATATTTGAAGGCTAACTTCCTGTATCGACTAAGGCGGAGGTCTGGCGGAGGTGTATCCTACCAACAATGACATACGGTACGGAGCGCTAACTAAATCAACTAAACAGGCTGCTAACCACCCGGAGGGCGATAAAACGTAGTATGCTGAGAATCAGAAGAAAAAAAAAGACAAAGTGGAAATATCCACGTTAAGGGCCAAAACTAGACTGACGGATATCGGGGAGGAGGTGAAAAAATGCAAATGGAGATATAGAGGTCACATTTCTGGACAGGAGAGGAGGTGGGAAAGGAAAATAGGGGGTGGACTCCTCACGACCACAAAAGGGAAAAAGAAAGGCCAATCACTCGATGGCTTGATGAATCCCGCAAGGAACTCAGACCTATGTGCAGGAGATATACTCTGAACCGAAAAAAATGAAGGGAGAAAGGGGAGGCGTATGCCCAGAAATGGATGGACAAAGAACTGGAAAAATAAGATGGGGGTGGTACCCCACTCGGCCCGCGACGTGCACTGGTGCACGTTGAATAAGATGAATATCATACAAGATGTCCAATAATAAACGCTGCTATTATTATTAAGATTTCTTTCTAAAAGCTGTTGTCCGCACTGGTCTCCTCACGTATTCGCGTTTGAGTTGAATTGGTATAACATCATTCTGTGCAAAACTCTGCCACTTGGATCTTCTCGATCATTTCGTGTGCCCGATACCCAAATTACGGTGAATTTGGAGTCTGTATATGACCCCGCGATCTACTTTTCCTGCGACCCGATCGAATCGATGGCAACTCCCTCGAGCCACAATCACTTAACCTCTCTCGTCTCCTTAAACCTTCAATGGTTCCTCGACCGTCACTCATCAATCGCGTGTACTGGTGTATATTTTTTTCGACATTACTCCGGCCGATTTTCAACAAGCGATTGTTAAATTGATAAATCGTCTTCCGATATTAAGATCGAAGGGTAATTCGCACTTATGATTAACGAGACCGAAGATCATGTGCACGTTTTTTTCTCTTCTTTTTTCTTTTCATTCATCTGTACACATTCTCTCGTTACCCAGCGTACATTATCCGGTTTGAGTTGACCACGGATCAACCGAAAATTTAAGGTTACTAGTTAGATCGAATGGAGGATAAGCGGTCGGGCAAGTGTTGGATTTGAAACCGACCTCCCATCGAGACCCACGGTAAATGACTTTTCATTTGTCACTCCTTTAGTTCGTATTGACTGAAATTGACAGTCGATGGTGCCCTACCTGTTTGCCTTATAATTTTTATATTTTCGGTGTAGTATCTCCGCAGCCATCGTTAATATTCGATATAAATCATCGTACACTCGAAATATGTTACACGACTTCGATTTCCAAACGATTAGTGGTATTTTTCGTCCGAAAGAAAACAGCGGGCTCGAATGTCATCCTTTCAGGTGTTTACAGTGTTGGTGCTGTCTTTTCACGCTCGTCGTCTTTTTTTTCCCCTCTTTTTCTTTTTTACTAACGGTCATCAGGTGAAAATAAGAGAATAAGCATTCTGGAAAATCTATTCAGCAAATGAGTGCATACGAATCTCGGACATCGGTGTTTCAGGAAAACGTATACACATAGTCAGTGTCGAATGGTGTAAAATTGCTGCACACGCAGACGAGATAGCCGGGCGAGTCATTGTTGTCGAATGTTTTCGACTTGCTTTTAATTAACCTACCTGAAAAAAAAAAGATGTTACAGCGCATTTTAACGGTCGTTACGTTTTTCTGACGATGATGATGATGACCATACGGCGATATATTCTTACGTGTGCGTATGCGAGCTGGGTGCAGAGAGCGTACCAAAGGTGGTTCAATTTTTCAGCCCACGCTGGATTGTATTCGGAGAAGGTGCTCATCGTACCTGCAATACCGAGAACACGAATCGTTCGGTTTCTCGTATGTCAGAATCAGCAGAACTCTGTCGAGGGCCGAGCGAGAATGATGGATTCCGAATACGAGCCGGTGCATTGACACTCCTTTATCGAGCACCAGATGCGCTCTGACCGAGTCGTAGGCCGTATGACGACCGCATCCTGGATCAGTTACTGTAGCACTGGAGAATTAAGACGCAAAATACGATTAAAGAAGCATTTTTTGATAAAACAGATTTAGCTTGGCTGAAAATTGTAGTCAAGGGCTACTTGAATAACGCCTTCAAAATCCCATCCCCTAGTCTTAAATTTGTTCTGAGATGATAGAGCTCTTAAAAATTGGTTTCATTATGGATAATTCAGTGGCGTAGAAGCATAAGGGATTTTGGGGTTGAAACACCACCAAGATAAAAAGAAAAAAAGACTTTTGAAGAATTGCAGTTCTGATAAAAGAATGATGTACGACATCCAGGATTCACCCAACCAGTGCATCAACTCCTGAAGAATTTTATAGAATAACAATCTTTATACACTTTTTGGAATGTATGCATAATGAATTGGAGGAACGCTCAATCATTCCTTAATTCTGAAAACCTTCGCTGTTCTTCTGAATCTAAACGAAAGTGAGAAGTGCACAGATGAAGATAATAATGACATGAAAAGTTGATTCGATTTCTATTTAAAGAAAAAGACCTAGAATGTCCTCTGGAAATTGCAATAGAAGAATTATCTCTTTGGTACAGACACGTCAGACAGATTCTAGCTTCTAGTAGTGGTAGAAAAGTCAAGCGCAATCCACTTACATACATTGAATTTTGTAACGGAGAAACTTTCCCGTGCATTTACTAACTATTGAAAATCTTAATAACTTTGCCTGTAACAACAAAAGCTACGCGTGAGCGCTCTTTTTCAACATTACGGCGATCGAAGACGTATTTGAGAAGCACCACAGGAGAAAAAAGACTTCAATGGACTCGCATTATTATATGTATATATGCACAGGGTGTCTCTTTTGCAATGACCCCTCCGCCTTCCACCTGATAAGTAGGCAACCTACCCTAACAATATGTAGATATGTTTGCATACTCTTACTTTCGAAGGCCCTGGTGTTATGGTCAAATTTTGAAAAGTTTTCTATCTTTGATTATTTTTTTTCTTCTCACGACTGGAGATGGACAGAAAAAGTGGTACCAGTAGGTAATAGTAAAGGGCAGTTGTCATAACCTCAGAAAAGAAAATGGTCAGAATCGGTTTTACAAGGTGTTCATAAAATAAATTTTAGTACGAATAATATCAGAAAATTTTCACATTTCTTCAGTTTCCCCTGAAACTTGCCCTGTAAGTTACTGTTTTTTTATTTGCAACAGATTATAGATTAAATTTCACTTAAAAAAGTTCATTAGCAATTTTCTTGTATTTATATTAGAACTGCTCAAGATGGAGTTCAAGATTTCCTCATTATAAATTATTACTTTTTAATAATAATAATAATAATAATAATAATAATATATTTTCAAAAATGATACTTCGAGTTTTAACATTGGTCTGACCCCCCAATGGCCTAATTGGCCCGAATGGGGGTCAGTGTATGTGAATACTACGTAATAAACATGCATTAAATGTATATGTACTGACTGTATGAAGGTAATAATCATCTTCTTCAGCTACTTTACCACTTCATAGAGTTATATCGTTTTTTGGGGCTTATTCACCTCCCTACTTTCATCTATGTACCCCATATTTGAAATTGAGAACATGAAATGGGGGGGGGGGGTTCTAGTATTTTGAGAAGTTCTATATGGGTATCCAATAATTGCTTCCAAAGGTCGCTAAATTCAGTTTTGGTAACATTTTGGCCATATTCCCCGAACCGATGGGAAGGAAGTGGAAGATGACAATTATGGTAACCACACAAAAAGAAATTGAAAATTATGGAAAGTGGGTCGTGAGAAGGGAAAATTTTACCATAACTCAGCCCCTTCAAAAGTAAGAGTGTGCCAACATATCTACATATTGTCGAGGTAGGTTGCCTGCTTACCAGGTGGAAGAGGGTCATCAGGGCCGGCGGAACAGATTCTCCCCGGGTAGTGAGTTAAGAGCGAGTAACCTCCCCCCCCCCCCTTCACAAAAAATAGGGCAATAATTTCTCTACGTTAAAAACATAAAAACAGTTCAAATTTATGGACTATACCCCTTGATGTATAGGATTATTAGGCAATGTTATAAATTATGGAAATTTAAAAGTGAAACAATGTCAATGTACTCTTCGCACTTCGCTTCGTTAAATTCAAGAACATTTCTTGGTCGTTGACTAATTGCTTTTCGTCAAAGTCGTCTTGATAAATCTATTATACTTTTGACATCATTGTTACTGCCAATCGTGAAGCTTTCTAAACTTTTGAAAAATCTGATCGAATCGGTTTCAAAGCGAACAAGCCAAGACTTGGGCATAAATTTCGAAATAGGTTTGTCTGAAAAGCTCTTGCGAAGTGCGAAATTGATGATTTTTACTACTACCCGAATCAAAACGTTTAGGGATATTCCTTTGCCGGGGAAGGTCTGGTTCATCAAGTTCAAAGTCCTGAAGTGCTTTTTCACTTCTTGCCCAAATAGCTTCAAATTTGAAGTCACGCGCCGCCTCGAAGTTTAAAGTACCCGCCTCAATTTTTTTTACATGAATCGATGACGCTAAGATCAGACATTTGTAACTCTTTGTTCGAAACTTCAATCCTGTCGAAAATTTCAATCATCGTCGTGAGAAGATAAAAATCAAATGATATCAGTTGATTAGAAAAACCAAATGCTTTGGCTGAGACAATGCAGTCAACCTCCTTGTCTGATGATTGTTGTTCGAAAAACTAAATTGGTGTTTTATAGTTGTCTCAGACAGTTTTGAGGGATTTATTTCGCACAACCCATCTACAAAAAAAGAAAAAAATTAATCAAAATAGGTTACGTATAAGATAATTGGGAGGTTGCATCGATTTTTTGTATTTCTGATTTCGATAGTTGATGGAAAATAAGAATTCTCATTTTTTCTCAGTTGCACGTTATTGCGATCAAATGAATTATTGTCTTCATCGTCATCTCTCTTACGTACGTTTAATAAGATATTTCAACATATCTAGATACAAATATATAAGGAGTTCTTATGTAATTACAATATTACTTGTTATATCAAAAAAGAGTATAGAAGCTAAATTTGAACCTATAGCTCCAAGAGCACGACAACCTATAGCTCCAAAAGTACGACAGAGAATGAAAAAAAAAATCAACTGGTCGCATCTATGATAAAGAAACGAGAGGAATTAGTTCCGGGTTGGTCAGGTATAAGCCCGGATTTGAAAGCTTTTATCTTTTGTGGACGAACTACGGTTTCGTCTTTTCGAGAAACTTTGATCAAATGGGAAATTTCAGGTGGGCAATTCCCCACCCGCTCATTTTTCGGGTGGCGATTGGTTCAAATGTGGTATTTTTGATGAGAAAAATATTGCCGGTCTCCATTTTCGTGTATCTGTTAGCGCTAGTGTCATATTGCAAAAAGAAAAATGGACTTAACCTGTTTTGTTGCGCGGAGTTGGAAAAAAATCCTATCAATGGAAAATGGTTGAAAACATTTTTAAGATTATTCTTATTTAGAGGAAAACACACGTTTTACAACGAAGTGTATGATAATTGCCTGCTTTATTCTTTCTTTCTTTTTCTTTTTATTTATTTATTGGATTTCGTTTTGCGTTTTTGGCAGAAAGCATTTCTAAGGGATCTTTGTCCACAGTGAAACGAAGTTATTTAAAAGTACAATCACGCTCAAGCAAAATTATCAAAATATCGCCACGCACGATCATCGACATGAGGTTTAATGGTGGACTTGACCTAGTTTTGCGTGAAAAAGATTGGACTTGACCTGTTTTTGCTGGGACGAAAATTTCAAATGTGGCATAATAGTTCGACGAATCGAGCCAATATTTTCGAGCCAATATTTTTCCTGTGAGTCGGCTTTGGTCTGATAGTGTTGCGTATGTAAAAAAGTAATTTTGACAAAATCGGTGACTTAACCTGTTGTTGCATGTGCCGGTTCAATTGTTGTTCAAATTTTATTCTAATCCCTGAGAAAACTGAATAAAATTGAAATATTGAGAACGAAAAAAAAAAAAAAAAAAAAAAAAAAAAAGACAGAGAAAAAATGTGTTCAACTTTTTGTTCTTTCTCCTTAACATGAGTCAATTTTTATTTATTTATTTTTTTTTACAAGAATTAAACGCAAAATAGCCATATTTTGGTCAATTTTTGTAAATTTGACAAAATATGTAAAAATATTTTTGGGGAAAAAAAATGCGAAAAAGACACGAAATACGTAAAAATATGCATTTTTACCCTAAATATGTAAAATATGCAGAATGAAACTGGGCTCAGAATGCAGGGATTTTTCCGAAACGTGAACATTTTTTATCACTTTTGGGATCAGAGATGACCTCAAAGATATGAATTTGCATAATTATTATGCGATGCCGCATTCTAATGATGTCGAATGAATAATGATGAAAAAAGTTTTTGTACGATTTTATTGAAAATAAACTTACTTAGTATTTTTTCTATTCTAGACCTATTTTGTAGTTCTTACGATTTTTTGAATCAATTTTTTTTTCTTTCCGGTTTCCTCTCACTTCTAGAAAACTTTGGCCAGCAGGGGCGGCGCTATAGTGAATATTGATGTGGGGCAGCTATCGGTAAATTATTTTGAGGCTGGGGCGGAGAAACAGAGCACAAAAGAGGAAACTTTTTGTCCCCCCTCTTGCTTTAAATAAATAAAAAAACTGGTTTTTCTCACAGATTTTGTACAGGCTAACCCAACCAACGTAATAATAAACTTTATTTTCTCATTTTAAAAGTATAGATATTCCATAGACAGACAGAAATAATAGATAATAATGTTTCAAAAGTATTAAAAGAAAAGTTGAATACCAGATCAAAAGTTTGAAGGAATCTGATCTAAAAATCGAATAATAAACAGAGAATATCTATAGTCTGTCTAAACTATGTAATAATATTCGTCTATTCTTATGCCTATCGGCAAAGATATCCACCACTTCGTTTATGTCCAGAGATTTAGATAATTATTTCTCAAATGATAATATTGCTATGGATGCGAGTCTCTCATCTAGCATAGTACTTCTCAAATTCGTCTTAATTAGTCGCAAAGAAGAGAAAGTCCGCTCGACCCCAGCAGTGGAGGGTGGGATTGTGAGGAAAATTGAAAAAAGTTTTTCTAAAGTTGCAAACGCAAGTTTGTATTCGGTCAAAAATTTATGAAATTTTATAGCTGAATCTGTCAAGCAATTTTTTTCCGATTCATAGCTGCGTACAGTTCTTTTTACGAGTCTCATCACCTCCATCTCCAGGAGCTCTATATCTACGCTGTAGCGCTCACTAACTTTCTTCAGTTTTTCAAAATCTAGGAAAGTGTCGCTTTTTGGATTCAGGCAGTTCAGACCAATTAAAATGTCACTATTATTTTTGAATCTACTTTTTAGTTCACATATCATGTTATCAATACCGGGGTTAAAGATTTTTATGAGTTGATCATCTTTGACGTTATTCTGGTTCTCTCCTCTTCTGCCGATCCAACTTCAGTGATATAATCAACAAATTTCATTGGTAATTTCTTTGGTCGTTTTCCATATTTTTTCATCATAATATGAATGTTACATTCGTCAGCATCAGTTTTCACTTTTTCAAAAAGTGTCGCGAATTTGGTCTCATCATTTCTATAGTCTGACTGGGTACCCATCTATGAGATTACTAATAAACATACAGGCATGACCTAAATCAACATCTGGTTTTTGCAAATAATCAGAGACCATCTTCACTTGTGTAAGAGATTCACACAGAAAATATAGGCAAAATAAGAATTCAAAATTGATGGCTTTCAAAACTGACTGCGCTTTCATTTGTTTTTTCGCACTTGATCGTGAAATACCTTTCTTCTTTACTTTTTTCGACCATTTTGCTTCTTTGTTCGCATTCGATTCTATAGTTGTTTCTTTCTCCTCTTCATTTTCATGACAAATTTTATTCAGTAGAAGTAATATAACGGGAAGCGTATCACGCACAGCACGACAAGCTGCTAGCTGATGAATCTACCGAGTTTGACAGAGGTTTTTAATTTCTGTTTTAGACATCCTCAATATGTCTTTTTCTAAATGAATAAAATCTGGATATACGCACGATCAGCTCATAAACTTATGTAGCATCTGTAATACGCATAAAAAGTTTTCTACTTCTGGGACAATTTCACAGACATCCACCAGAACAAGGTTCAAACGATGGTTGTAGCAATGTGTGTACATTGCTTGAAGAACTTCATCTCGAAACAGTTTTTCTACACTTCTATTACATCCGCTCATAAGTGGGGCCCAATCGTAAGTTTGAGCTACACAATTTTCAGTGTTGATTCCGCATTCACTCAGCAGCTTCTTCATATACTTAAGGAGGGACTCGCTGTTTAATGAAGCACAGGGCTGGAACCCAAGAAATCTCTCTTTGATCATGTCGTTGTGAAAATACCGTACAACAACAGATAGCTGTTCTTTTTTACTAACATCTCTTGTCTCATCAGCCAATACAGTGAAATGCCCAGCTTCTTTCACTTCTGTACTAATAATTTTCCAAACCATTTCTTTCATGATTTATGCTGCGTATATTTTGCATTTCCAAAAAGGGAATCAATTTTTTTTTCAATCTTTCATCTTTCTTTGTTGGTGGGGCTGCTGCCCCACTTCGCCCCTCCGTAGCGCGGCGCCTGATGCTATTTACAAGAATATTTTTCTCGTTGAAATAATACTCCAGGATAGCAATATTATAATAATCCGAAAAGGTGCTCGGTTTTGGAAAAAGTCGCGTAACATTTTTTTTTAACGTTTGAAAAAAGAATCGATGAAAAAAATCTTGGTACCTAAAATTCAATTCCGCGTCATTTTTGTTTTCGTGAAGATTTTTTAAATTAGAAATCGTCATTTTGATGCTTGAACCTTCCTTTTTCGATATCCTTTGATAACATTTGCTGATCCTTTTTTGTAGGGGGGGGGATGGGGGCTTAGCGACCTTTGCACATTCCTATGAGTAAAATCGAATTGTCGCTTCAAAAAGGACATAAAAGTTGAAGTGCTTCAACCAGTATTATAGACATAATGCTTTACCTACACAGATGGTGAATGTTGTTTCGGATGGTCAGATAGTGGGGAACTATTGCTGGTTTCAATAATACGCCTGAATTTTGAAGGTATGCAATCAAACTTTCAAATACGATTTTGAAAATAAGAAAATCTCAACACTTACTCGTACATTAATATGTATATCCTTTTCGAAATGACTCATTCAGTTACGTTATGACAGCCCTGGCTCGGAAAATAAAAATGACTTTTATAAGGTTTCAGTATAAAACGGAGTATACGGGTTGATGTTCACCCCCTGCCCCTCTCTACCTTCCTACAGTGTGTCTGGAGTGGTTAAAAAGAAACTGCTGCTTTGTATAGGCCATTTCCAAACGTGGTTGAACAGATTCAGTCGTTGCAAAAGTACCATTCAGTTCGAGACATTGGAACAGGAAGAACAACAGAGTGGAAATCTCTAGCAAATACGCAAAATTCAGTATAATATGGTACGTGCCTGCTGTTAACGAACGGAAAGGAAGGACATGGATATGCATTGAGTAAACTTCTGCAACTTGTAGATACGATTTCGAGAATAATAGGATATGGCTGATTGGGGTAAGCAAATGCTCGCATCGAAAAACCCGAGCAGATAAGACGGCATTGAATACAGCTTGGGCAGGCAAGGACTCGAGAAAGTGACTCATAGGCTTTTGAAGCATTGTTGAGTGTGTGTTCGTGCGGAGTAGCTGGCAGATTGGTCATATTAATGTATTTCGGTTTGGTTGTAGTATCAGAGCGTGGGCTTGGAACTGCTAATGTACCCTATGTATGTACATTCTCGGCTTTGGAATCGTAATTTCTCTGTTTTGCATCGCGTATAATTTCTCGGTTTCGGAATCGCGTGTAAATTTTCGGCTTCGAATTGAGTGTATTTTCTTGGCTTGGAATCAAGCATAATCTCTTGGTGGTTGATTTAATCTGTTTCACTACTGCAAAATGGGTAAGTCGGCATAGCCGTTTTGGTACACGCATAGAAAAGAGGGTGGAGGTTCTGGACACCCAATTATTCTGTCGTGTTTTTGAGGCTCGTTCAAGCTTACAGCGATCTGGAATGTATGCATGTTTAGAAGGCAGAAGATTCTCAATTTTCTCAATTTTTTTATGTACTAAAATCATCCTAATAGAGATGAGGAACTGATGAGTTAGAGCATTTTTTCTGGAGTGAAAATTTATGTCTAGAACCTCTACCTTAGAAGGAGTCTCTGAACAGAGCAGGGGGAGGATATGGACAGGCTCTGTATTATTGAAAACTGATCTGATTTAAAGACTGAGAACTCGTAATACGACGAGAAAATAAAATGAGTGCATGATCGACACAGACGTGCATTTTAAAATTGGATGTATTCAAAACACGTTGTCCTATACTTACAAATCTCGCGCAGGAAAGTCAAACAGTAAAACTCCTCGACCATATTTGGTTGGTTTCTTGATTTTGCCAACTGTTTGATCGAACTTGAACCGACAGATATCGGATGTGGGCGAATACTGGAAAACATATCCAGTTTTGCGCTTCTTAAATATGGGCAATGGCATAACTAGGGAAGGAGACAAGGGTGACATGTCTCCAGGCGGCACTTTTTCCAAAAGGCGGCACATTTTCAGGACTGAAAATTCTTTTTGTTCTATCAGATCAATTAATTTTTATTAATTTATTTTTATTTTGTGAATTTTTATTCATTAGATTTTTTCCTAAAAGAAGAAAATTAACAAAATCACATAACTGGATTTTGAATGGGGGAGGTGGGGTAGGGCGTAACAGAGGCAACCATGTTCTTTATTCCTAGGTGGCAAATTTCTTGTTGCGCCACTGTGTATGAGGGACGCACAAATTTACCGACGAACAAGCCCCTTTGCACACTTCCACATTCGTCTTTGTTCAGAACCTCCCTCAGGCAGTTTTCGTGATAAAATCATTAACAAAAAATTCCACTTACTTCAAAAACAAATGTTGATGTTCAGCGAGACCGAATCTTCTACAACGAACTACAATTTAATTTCGGAACGTCCGTCTGTAACTTCTGATAATAGTTTTTTCCCCCAGCTCTACAATCATTTTCCAAATCAGTGGCGTAGCGTCGGGGGCACAGGGGGGCACGTGCCCCCAATATTTTTATATTAAATTATAATAAAGGAATATCCTGCTTACGAATCTCTAATGGATTGAGCCCCCCCCCCAATCATATTGAGCACGCTACGCCTCTGTTTCAAATTGAGGTTTTTTCGATTTTTCTCGAAAAATAAGCATGTCAAATACAAAAGTTGTTCCCCTTTGAAATTCTTTATCGAATGGTACGCAACATGACCATGTTCGGAAGCAATGGGCCCACATAAATCGCCTTCAATGCAGTCAGAAAATCTAAAAATCTTGGAAATTGATGTTTTTTCCTATTTTCATTCCAAAATATGGACTGTTAGGAGAATGTATGAGAGATAAATATTTTTTGACATCAAATTTATCATATATTATGATGATGCGATGGCCGGAAGAAGGAAGGTATCAAGGAAACATGGTGAAGTAATAAAAAAAGAAAAGAATGACAATGACATTTCCCATTAGCCTTTAGGACCCAATCCTTCCTGCTCTTATATAACATTGATAGAGGTTTATTTAATCAGGGAAGCTCCCCAGTTTAGTTCTTAAAATGAAATTTCTGACAAGATGTTGATCGATCGGATGAACACGTGTCGCATGCTCTTTTCTCGATTTATTGGACAATTTAAAGTAATAATGATTTTTCCTTTATCTCGAAAATCATTTTGATGGGTCTTTTGGTTGCTAATAAACGAGTGCGAAATAGCCGGTGAGTGTGGGGGAACAGGAATGAACGTCGAATGCCCCAGTGGACTCCAAAAATCAGGGAGGAAAGACAAAAAGGGGTATAAACGGATCGAATCTCCCAAGCCGGGTTGCAGGCACCACGGGAAATGAAGTCTGCACAATTTCATCGCCAATAGGGAACATGAATACACTTTGGCCAATCCCTGAAAATTCTACTTTATAACTGTCAAGGGCTATCAGGAGATGCAAGGTTATATGAGTCGGAGAAAGCCTTAGAAAAAATCAAATATATAGTAGGAATTTCTGAAATAAGAAGAGAAGAGAAAAAATTATGTAAAAGACAAAATGGGAATCTTTTTTTACTATTTTGGACAAACAAAAGGGTGCGGAGGCGTAGCTTTTTATATCAACAAAAAAAAAAAAGGAAAATAAGGCAATAGGGGTCTTAAAGCTAGCGATTGCCAAGAGGACAATATGATCAGTAATCCAAGTGTATGCACCCACCAATGTAGCAGCTGAAGAAGAGGTGGAAGAATTTTATAACAGGATAGAAGAGACGATAGAAAGGGAAGGAGTGCATCACACAATTGTCATGGGGGGCTGGAACGCAATAATATTAGGAGAGGATACGCCCAGTCTCAAAGCCTGGGTAAATATAAGTGGGGAGAAACAAAAGAAACTGGGGAACGACTAATGAATCTGGCCTTGGGGCAAAATCTAAAAAATAGCAAACACCTTCATGGACTCTCCACAAAAAGGAAGATGGACGTGGCGCTCTCCAGATAACAAAACCGTGGAGGAAATTGACCATCTCCTTATAAACGATGTAAGGGTTGTAAAAAATATGAGGTATTAAGTAAATTTAGTTTCTCTTCGGATCATAGAATAGCAAGAGCTACAGTGGATATTGCTCTTAACCCCAGGAATAGAAAAGACGGGAAACAAGGAACATGGGAGAAGGTTATCATACCAGTGTGTATAGGCAGGCAGAGGCGAACGAAATTTTGAGGAAGAAATTAGGCAAAATGAGGGCAGAAAATTTCCCCAGTCTGGAAGAGGAATATGATTGGATGGAGAACTGCATCAAGTAGGTGGCAGCACGAATTGGGGAAAGAAAAACCAGGCCTTCAACAAATGACAAAATCAGTGAGGAAACTAAAAAGCTGATAAATAAGCGAACGGAGATCAGAAGCAAGGATAGGTTAGACCAGTGGGACCAGTTAGAACTATGTGAATGAAGAAACTGATTAGGAAGGTGATGAGGAAATATGTATGAATGTACGGCCAGGAGGCAATTAGGGAAATAATCGCGGAGACTGGCTCTATCAGGAAAGTACGTAAAGCACTTGCTCAAGGGCAAAACCTATTCCTAGCCATAAAAACGAAGAAATATAAAGAAAAACTTTTTGAAAAGGAGGAAATAGTAAGAGAGGCAACGGAATTTTATAAGGAGCTATATACGGAAAACGGGAAGGTGAAGGGAACTAGGCTAGGAAGAGGTACGGATGAGAAAGGGACAGAAGAAATAACAGAAGAGAGGGAGGAAAACAAGGAAGAAATTACAAACGAAGAAGTTCGGAGGATATTAGTAACGTTGAAGAAAGAGAAGGTGGCTGGACCAGACGGCGTGGAGAACGAACTAATGAAAATTTTAACGGATCCACTTACACCTTACATGACTAAATTATTCAACAAATTTGTGCAACCAGGATTCAAACCCAAACAATGGCAACAATCGGAAATAATTTTGTTGTATAAAAAAGGAGACAAGAGCAACCTGAATAATTATAGACCTATTAGCCTATCCTCAAATATAAGAAAAATTTTTGAAAATTACTAAAAAAAACAGAATATACAAAAATTTAGATTGGAACCAACCAGTGGAACAAGTCGGGTTCAGAGCAGAGGTTACTCAACCGCCGACCATATCTTTAGACTCAGTTAAGTTGTGGAAAAAACAAAGGAGTATAATATGCCACTATGTCTCTTGTTTATTGATTTCAATAAAGCATTCTACTCGGTGAAACACTGAAAAACAGGGGGTGGAAAGAGATACAGTGAGAGTACTGAGAGAAATGTACGGAAAAACGACAGCATACGTAAGGTTAGACAGAATAGGAGAAGAATTTGAAGTACAGAAAGGAGTGAGGCAGGGGGACCCTCTGTCTCCCAACCTATTCATTGCTGTACTGGAAGGGATATTTCGGAGACTAAACTGGGAGAAAAAAGGCATAAGGATAAATGGTCGATGGCTGGATAAACTGCGATAAGCAGATGATCTTGTGTTGTCAAGTAATGAAATAGAGGAGTTACAAGAAATGGCAGAAGAACTCAATACCGAAAGTAGAAAGATGGGACTGTCAATGAACATGACAAAAACCAAGCTGATGTCAAATACTCAATAGGGAAAATTAAAGGTGGGGGTTCCGAAATCGAAAAAGTGGAGGAATATAATTATGTAGGGCGAACGCTAGCGTTTGAAAACAGAGAGAAACTGGAGCTGAGGGCAAAAACCTGGAAAAGTTTCCGGGCCCACAGAACGATGCTAAAGGGTAACTTACCACCAAGGGAAAAAATAAAAATACTGGACCAATGTGTGATACCCACCCTCACCTACGGAGCACAAACCTGGTCTTTGACTGAGGCAGAATACGACAGCTTGAGAGTAACACACTTTAGGATGCTCCGTAGTACTATGGGAATACGCATCAAAGATAGAATAAGTCTGAAAGAAATACTTGAAAGAACGGACTCGAAAGATATTGGAGAGAGAATAAAAAAAAAAGGAAAAATTAGGATTCGCAGGGCATATGGTGAGGGGCATAGACAAATGGGGAAAGGTGACAAAAGAATGGTCACCTAGAGAATATGGAAAAGAAAAAAGGGTAAACCACCTACAAAATGGAGGGACGAGATTACGAAGGAACTTGGGATACTGTGAGGAAGAGTGGGAAGGGACAGGTTCTGGTGGAAAAAGGCAATGGATGCCAGTGCCCGGAAATGGGTGCATTTGACGTCACAGCGGTCCCTCACACTCCGGAGGCCAAAAATTAGAAAATTCTGACTTGATCAGCTCCTTAATGATGGCATCACTAGAGGGAAGTGGGACTTCAGAAAGAAGAAGGTGATTGATATGTTTCCGAAGTCGATAAATTAAATTTTGCAATGTTTTTCCATCTGACCCATTTGGGGGTGCAATTAGAGAAAGATATCGAAATCTAGTGACTTGTATTTTATTTTGAATTAATTAAATGACGGAACTGTAGCAGCTTATTAATCTCTTCATCAAGTTGCAAAATAATAATTTTCTGTTTTGTTATCACAGCAGTATTTATTGATGAAGAAGCTCATTTCCAAAACGCGATCGCTTTTTTAAGTTACTCTCAACCCGAGCCCTGGAATCCGCCTTTTCGAGCATTGCTTCAGAGACGTGGAGGAGGCTATTAGGGGTGTCTTAGCGTTCTTCTCATTTTGCCGAAAAATCGTCCTAAGTCGAAATGTAGCGAGTTGCTACGTGGGCTCGAACCCGGCACCTCCGGATTCCGAGACCAGCGCGCCATCCACTCGGCTAACCAGACCCCGCCCCCCCCAAAAAAAAGTCCTTCGCTATAGTATATTCCACTTTCAAAACGCGGTAATTTTTTGACTCTTGAAGAAAATAGACCTTGGCGATTTCAGGTTCAAAAATGGGTGATGTGTCTTTAAGAAGACACTTTTTAAACAGATTGCCGTCATGTATCTTGTTATTCAAAAACTCAGTAAGTCCCTTCATTATGTATTCCAAATCTTAAACGCAGTGAGTTTTGTTTCTGGCGTTTTCTTTAGCTTATATTTTCACAAATATTTTATAGTTTCGGAGAAGAATGTCAGGATTGAGACTAGTTTCTTCTCGAGGGGAGGGTGGAATTAAAATTGAGATCTATATTAGTATTTTGTGCTTTCTCATAAATTTAGAAATGTCTATTTTTACCCTCCCGCCTTCCACCTATTAAAGTCACTCTTAAAGAGGGCATTAACTCAGATCACGGAATCATAATTTATCATCAAATCAGAAATCAAAAGACCTATGAGAATTGTGAAAGTTGAATTTTTGAAGCCACGACAAGCTGAGAAAAAATTTAGTCAGATAAAATTGTTAAATATGGAGGGGGATGGGTGTATGGAACATGTAGCATTATTCGATCGTCCGATCGATGTAAAATTTCGCAGGAGTCTTGTTGTACTTTTCTGAGAACTGATCTGGGAGGCTTTCCAGGAAAAAGAAATCGATTGAGGGTAAATAAGAACCATTCTATTCGTAATAAATCAAACTGATGAGTTCCAACTTCAATTACGGTTCACTCAGAAAAATTTTATCGTTTTCTAATGAAATTTTAAACACGCCACCCAACGTACCTGTGTACGACCATCAGCCTATTAACTGCCAGACTCAGAACATGTTAACCTTACTACCGTCTCCACCCGCCGATATTCAGTATTAGTAAATCAGCACTACATCCCCAAAAAATTAAATTATATTTTCGAACTGTAGATGCGCTAGTGTCGTGGATGAAAAGATGATCAAGGTATTTTTACCACAAAAACATGTACAAGTAAAATGAGCTCTAGCATCTTCATGATCGTTTTTTATGGAAAACTGAAGAGAACTAAAGTGTTAGTCCTTTATATCATTTCCTTTCAGATGAGCCTAACTCAGTTTTTTTGCAGAACATTTTTGTCACTGATCTTATTTTTGTCCAAATACACCAATTAGCGCGCCGCATTTCATTAGGCCGCTAGCGCGCACACACACATACACACACCCACACCATAGTTGTTCTTCATGTCGCCAAGACACGCAGAAAGTGAAAGAACTCATCACTGTGAGTGGCGTAGTGTCTGGGTGTTCAAGGTGTTCACTGCACACGCACTTAATCTTTGTCTTACAACAAAAATCCCAGAAACAAGGAAAGATTTAAATTTTGATTAAAATACAAAATAAAACCTCGAAAAATTGAAAAATAGCCGGAATTTTTCTGTTTGCGCTTTGCGCGGTTCTTATCTTTGTCACATACTATGAGAATTGCGTACGATGTTCACTAGCAACATTGCACACTCTTGTCAGTCTTGTCGCAGTGGCGTTATCTTTGTCACATACTATAGGAATCGCGTACAATGTTCACTAGCAACATTGCACCCTCTCGTCGGTCTTGTCGCAGTGGCGTTATCTTTGTCACATACTACGGGAATTGTGTATGGATGTTCACTAGCAGCAGTGCACAATCTTGTCGGTATTCTTGCAATGGCGTTATCTTTGTCACATACTATGGGAATTACGTAGGTTGTTCACTAGCAACATTGCACACTCTCGTTGGTCTTCTCGCAGTGGCGTCCGCAACAAAGACCGCGAAGAGTGAAGCGGAGACTTCGTTAATTTAAATGGCAGGGTGTTCACCAGCGAAAATGATCGTTCTGGAAGCGCATGCGCGTGTTGCTATGTGGTGAGTGGATGGATGCAACTTCATTCTTCATTGACACGCATTATGTATACATACTGATACTGACCAATGACTACAAATGTGTAAATTGGCACCTCTGTATCAGAAAATGTAGGGTACATTCAACTAGCATCCGGACTACATCCACTCATTATGTGGTTGTATACGCTTCTAGATCTACGGGCTGGCCTGTGTCACTTTTTCGTCCCCCGCCGCTACTCCTTGCCCACTGGTTTATTCGCATTTCCATGTCGAAATTGTGGCTCTGGTTACCGCAACCGTGTGCCGCTGTGCGCCAGCGCTAAAATAATACGTATTTTCCCTGGACAGTGCGAGCGTCCGAGCTATGCGCCTCTCGTCTAACGGCTCGCCAGTAACGCCGGAAAAAAATAGCAAATTTCGTCGTTAATTAAAACGCGACGAACTATCCGGCTTTTCTACTAATAGAAACTCGTTTGAAAATAATTTTTACGAAAGCGATCGACGTAATTGTGGGAAATACGAACAATAGAATCCATAATCTCTCCGGTGGGACCGCGATGCAATAAAAATGAATTACAACGTAACGGAACAGCCCAAACGCGAGCGTACAGCTGGCCGCGCCGCCGCGGCCATGACGTGTACCTACGTCCGAAATTGAGAACACGCTCGACCGAAGAAGTTACACTCGACTTGCTCGAATTTTCTCCTCGTCCGACCAGACTTTCGAGAGAGCAGTGACAATGTGGCCTAGAAATCGGGCGCAGAATGAATGGGTTCCGTTCGGGGGCTCAACGTACTGGCGCTGGCTGAGCCATGTTTTCTGAACAAGGTACAGGGGGCCAACCATCACGTGGGATTGGTAGCCCTCTCTGGCGTCTACTTCTGGCTACGATCCATCGGCCAGACAGGTTAAGAGGGAAGATTCGCCTATGTTCTTGGCTTGGCTACGAGCGCGCCTGCCCTCTTGTATCCGTAGTAGGGATCTGCCGAGACTGAGCAAAAGCGAGAGCAAGGGAAGAGGTACCGCAAGTTCTGACTCCAGATGGAATTATCGATTAAGCAAATGGTCTTAGTTAACCGCGTATGAAATCTGCGGTATCGTAACATGGTGTCGGTGCGATGTATATTCACAACTGTGTCCGATATTATCAGCGAGTTTGGGAGAGATGCCGCGTGTTGAATACATAATAGTGATAAGTGGTTTAGAAAAATGTTGATATGGCGCCTTTATTCGCATAGCGATTTGTAGAGGTGGATCGAGGGGCAGGGTGGTACAGAAGGTCTGTTTACTCCAGTGTTTTGCTGTCAGGATATTCAAATGCTCAACTGCAAATCGTTGATCTAATCATTGACGACGAAGTACGTTTCGCAGTGTCGCACACTGGGCGAAATGCTGGTTTTAGGCGGACAAAACTCTGTAAAATGAAGCGAGCCAAACTTACATAAATGGTGGATATAATCATTCTTCAATATCAGATGACGTAAAAACAGCCCAATTTATCCCCCAAAAATATTATTTGAATGCAGAGTTGGATATCAATTTGAAAATTTGAAAATTTAAGTACACTGTTTTAAAAGATGACGAAATGAAGGGTAGTTTCAAATGACGATACTGAAGCCAGAACATGATGTAGAATTTTTTTATGTTTTTATTTTTATTCATTGATAAATACAGTTGAATTTGAATTAGTTCTTTTCAAAAGAAATTCCACATTTCTAACCCTAAAATAAATATTAAGTTCAACATTACTGTCCATTTTGCCTTACCAAATACCTTCACTTTATGGACTGGAAAAACCCTGATCCAAATCGGTCCGAAAATATACTGAATAAGTTTCTTTGAGCATTCGTACGGTCCTACCATCATTCAGCTGCGACCGTTTGCGACTTTCAGTGAAAAAAAGGAAATAGGGTGACTCGGGGCAAAAAGTGGACAAAATTTACATTTTCTCATATTTCTTATCATATAGTTACTTTTTCTGATGAAAAGTATACTGTATATGTGTAGCTTGGACCTTCCTCTTCACTTATATACTATTGTAGTCATTTTAATGAATGAATCTGTCCCCTAATTACCTCAGTGAAAGGGGCAAAAAGTGTACACCATAGGGTAAAAAAGGAATGTGTACTTTAAATGGCGAAATTCATATTGTTAAATTATTGATGTAATAAATTTATCTGTGCAACTTCGGTCCGTGAAACGAAAACTGGTCACGCGGTGTCGAGCAGTGTTTACCGTTCAGCCGATTTTCTTTTAATGGACCAAAAAGTCGCAACAATATGGCGGTCTGGTATACCCGGGTGGAGCTATACTGCCCTAATGCCACGCGATTGATTACTGCTACTGTGCAAATAGACCTTTTCACAGTGACGTCACGAGGAAGACTATTGCGCAGCTGCTCAGCCAGTCGCAGCCATCAGGGTCTAGCTTGTTTTGTATACATTCATTTTACATGTAAAACTCCATAAACGAACATTCGTTCTTCTTTGCGAGTCCATAAATATGAAAGATAGTATTCCTTAATGCTTCCGGACGCTTATTTATAATCTAAAAGCATTTAGTTTTGATTTAAATCAGCGTTCAGTATTAAGAAATGCTATAGAGTTTTACATCGGTAATATAAAATAAATGTAAACAAAACAAGCTGGACCCTGCAGGCTGCGAATGCTGGAACAGCTGCGCAACAGTCCTCCTCATGAGTCAACATGATATCGCCCATGAAAAGATCTGTTTATACTTTGCATACTGGGAGGATGAACGCTGTTTTCAAAGTAAGAATGTGGGCACCATGATTGTTCATAAAAACTACTTCATGAAATTGAATTACTTAACACGGTCACCATTTGCCCCAAAACTGAATTAACAGGTGCACTATTTGCCCCAGAGTTGTTTCTATTTTGCCCCGACAGTGTTCAGTATTTCCCCTCAGAGTATTTGGAACTTTTTCAAGTCCCTAGTGATTATTTTTTGCTTTCAGTAACATAGGAAGAAAGCTGATTTCAAATTTTAATGACAATTCGGTCTGCCAGCGCGAAAGAGTCGTCCCCTATAATTTTAAACACGTGATAAAAAGGAACTATTGAAACCCTATATATTTTTAAAAAATTCATCAGATTGAAATGAAAATGGTCTCAATGGAAGGAAAATTTTATGGACTATAAATTTTGTCCTAATCCTTTTGTCGATAAACGCTTTTGCCTTCATAATATTTTGAGATGTCTTCGTATGCCTGTAAATGAAATATTCCCCTCGATCAGGGTTACAAGGTAAACGACTACAGCGCGCCACCGCTTTGAGGAGCCCGAAATTTGTTCACTTTGTCACTCCGTCACTCATTGAGTCAGTGATTCACCCTCGCACTCAGTCATTTGCTTACTTATTCAGTAATTCACTCAGTCACTCGCTTACTTATTCAGTTATTCACGCAGTGACTCAGTGATTCACTCACTCACTCACTCACTCGCTTACTCATCGTGTTATTAACTCAGTTACTCAGTCACTCATTCAGTGATTCAGTGATTCACTTACTCACTCAGTTCCCTTTCTTTCTTATGGGAACAATACTCGGAGTTTTGACTTTTGCTCCAAACTAAATTATTCCCTTTTTGCCCTACAGCTAGGAATTTGAGAAAGTTGAACATTTTATTAAAACCTAAAAATTGAAAATCAAAAATCAAAAGACTTATCTTCCAATGTCACAAGCTGAATCCAATAGTAAATGTTCTATTGTTTAATTCATACGGTCTTTGGTCCTGGTGAATATTTGGGCCGTACATCCGAGATTCCAAAATTTTGATACATGCATATGTGTCAAAAACTTCACCTTTTGGTCGCTGATAAAAGTAGTCGATACTAGCGCTGTATGGCCCGAATAGAAGGGAATAATTTAGTTTGGAACAAAAGTCAAAACTCCGAGTATTGTTCCCATAAGAAAGAAAGGGAACTAAATTCCTAGCTGTAGGGCAAACAGAGAATCTTTTTTTTTAAAGTACATTTGTGATTTGTATTGACCCGAGGACTACTTTTACCAATCTTGGTTTTTCCGTAGTCATCGGGTCATCACAGGAACATTATATAACCAACAAAACTATTCAACTTAAATTAAAACTTAATGTAAACTATCCTCTAAAACTACATGCTTTGTAAATTATAATATGAACATCGAAGGAAGGGTCGGATTAACGGTTGGGTTTTTCTTTATTTTTTATTTTTCATAATTTTGCCTACATAATTTATTGTATTTATTGTTTTTGTTTTGTTTATGAACCATTGGTCATAACTGTTTTTTATTCCAAACTTTTTCCGTATTTCTTTGAATGCTGGACAGCTCAAAAATGTGTGATCTGGCGAGTCGGTTTTTTTTTTGCAGTTTAGACATTTATCAATTATTTCATTAATTTTGAATCAGATATTCACCAAAGTTTCCGTGACCTGTTAGAAATTGTGTGAGATAAAAGTTTGGTTTCAGATCTTTGTTTTTATTTCTGTACTCTATATTTGGGATTAATTTGAAGGTTCTCCTACCAGTTTGGTCTGTTTCATATTGTTTTTGCCAAACGTCAATATATCTTTTATTAATATCCCTGATTTTTTTTTTCTCCTTTTCACGTATGCCAGACCATTTAATTTTCTTAACGTTGTTGGTTTTTTCAATTTGTAGTTCAATAGGCAGAATTCCTGCAATGACATTAGTTGCCGAATAAGATACTGTTCTATAGGCTGATATGACGTTTAATAATATTTTCCTCTGTTCCTCTTTGATTTTATTTTTGTTGCTTTTGCTCAGTTTAGGGTAGTATATTGTGCTGCCATATTCCACAATAGGTCTAAATAGTGCCGTATATAAGATTTTTCTGTCTGTGAAATTTAGTCCGAAAGTATTATTGTTATATAAAGCTGTTATCCTGCTATAGTATTTTTTAATTTTTTGTATTATATAATACAAACAGAGAATCTAGTAATAACAGATTTCGGGCTGCTCAAAGGAGTGGCGCGCTGTAGTCGTTTACGAATGATTGAGTGAGTGAGTGAATCACTGAATCACTGAATGAGTGACTGAGTAACTGAGTGAATAACGCAATGAGTAAGCGAGTGAGTGAGTGAGTGAGTAAGCGAGTGAATCACTGAGTCACTGCGTGAATAACTGAATGAGTAAGCAAGTGAACTGAGTGAATCAATTAATAAGTGAGCGAATGACTTAGTGAGTAAATCACTGACTTATTGAGTGAGTGATAGAGTGAGTAAGTGAATGAATAAATAACTAAATTAGAGAATGAGTAAAATGACTAAGTGAGTAAGTGAGTCCCTGAGTAGGTGAGTAGTGAGTGAGTAACTTGGTGAATAACTAAATGAGTAAGCAAGTAATTGAGTGACTGAGCTAGTCACTGAGTAAGTGATTGAGTAATGGAGTGAATCACGAAATAAGTAAGCGAATGACTCAGTGAGTGAGTGAGTAGCTGACTTACTGAGTGAGTGACGCAGTGAGGAATCGAATGAATAACTACATCACAGAAATAGTGAATAACAAATGAATGAGTGAATCACTGAGTCACTGAGTAAGTGAGTGAGTAACTTGGTGAATCACTAAATGAGTAAGCGAGTGACTGAGGGAGTCACTGAGTAAGTGATTGAGTGAATCACTGACTCACTGAGTGAATCACTGACTTCATTGAGTGAGTGACGGAGTAACTGAGTGAATAACTGAATAAGTAAGCGAGTGACTGAGTGAATTACTGAATAAGTAAGCAAATGACTGAGTGCGAGGGTGAATCACTGACTCAATGAGTGATGGAGTGACAAAGTGAACAAATTTCGGGCTCCTCAAAGCGGTGGCGCGCTGTAGTCGTTTACTTTGTAACCCTGATCGAGGGGAATATTTCATTTACAGGCATACGAAGACATCTCAAAATATTATGAAGGCAAAAGCGTTTATCGACAAAGGGATTAGGACAAAATTTATAGTCCGTAAAATTTTCCTTCCATTGAGACCATTTTCATTTCAATCTGATGAATTTTTTAAAAATATATAGGGTTTCAATAGTTCCTTTTTATCACGTGTTTAAAATTATAGGGGACGACTCTTTCGCGCTGGCAGACCGAATTGTCATTAAAATTTGAAATTCAACGTTTGCTACCGACTTTCAGATTTTTGAAATGTCTCCCACCTTTGAGCTTTGTTTCAACCTTTCAAATAACGTTCGGTACTCAGCTTGAACCTTCTGCTTTTGACTGACTAGTCTCTAACAGGGGTCCAGGGTACTCCATTTTCAGAAACGAAATTTGACTTTCAGTTTGGAAAGGTCGAGAAAAAAAATTTTCCGACAAATGTTTTTTGAAAACTAAAAATTCACCGACAAAATGTTTAAAAAATTTAAAATTTGCCAATCTTTTAATCGAAATATATTTTAATTGAAAAATAAAATAAATAAACAAAAAAACATGACTAAAAAAATGAAAATTCAAATGAATAGTTTCAAAATTTGAAGACCGTCAAATTATTTGGGGGGGGGGGGGGTCAAATGAACTGTCTTAAATTTTGCCGACCGCCAAATTAGTGTGGGGATATTTCAACTCCTCCCGTCCATAGCTTCGCCCCTGAACTCATTTCATACATTAACGAACAACAGACTTACCTCTTCTAAATTCAGTTAATTTTTTCACGTTCCTTGAGGAAATCGATATGGTAAATTTATTAACAATCTGGCTTCTGTAGAGTAAAATCCAAAATAATAACAAAACGTAAATAATCGCATTTTGTAAATTTCATTTGCTTGGCATGACGCTCGCACATATAATAAAGATCAAGATCAATGAGCACTACTGAAGAAGAGAGAAAAAAAAAGTGACTGCAAAAGGCTTGTTGCCGACCCTAAGAAAATCCCAAAGTTGTATTGTTTTCAACTAATTGTTTTCCCGAAAATATGGCGCCACTGAACTGAACTGTAACTCCTACCAATGAACACTGTAGAAAACCACACATCTGAAAAGCCGCACTACTAAACTAAACTGTGACTCTGAATTGAGAAAAAAAGAAAAGAAAAATGGCGATTGCCATAGGCTCGGCTATTCGTACCCGACCCAAAAAAGCGTTTGCAATAGGCTCAGCTACTAGTAGCCGACCCTAAAAAATTGGACAAAAAAAAAAGAGCAAAGAGCGCCTTCATGCGTCCCCTTAATTTAGTAATTATTTAGATTTTTCCGATTCGTTATTTCCATAGAACGTTTAACGTTTCACGGAATCGATGAAATCGGCTGTGCGTATAGCATCAGTGAGGGGGGAGGGGGAGGAACAAGTATGTATAAAATCCACGATAAAAAACCGCATAGTGATTTAATCGTCGATGGTAACGCGAGTTGTAGTAGAGAAAAATATAAAAAAGAGCGAGAGGAGGCTGAGGGAGGCGACGAGTAAAAAAATAAAATAAAAACGAGGTACAGTGAAACCGGCAAAAGAAAACAGAAGCTCTTTAGTTTATCCCATAACTGACAGTTGGACGACTGTCAAAATGCACGATATATTTTACAACGGCCACGAACTGCCGCTGTAGTTGCTGGCGTTGCAAAAACCAGAGGAGTGGAAAAGCGGAGGAGGGGAAAAAAGGTAAATAAAATAATAAATAAGAAACATTCCACTACGATACTAGAGAATATTGAATAAACATTACCTATATATTATGAGTCCGCACTACTGAAAAACGAGGAGAGTTCTTCCCTTTTATCCGTTTCTTATATACCGATTTTCTTTATTTACTCTGCATTTTTAACAAAATGCATTCCTTACTCGTAAACCTGTTTGATTTTTTTCTTTTTTACTATGCATTTTGCTAGCGCATTAACATAGCCATGGAAGATTATTCGTTTTTTTAGAAAAAAAAAAGTTCTTTTGTTTCTGGTCGCGTTAATTGGATGCAAATATTCGTGAAAAATTTTTGACGAGCGATAAATAGTAGCGAGTGATTGCTTTCGAACGGCTGATATTATTCGTGAAGAATATAAATGGCGTGGCATTTCCTCGGTGATTTGTCTCGTTAATAGGAGCACATTCTGAGTGATGTGAAGAGGTGTCACGGAATCGCATGAGGTGCCACTCTAAAGAACGTCCAGTGGACTCTGATAAATGTGACACGTGAGCGGCGACTTGGGTTTTCCAGGGTGGTGCTAGCAATACTTTCTTCTTCCTCTTCGTTTTTCTCATCCATCTCCTCCTGCTCTACTATTCAAGATGATGATTATGATCTATTCCTCAGTCTGTCGCAGTGGGTTGCGTTTGTTCACTTTCTCTTTCCTGTGCTAAAATTTTAATTTCTGACAAGGATTTACACTTTGTATCCTTCATTATTGGCTCTTCATAGCTCATTCTCTGACTTCTTTTCCAGTTAGTTTCTTCAACCATTCCCTCTCACAGTAATGAAAATCTCCCTGGATGTCTTGCATTGTAACTAGGGCACGGATTTTATGAAAAGGCATGATTTTTTTTTTGGTCACTCTTCATACAACTTGTCTCTGAAATTGAAATCAGTTTCATATAATTCTGAATAAAATAACATCAGTATATAATAGCGTATTTTTCAGCATATTTTGGATAAAATCCTTTATTTTGCATGTTTTGACTTGGTTTAGTGCATATTCACAACATATTTGGCTATTTCCTTCATAAAAAAGAAATCTAGAGTACATAAGGCTTGGAAGAAAAACCCCGGTTGTCTAGATAGGTATCTGAAATTCCAAGAATTAAGGAGGAAAATAAGGTGCTTAATTAGGAAAGCCATAACTCAATTTAAAGGTAAGCTGCAGGATAGGATAAAGGTGCAACCAAAAGAATTTTGGAATAACATCAGTGGCAAAAAGAGAAAAAAAATTAATGATGGCAAAATCTTAAAATATAATGGCCAATGTTGTATTACTGGACAGGGCATTGTCACTGCATTTGCGCATTATTTCTCCAGTATTAAAAACTCCAGAGTATCCGCCAGTTGACATCATCGAACGCCTTTTCGTAGTCGATGAAGCATAAATACACTGGCTTGTTGAACTCCCGAGCTTTTTCTATCTGCTGGCAAATATTGAGAATGTGCTCTCTCGTGCCTGTGCCAGGGACAAAACCAGCCTGTTCTGGCGGTGTCTGTGGGAGGATGTACGCCTTAATCCGTTCGTGCAGGATGCTGAGTAAAACTTTGCTCGCGTGTGATATTAGCGACATTGTTCTGTAGTTTGAGTAGTCCGATTTTGATCCTTTTTGTGGAGAGAGGGATATACATACAGTGTGGGTACAGATCATCATGCAACATAGGAAAATCCCATTGAGCGCACGTTGATGTGTATTGTGTACCACTGTGGAAAACGTCATAATGGTACACATCAACACGCAATAGATAAGAAAACGGTTTTGCAGAATGAATTTCGTACTTCGGAGTATTCAGTGAAAAACTTCGAATGCTTTTTGAAGAATTGTATCAACAATCTTCAGGTAAAATGTTCTCTGGAGAATGTAATCGAAAATCGAGAAAACTCTTCGGAAAAATTCTTTGGTGACTAGGAATTTCATCTATAACATTTTTGGTGAAAACGATTCCGATAATTTCCGAAGAATCTCTTCGAACATCTTTATTAAAAATGTTCAATGTTTTCCAAAGAATTTCTTTCAAAATCATCGGAAATTTTCTTGACGGATTTTGATGAAATTGTTTGGAAAACATTGAAAAATTTTCCAAAGATTTCCTATGAGATTCTTCGGAAATTGTCGGACATTTTTCCTAAAATTTTTCCACGAAATTCCTTAAAACTTGTTGGAAATTTTCCCGAAGATATTTGATGAAATTCTTCGGAGATCATCGAACATTCTTTCTGATGATTTTTCATAAAATTCTTCAAACCATCAGAGTTCCCCCGAATATGTCCCACGAAATTCTTCAAAAATTATCGGAAAATTCTCCGAAGATTTTTAAAGAAATTCTTTGGAAAACATTGAATATTTTTCCTATAAAGATGTTCGAAGAGATTCTTCGGAAATTATCGGAATCGTTTTCACCAAAAATGTTTGATGAAATTCCTAGTCATCAAAGAATTTATCCGGAGAGTTTTCTCGATTTTCGATTACATTCTTCAGAGAACATTTTACCTGAAGATTGTTGTACAAACCTTCGTAGTTTTTCACCGAATACTACGAAGTACGAAATGCATTCTGCAAAACCGTTTTCTTATCTGTTGCGTGTTGATGTGTACCATTATGACGTTTTCCACAGTGGTACACATCAACGTGCGCTCTATGGAATTTTCCTATGTTGCGTGATGATCTGTACCATACTGTATAAGGAAGCAGTCCAGTCTTTCGGCCATTGCTGCTCTTTCCAAATTTAGTTGCATATGAGGTGTGGTAATTTAGTGCTTTCCTGCGGTGCTGCTATCAGAATTTCCAAAACTATGCCATCTGCACCTGCTGATTTACCCATTTTCAGTTTTTTGACTGCTGCTTCGACCTCCGATAGTAGGATATCTGGCTCCGCCTCGCTGAGCTTTCCGCTCCTCGCTTGTCCTCCATGTATTATCCGTGAACCATTCCTTCCTCGTTTTGGCTGGTTTTGGTACCACCCTTGCAGCTTTTTCTAGGCTCTCATTCATTCTGAGCCATGTTTCCTCGGCATTTAGGTCCGAGATTTCTCTTTGGGCAGAGAGTTTTTCCAGGTCGAAAAAAGTAAATCAAAATTACCCAGAATAAGATGGAGAGATTCATATTGGGAATAAAGCAAAAAAATAAGATCCCCCTTAAAACAGTCAAAAGCAAGTTTAATTACGACATAGTTACCAATATCAGAAGAGGAAAATGGAATGGGGGAGGGGTGGCACGTTGCTCGTTTGAAAGACAATAGATGGGCATACCAGCTAACGTTCTATGGTAGCCACTGTATCATAAGAGAAGTAAAGGCAGACAAAAGATAAGGTGGCGCGATGATTTTGACAACTTCCTCCGTAATACTTATTTCCATAGGGTGGCATGAGAAAAGAAGGAATGGTGCAGGCTGAAGGAAGCCTTTACCCAAAGATAAGGTATATGGCGGTAAGAGCCTTGTTATTATTGTATTGTTAACATGAAATGTATAGTTTTTATTTACTTACACGCACTAATAAAGGTTTTAATTCGACCATTAGAAAAAAAACAACTGAAAATTGGATCTGAAATTATCAACTAATAGTCCTTTTAAAGCCCAGCAAAAAGATACCCATGTTTCCTTTCTTTACGTTCTTGTTTTAGAAACACTGAGATGGGGGGGGGGGCTGTCGAAAATAGTTCAAGAGCTAAATGGTAAAGAAAAGGCGGTCGATCTATCCATGAATTTTGGGAAACCTAAAATCTGATCTACATCGCCCAACCCTCAAAAAGTAAAAGTAGAAAATAAAGAAATTGAAATAGTATAGGCAAATAACTTTGACGTGGAAAGGTACTATTTTGGTCTATGGAACGCATTCTTTAAATGTAACTTCGGAAATCGTCAAAAAAGTGAAATTTTTAATGGAATGGCGCAGTAGAGGCCCAGACATCGATTTTTTCGTGTATTTTACTGTTTCACAACCTTTAAACACAGTTTTCTCAAAATTCAGATTTCACATCCTCAACCTTCAGCTGCTTTTATTTCAGTCTGTATTAAACCTAGAGATTTTTTTTTTTTTTTTTAAATACCTGTACAGTTGTGCTTTATTATATTCTGCCGAAAAATTCAGAAACAGGTTCTCCGACATACGGTACCTTTTTAAAGAAAGCTTCACAAATATTAGATTACAATGATTTTGCCCATTTAAAACCTTTTCAGTAAGCGCTCATGTACGTTTGTAATTAGATATTTCTCGAATATTTGATTGCATTTCAGGAACAGGAACGTACCGAAGAGTTTTTCCTGGTGGTGGGAGGGGGCAAAAATTGTGAAAGTCCCAACTGACTCAATACAAAATTTCAATATACCAAAAAGAACTTTTTGAGTTGTTGGATTTTTCCAAATGACTCAACTCAAAATTCCCAAATATCGAAGCAAAAAAAAACCTCTTTGACTTGTTGGATTTTCCCAACTTCTCAACTCGATTCCCAAAAGTATCCAAAGCAAAAAAAAAAATATTCTGACTTGTTAGATTTTCCCAATTCCGCCTTACTGAAGTGGTAAATTTTCCCAACTGCTGCGTGAAAAGTTCCTACAGGGGGGGGGCTAAGTTGCCCCCTACCCTTTATTGGTACGTCCCTGTATAAAAACATCGGTACAAATGGGTGGGTATTTTGCAAAATAGTTCCCCACCGTGGGTCAGAGTTGCTTCCAACAACGAAAGGGACCCTTTAAGGGTAAAAATTGCATTTCATTTTCGGCTTGAATTGTAGAAATATTTCGCTCTCTATGCACGCGAATGCGCCAATTTTTATTTTCATGTGGTAAGCCCACCCCCTTCGGAAATTCCTGGTACGTTTTCGACTCAATGCCCTAAACTATTATGCCCCCAATATTTTTTACCACAAATTTCCCCTTCCAGAACGAAATCCTAGATCCCCCCCCTGATTCCCGAGGCAGTTGTCCCGTGAACAGACTCAGGCCTTTCCGGCCAAGTTTGTAAGCATCGAGAGGTCGAGTATAGGTTCCCAAGAATCTCTTAAAACCAGGCCCTTATTTAGGCATGGGCTGAAGGGGCTTCAGCCCAAGGCGGCAGATTTTTAGAAACTGTCCGGGATGGCAAACGAAAGACAATTTTTTAAAGTGTATAGTTCACTCGAAAATAGTAAAACTATAAACCTTAAAATGGACTAATACGAGTAGCTATTTGTATATGACTGTATTTCCTCTCATAGATAATTAGGTATTTCTTTTTGATAAATGATTACCAGGAATTAGGGATTTTTTATTTCCAAAACATGTGAATCACCACCTATATTTTTGTATACTTTGAGATCTCGTAAGCCCCACCCTCTTGAAAAAAAGAGTAAAATCTACGGAGAAAATGCGCATAGAATTTCATAGCCCAAAGGCGGAAAAAAGCTAAGTGCGGCTCTGCATGAAATCTCGAGACTATTTTACGCTGGATTAATTCAAGTCCGGAAGAGCCTTAAGGATAATCTAAAACCTGACTAGAAAAGTCTTGAATAAGTTTAAGAAAGTCCGGAGCAGTTTCAAAGAGTCCTAAACATGTCTGATGAGGCTCAAAAAATCTGATATGAGTTTAAGAGAGTCTTAAACAGTTAACAATAGATATACAGTGTGGAACAGATCATCACGCAACATAGGAAAGTCCCATAAAGCGCACGTTGATGGGTACCACTGTGGGAAACGTCGTGCTGGTGCAAATCAACACACAACATTACGCTAGTTTGGAATAATTTCATCGAAAATGTTTGGGGGAAAAAAATGCCGATAATTTCCGAAGAATCTCAACGAAAATCTTTAGAAAAAATTTCCAATATTTCCCAAAGAATTTCATGAAAATTTTTCGGGAAAATCTTTCGCTAATTTTTGAAGAATAATAGGAATTGAGAAAAAACTACGACGGTTTTTAAAGGATTTTATCAACAAATTTCAGTTAAAATGTTCTCCGAAGAATTTAATTGAAAATCGAGAAAAATCTTCGGGAAAATTCTCTGATGACCAGGAATTTCATCTAAAATTTTTGGAGAAAAAAATTCCGATAATTTCCGAAGAATCTCTTCGAACATTTTTTGGAAAAATGTCCAATGTTGTCCAAAGAATTTCTTTAAAAATCTTCGGGAGAGTTTTCTGATAATTTTTGAAGAAATTAGTTGGAAATATTCGGGGGAATTCTGATGGTTTGAAGAATTTTATGAGAATTCATCAGAAAGAATGTTCGATGATCTCCGAAGAATTTCATCAAATATCTTCGGGGAAATTCCTAACAAATTTTAAGGAATTTCGTAGGAAATTTCCGACAATTTCCAAAGAATCTTATGGAAAAATTTTTGGAAACATTTCCAATGTTTTCCAAAAAATTTCATCGAAATTCTTCGAGAAAATTTGCCGATTGTTTTTGAAGAATTTCATGGAAATATTCGAAGGAAAACTCCGATGGTTTTTGAAGAATTTTTATTAGACAATCTTGAGGGGAAAATGTTCGATGATCTCCGAAGAATCTCATCGAGAATCTTCGGGAACAATATCTGATGATTTTAAGAAATCTCATCGGAAAGTTTTGGGAAAAACTGCCGTTAATTTCCGAAGATTTTTATCGGAAATATTTTAAAATAACTGAAATTTTCCGAAGATTTTGATGAAATTCTTCGCAGATTATCGAACATTTTTCCTGAAGATTGTTTAATGAAAATTCTTCAAAAACCATCGGAGTTTTCCTTCGAATATATTTCCATGAAATTCTTCAAAAACAATCGGAAAATTTTCTCGAAGAATTTCGATGAAATTTTTTGGAACAAATTGGAAATTTTTCCAAAGATTTCTTTGAGATTCTTCCGAAATGATCGGAAATTTTTTCTAAAAATATCCTACGAAATTCCCTTAAAATTTTAGAAATTTTCCCAAAGATACCCGAAGATTTAAAAAAAACAAAATTTGGAAAACATTGGACATTTTTCCAAAAAATGCTCGAAGAGATTCCTTTGGAAAGTATCGGAATTCTTTTCTCCCTCCAAAAATTTTAGATGAAATTTCTGGTTATTAAGGAATTTTCCCGAAGATTTTTCTCGATTTTTGATTAAATTCTTCGAAGAACATTTTACCTAAAATTTGTTGATAAAATCCTTTGAAAACCGTCGTAGTTTTTTCCCAATTCCTATTATTCCTCAAAAATTAGCGAAAGATTTTCTTGAAAAATTTTCATGAAATTCTTTGGGAAACTCTGGAAATTTTTTCTAAAGATTTCCGTTGAGATTCTTCGGAAATTATCGGCATTTTTTCCCCAAACATTTTCGATGAAATTATTCCAAACTAGCGTAATTTTGCGTATTGATTTGCACCAGCATGACGTTTTCTACAGTGGCACACATCAACGTGCGCTTTATGGGACTTTCCTATGTTGTGTGATGATCTGTTTCACACTGTATATTAAAAATGTCTTAGCAAGTTCGAAGGAAGTTTCAAGAGTCTCCAAGAGTATGCAACAAATCTAAAACGTTTTGAAGAAATACTGCAACAAACCTAAAATAGTCTTCAGTGAGTCTGGAGGGGTGTTAATTGGTGTCTTGAAAAATCTGAGACCTAGCTGCAGGCGTATTGAATAAGTCTTGAAAAGTCTTAAGCAAGTCCTAAGATTTTTGAACTCTTTCAGATAAGCCACCGGTCACTGACGCGATACTCGAAGGGGTAGTTCCTGTGGCCGGGGGTGCGGTGTCATAGGTGCCACTTTGGCATGCGTGCATTGCCATACGTCCCACCACACCAAACAGATAAGCCAAGAAAAGTCTGAACAGCACTTAAATCTTCCAAAACAATCAGCTTATCTGGCAAAACCTAAACATCAATATTACTTTTCAGTATTCGATAAAATTGCGTAAACGTGATTTTTATACGAAAATGCAAAAATTCTTGTTGGCGCAATCACGCAATCATCGAACTTGAGAAAACTGTTGTTCTTGTTCCATATTGGTACTTAAGCTAATAAATTCAACAATTTTCATACCATGAAGGGGGGAAGGGCTCCGTTTCTTGCTTATGCTTCTCTGTGCTACAAAAAAGTAGGGATGGGAAGTATCGGATATTTTCATTATCGATAATTATTGATCATTTCCAAACTTCTTATCGATAACTATCGATGTCAATTATTATAACACCTACAGCCGTGTGCAACCTACCATTTCGTTGTTCTCATCATTCCTATTCTGCTTCTTTGATTAACAACCATATTGAATGGATATTCCACATGATACGAAAGCTCATAGGAGGCTTAAGCTACATATTTAAAGGGCCATTTTCATCGACAGCGAGCAACAGAACTAATTATCGAAAGTATCGATAGTATCCAGTCTTTGATATCGATACTTTTCAATATTCACCACATATCGATATTATCGATATCATTCCGCATCCTTACAAAAAAGGCCCCGCATATGAACTATTCGGCATAAGACCTTGCAAACTCCAACACCGCCTCTGGTTGGGGTCATTGTGGTTTGAAGAGTCGGCGCTGGACAAATTCTGGTAGTACGTCGACGAAATTGCGAAATTGGCATTTTTTTAGACGTTCAACTTGATTGTTGTACGCTTTAGTCGGCATTCGCCCCAACCCCCTGGGCCCCCCTCCCCGTAGAAGACTCGCCAGCGACGGGCGTTGCACGACGTAACTCGCGCCACCGTTACGAGAACCGTTTTCCCCGATTCTCGGTGCCCGTCGCTCGCCCTCGCCACTTCGGCTCTGACGGGCGGCGGCGTCGCGCTGTGTCGCACGGAACCACACACGGGTCCGGCTGCGAGGCCCGGCCGCGGTGACAGCACCCACCCGGAAAACTCGTCGCGGACGGGCGATCTGACGTGTTACGTAAATGGCGAGTACGCGCTCTCGGTGGACGGGTACGGCACACACGGAGACTTCGCGCGGGTACACGGCCGTATATTTTCTGCAGTTCGCCTTTGTCCAGTCAACTTATGGCCCCCTTTTGGTTTTATCATTGTTTGTATCTTGGCATCCTTTGGCGGCTACTTCAGACACAGCAGCTCGTCGGCTACTAACAATAAAAACCAGTTTTTCATTCCGCGCTTGTCCGCGTAGTTACGTATGTACGTTGTGCCGATATTTTTACTCTCCCCGGGATTTGTGGTTTTTTTTTCTTCTTCTTCTTTTGCTCTCTCGCTCTTTATCTCTTCAGCTCACTCGCTCTCGTTTAAATAAAATATATTCGCTAATAAAACTTATTCGACGTCAGTGCCCGGGTGCATCGGAAATCCGCCGCGCCCGCGTTCGCGGGTGCATAGCCGCCGGCTCGACTCTCGAGCGTTCGCGCTCTCTGTCGGTTGGGACGCCGCGCCGGGACGGGCAACAGCGACGACTCGTCGTGATGGGCGCGAGTGAACGTTGCACGCAGCGTTGCCGATGCCGACAAATGGCGGCGCGGTGTTGAATAAGTTGCCTAAACTCGTTCCCGCGTGTGCGTAATGACGAGGCGGGAACTCTGGCAGAGTTGGGTTGCCGTTTCAGCTGTACGCTGGAGTATCGTTGGAAATCATTCAAATGAAAAATTTTCTTGGTCACACCTTATATGCTGGCTCCAGTAGATGGGTCATAAAATGTAGTTTATAGGGGCTTAAGGAAAAATTCATTCTTTGAGTCGTACGACGCGGAATCCCGGATTCAGGGCCAGTGCGAAGGGGGTATGGGGTTGGGAACCCCCCTCCCATAATTTTGGAAGTCGGCAAACTTGTAAATGTAGCTAACCAATCAGCAAATTCTCTCGCACGATGTGTTAAACGAAAGTCTGGGAGCTCGGCAATTTTTTTCCCCCCAAAGTTTATTGATGCGGTTTGTTTGGAAAACATTTACGTCGATGTTTCAAAAGGTTGAAAATATGCAAATGGCTCCCTCCTGCGAGTCGGCCGCAATGTTATATTAAGAGCTTAACAATTAGCTATGAACAATTTGATTGAACCGTTTCCTTTGGAGCCTTCTGGTTTCATGACTGGTTGAGTTGGGTTTTGCGGCGATCGGGTTTCTATGACTATTGATTCGTTTTTTGTATCGAGCGGTGAGGGTTAAAATTGGGTTGGCGAGAGAGGGGATCTCCAAAATCCTTCTTATTTTTTCATAATGTTTATTGAGGACTGCTGATAAGTCGACAGCATTTACCCAAAATTTACATGAAGTTATTTTTTGCAGGTGATTATATATGTACATAATAAAAACAATAAAAACGAGACATATATACTGATAATTTAGTTTTGAGTTAGTTAATGAGATCTAGTGTGTGCAGTCGGTGAAGTCGACGCGTATTCTTCGAGTCATCCAGAAGCTGGATTGCCTCTATGTTGGGATGGACGTCACGGTTGGACCTTGCAGTGATTGTAGAACTGATAGGTTCCACGCGAAGATCTGTGCGAAGCTGGTTGTTGGTGATAAACCAGAAGGCTCTGGTTATGGTCCTCAAGTATTTATTTTGGAACCGTTCTATGATTTGTTGGTTGCTGCGGCAGGTGGTGCCTCAAATTTCACAACCGTACGCTCACATTGGCTGGAATATCGACGTGTATATTAGCCGTTTGTTAGGTAGGCTAAGCGATGATTGATGGCCGATGAGCCAATAAAATTTCCTGCATATTGCAGATTAAGCAGTTCTCTTTTTCTCTTGACGTGTTCTTGCCAGTTTAACTTCGAGTCGAGGTGAAGGCCGAGATATCTAGCCTGGTTACTGACTGGTACCGGGGTTCCGTTGATGATTGTTGGTATGTAAACGTGGGGGCGAAGCGTAAAGTCGACTCTTACGGACTTGTTTTCACTTAGGTCAAGTTTCCAGTCGGCTGACCAGGCAGCAATTCTGTCGACAGCAGTCTGAAGTGTAGCTACTGCTGCACCGTAGTCCTTGCTGCGGGCGATAATGACCGAATCGTCCGCGAACAGTGCCGTGGTGACGTTAGTGAAAATAGGAAAGTCGCTGGTGTAAAGCAGATACAGAGTAGGTCCCAGGACGCTACCCTGTGGAACCCGGCTGCGATACTGGAGAGTGGCGATACTGCGGTTCCAATGTGCACTCTAAAGGTACGGTGGCTGAGGTACGAGTGGATTAAGTGGCAAATTCCCGGAGGGAAGTGAGACTGTAGTTTGTGTATGAGACCTCGATGCCATACCTTGTCGAAGAAATCCTTCCTGATGTCATGATTATGTTCGAATCGGTAAGCTCCAACTATAGTACGCAGAGCCTTGTTTTCCATGCGTATGAGTTTCTGCAAGTTAGACTCAGCGGCCACTCCCCAAATCATAAGACCGTAGGTTCACATAGGTTTTTTTACTGCTGAGTTGTAAATCAGTCGTTTGGTTTCGAGGTTGATTAGAGATTTCTTGTTCAATATCCAGTGGAGTTTGCGGAGTTTTTCGCTTGCTAGTGTCTTCTTGTTAGAGATATGAGCACTCCAATTAAGTTTCGGGTTTAAGGTGATTCTGAGATATTTGGTCGATTGGTGAAGTGGAATTTCGTCAGTGCCAAGGTAGACTGGATAGAAGAGATATTTGTGGTTGAGAGTGAATACAACGTGCTTAGATTTGGCTGCATCAACCTTTATGCGCCATTTTCGGGTCCAGAGGTCGTATCGATTCAGGCTTTTTTGTAATTTGTTGTTTGCTTCAGTGAAGGTGGTCGCTGTTGACAAAATAGTGGCGTCGTCGGCAAACATAGCCATGGTAGTACTTCTTGGGTTTGGAGCATCTGCAGCATATAGTAGGTACAGAAGGGGTGATAGAACACTTCCTTGTGGAACCCCTGCCTGAATAGAGAGCTAGGAGGAGGGGGGGATCGACGAATTGCGCCAAAATGGAGGTCAATAGCACCTTGTATCCCAACCCATGAAGGATGAATTGCGCTTCACCACCGCCAAACTGTTGTAGACGAATTGCGCCGACGAATGTAATGTTGGAAGGACTATTTGCTCCGCGAATGATTCTTTATGCATTCGATGTGGTTCATGTTGAAACTGGTTGAAACGGTATTTGAAAGATTTTATCTGATTGTTTAGGCGAAAAAGGGAAGCCTTTACTTATTCTCAATAATTTCAAATATCGCGAAGTGATGACCAGTGATAATGTTTATCGTAAGCGGCCCTGTGCGAACAAAAAGTGCAATGCTTCGGTGTTTACTCATAGAGTGAAATTATGAAGCACAAAATAAGAAAAGGAAAGCTCATGTTCTTGAAGAATAGAGTTCGACATATTTCATTTTCGCCATGTGAGGTTTTATACTAATGAGCATGTTCGACAAGCCTGCCTGCCTAGTGCATACAATACAATGATCATTTTACAATACTGAAAATGACTAGCAATGTGACTAGCAGATTTCAATTATTTTGAATACAACAGCCATTCTTTTAAACACACCAGAAATCATTCTGGCAGACCGGAGTTTGCAGAAAGTGTGATGGGAAGAATGATTCAGCATGAGCTAGACGTTCGCGGCGTAATTCATGCTCCCTGTGATAGGTAAGTGAGCGCGCAATTCATCCCCACGATTTTCTATTACTTGGCGCTATTGGGGCCAACGAAATTACCCATAATGCGCAATTCGTCCCCAGCCCAGGAGGAGACTTCACTGTCGCGAACCACCCGGAAGGACCGGTTGTTGAGGAAGGATTCCAGAATGGTTGCGAGGTTGGATCGAAGAGTGTCCCGGAGCTTGCTGATGAGACCGTGGTGCCAGACTTTGTCGAAAGCATTTGCGATGTCCAAGAAAGCGGCAGAGCAGACTTTTTTCTGCTCAAGCGAGTTCCGAATTTTCACGGCAACCATGGTGGACTTGTTCAACTGTGGAATGTTTCCTTCGGAAGCCGAACTGATAGTCCGGAATTACTCCATTTTGAGATACGAGCAGTTCAATTTTGGCTTGGAGTAGTTTCTCGAAGATTTTCTCAATGGTCGGCAGTAGTGAAGTCGGCTGATACGAGGCTGTATCGTGGATTGGCGTCCCAGGTTTGGGTAGAACGATAACTTGAGCTTTCTTCCACTGGGTTGGTAAGTGACGGAGGCGTAGGGCTGCGTTGAAAAGATGGCACAAAATGACGATGCCTTTCTTCGGAAGCTGTTGTAACATAATTGAAGTGATGTTGTCAAATCCTGGCGCCTTGCGAATTTTGAATTGGTCAATCTCCTTGCACGATCGCTTAGATGTAGGGTGGAGTAGGCAGAGTAGCCGCGAGGCCGAATCCCGATGCGCAAAATCCCACAAGTTACCCGGGTAACTAAAGGGGAACACGGGTAATCTGAGGGTAACGAGGGTAACAAATGGGTAACTGATTGCGTATCGGGATGGTCTGATTGATACGTAGACTAAAGTCACGTCGATGTTATTGGTCAGGAGAAAGTGTTCAAACCTCTCTCGGTGTGGTAAAATCCCGTTTGCGTTCCAGGTGATTATTTTTATTGATGGACTTATTTTGATTTTTCTTCGTTGCTCAAATTTTGAGGAAGTCTTTGCTTGAGTAGCTGGCTGGTTTGGCGCGGATAATTAGCTATCGTTTTCTAGTTTTGCGAGCTCTATGAATCACATCTGATCGGAAGGAGTTGCAACTCGTTACAAGGAGTTCAAGACTAGAGGCAGTATCAGCGAGGGTAACCGGCTGGGCTTGGTTTGCAGTAACTGATTGTGGTGATGGTAGTCTTGTAGGCTGGTATGGTTGTGCTTGTACGGCAGGTGAGGGGGACGGTAGGGACTTTGAAATATCCACTTTGGTCGCACAGGCGAAAGATACATTCTCCCGGACTGCATTGGACTCACGCAATCTATCGACCGCTTTGATCATCTTCGGAAAACGACGTTCATAAGCTGCAGAATAGGTCAGACATCCTCGGTAGTTTGCTGGGTGCTACCCATTACAGTTCGCACACATGTGTGTCTTCTTGTTTTATTTTTACAATTCAGAATGATTAGTAGACTGTCAAAATTATAAACCCTTTTGGAGATTTTCTTCAATTCAATTCTTCAACTAGTGCCATCAAAATCAATATAAGTATTATTTAAAAAATAAATATAATAAATCTATAATTATAAACTAAAACTGAAATAAATAATTCTCTTAAAAATCTCAATATAATTGGAATATTAATTAAAAATATAATAAATAATATTAACATAAATTTATTTAAATAATTAAAGTTAATTTTTATTAATAATAATCGGCTTTTAGAACTCATCCGTCATTTCAAACACTGTGTCTCGGACAACAGAGACTCTTGACGCTATCGCCCCCTTACCTTGGTCACATTTCAGTCTTATAAAAAACTGTCTGTGGTTTAAAACTCCTGAACTGTTTGAAGAAGGGTCGAATCATTCGGCAAGAATTAAATGTTGAATCATTGGCATTCCTACCATCCAAAGTTGGATACCTAAATAGTGAAATTTGAGTTTCCAAAATATTCGAGTCGACATTATCAAAGCGAACTTTGTAATTTAGTCGACATTTTTACTGTATACACCCCCCCCCCCACACACACTAAATTTTCTTTCGCGCCGGCCCTGCCCGGATTTTGGAATAGTCTGCTACAAAAACGGATTGGGAGCAGAATTCCTAATTCAGTTCAATCCAAATCAATTTATGTGCTTACAATTTAATATATTTATAGATAGGCCTTATTTTACAATAATTATGGATGAAGTCTGCTTAACGCCACCGTCTGTCTCATTCTTTGAAAACGGGCAAAGTTCTGGTTATAAATCTCTGGTAACGAAATAGTTTCTGAGGGTCATTCGTCTCTGTTGCATGAACTACGCGGGAGGAAGGCTAAAATTCAAAAACTAGTTAAATTAAATTCTGTTCATGGTAATCTGAAAAAGGTCGAGAAGTTAAGACTAATTATTATGCACTTCAACTGACAAGGGCTGGTCGGAGAAAGTAGGGTTTATGAACTGGAAAATGCACTTGGCAAGTTAAATTGGGATATCGAAGGTCTTTTTGAAGTTGGAAGGGAAGGTGAAAATTTGCTCAAAAGAAACAATGGAAATTACCTCTACATTCCAGAAAAGCCATATGACAGCTCGGAGGCCTACGTCAAACTGGATCTCCCTGGAGATAAATTTAAGTTGGGTAAGGGAGTAAAGTAAGGTGACCCCCTTTCTCCGTATTTATACAGTAGCGTTCTGGAAAGGATTTTTTCAAAATTTGAATTGGAAGAATAAGGGTATTTCGGTCAATGGGCAAACATTAAATCACCTCCGGTTTGCTGATGACATTGTTCTGGTAAGTGAGAGCAAAGATGAACTGGAATCCATGGCCAACGAGTTGAGTTCTTTAGTACTGTGTCATTGTAACGGTTTTTCTCTTTGTCTATGTATTCTTTCCCTTCTTGGTATATGTGCTGTTCTATTTGTTGGTGTTCTAGTATCTGGGTGAGTGTGACGTGTTGGTTGTATAGTTCTATAGTTTAATAACAAATATTACGAACAAACAGAAGGCCTAGCAATGGGATCACCACTGTCGCCCATTCTAGCCGAAATATACATGAACAACTTTGAAAATGACATACTAAACAACAGCAAACACAAGAAAAACATAAAGCTATGGACACGATATGTAGACGACATATTGATCATCTGGACAGGAACAGACAGACAACTAGACCAATTCCTCGCAGAGACAAATAGCATAAAAAACAACATAAAGTTCACAATGGAAAAAGGCAATAAGACCATCAACTACCTCGACCTTACAATACAAATAAGAGACAACAAGATACAGTACAGCATCTACAGAAAACCCACCCACACTGACGCAAAATAATACCCAAAGACTCATTTCACCATCAAAAACACAAAATGGCAGCACTACACAACTACTGCCACAGAGCAGTCAACATACTAAATGACAACAGAAATTAACAAAATTAAACAAATAGCAATTAACAACAAATACCAACCATAAACAGTAGACAGAATAATTAACAAACTAACACAACCAAAAAACACAGACACCGAACCAATAACCACAAAAACAGACAAATACGCAGGAGCAATACCATTCACAGGAACACATACATACAAAATACAAAAAATCTTCAACCAATACAACATAAAACTCGGAATAAAAAACAGACCACCTCTGATCAAACAAATAAGCAATGACAAAACAGAAGCAAAGGGCAGAAACAACAGCAGCGGAGTATACAGACTGGACTGTGAACACTGTGACATGACCTACATTGGAGAGACAGGCAGAAAATTCACAACCAGAATCAAAGAACACGAAAAATCACAGAAGCCAAATGATGACAAATCACTGTTTGGAAAACACTGCAATGACCAGGGACACAACAATGACAAATTGACAGAAAAGTACAAAATCCTACACACAGAAAATAACACAAGAAAAAGAAAATTAAAAGAACAACTAGAAATAATAAAGGCAAAAACAAAACAAAACAACCTAATAAATACAACAACTAACTTCCAAAGTGAGAACTTATTCCAACTAATAACATAACACCCACGGATTGGACAGACTGCACAACCACAGACAACCAATCAGAGCACACAACCAATAACAATAACCATTGATTGGACAGACTGCATATTCACAGACAACCAATAGGAACGCAAGACTAAACAGGCTCACCATACGGTACTACCCTCGACTATAACTACAGGACCACAAGAGACAAGTCTCATTTAGGGTATTCCACTGATGATGGCATAACAGCCGAAAGCGCTCTGGAATACAGAAGAAGGAAAAGTGAATTGGCACACCCTACAAAAGGAATATTACCAAGTTCACTCACATTCCAAAATGGACACCAGTTCTGTCAAGAACGAAATTTTGAAGTAATCAATACTTACTTTAAGAAAAGAAAAGGCAAGAGATGGACGTGAATAGCCCCGAATCAGGAATATAAATCGCAAATTGACTACATTCTGGCGCCACCTCTAATGTTCAAAAAATTCTCAACTGCGATACCCTGAACAACTTCAAATTCCACTCTGACCACCGACCAGTTTACTGTATAGTCAATACGGGAAAAGAAAGATACCATCCGAAAGATCGGAATTTGCTATCTAGAATCTCCCAAGACTATAAAAGTCAATATCATGCTTTACTGGACCAGAAGCTGGAGGAGGTGTCGACCAGAGGAGAAGTCCTAAGCTGAGACCATTTGCAAAAAATACTAAATGAAGCTTCAAACTAGTGTAGCTCCACTGGAGCTAGAATTAAGTTAAAGTTAAACTCGTGTTTAGAATAGTGTGTATCTTATTCAGGCTATTAAATAAATAAATAAATGGGTGATTAGAACGCGAAACTAGGCATTGATACCACTTCTACAGCAAATGTTTGGGGGGGGGGCAGAATAGGGGAGGCTTATGCCCGCGATTGTGACACGATGACTTGATAGTGTACCACTTAAATTAGGAAATATGTAACATGATAATATGTATGTCATTGAAGGCTGTATTAGTAATACCTAATAATAATAATAATAATAGTAATACTGCCTATAGCCTATAACATTTGATTAACTTCACATGGATCCCTTGGTCCTAAGTGGAGGTACGTAAGTAAATTGTACCGCCTCTAGAGTTCTAGTCTCAATAGGAAGATAGTCTGCTAGCACTGCCAAATTTGTATCGATCATGTATGAAAAATGTGATGTGATGTAGTGCAGGATGTTTCTCAAATTGTCCTCTCCCCTACATTACTCTTATTGAAAGTTAAATCAAGATTGGACACACGGTTATCTTCGAGGACTAAGTGTTGCTTATTCCGGGATGAAAAATATTTCCTTTCTCCTGGAGAGGGAGGGTAAAATATATCAACAATTTCGAAATTTTAAATGGAATCACATCAGTAAAATACAGAAATAAGGTTATTTTGAGTCGCTAAGCTCGAAAACCCTAAAATTGATAAAACGAATTTTGGAATCAAGATTTAATGTCGTTTTTTATTTTCTTATGTTTCAGGTGAGTTCGATTGAATTATGTAAACCGTTCAAAATCGTGAGTAATTTTACAATAATTTTCGCACTTTCCCTCACTGATGGCGATTTTGCCAACTGGTCCAATTTTGGTAATCAACGTATCTTATATCCTCGAATTTGGACCATCGAGAGTGTTATATACAGCAGTTGCATTGGTTCGATTGAAACAGGGGTAGCTAAATATATTTGCCGAGCAAAATTATATGAAAATGTGAGAAAATCCATCAATATATCGCTCGTCCAATACAACAACGTCATAACTCAAAAAATGCAATTTTTCAGGAGAGCAATTTGAAAGTTTAAGGTGCTATTAAGACGTGAATAATTAATGTATAACATTAACGCATTCTGGTAGATGGAATTGAAACATTATAAATGTCATTCTTGCATTGACAAGGTTTGACTCATACCTTTACTCCTATGTGCTTAACTCAAAAATTCAATTTTTTGAGTTATGACGTTGTTGTATTGGACGAGCGATATTAGTAGTTGTCATATTTTCAACAACCTGACAACAACCAACAAACTTTGGATTCGTACAGACTAGAGCTTATGAACAATAGCAGGACAACACTCTTCTTTTTGGTCACGATTAACATAACGTTATCGATTCCACTAGTGAAAAAGATTCATCTGGAAGAGAAAGCGTATAGCACCTAGCAGCCAAAAATTTTAACTTCTACTTCATTCCCTGAATTAATTATGATATTTTGGAAAACCCCGATTTTTCCATAAGCACGATGTGAAATATTTTCGTTAGGACTAAGGGCGTGGTTTCGTTTACTTTACTTACCCGTCTTTCCCCTTTAATTCGGCACACGCCGAGTGATGCCATGATCATGATGCAATATCCATCTAGTTTTATTATTTATTAGTATACGTCCGTGATGATGACCGAGTGTCATACACCAGGTTCGTTGAATAATTCTTCGTTTTGCTCGGATGACGTCAAATCGACTCTCTGTCATGAATTAGAATCGACTCATTCTCGACTTCGACTTTTCGTCTGCACAGTTCCGGGGTTGTCGACTACAGATCGACCCAAAACTTGACTGCATATCGACGTCGAAATCAGGTCGACATGAAATTCATAGCACTTCAAATCTACGTCAAAATTGAGTCGATTTGGGTATAGTGCCATTTCGTGCATTGTAAATCCACGACGACATGATTTCTCAAAAGCCTTAAATCGACGTCTAAATTCAGTCGATTGCGAGTAATTAACTTTTTCGTAGACTATAAATCGACGTCGACATGAAGTCGATTTTGGGTAAATGCCGTTGAAAAGTGTTATAGACGTAACATAATAAATAAGTTGCGTTATTAAATATTCAGATTTTTGTTTTTTTGGGGGTGGGAGGCGATCAGACCCCCAAACCCTTCTCCTGTATCCACCCCTGGTAGTATAGGTGGTATAGTTTTTCATTCGACTGCATTTCGACTTAAAGTCGACGGTGATATTAAGTAGCACGGTATGGTTTCAAGTTTAACTGGCTTTCTATTTCAAGTCGACGAAACAGTATCCTTATCTCACTCCTTTTTGAATCTTCGCTTCTCCCACTTCATTCTCCATTTGTATTTGAGCCCTTTGATCCTTATTCCATATTACTCTCATTTCTTTATACTTAACTCCTGTCCACTTTAATATCTGAAACAGGTTTGACCATTTAAGTTACCAAAAACTTTTCTTACAAACGTTACATGTGTATCCAAACCTTTTCCATTTTATTTTATATTCTCTTATTGATTACCCTTTGATACATGCGAAAGTAAATAACTTATAGCACGACGATCTTCACATTTGCTTGCTCCTGCTTTTCTGGAAATCTATTGGCAGTTCTCCTTCCTCATGTATCCTGCAAATTAATTCGCGCACATTTTTGAAAACCACTTACCCTGCATTAATAACTCACTAACAATTTCATCAACTCGTTTTTTGCTTTACCTGCTTTCATTTCTTTCAGAACTTTATTAAATTCTGATTTCAAAATAGTATCTTTTCTTTCTTCATCCACTCTACTATCTTCCCTTTCCATGCAATTTACTTATACCTACTCCATTTTTATAAAATTTTTCAACGTATCTCACCACCTATTTTATCTTTTTTAGAGTTGGTAATTTTACTTTTTCATCCGTTAAATAATTTGTTGTTCTCTGTTTTCTTGCTCTAAAATATTTTCTGACTTCATTATTTTTCATTTGCTTCACAGGTTCCTTACAATTCTGATTAATACCTTTTTTTTTTGCCTTCTTACATTGTTTATACTTTCTTCTTTCATTCACTAATTCTACTACCTCACATTCCATCCATGGTTTTCTCCTTTCTATTATTTGAGTACCTAGCTTCTTCTTTGCTGACAATTTTATTGTTTTTCTTTAGTGCTACCCACTCCCCTTCAATATCATTTCCTTACTTTGATTTACAAAGTTCCTTCGTTACTTCTTTTTGAAATTCTTCTCTTTTCTTTACCTCTTTCAATAACTCCAAATTCAACTTTGTTTTTACTTTCTTCTTATTCGTGTACTCAAATTTAAACCTACACTTCATTACTACTAAATTGTGATCAGTGTTTCTCCATAAGATGGGGGGGGGGGTGACACGTATTCCGCTCATTCAATCGAACTGAAATTTTGACAGATTTTTTTACATTTTACTGAAATCAATTAAGGAGAGGGGGCAAAATAATTCGAAGAAAGTCCAGTAAGAGTAAATAAAGGCTGCCATAGAGTATTAGGGGGTAGTAAAGCGTTAATCGTTTTCTGTTCTATTATTTTTGAGGTAAATAAATTGGATTTGAATTTTATTTTCAAATTCCGAGCTTCGTGTATCCCAAAATTTCAATAATTATATTTAGCCTATTGTCAAAGACCTTGCTACTCCTCTGTCAAATTTCGGAGGAAGTAATTTGTGGGTTAAGAAGGAAACAGTATTTTGACTTTCGGGCACCTGTTGGGGGGGGGGCAAATACAAATAAAATAAAATAAAATAAAAAATTGATAGCAAGGTGAAAAAAACTGGCGAGTGCTGAAAATTGGTACAGATGGTCAAGTTACTACTCCGATAAACATTCAGAAAATCTCCATTAATCAGAGTGACACTTCGCTCTCCAAAACCCTAGAGACAAGACAATAGCTCAAAATCGAATTTTCTTACCGTACTGGACTATATATTTATCGAATGTATCAAACCAGTGTGTTTACTAAAAATTTTTCATAAAATGTGACGCAAGAAAGTTTTGCAAGTTGCATGAACCCAAGTCTAGTCAACATTCGGCCAGTGAAGGATAAAGGACCTTGCAGAACTGATGAAGACTTCTAGTATTCATTGATCAGTACACAGACTTGAGTATCTGTTAAGATAATTCATATTTTCGTTGGTGGGAATATTTTCCGATCCATACCTAATCTTTTTTTTTTTTTTTTTTTTTTTTGTAGAAAAATAGTGTCCCAGTTAAAAGACTTCCGATTCATTAGACATAAGTGACGCCACCACCAGATTTAAATGTGGTTTTCATAAGGGTTTGGGTTAAAATCAGAGAAAATTGAAAGCAAAGAGGAAAAAAATGGCTAAAAATATCAGGTTAACTCAAGAAAAAAAAATCGAAGAGTTTCACGTATCTGCATGCACAGAGAAGAAAATGTCTCTGAAAACCCTCTCGATTTTTCGCAGCGTGGTTCGAATAAGGGAGACAGGGTGAAAAATATTTCGAGTTTGCAGTTGATTTATAAATATTTCAGGTCACCGAATCTGATTTTGTAATTATTTTCAAGCCCAGTCTCTTAGGGTGACATCCAAGGGGGAAACTATAGGGGGTATGGGGGTTGGACGCCCCCCCTCCAATAATTTGGCAGTCGGAAAATGTTAAGACTGTTCATTTGAATTTTCATTTTTCCATTTTTTTATGCTTGTTTGTTTGTTTATTTATTTTATTTTCCATTTAAAAAATATTTCGATTAAAAAATTGGTGAATATTTGATTTTTCAAACATTTTAACGGCGAATTTTAGTTTTCAAAAAAATATTTGTCGGTAAATTTTTCTCCTCCACCTTTCATAACTGAAAGTCAAATTTCGTTTCTGATAATGGAGTACCCTGGACCCCTGTTAGAGACCAGTTAATCAAAAGCAAAAGGTTCAAGCTGAGTACCGAACGTTATTTGAAAGGTTGAAACAAAGCTCAAAGGTAGAAGACATTTCGAAAATCTGAAAGTCGGTAGCAAACGTTGAATTTCAAATTGTAATGACTGTTTGGACTGCCAGCGCGAAAGAGTCGCCTTCTATAATCTTAAGCACGTGATAAAAAAGAACTATTGAAACACTACATATTTTAGAAAAATTCATCAGATTGAAATGAAAATGGTCTCAATGGAAGGAAAATTTTATGTAGTATAAATTTTGTCCCAATCATTTTTTTGATAAACGCTTTCGTTTTCATAATATTTTGAGATTTCTTCGTATGCCTGCAAATGAAATATTCCCCTCAATCAGGGTTACAAGGTAGGTAAAGGACTACAGCGCGCCACAGCTTGGAGCAGCCCGAAATCTGTTCACTTTGTCACTCCGTCACTCACTGAGTCAGTGATTCATTCACGCATTCAGTCATTCGCTTACTTATTTAGTGATATTCACTCAGCCACTCGCTTACATATTCAGTTCACTCAGTTACTCGGTCATTCACTCAATGAGTCACTGATTCACTCAATCACATACTTAGTGACTCACTAAATCACTCGCTTACTCATTTAGTGATTCACTACGCCACTTACTTACTTACTTACTCTCTCACTTACTCCATGATTCACTCAGTCACTCGCTTATTTATTGATTTATTCACTCAGATACTAGTGATTCTCTCACTCACTCAATCACTTACTCTGTGACTAAGTAACTCGGTGACTCACTCAGTCACTCGTTTACTCATTTAGTGTACTCACTCACTTTCTCAGTGACTCAGTAATTCACTCACTCACTTAGTTATTCATTATTTTTGTGATGTAGTTATTCATTCACTTCCTCGCGCCATCACTCATTCAATAAGTCAGTGATTCACTTGGTCAGTCAGTCACTCGCTTACTCATTTAGTGATTCACTAAGTCACTCACTCACTCACTCACTCACTCACTCACTCACTCACTTAGTCAATTACTCATTCTCTAATTTAGTTATTCATTCACTCCCTCACTTTATCACTTACTCACTCGCTTACTTATTTAGTAATTCACTCACTTACTCAGTTATTTATTCATTCATTCTCTAATTCGGTGATCCATTCACTTTCTCACTCCGTCGCTCACCCAATGAGTCAGTGATTTACTCACTCACTCAGTCATTTGCTTACTTATTTACTGATTCACTCAGTCACTCGCTTACTTATTTATTTACACAGTTACTCAATCACTTACACAGTGACTCAGTGATTCACTCACTCAATTAGTCACTCGCTCACTCATTGAGTTATTCTCTCAGTTACTCATCCAGTGATTCGGTGATTCACTCACTCAGTCATTCGTAAACGACTATACAGCGCGTCACCCATCTGAGCAGCCCGAAATCTGTTGTTACTAGATTCTCTGTTTGACCTAGAGCCTGGAATTTGAGAAAGTTGAACATTTTATTAAAATCTAGAAGTTGAAAAGCAAAAGACTTATTTTCCAATGTCACAAGCTGTTTCCGATAGCAAATGTTCTGTTGTTTAATTTATACGGTCTGTGGTCCTGGGGAATGTTAGGGGCCGTACATCTGAGATTCCAAAATTTTGCTACATGCACGTGTGTAAAAGACATCACGTTTTGGTCGCTGATACGAGTAGTCGATACTAGCGCTGTACGGCCCGATAGGAGGGAAATTTAGTCTGGAACAAATGTCAAAACCACATGTATTTTTCCCATAAGGAAAAGAAAGGGAACTTCTGGGACGGATTCCCCTAATCCGATCGACAGGAAACTTTGTAGTTTTTTTTTTCCCCCTGATTTGATTTGTTTTTATTGGAGTCAATTTAGGAGACGAATCAGAGAAAATTCAGAAAAAAAGATCACCTCGAGAAAACAAGGACCACCTTAATGTGTAAAGGAAATTGTGTGTTCCTCTCAAGTATTCCTAACATCTTTCCACCTTATCCTCCCAGAATAGGGTATGCTCATGTGCGCAAATGTGAGTGCTTGGGGGGATAAGGTTCCGATCTGCATTTGTAGGGACGAAACAATGGGGGGGGGGGTGAAACACCCTAATAATTAGGCAGTTAGGCAGTCAGCAAATTTTGAAACTGTTCATTATTTGAATTATTCCTTTTCTAGAACATTTGTTTGATTTTATTATTATTATTATTATTATTATTATTTTTTTCAATTAAAAAATAGGCGAATTCTCAAAATTTTAGAAAATTTTATCGGCAAATTTTTAGTTAAAAGAAAATATTTGTCGGCAAATTTTCCTGCTCAACCCCCCCCCCCCAAACTGATTGAGTCTCAATGACCTAAACCATGTTTATTTTCCTAATATTTTTTACCAAGTTTAGCCTCTTCCAGAACGTATCCTAGATCCACCCCTTGTCCTTCAGGCATGTTCCTGAAACAGACGCATGCATTTTCGGCCAATTTGGTGAACATCGTAGGGGGGAGTCACGGGTCACGTCTAGTTCAACTGGAAGTCCAAAAAATATCATCAAGCCTTTAAATTATTCTATACCCGATTAGATTGAGTTCAGAGGAGCGTTACAGCTTGTCTAAGAACCGTTTAAAAGAGTCTCAAAGAAGTCGTGAAGACCTAAACTCGCCTGATGGTCTCGACAAGTTCGAAACGAATTCAAAAGAGTCTAAAATAGGTAACACTTTCAAAAGAAAAAGTCTTAGCGGGTCTGAAAGAAGTTCCAAGAATCTCTAAAAGAGATCAACGAATCTAAAATGTCTTTAAAAATAATTTCTACAGGCCTGGTTCGGTGCAGTATTAGTGGATGTCACACATGTCACAAAGAATCTAAGACATTGATGCCATAGTATTAAATAAGTCTTGGGCAAAATGGAGTAGAAATTGAGTAACACATATGACTTCTAAATTCGACTCATTTCGACTTAGATTCGACGGCGAAATGGAGTCGAAATTGAGTAGCATGGAATAGTTTGAAATTCGACTGCATTACGACTGAAAATCGACGTCAGTTAGCAGTTGATTTAGTTTACAAATCGACTCCATTTCGACGAAAATTTGTGAGGACCTCAATTCGATGTCGCATTCCAGTCGACTATAGGTCGAGACTGCCTAACGACTCCAAGTCGACTCAAAATCGACGGTCGACACGAGGGTTGGGCCGCGAAGCCCCCTCAGTTTTCTTCAATTTCGACTACGAGTAGACAATGGTAATGGTGATCAGTTACCTCTGACACCGTTACACGCTCTTCCCTTGGCCCGAGATCGCCATTCAACCCCGTTTTCTCGGTATACAGAACATACAGGAAAAACCTTTTCGCCAGTCAACGTCGCTATTGACTTTGATACACTTTTAAATAATACGGTAATTTATAATTTATTAGCCGATTCTGTGCGAGATCTAAGCGACAGTGCCCTGGGACAGGTGTAAAATGTCGTACTACCATATACGATACTTTCTCGGCGCATTAAAAGTTACCATCTTACATTTTTTTTTTTCTTTTTTCCATTCCTCTCCACAATTGAACTCTCGAGTATATGCGGACACACGAACGAAGACGTACAGAGGCCGAGCCGAGAAACGCACAGGGAGCCGTAATAAGGTGAAGCGAGCTGCGGATAATATGCGAAGTGTTTTCTGGGTGCTGTTAGACGCATTGGTATTCGATATCTCGAGGGGGCGGGGGGGGGCTGGAGCGAGAGAAGACTCTGGTGTTATAGATATCAACGGTAGTGAACTGTTCGGAGCCTGAAAAGCAAGTGTATTCCGCGCGGCTGACAAGCGGTCTGGTAAGATCGGGTCCCAGTCTGCGACTCCGAAGGAAGAAGAAGACAGAAGGCGGCTTGGCGGAGACAGCGCGAGAGAGAAGCGAACAGGCAGCGAGAGAAGACAGCTAAGGGTTAAGTTCGGATAAAAGAAAGCAAAATGCCGCCCGTTTAATTTAATGCCTTTGGTCGCGGATTGTCTGACTGCGCTGCGCATAATTTAACCGCTATAATTCTGGTGAGTTCGCAAGCAGCGCATCCGAGGAGGAGACCTTCGGTAGTTGCCTTGTCCATGCGAGTATTTCTTAAACCAGTCATTCTGCGCAAGCCATAAATTATACTTCAACGTTTAACAGATAGAAAACAAATGATTAAAATACAAAATAATGATTAAAACTGCGCGATAACTTAGTAAAGCGCGCGTATTTCATTGGTTCGATGGAGGAGAAATTTTTTTTTTTTTTTTCGTTGCGGAGAAAAGTATATACGCGCGTAATACGTACAGCGTGCATTGAAAAAGACGCCGCGCCGGCCGGCTGTTGCCGCGCGGAGTAACGAATGAAATGCGCTCGCGTAACGACCACACTCTATACATTTGGGAATAATGGAGGAGAAAATTCTTGGAGAAGTGAATTATGGTACAGATATGGATGACAGGGCTGATTAACGTACCAAAAGTACACCCAAAGTCGAGCGTCATCAAGCCCTCTAGAGGGCTGAACGTCCCACACCGCCTTAGTTTTTTTCTTCGAGAATCTCGGAAAATATCAGTTATTGTTATTATTATTGAAGTAAAGGCGCATAGGAGAAGGAAAACGCCGACAGATAAACCGCGATGCAAGCGAGGGTAAACTACATCAGTATTCCTCCCTGAAAATGCGTCTCCATCAACACAATTATTCATTTATTTATGTCCCTCCACATGAAGCGCCCGAAGGCCCAAATAACCGGGGTGTTGGGGGGTGGGGACATTTGCATCGCGAGAAATACAGAAATATAAGGTATTCATTTACAGCCCCGATCAGACTTATGACTAGCATGTAACATTTCGTATACTCGTATTTCAGGTACATCGCTGTCTAATCTACCCACCGTGGGGCAACGGCCACCACCACCTTTTTGCATCTCATTCTGTTCTGTGCCACTCTCATCCATTAGGTTCTCACACTTTTCATTATCTCATCCCTCCAGCGTAGTGCGGGTCTTCGTCGCCGTCTCTTTCGGTCATAAGGGGTCCATTCCGTAACTATTTTGTGCCATCTATTACTCTGTGCCACAATTTTTCTTTCTCGCTTTGTCCATGGCCTCCCCAGCCGGCATGCAGTCTCCGTGAGGAGAGCAAACTGCAACAACCTCCCCCCCCCTCTCGCATTAATCCCGTAAATAACCCATAGTGTCAATTTCGGAGTGTGAGTGAACTTAGTAATATTCCATTTGTAGGGTGTGCCATGAACTACAGAAGAAGGAAAAGTGAATTGGCACACCCTACAAATGGAATATTACCAAGTTCACTCACACTCCAAAATGGACACTAAGCTCACATCCGCCAGATGAAGAAGATTTATAGACAACTAAAGACGAAGATCAAACTCGCAGACAACGACCAAAATTTGGTTCAATAATGAATGCTTGAGGAACAACATAGTACCGAAGTACGCAGTGGCGTGCATTCCAGGCAAGCAAGGTAAGCGCCGCTTACCCTGAAAATTACCGAAAAAATAAGTTTTCATATACATACAATATCAACTTCAACGTGTAACAAATAAAAGATAATAAAACATTGGGCAAAACAGCGACCATATTGACACTTACAACACTTACGCTTTAACACTTAAGTATACAATAAATTCACGGGAGAGTGGGGAGACGGTTGAAACAGAAGCGTATGTATACTGTTCGGCATGACAATTGGAAGCGCAAATAGGGCTCAGAACCAGGGGGCTTGAGCCCCCTTATTATAAAGCAACACCCTCGCATCATTTTCATTAGTAATTTTTCAGTGTTTGGGAGGGGATTTTTAGAAGTTTGGAGGGGCTAAGCCCCCAAGATCCCTCAATTTGCGCCTATGATGGCAATCCTCTTACATGTATATTTTTGTATAGGCCAGCGAGGTATGCGTCGGATATAACGATTCTTTTCCATACTGCACGTACTGCCCGACTTATGCTCCACCTCTGTGTTAATTACCAACATAAAAACACACTGGCATGTTCAACGCAACGAAACCTGTGCGTTTGATTGCGTTCTGGAAGCGTTTTGAGTCAGGCTTAGCTCGGCTGGCTACACACGAACGTCAAAGTTAACAGTGAAACGTGATTATGTTCTTCTTCTAGTCAACGCGTTATGTTTAAAGCTCTGTTTTTGTGTTTCTTTGTGTTTCTTTTTTCTTTTTTTTTTTTTGCCTACAAAATACGTATTTGAGATCTTATTGAAAACCCGTTTTCGCGACTTACCTACTCTTAATGAACAATTAGAAATTATTAATGGTGGTAAGCCGGAACCAGAATTACCGTTTTTGAAAACTGAGCAAAAGAAAGATGGTCCGGGTCCGATTTTTACTAGACATTTCCACATATCACAATATGAAAACATTGCGTGGTTAACCAGCTGTGAAGATGGTGGAAAACTGTTATGTTGGCCATGTCTATTCTGGGACATACCAATAGAGGGTGGGGGGCAACTCCCCCTTCACCCTGTAGGAATTTTTCGCTCAGCAGTTGGGAAAATTTATCATTTTAGTCAGGCAACGTTGGGAAAATACAAGTCAAAAGATTTTTCCCCTTACTTTGATATTTGGGAATTGAGAAGTTGGAAAAATTCCAAAATTCAAAGGTTTTTTCTTTACTTTGATGTTTGGGAATTCTAAATTGAGTCGGTTCGAAAAATACAAGTCAAAAAGTTTTTTCTGTTTTTTTTTTTTTTAAATACTTGGTAATTTTGAGTTGAGTCAGTTGGGACTTTCGCGATTTTGCCCCCCCCCCCTCCGCCCTAGGAAAACTCTTCTGTATGTCCCAATGGCTATTATTCATCACAGAAAAGAATAAATGCATATTTAATGACCTTACATAGGGATACGACAACTTGAACAATTTGATCAATGCTGTTTTGTAGTAGTATGTTATATGTTTCATACTTTATGCTGATTTTTACTTCACCTCTATGCTTATCGCTTACCTCCTGGAAAAACTCACCGCACACCACTGGAAGTACGCGACTATAAACATGAAGACAGACAGCCAAGCGGCCCGCAACACAAAGAAACAAGCACAGGCATTTAGAATCAAAAACAAAATACACGAACTACACAAAAACAGGGACAAACTAAACACAGAACTATACAACCAACACTTCACACTCACGCAGATGCTAGAACACCAACAAACAGAACAGCACATATACCAAGAAGGGAAAGAATACATAGACAAAGAGAAAACCCGTTACGCTGACACAGTACTAAAGAAACTTCACACACTAAAACAAAAAGGAGAAAACACCCAACAGGACTAAAACCGACAGCACAAATCTGCATCAAAGACAGTAAACATGACGACTGTAAACTTCACACAAGAAGAAAACTATCTACTGGACAAATGGAACAAATACAACACAACAGAACATACAAGGGACAAAACACTAGAAGAACTAAGAGTAGACTGTGAGCGGATCATCCAGACTATAGAACCAGACCTCAAAAACGAAAGAAGAACACAAATTGGAAACATAGTGCTGACCATGAAAAAGACAAGAAAAAATAAACACAAGATAAAAATACAAAAGACAGCCCTCCAATTCAAAAAGAAAATAAAAGAAAATAACCTAATACTCACCAAAGCAGACAAAGGCAACACCATTGTAGTGCTAAACAAAGACGAATACATAAAGAAAATTGAAACATACATCGAGAACAACAATTACAAAAACAACTAAACTCGGACCCGACCAACAAATACTAAGCTAAACTAAAGACCATCATGAAGAACAACAACATAAACGACAAGAAACTGGGAGAAATGAACCCCAGGGCATCACAATTAAAAGGACTCATAAAACTACACAAACAAGACAGACCAATAAGACCACTAATCAACAGCATACAATCACCAACAGGGTTGTGCAAACTTGACAAAGCGGCCCGGGCAATTTTGATTAGAGCGGCCCAAGCCTGCACGCAAAACAGCTCCTTCCTCCCCTCATCAGCATGGATTCTTTATTGTTATTATATTCAAATATATACAAAGGGCGGTCCAAAACAACTGCGACTAGTTGCGGAAAAAAAGGAACAACGCCATCTAGCAGCAAACAAAGAATGCAGGATTGAAGTTCATACTTTTCCGCGTCGATAGAGCGCTCGCCGAGCGTTCTACGTTCACTAGCGGCCGAGCTAGGACGAGTTAATGAAAACATGTTCGACTAACCCCTACAGCCCAAACAGGTGTATTTGGAAAACAATAAAATAAAATACAAAAATCATTCGTCGCCATCAGATTCCATTGCAACATCATCTGGGTCATCTACATCGGATGAAGAGTCATCTTCTGCGTTATCCGTTCGCACTTTTTCGAAATATCGTCCCTTGTGAGCAATGCAGCGACGCATTCGTTCAGGCCATTTTTCAAGCAGTGTTTTGCGGAATTCTCTTCTGCCGGAATGGAATTCAAAACTGTGTGCAGCTCACAAGGGACGATATTTCGAAAAAGTGCGAACAGATAACGCCAAAGATGACTCTTCATCCGACATAGATGACCCAGATGATGTTGCAATGAAATCTGATGGCGACGAATGATTTTTGTATTTTATTTTATTGTTTTCCGAATACACCTGTTTAGGCTGTAGGGGTTTGTCGAACATGTTTTCATTAACTCGCCCTAGCTCGGCCGCTAGTGAACGTAGAACACTCGGCGAGCGCTCTATCGACGCGGAAAAGTATGAACTTCAATCCTGCGTTCTTCGTTTGCCGCTAGATGGCGTTGTTCCTTTTTTTTTGCGACTGGTCGCAGTTGTTTTGGACCGCGCTTTGTATTTCATGGAATTTCTCTATTTTTCACACTTTGCAACATCATCAGTCATTTCCTCAAAAATTTATCATTCAATTTGCATGTTTTGTCTGCTTCTGAGGAAATCCATCACTAGGGGCGAAAACACCCATGCCAAAAAACTAGCTTTGAAATACAACTGTTATATTATTGAAAAACAAACAACTGGAACTAAAAATATGAAACTCAAAATCTAGTATGATAGACTAGACTGCAAATTCAAAATTTAAAGAGTATCAAAATACGCTGATTATAATAGTCTACATTAATTCTACATTTTGAGTTACCTATACCAATGCCTTTTTCATGCCTGGGTTAGTATTGACAACTTCCTCTAATATTTCATTGAATGTTATAGATCTTCTAAAAATTCTTTATTTAAATTCATGATCATCCAAGCATCCAACCTATCCATGGAAAGGCGATTTCTCAGTCGATTTTTTATGTAACCTAAAGCGGAAAAAGTTGTTTCGCAGCCAACTTGCGTGCATGAAAACGTGATCACAAATTGATACGCTTTAAAAAGTTCATTATATATTTTGCTCTAATGTAAAGTCTATATCTTTTTAATAGATTGAAACAACATACTACACAATTGAGACAACGTTTTTTTGATGAACTTGTAGGACTGTTACCATCGTTGACATCATCAGATTTATCATCGAATCATCGGCATATTCTGTTTCATCTAAATCATACCTTTGAAAAGTCCATGTAAATGACATCTAGTTGCTTCCTATCCTGAAAGCTATCATAGATATTATTAGTCAAGTTAAGACGTTTGTTTGTACGGATCTACCCTCAGTAAACCCGTACTGAGTAGGGAATAGATTCAATTCCAATTTTTTATTTAATTTTCTATAAACCAATGTCTCATAGATTTTGCACGGTAGTGGTAATAGTGATATTGGTCTATGTTCCTTTATTTCACTAGATTTTTCAGATTTGGGAATGGGGATCTTTCTTGCTATTTTCCATTCATTCGGAAAAACACAGGTCTGCAGAATTAAATTGCATAAAAACTTTAGTGGTTGCACCAAAGAATCAGAGCATGTTCGAAAGATATATGGGGAGGGGGATACAGGCTGACCCATGCGACACTTTCGGCTTAAGTTTTTGTAAAACTCGTTTTATGCTATTGCTTTCAATTATTTTCAAAATAAATACTTCAGAATTTTTTTATTGCGAAGCGGCAGTAGAAACGGGCAGAGTTGGTGGTGGCTTATGCATCTTATAGACACTAGAGAAATAATCGCGAATGCAGTGGCAGTGTCCTGTCCAGTAACATAACATTAGCCATTATATTTTAAGATTTTGACTTGATTAATTTCTTCCTTTTCACCACTGATGTTATTCCAAAATTCCTTTGGTTGCACCTGTATCCTATCCTCAAGCTATTTGAGAGAGAGGTGGAAAGATCTTTTAGATTCCGGATCCTTAATCTTGGCTCGTCTTCTAGGGGAATGTACAGAGGCAAGGTTCGTCTTCTATAGAACTCCGCCCCAATCTGCTTTACATCTCCCTGGGTCTGGCTGTTTGGTTGTCTGCAAGTCTGCTACACGTGTTTTCTGTCTGCCTGTCTGTCTGTTTTTCTTCATGAGACCACCGCTACGTGCCAGATGACATGAACATGGAAACGTGCGACTGAGGCGCGATCGTTGACTGCAAACTGGAATGGCCCACCGTGGCGCCAACCCTCGCCAGTAGCGAACGTGTTTGACTTTGGGAACGCCAAAAACGTTATTATTATAATCTACATAAAATTAAACACGATCAGTACGTATTTAATCGTTTCGAAAATGATCAGCGAAAAAATCGGTTCACTTATGCGTCGTAAGACAAGATAATAACCGTACGATAATCGCTGACGAAAAAAAAAAGGAAAAAAAAAGAAAAGAAATTCGCTTACGCGATTAAGAATGCAGCACGTTATAATACGATAAGCTGTTAAAAAGTACGAAACTTGTTGTGTCGACTCACCCGTCACCAAAATTAATTTAGGAAAATTAAAAAACTATAAAATTCGCCAAATGATAAAGAGATCGAGAAATCGATCGTAAAATGACTCGGATTTCACACGTGAATTTCGATGCGGAAATTGCAGACATGTGTCAAGGGAAATTAAGCAGCGAGTGTAGGCTGATCAGCTGATCACAGTTACAGTGTAATGGCGGAAGGCACCACAACCCTATATATCTCGGGTTTTCGGCGAAATATTCTACACATAAAATAGTAGTCTATTGTCTAAAAAAAAACTGGTACTTACTTGATCATTCAGAAGTGGTTAGCTAGGAAAAGGTAAGGACGGAAAGTTGATCGGTAAGAATAACTGTAACAGGAAGGAAGAAAGTATTATTTTAGCCACAGAAAATCTAAAAACTATTCTGTAAGTTAATAGAGGCGTCGTGAATTATTGGCTAAAGGTTTTTTCGGCTCGGCATGGGACATTTTGTAATATTTTAGAAACTGGAACCTTGTTCCCTTATTGACTCTACTTTTTGTACCCTTTTCCATGTCTTCCCACACACAGGCCAAAGATCAACAAATCGCTCTCTCAACCTAGCCCATTCGACTCCGTCTCAGTAGCTGTTCACTGGAAGAATTTGGTTTTGCTAAACTTACAGATGTCGTCCATGCACCTGGTCCTCTGTTTACCTGGCTTTCTCCCTCCTCTGATTTGTCAAAAAGTAACTTTTTGTGACCAACGTTGGTCTTTCAGTCTGCATAGGTGCCCTGCCCAGTCCAATTTTAATCGTTTGACGAAGTGCACCCAGAGACGAAACTTGACTTTCAGTTTGCGTGGAGGGGGGGGGAGGAACATTTGCCGACAAATATTTTCTTTTAACTAAAAATTTGCCGACAAAATTTTCCAAAAATTTGAAAATTCGCCTATTTTTCAATCAAAATATTTTTTAATTTAAAATAATAATAATAATAATAAATAAACATTCTTAGAAAATGAAAAATTCAAATGAATAGTTTCAAAATTTGCTGACTGCTTAATTATTGGGGTGTTCCACCCCCTTCCCCATAGTTTCGTCCCTGCAAATGCAGATTGGAACCTTATCCTCCAAGCAATCACATTTGCGCACATGAGCATACCCTATTCTGGGAGGATAAGGTGGAGAGATGTTACGAATACTTGAGAGGAACACACAACTTCCTTCACACATTGTGGTGGTCGTTGTTTTCTCGTGGTGATCTTTTTTTCTGAATTCCCTCTGATTCTTCTCCTAAAGTGATTCCAATAAAAACAAATCAAATAAATAAATAAATAAAAAACTACAAAGTTTCCTGTCGATTGGATTAGGGGAATCCGTGCCGAAGGTCCCTTTCTTTCTTATGGGAAAAATTTCTGACTTTTGTTCCAGACTAAGTTTCCCTCCTAATTCAGGCCGTACAGCGGTAGTATCCACTATTTTTTATCAGCGACCAAAAGGTGAAGTTTCTGACACATGTCCATGTAGCAAAATTTTGGAATCTCGGATGTACGGCCCGAATATTTGCCAGAACCAAAGACCGCATAAATTAAACAACAGAACATTTGCTGTTGGATTCAGTTTGTGACATTGGAAAAGAAGTCTATGTTAAACTTTCTCAAATTCCAGGCTTTAGGCCAAACAGAGAATCTAGTAACAACAGATTTCGGGCTGCTGAAAGGGGTGGTACGCTGTAGTCGTTTACGAATGATTGAGTGAGTGGGTGAATAATGTCTGAGTGAGTGAGTGGGTGAGTGAGTGAGTGGGTGAGTGAGTGAGTGAATCACTGAGTCACTGTGTAAGTGATCGAGTAACTGTGTGAATAACTGAATAAGTAAGCGAGTGACAGAGTGAATCAATAAATAAGTAAGCGAATGACTAAGTGAGTGAGTAAATCACTGACTCATTGGGTGAGTGACAGAGTGAGAAATTGAATGAATAACTGAATCAGGAATAAATGGATGAATATCTAAGTAAGTGAGTGAATCACTAAATAAGTGAGCAAGTGACTGAGTGAATCACTGACTTATTGAGTAAGTGATAGAGCGAGGAAGTGAATGAATAACTAAATTAGTAGAGAATGAGTAATTGACGAAGTGAGTGAGTGAGTCACTGAGTAAGCGAGTAACATTGTGAATCACTAAATGAGTAGGTGAGTGACTGAGTGACTGAGCTAGTCACTGAGTAAGTGATTGAGTAACTGAGTGAATCACTAAATAAGTAAGTGATTAACTGACTGAGTGAGTGAGTGAATCGGTTACTTATTGAGTGAGGGATGGAGTGAATAAATAACTACATCACAGAAATAGTGAATAACTAAGCGAATGAGCGAATCACTGAGTCATTGAGTAAGTGAGTGAGTAACTTGGTAAATCACTAAATGAGTAAGCGAGTGACTGAGTGAGTCACTGAGTAAGTAATTGAGTGAGTGAGTGAACACTGACTCACTGAAAGAGTGACAGAGTAACTGAGTGAATAACTCAATAAATAAGCAAGTGACTGAGTGAATCTCTGATTAAGTGAGTGAGTGACTCAGTAAATCACTAAGGTAGTAAGCGAGTGAATGAATGATTGATTGATTGAGTGAATCACTGACTCATTGAGTGACTGACAGTAAAACTTGTGTAAGTGAATGACTGATTGAGCCATTGAGTGAGTGATTGCGTAAATCACTGACTCATTGAGTGAGTGATTGAGTGAATCAGTGTCTAATTGAGTAAATGACGTAACTGAATAAGTAAGCGAGTGGCTGAGTTAATATCACTAAATAAGTAAGCGAATGACTGAGTGCGTGAGTAAATCACTGACTCAGTGTGTGACAGAGTGACAAAGTGAACAGATTTCGAGCTGCTCAAAGCGATGGCGCGCTGTATTCGTTTACCTTGTAACCCTGATGAAGGAGAATATTTCATTTACAGGCATAAGAAGAAATCTCAAAATATTATGAAAACGAAAGCCTTTATCGAAAAAATGATTAGGACAAAATTTATAGTACATAAAATTTTCCTCTTATTGAGACCATTTTCATTTCAATCTGATGAATGTTTCTAAAATATGTAGTGTTTCAATAGTTCCTTTTTATCACATTCCTAAAATTATAAAGGGCGACTCTTTTGCGCTGGCTGTCCAAATAGTCATTAAAATTTGAAATACAACGTTTGCTACCGACTTTCAGATTTTCGAAATGTCTTCTACCTTTGAGCTTTTTTTCAACCTTTCAAATAACGTTCGGTACTCAGCTTGAACCTTTTACTTTTGACTGACTGGTCTCTAACAAGGGTCCAGGGTACTTCATTATCAGAAACGAAATTTGACTTTCAGTTATGAAAGGTGGAGGAGAAAAATTTGTCGACAAATATTTTTTTGAAAACTAAAAATTTGCCGTTAAAATGTTCGAAAAATCAAAAATTTACCAATTTTTAATAGAAATATTTTTTATTGAAAAAGAAAATAAATAACCCAACAAACATGCATAAAAAACGAAAATTCAAACGAACAGTTTCAAAATTTGCCGACGGTCAAGTTATTGGAAGGGGGGAGGAGGAGATCAAATGAACAGTCTTAAGACTGCCAAATTATTGGGGGGAGGTGTTTCAATCTCCACACCCCCTATAGGTTCGCTCCTGTTTGTGCTATGCAATGTAGTCAGAGAAAATTTACTGTTCATGAGAATTCCTAGCAAAATAAAGTCGAGAGGGTGGGGGTTCGTCGGGATACCTATTGCTGTCTTGAGAAATTTCAAGAAACTGATTTCGAATGGCCATACTCTTCTAATGAATTTAGCCCCAGACACAATTTGCAGGCGTTTCAGTGTATTATTTAGGGGACATAAATACCTGTTTTGACCAAACGTTGTTTTTGTTACCAAACACTTTAAATTTTTCTGTTTGACACAAACTAAGATAGACAAACAATTAAAAATGACAGAGAGAAACGAGAGAGGAAGAAGCGAGGAAGACAAAGTCGTAGCCGTAGGGTGGCTCGCCCCCAATCACCTTTTAGTCAGAAAGCTAGCAAACTAGCAATTTCACGGCAAACTCTTTACATTATAATAAGTTGTTTTTTTTTCTGAACAGTCAGAAAACGCTTAAAAACCGTTAAAAAAATATTAATTCTCGCAAAATATATTCCTAATTATATAAACCAGAGCCAGTTAATTTTCTCCAGAAAAACACTTTTTGTTTGTGGATCAGTGTGACCTCGATAGATTTTTTGTGTGGAATATTTACCAGTAGGGCGAGGAAAAATATGAAATATATGCCCTTATTTTTTCAATACTTTTCTACGAATATGCAAATATAATGCATTTATTTTTAGGCACTTCTATTCCCCATTTATTTTTACTTTTTTGTGTTTTTCATAAAATCAAAACACTTTCGCAGATGAATACGTGTGCAAAAATATAATTTTTTTCACTGAAGGTTCTTATTTAATAGAACAGAGACATGTTTTTACAAGTTTTCTAACAAAAAAGATCTCCGGTTATCATGAGCATGATGTTCTGCGTGCTGCGACTCTTCAAGTCTTTTTCATTCTACATATTTTCGTTTGCATTTTAATCATTTCTTGAGTATATTTCAAAAATCTTCGGAATTTTAAGCTCATTTTCTAGTAAAATTATCTGCATTATGCAGAAATATGCATTTATTTTCAAATGTGCAAAAATATATGCATTTTTAAATTAGGTGTGCAGACTCAAGAGGATATGAAATGTAAAATAAATTGCTTAGATTTAAGCGACAATGTAAGCAGAAAAATTGCGTTTTTCTCAAATTTTATATTCCTCGGTGTGAATATTCACTTATATTAAATTTGTACTTTATTATTATTTCCTAATTTTGTGGATTGCTGGGTTCATTTTCACTAAAGATTTTGTTATAATATGAGAAATACAGCAGCTACCGGAGGTTGCTGGAGAACAAAAATTGTGATGCCATTATTTTTTGATTAGAGATCAGCGACCATAGAAGTTCCTGTTTCGAGAGTTTATCCAATTCACTGGGTCGGGTCAATCTTTCCCATTTCCTCGAATCATCTTTCGACCTACCTTGAGGTGAGTGATGGGGAATCTCCACGTTTTTCCTGCGAATTTGTATCCACTTGACGTAGGACTTTCTTACAATGCTGTGAAATGTGCAAATAGATTCCTTTCAATCAATTGCGGAAAGTTAGGGTAGTTGTCATTCTCATTGTAAATTTGGATTTTGGTGGCCTAAATAGAATGAGAGAGTAAATTCAATACACTATTCAAAGTCAGCGATTCGAAAAATTTCCTTCTGAATATTATATTCTAGTTTTCAAGCCAAGCCGTTTGCGCTCCTTTGAAGAGTAAAAATTCGATTTTAAGAACCATATCGGGGCTTGGTCAAAAATCTGATGATATTCGAAATCAGTGGCTTCAAAACTTCCAATTTTGATTGTTCCATATCTTTGTAGTTTTGTTTTTTCCTCTCTCCGTGGCGCCTCAGTTTTGTAATGAGAGTCAAATTAACATCAAAATCGAGTTAAGAGACCTCCAAACTTAAGAAGTAGAATCTATACTATGTTTTACGAATCTTTCTACTTTTCCGGTTCCCCAGTACAACAATTTAGAAAGGAGTTTTTAATTACTGTCTAACTCAAATTCAACGGTCCCCAATACTTGAGATATAATAATTACTCATCTTGTCTTTTTTCATGTCCATTTTTGTGTCTCCTTTCCTGCCCTCTAGTTGCTTTAATTTTGAAATGAAGACTTAAATCAGTGTCAAAATCGAATTTAGTGTCCCCCCAAACCTAAAGAAAACTAAATTCATAATATTGTGTTTTATGAAATTTTTGACTTCCCCTGCTCTCTGGTGTCAAAATTCTGAATGTCAAATAGAAAAAATATCAAAAATTATTTCCGATTTCTTGGCTATCTCAGGACAGATACTTCATTTTTATTATTCGAACTAATGTAAGCTCAAGAATCCCATCAATAATGTGATTTCTAAAACATACAAAACGGGGGAACACAATTTTCGAAATGTGGTATCTAAGGATTGGGAAAAGGGTACAAAAATTCGATGGATAATTGGTATGAATATATGAACACCGGGAAACGAGTTAGGGGTAGTCAGCATCCCGTGAGTTCTCTGAAATTGATGAGAGAGATGAATGTCAACAATTTTATATTTTCCCCAAAAAGACCTGTGTTACTATGCTAGTGCTGAAGTCATTTTTAACCCCCCCCTCTTCTTAGTAACGTTTGGGAGGTAGCCGTGAAAAAATTTCAAAGGTTTTTACGTTGAATTAATAAAGGGACGACCCCCCCCCCAATAATTTGCAGTCGGCAAATTTCGAAACTGATAATTTGAATTTCTCATTTTTTAAGAACGTTTTTGTTTGTTTGTTTGCTTATTATTATTATTTCAATTAAAAATATTTTAATTAAAAAATCGGCAAATTTTATCCGCGAATTTTTAGTTTTCAAAAAATATTTGTCGGCAAATTTTTCGTCTCCATCCCCTCCCCCAAACTGAAACTCAAGTTTCGTCTCTGAATTAATCCGGTCACTCCGTTCTCCCGTATCATTGATAATTCTCGAAACTTTTGAGAAAATTAATTGATTTTTTTGCGGTACGTTTAGCGCTCTCTGGAGGAAAATGATCTTCCGGAATCACTGAAGACTTTTGTTTGTTAATTATAAGGAGCCAATCTGAAGAGATTTTTGAAAAAATATTCGCTGGAAATTTTGTCTTACTACCCTCTTTTTTCGATCCAATTTTCCTAAGCTACACATGCGTATGTTTGACTGAGAACAGCGACTAATAAAACTCTTGTTTCGAAAGATTTTTGATTTTTTTGGGGGGCTGAGTCAATTTTGCATAATTTTTTGGAATCACCTTCTCACTCACCGTGCAACAAAGGCGGTGGAATATCTGCGTTTTTCCCGCAACTTCGTGTCCACTTGCATACAGATTAGTTCGAATTGCATAAAAGGAATTGTGTGTATTGTCATTTTTATTGTAAAATTTCGATTTGAGTGGCTGAAATCGAGGAGCGAGATCCAAAATTCAATACAATATTCAAGATCAGCTGCATCTGGATACATAATTCCAATTTTCAGGCAAGACTCTTTTCATTCTTTTCTAGAGTGAAGACTCAGTATTGAGGTTTTACTCAAGGCTCTGTTGAAAACCTAATGGTATTAAAACGCTCTGATTCCGTACCCCTGATTGTTCTGTTCGATATCTTTGGAGTCGAGGGAGGGGGGGGCTAATTCATGAAACCCGTTTAGTATTTTGTAAGTAGAGGTATAAAAGTATAAGTATCTTGATAAATTAAACAATCTTTGCCTCTGAAATTTCAGACGATCTTACTGGGAGAGGGGCGGGGTGTCATCCATCAGATAACTATAAGAAAATTGGAACCTTTGTATGCATTATCTCATATTTATGGTTTCTTGGCCCCACAGAAGCTGGTTTGCTGGTTCATTTTTCAGAATTACGTATAGTTAGCATTTTGTCTTGGTATTAAAGATTCCTGTCCATAAAGTTTGGAGATTTTATGGTCTCTAGAGTAAAACTCCTTCGGCAGTCTTCCTTTTCCACTTGGAGTTCCCAGTATCAGTTGAATTGATGGAAGTTGCCTACTGTTTGGCTAGCTGGAACCGAACGAAAGGTCGTAAATACGTGGCCAAATCGCGCTTTCCGCCGTGAAAGTGCGCCTGCAATTTGTGAGTCTTTTTCTAGCCGAGCCTATATGCTGTCAAAATTGCATAATACATACTTTTGCAGGCTGCGTATGTTGTACGTTTTTGTGATATAATAGCGGCATTGTTTCGCCCTTTGATGAACTGGGGTATCATTTCTGCAGAACAGAAAATTTGGAGGTTCGGATACATCCTGTTACATAGGAGTTTTATAGTTCTATTAAATTGGATGTTTAGAAAAGTTGACGCATCAGTCTAATTTATTAATGCGTTTTATTCTTCGTATTCATTTTTATAAGAGTAAGCAGGTGGATGCTGTCAGGAGCAACACAGAAGTTTTCGCTTGAGAGAGGCGGAGATTGGAATGTATTTTTGAATTCCTTCCGCTGATGTAAAAATTCTGAGAGGACAAAATGTCTTCATGTCAGTAGCCGTATTTAGTGAATTCTTGAAAATCGAATTCGAAATGTCTCGCTTACAAAATTATTTGAAAAGTTTTTTCATTTTGATTGACACTCGATTGTTCGAGACTGTTTTCGTCTAAGCTACTTTTAAATTTTTAATCAGTAATTGCTCCCAAGAATAGTAGATAGAAATCACTTTCGTTTTCATTTAACAGGTCTGAAGAAATAGCAGCCCGGGAAGCAATCTTGGAAAAGGGCTTAAGAACTGAATTGTTTTTGCCCCCTCCCATCTGAGTATTTGGATTCTTTAGCACGTACAATGGTGCTTGAGTGAGTAGATGAAAGAGAAGTAATTTTCATTCCAGTCACTGAAAATAAAAATACCGTCCAAAGTGTGTTGTCAAATTTTTCAACTAAATTCTCGACTGAGCGAATTTTTCGTGTTTTTCACGGTACCTTTCATTCGTTTCCCTTCGAGGAGGAAGGTTACAGTCGAACTAGCTAACACCTAAGTCACTTCAATCTTCAGTTTGTATATAAAGATCTTCAGGTCCTTTCAGACTGGCTTAAAAATGTTTGCGACTCGCCAACATTATTTATCACAGTACATTTCAGTCTATCCCTTCGAGGACGGTGGTGCAACTGTCGAACTAGCTCAGACCTAAGACTCCTCAATCGTCAGTTCTTGTGTAAAGATCTCGTAGCTCTTCCAAACTTGCTTCAGAATTTTTGAGACTTGTTAAAAATATTTAAAACTTGCTTACATCTCTTTATAATGCTTCCATCCTTGATTATAGTTTCTTAACAAATGATTATGACTTTTTAGAACAGAAAACTGCATAAGTCTCTTGCTTGAGACTCATGTTGCTCAAAACTAGTTGAGACTTTTTACGACTCTCCCAGATTTTATTAGGATTCTCAAACACTAGAATCACGACTTGAAAATTATTCTATTTTCCATTAAGATGAACATATGTTCTCTAAGTCGTTGAAACTTTTTAATTTGCCCCAAAATTGTACGTGGACACCGCGGGGAAGAGAGTCTGCAACACACTAACAAATTTTAACCAGCATAACATTAATAAAACAATAAAAGTAAGGTAGGAAATCCAAACCTAAATTTATACAAATTCAAAAATCAAAAACTTTTGTAAATAAAAGAAAAGGGAAAATAGAAATAGACTTTGGCATAAATAAAAATAATAATAAATTCGGCAATAAACAAAAAATACAAAAAAAAAATGAAAAACTCGAAGAATTAAACATCATTAACTTTAACTGCCAAGGACTGGCCAGTGAGGACAGAATACTTAAAGTGGAACATGCGCTGAAAACAATCAAATGGGATATCATAGGTAAAATAGGTAGATCTGAAATAAAACGAAAAGGAGTAAAGCATACGAGAAGGCTAAATAACAACACTTTATATTACTATGGCAACACAGCAGGTCATAGGGGAGTGTGCTTTTATGTCAAAGAGACTCTCAAAGTTAGAATTGCAGAAATAAGAAGAATTTCTGAAAGAATTGCTGTACTTCTAATACGAAAAGATCCACCAAATTATCAATGATTCAGGTATATGTACTTACCCTGGCGGGGGACGAAGAGAAATTGAGGAGTTTTATGACCTCGTGGACGAAACAATAGAAAATGAAAAAGAATATTACTATACAATATTGATGAGAGACTTTAACACCAAGATAGGACCCTAGGAAACGAAAAGTAACTGTATAGAAACATTTTCGGAGGGAAATAAGCAAAAACGAAGAAAAGTTACTCAGGCTAGCGGAAAAACAAAAATTTGAAAATAATATCAACATTCTTTGAGAAAAATGCGAAAAAAAGATGGACGTGCAAATCCTCAAATGGAAACGTCAGACATGAAATAGACTTTTTATTGATAAATGATCTCAAAATAGTAACAAACTATGATACGCTTTCAAACTTTCAATTCTCCTCTGATCGTAGGCCGGGTAGGTGCACAATCAAAACAAATCCGAATGCAAAATTTTTAAACTATTTAAGAAAAATAAAAATTATTACCTCAGAGATGTCGGGGAGGCTGTTAGGGCTGTCTTTGCCCTCTTCTCTTCTTGCCGAAAAACCGGCCTAGGTCGAAATGTAGCAAGTGGCATACGTGGGCTCGAACCCGGGTTTTCATGCTTCAAATTTTCTCTAAATAGTACCCGCCCCCTTGTATAATATACTTGTTTTGTAGGAAATTGCATGCGTTTTTTTGGTAGTTTCATCTTGATAAGATACTTTGATTATATAAGGGTGGGGGAACTTCAAATCGAAAACACTTTAGAGTTACCAGGGGCGAAACTATAAGGGTTTGGGGGATTGAAACACCAAACACCCCCTCCCCAATAATCTGACAGTTGGCAAACTTTAAGACTGTTAATTCGACCCCCCCCCCCCATTGTTTGACAGTCGGCCAATTTTGAAACTGTTCATTTGAATTTTCATTTCTTGTTCAAATAAAAATTATTTCGATTAAAAAATTAGCAAATTTTTAATTTTGTAAACATTTTATCGGCGAATTTTTAATTTTCAAAAAATATTTGTCGGAAAATTTTTCTTCTCCACCTTTCCAAACTGAAAGTCAAGATTTCGTTTCTGAAAATGAAGTACCCTCTGGACTCCTGTTGGAGACTAGTCAGTTAAAAGCAGAAGGTTTCAAGCTGAGTATCGAACGTTATTTGAAAGGTTGAAAACAAAGATGAAATGTGGAAGACATTGCGAAAATCTGAAAGTCGGTAGCAAACGTTGAATTTCAAATTTCAATGACTATTCGGACTGCCAGCGCGAAAAAGTCGCCCTCTATAATTTTAAGCGCGTGAAAAAAAAAAGGAACTGTTATAACCCTCCATATTTTAGAAAAATTCATCAGATTGAAATGAAAATGGTCTCAATGGAAGGAAAAATTTCTCTACTATAAATTTTGTCCCAATTTTTTTTTTCGATCGACGCTTTCGTTTTCATAATATTTTGAGATTTCTTCATACGTCTGTAAATGAAATATTCCCCTCGATCAGGGTTACAAGGGAAACGACTACAGCGCGCCACCGCTTTGAGCAGCCCGAAATCTGTTGTTACTAGATTCTCTAAGGAAGTCGAACTCGACCGCTTTCACATTTCCCTTCGCCTTTCTTAGCTAATGCGGCGTTTTTTTGTAAAACGGTTTCACCCTGTCCATAACTTCATGACCATTGTTCAAATCACGTCTCCAGTACTCAGTACAAGGATATTATGATGCGACTCAATTAACCCATGACGCGTCCATTTTCTCCTCTTGTGAATCCGTGAAACTGGAAAAATTGCATATTATATAGCGACTTCTAGGTCAGTGATTCACTCATTCACTCAGTCACTTAGTTACTTATTTAGTGATTCACTCACTTACTCAGTCCTTCACTCATTCTCTAAATCAGTTATTCATTCACATCTTCACTCCGTCACTCACTGAGTTAGTGATTCACTCATTCAGTCAGTCATTCGCTCACTTATTAAGTGATTCACTCAGTCACTGAATTACTTATTCAGTTATTCATCCAGTTATTCAATTCCTTACTCAGTGACTCAGTGATTCACTCAGTCACTCGCTTACTCATTTAGTGATTCACTCACTTACTTAGTCATTTGCGCGTTCTCTAATTTAGTTATTCATTCATTTCCTCACTCCATCACTCACTCAATAAGTCACTGATTCGCTCAATTACTCGCTTACTTATTTAGTGATTCACTCAGTCACTCACTCACTTATTCAGTTATTCACACAGTTACTCAGTCACTCACCCAGTGATTTAGTGATTCACTCATTCATTCGTAAACGACTACAGCGCGCCACCGCTTTGAGCAGCCCGAAATCTGTTGTTATTAGATTCTCTGTTTGACCTAGAGCCTGAAATTTGAGAAAGTTGATCATTTTATTAAAATCTAAAAGTTGAAAGCTAAAGACTTATCTTCCATTGTCACCAGCTGAATCCGATAGCAAATGTGCTATTGTTTAATTTATGGTCTTTGTCCTGGTGAATGTTCGGGCCGTACATCCGTCAGAGCGCGATGCTATCGAGTCAAAGAGATAAGTAGCGAAAGGTAAATCTAGATATATTTTCCCAATTAATGTACATACTCATTAAAGTTGAAATATCTCGAAAATTAAAACGTTTTTGAAGTATTTAAAGAGAAACGAATTTTTCGAACAAAGAATTTTCTTTCGATTAAGACTATTTTTAAATACCTAGATTCCAAAAAACTGAGCAAAAAGAAATGTCGGAAGAACTTCTATCCGATGGGCTGATGAAATCAGGCAACATGCCGGTGTTGTCTAGGGAAGAGATGCCAGGAAAAGGGGCCACTGGAATAGAGTGGGGGGAGGCCTATGCCCGGCAATGGGCGCATTAACTAAGCAAATCACTATCTCTCTATATATACTAAAAAAGTAAAATCCGAAAATCCGCCGTCGCCACTGCCACCATCGCCTCCGGGAGAGAAAAAAAAACACTGCGGGTTCCTACCCTGCCCCTTAGTTGCTCACTTCTCCAGAGGTAGCCTACCCTTGGGAGAGGGTTCATGGTGGAGGATGGAGCTTGGGGGAGGAAGGTCGTGGTGAAGGACGAGGAGGAGTTGTGGGGGGGGGAGGGCTCTCTATACACTAAACAGTGAAAGCCACCTCCTCCTTCCCCAGATAAATTCCTGGTGGCCTTACCTGTACCTTAATAACACATTTTACCAGAGGTATCCTACCCCGGGGAGCTTCTCGGTGGAGGTGGGAGCTCCTGGAGCGGGAGGACGGCCACGGTGAGGAAAGGCGTCGCGATGGGCGAGGAGGAACATAGTGGGGGAAAGTGACTGTAATGGAGGCTGGCACGAGCGATGCGAGTAACGGTGGGGGTTGGGCTGTGAAGCGACCAGGGGGCGGAGCCCCTTAGTATAAACTGGGCTGCAAAATGAATAAAAACTTTCCGAATGTACTTAATGAGTGTCGCAGTGTTGGCAGTTAATGTGAGCTTGAAAATTCCTCCGATTTTCACGAAAAGATTGTGTAAGCTCCGCCGTCTTATAAAAATTAATAAGAAAATTTACTTTAACATTTTCTTATTGTAATCATAAGTGCCGATTATATCTAAAGATATTCTAGTATTTTCTGGATACAGATGTCTTTAATTTGAAAACCGCTTCGTGGCACTCAGAAAGCATCACTTTGGTGTTCTGGAAAATCAAAATTTCTCGTCTGTTGTTGCTGAAAATATCTCGATGAATTGTTTCATTAGCACACGCTGGTTTCGGCATTTGGTCGCCGCTTCACTTTATGATTCGATGAGCTCGTTTAAAGCAAGCCACGCAGTGCCAGGAAAACATTTTCACAAAATTCTTCAACTTTTTTATTGAAAGCAACCGCAGCGTCAAAAGGCGAAGCACCAGGTGGCTCGTACAAATTTAACGAGCAAATTTAATGTGTTAGCTTCGTTTTTAATACCTCATTAGTCACTATTAATACATAATATGCATTTACCTACGCGTATAAAGTTTGATACGTCATGTCAAGTAATTTCCCTTTTCCCACTTTCCGTGAATATTATTCATCTTCAAATACTATTACACCTATTTTATAAGCTTCCGAATGAGAAATTAATTTAGTCCTGGACATAGTTACATCATGTGTATTATGTTGCTCGTAAAACGTCGTCACAATTTTACAGCCGCGCAGTCCCAGCCAGCGTGTCCCTGAATCGCGAGTAAAAATTGGAAAATATCGAACACTGAATTCTCGTTTTTCAAATCGTGATTCATTAATTTAACTGCGTTCGGACCGGAAACGATATAACGTGATTCAGAAAGCTTTATTTGGGAACACCATTTCACATAACAGGGTTCTTAGAATAAACCGTTTCGGCTAAATCGGCAAAACATTGAGTGAAATTATTTCAGCGAAATTGAACTTCGCACACATAAAAGCGTTATTTCGGATCACGACCGGGTTGACACCGAGGTACCTGAAAGTAATCTTGAAATCAGGTTTTCAATACTGTCTATAATACTATGGGAACGACTGAATAATTTTTTTACTCAATTTGTATTTTTCAAAAATTAACCGACCTGCGTCTCAGGAAGAAAATTGTCCCTTAAATAATTCCAAGAAATGCGTATGAAATACCGTTTGCGTTAATTTTAATTTCCACATTATATTAGGTTATTAATACCTTACTCTAATCATTAGATTTAAACACGTTGAATTATAATTTCATGAATAATAACAAAGCAGTCCTGGCGACCCCGCGGGACTTGGTTTTCGAGCTCCCCAACAGTATAAGGTTACACGTCCGTAGTAATTGTAATGGAAACAGTACCAACGTAAATGATTGCGCTCGTACGTAAATTCGTCCAAGCTGAAAATATTCGATCAAGTTTTACATTTCAGTTTTCAAATTTGAAGAATAAACGCGATTAAAGTAGCGAGGTCAAGTTGAGATTCAATTACCTTTCGAATAACTGTACTCCGGTTTTGATTTTTATTAATGAGCCCGACGATTCGTGAACAGCCCCACGCGTAAATATTATACAATAAAAACTTTCTTGGACCGCGAGTCGAGCAGTAGTACCTACCCGTTTCTGTGAACAGATGAAATTGAGGCAGTCGAGTTCCTGAGTACAATTTAAACGATAGATTGAAATGGTGCAACATTTTGCAAAGCCCCTTCCGACATTCGCAGCGGGTGAAGAAAGTTGCGCAAATGTGAGACAAATTGCCGCTCTAATGTTTGGTAGAGCGTATGGTGATGCATACCCCAGGCCCCCGAAACTACCCTTTCGAGTGTCGCATCAGTGATCAGAGACACGAAAGTGCCGCTGTAAGGAATGCCGGATATTGCAGTCACGTCTCCCCCTCCCCCTGACGAGTCTAAAATGAAACTCATCGCTTGTGCCACGTCCTCAGAAAGGGACCTAATACAAGTAAGTTTCTTTCTCAGGATATCAACGGCTTATAATACCAGTTCCTAATTTGTACGGTAGCTCGGCGCCGCCATGTGTTTCGGAGGCAGCAACTATTCGTACACAGCTGTGTTACTGTAGTATTCTGACACCATCGGGGTACGCAATCCCGTCTTTCATCAGCCTCCTCGCTTTCATTCGATAGAGAGGAAGTTCAGTGTATTACTAATGTCACTTGAGAGTGACAATCGGAATGAAAAAACTCACTTGCTTGGAAACTTTATTAAAATGAGAGACTGGCGTAAATTGGATAAGATATCATTTACTTGTAAAAATGAATAATAATGAGTTTAAATGATGTACCCTTTCCTCTGTTATTTTAAATATTTCAACGAAATTTATAAATGAGCTTAAAAAACGATAAAGGAGACACGGTTTACTAAGAAATTCAAGAAAAACTTATCAAAAGGTACCTCTTTCCTTTGATCAATTCGATATCCAATAAAGGCAAGATTTTCGGCAGAAAAGAAATAAGTGAAGAAGTAACAAAATTCTATTCGGAACTATTTGCAAACCCCAAGGAGGAAGACGAACAAAATACCAAGCTGGACCTCCAAAATGTTCACACCTTCATTTTCGATGATGTACGCCTTCCACCTTTCCAAGAAGACGAAATTCAAAAAACGCTAGAAAAACTGAATAACAATAAAATAGCGGGTCCCGATAAAGTCGAAAACTCCAACTTGAAAACGTTGGCACCAACTCTTGCCTTCTTTCTGGCCTTGCTTTTCAACCAAATTCTGACGGAAGGGATTGCTCCTGGGCAATGGCAGATTTCTGAGATTATATTACTCCATAAAAAAGAGACGGAGGCGATCTAAAAAACTACTGACCCGTCAGTTTAACATTAAACCTCAGTAAGATATTCCTAAAAACTCTGAGAAACAAAATCGCCAAGTTCTTAAACCTTCAGCAAACAATAGATCAAGCTGGTTTCAGACAGGGGTTCTCTACTGCCGATCATATACTGGCATTAAATTTGTTATTGGGAAAAGCGAGAGAATACAGTTTCAAGTTACATCTATTATTTATAGACTATAATAAAGCATTTGATTCCGCGTACCATTCGGCAGTATGGGAGACCCTAAACCAACATATAGAAGAGGTTATAAGGGTCCTTCAACATCTTTAATCCAAATCAGAAGCCTGTGTAAAAATGGATGTGGAATGGAGAAGGTTTAAACTGGACAAAGGGGTTGAGCAAGGTGACCTCAGTCTCCAAACCTATTTCGCAAGGTTTTGGAATCAGTATTGAGAGATGTAAATTGGGAAGGGAAAGGATAAAGATAAACGGCTGCTGGATTAATGGCCTACGTTGTAATTTGCCGACAAATATTTTTTCAAAACTAAAAATTCGCCGACAACATTTTTTTTTAATTTGAAAATTTGTCGATTTTTTAATCAAAATATTTTTAATTGAAAAAAAAAAACCAGACCCACAAACGTTCTTAGAAAATGAAAAATCCAAATGAACAGTTCCAAAATTTGCCAGATTATCAGGGGTGTTTCAACCCCCCACCCGCCCCCGTACTTCCGTCCCTGCAAATGCAGATTGGAACCTTATCCCCAAAGCACTTACATTTGCGCACATGAGCATATCCTAGTCTGGGAGGACAAGCTGGATGGATATGAAGAATACTTGAGAGGAACACACAAAACTTCCGTTACACATTAAGGTGGTTGTTGTTTACTCTTGGTGATTTTTTTTTTTTTTTAATTTCCTCTGATTCGTCTTCTAAATTTGTTTCAATAATAAATAAATAAAAAAACTACAAAGTTTCAGGTCGATTGGATTAGGGGAATCCGTGCCACAAGCTCCCTTTCGGTCTAATGGGAAGAACACATAGAGTTTTGACTTTTGTTCCAGACTCAGTTTCCCTCTTGTATGCACCAAGACCAAAGTCCGTAAATTAAACAATAGAACATTTGCTGTCGGATTCAGCTTGTGACATTGGAAAATAAGTTTTTTGCTTTCAACATTTAGATTTTAATGAAAAATTCAACTTTCCCAAATTTCAGGCTCTAGGTCACACAGAGAATCTAGTAAAAAACCGAATAGTCATTGAAATTCGGAATTCAACGTTTGCCACCGACTTTCAGATTTTCGAAATGTCTTCCACATTTCAGTTTTGTTTCAACCTTTGAGATAACGTTTGATACTCAGTTCGGCTTTTGACTGATTAGCCTCTGACAGGAGTACTCACTTTTCAGAAACGAAATTTAACTTTCAGTTTAGGGAGGCGGGGAAGAAAAATTTGCCAATAAATATTTTTTTTTTAAACTAAAAATTCGCCGACAGAATTTAAAATAAAAAAATTAAAAATTAGCCGATTTTTTAATTGAAAAAAAAAAAAATAAATAAATAAATAAATAATACCCAATAATAATAATAAACAAACAAAGAAACAAACATTCATAGGAAATGAGAAAGTCAGATGAACAGTTTCAAAATTTGCCGACTGCCAAGTTTTTTTTGTTTTTTTTTGTGTGGGGGTAACCCCTTACACTCCCCGTATAGTTTCGCCCCTGGTAGAAATACTTCATAAAATATATGATAGCGGGCAATAAGTGCTGTGTGATAACGTTGTCCTAATAACATTCTCGACATTAATTGGTTGACCATTCTCGGCATCAGTCGGCATTCTTGATGTTGACCATGTCGGTCAAATGTGACATACAGAAAATGTTTCATCTTAAATAGTAGAAGAAAAAATTAATTTTCTCTTTCTCGACCTCTGGCTATACTGACTCGTGACCCGTTACCTGCCCCCCCCCCATGCCTACGTTACATAAAATATCTGACTTGAGCCTGTTAAAAAATGTTTCTGTCCTACAACTACCCCCTCTCACATTTTTTTCTTCAGGATTTTAAACATTTTCTTTTGACAAGCAAGAATAAAGAAATGAAAAAACGTCAGAAGCGAGATTCAGGTTGGTCAGAGGGAGCTCCACCCTTTAGACCCAGGGACGATACTATAGGGGTGTGGGGGTTGCTCCTCCCCCAATAATTTGACAGTCGGCAAATTTTAAGACTGTTTTTTCTCCTCCTTGATCAGGGTTACAAGATAAACGACTACAGCGCGCCACCGCTTTGAGCAGTCCGAACTCTGTTGTTACTAGATTCTATAAGAAAATCGAACTCGACCGCTTTCACATTTCCCTTCGCCTTTCTTAGCTAATGCAGCGGTTTTTTGTAAAATGGTTTCACCCTGTCCATAATTTTGTGACCATTGTTCATATCACGTCTCCAGTACTCAGTACAAAGATATGATATACAACTCAATCGACCCATGACGCGTCCATTTTCTCCTTTTGTGAATCTGTTAGGTAAAACTGGAAAAATTGCACATTATATAGCGACTTCTAAGTTTGTGATTCACTCATTCACTCAATCACTTACTTACTTACTTATTTAGTGATTCACTCATTTGCTGATTCATTCATTCATTTGTTCGTTCGTTTGTTCATTCATTCATTCATTCTCTACTTCACTGAATTAATGATTCACTCAGTCATACGCTTACTTATTTAGTGATTCACTCAGTTACACAATCACTTATTCAGTGACTCAGTGATTCATTCAGTCACTCGCTTATTATTGAGTTATTCACTCAGTTAATCCGTCACTCACCCAGAGATTTAGTAATTCACTCAATTACTTAGGCATTCATTCATTCTTTAATTCAGTTATTCATTTACTTTCTCCCTTCGTCACTCACTCAATAATTTACTCAATCACTTACTCAGTGATTCACTCACTTACTTAGTCATTCACTCACTTACTTAGTCATTCACTCATTGTCTAATTTAGTTATTAATTCACTTCCTCCCTCCTTGATCACTCAATAAGTCAGTGATTCACTCAGTCACTTGCTTACTTATATAGCAATTCACTCACTCAGTTATTCATTCATTCTCTAATTCAGTTATTCATTGCCTTCGTCACTCCATCACTCACGCAATGAGTCAGTGATTCACTCACTCAGTCATTTGCTTACTTGTTCAGGGATTCACTCGGCCACTCACTTACTTATTCAGTTATTCACACACTCACTCGTTTACTCATTGAGTTATTTACTTACTCAGTCACTCACCCAGTGATTTAGTAATTCACCCACTCACCATTCACTTCCTAACTTTGTCACTCACTCAATGAGTCAGTGATTCACTCACTCACTCAATCATTCGTAAACGACTACAGCGCGCCTCCTCTTTAAGTGGCCCGAAATCTGTTGTTACTAGATTCTCTGTTTAACCCAGAGCCTGAAATTTGAGAAAGCTGATCATTTTATTAAAATCTAAAAGTTGAAAGCTAAAGACTTATCTTCCAATGTCACCAGCTGAATCCGATAGCAAATGTGCTATTGTTTAATTTATGGTCTTTGTCCTGGTGAATGTTCGGGCCGTACATCCGTCAGAGCGCGTTGCTATCGAGTCGAAGAGATAAGTAGTAAAACGTAAATCTATACATTTTCCCAATTAATGTACATACTCATTAAAATTGAAATACCTCGAAAATTAAAAAGTTTTTGAAGTACCTATTTAAAGAGAAACGAAGTTTTCGAACAACGAATTTTCTTTTGATTAAGACTATTTTTATACTTAGATTCCAAAATTTTGCTACATGTGTCAAAAACTTCAGCTTTAGGTCGCTGATAAGAGTAGTCGATACTAGCGCTGTACGGCCCGAATAGGAAAGAAATTTAGTCTGGAACAAAAGTCAAAATTTCCCCATAAGAACGAAAGGGAACTTCTGGCACGGATTTCCCTAATCCAATCGACAGGAAACTTTATAGTTTTTTTTTTTTTAAGTTTTATTTTATTTATTTTTTATTTGATTTTATGTGATTTTTTGGAATCAGTTTAGGAGAAGAATCAGAGGAAATTCAGAAAAAAATGTCACCAAGAGTAAACAACGACCACCTCAATGTGTAAAGAAAGTGGTGTGTTCCTCTCAAGCATTCCTAACATTCTTCCACCTTACCCTCCCAAAATAGGGTATATGCTCATGTGCACAAATGTGAGTGCTTGGAGGATAAGGTCCCAATCTGCATTTGCAGGGATGGAAGTATGGAGGCGGGCGGGGGGTTGAAACATTCCTGATAATCTGGCAGTCAGCAAATTTTGAAACTGTTCATTTGGATTTTCCATTTTCTAAGAACGTTTGTGTGTCTGTTTCTTTTTTATTTATTTTCAATTACAAATATTTTGATTAAAAAAACGACAAATTTTCAGATTAAAAAAAAATGTTGTCGGCGAATTTCTAGTTTTCAAAAAATATTTGTCGGCAAATTAAAACGTGGGCCATCAATCCAACAGCCGTTCATCTTGTTCCCTTTCCCTTCCCAATTTACATATCTCAATACTGATTCCAAAACGCTGTAAAATAGGTTCGGAGAGAGGGGGTCACCTTGTTCAACATGAGAGTGCTTGGGGGATAAGGTTCCAATCTGCAGTTGTACGGACGAAACTCTGGGGAGGGGGTGATGAAACACCCCCAATAATTAGACAGACAGCAAATTTTGAAACTGTTTATTTGAATTTTTTATTTTCTGAGAACGGTTGTTTGTTTATTATTATTATTATTTTTTTTAAATTTTTTTTCTGTCCATAAAAAAATATTTTAATTGATGATAAATCGGTGAATTTTCAAATTTTTAGAAAATTTTGTCGGTAAATTTTCCTTCCCTATACCCCCTCCCCTCCCCAAACTGAAAGTCATGTTTCGCCTCTGCTTAGGCCACTTAATTACAGGCCTGTTTCCTCTTCGTGTTGAGATGAAAATATGTAACCATTTTCAGTTCGAATGCTGACACTGTTCTTCAATGTTTCCGACATTCACTTTTTTAATCGTATTTTTGTCACGAATGGATTTCGCCATCACTAGGAAAACGGTAACTTAGAAGGTCTCGTTTTTGTTTAATATCGTTTTGCAAATCGATTATGAATTTTACGACCCAGATCGAATTCTTGCCCGTCGATGTTCATTCGCAGCAGCGTCGATTTCAACACCAGCGCTTTGGAATTGCCGCTGTTCTGTGTTTAGCAGGCGAAGCCAAAGGTGTTACATAAGTTGCCTATCGTGGTTCCGTAAAACTCACTCAGCCTGTTTACCCATCATGCACTGCCACCTTACTCATCGGTTTGAGATTCTGGTGAATACGTCTATCTCGTCTCGGTTCCAGCTTGAACACATAAACATCGATACCCAGAGAGAGGCTGGTGCAAGATTCCATCATTTGCTCTTGACCGCGCGGTTCACGGCCAGCCCTCGCACTCATCTGCTACCTCTTCCTATATGGGACGTTTCTCGCATTCGAGTCGCCTCGGCGAAATAATTCTTATTTATTTAAATTAACCACCTCTACGCTTCCATACTGGTAATTAATCCCGACCGTTCACGTTGTTCGACACTGCAAGTCGGGGAGAAAAAATTGAGAATTTACAAATCGGCAGAGAAGCCAACCGCATACATTAGCGTCGGTACCATTCGAATTCGCCAATTTTTCATAACACGAGTTATAGAAAATTCCAGCCAGCATCGATATGGGTAAACATTACATAAAAAGTTTTTCTTCATCTTTGCGGCAGTTCTTTCTGTCTCTCTCTCCTGCCTTTCTCTCTCTCTCTCTCTCTCTCTCTCTCTCTCGCTCGCTCCTCTTTGTACACATCAAGCTCGTTTATTAATTGCCGATTAGTTGTCCGTAAATAACTCGCGGGAGATCCGATCGAAAGGTTAATTAGAATTGCTGACATGTTCGGGCATTGGCGCAACCAGGGGTCACGAGGGCGAAGTTGGAAAAGTTTCAGACACGAGGAGCGCGGCAGCCACTCGAGTTTTCTTCTATTTTTAGTTGTTTGTTTTCGAGGGGAAAAAATAATAATAAAATAAAAATTACCTACTTCGTGCTCGCGTGTACTCAACGGTGGTGCTCTTGACATTGGACGATGGGTCGTACGTGATTTGAAATTTTAAACGAGAATTAACACCGCGATATTGGCGATGGAGCTGCCTGGTGTGGTACATGAAAGTTTTTGTATATAGAAAATAAGGTAATTGAAAGGCACCAGCTGAGGAGGTAGTCGAGGATTCTGCGAAAGTGTGGTGAGGTGTACGTTAGATGGAGCGAAATTGGAGTCGGCGAATGCAAACAGGACGGGTACCGTTATCAAATCCGACTTCGGCTTTCAGCTACTAAGTACAATTTTTAAAAATGAAGCTGACTTTCGGTTGTTATTCGGCCGTTTGTTGAGTTTGGTATCCTCTAGAAGGTATTTTGGGCAGGGATGGAAAGCTTGAGCCGATAATGGCTCAAGTCGAAGTTTAAGTTCATTTTTGAGCGGCTTTTAAGTGCTTCAGAAGCCAGTCGTTGCCTTCTCTATTACGCGCTGAGTCGCTGATTGGATTTTTTTAAAAATTTATTCTGTTCATCACATACAGTAATTCGGATTTCCTATATTGCTCAATGCTCATTGACTATCTCGATTTTTGAGTTTTAATAAAATACTGAATAAAATGATATACCGTCGACAAGAATGAGTTGGTAGGTTAGCTGAAATTAATTTGGAAATATTGTAGAACAGCAGAACGTCATTGGTGATAAAATAATGTGACGTTTGAATTCTATGTTCGATTTCATATTGAATTGACTATAATGTCGAGTAAAATTGCCGACTTATCGAGAAAAAATTTATTTCAAAACATTTTCTGTCGGGTCTATTACTGTGTTAAGAACAAATTCTGAGAGTCTGATTATTTGCTTTTAGTTTGAAAAACTCTACTTGTAAGATATTTTGAAGTAAAATTGTTTTTTTTCGCATAGAGAATCCCGTGTTAGACTTCTACCCTTTTGCACGACGGCTTGTTTTTTTCTCTTAATTTTGACTATTGACTCTGTACCCCAAAATACACCACATTTTCTTGGAAGAACAAAAATTTGTGAATAAAGAGGTAAAATGAACACCACTCTGCTGTACAGTGTCGTGACGATTTTGAGCTCCCCTTCCCCACCTCTTGAAAAGCTTTTTGCGCTTATGATACCGAAACATTTTAAGGTCTTCTGATGTGATTTAATCGGGTAATTTTTGCTGTAATCCCTACCCAGAAGGCTCCACAAGAGGCTACAGCTTGTATCTGTTTGTGGTGCGTTCTGCACACACGGGTTCTAGCTAAAAATGACCCTGACGTTCAAACGTACAATTTTCAATAATTCAATCTGAGTCTACGTATCGAGAAAATTAAATGTTACCTGCATGATATTGAGAAAAATGCCTTAAAAATTTCATCATCATCATCAGGTGCTGTATCCGTTGCCGAACATTGGCGGTCGCGGTTTCTGACGCGCGACTTTCCTGGGCAGCGTTAGTCGGGGTAGTTTGCCGTTACTTTCCTCACGGTTTGTTGCGTCAGAGTTTTCTTCTCTGTGCCGGAGAGTGTGTAGCCGCAGTTTGCTTACTAGCCACCTGTTTCACGACGCTGAGTAAGCTAGCCAGGACGTGCACCCAACAGTCCTAATCTTTTAGATCCGGTGATAACACGCCCTGTGATCGTAATTGCCTTGTTCGGTTGTTCATTCGAACTGGCGGGGTTACAGGACGCATTATCTTTCCACCTCGATTGATACTGTAGCCGCTGTGTTTGCTAGGATAATAGTGGGGGTATTCGAATATCACTAGCTTTCCGGCGTTGGTGGGAATCGAACCCGAGGCGCAAGGATTGCGAAGCGAACCCGTTAACCACTCGATCACACAGCGACTTTTAACGAATTAAAAAAAAAAAAAAAAAAAAAAGAGGTTGCACACGTTTGAAACAATTTCATTTTCTAGACAAAATTCTGGTTTTTAGTTAGTAACATAATGATCTTTGCTCCATGTGTTTTTCTTATGGGAGTCAATGCATTAGTTGAAGAAAAGAGGGGTATTTTTGCTAACAGTAACTCACTGTGTGCCATCACAGAATATCGATCCATTTTTTGCTTATTCTTTTCATACCCAGTCATTTTTAGAATAATATCACTCTTCAGACCTTTTTGTAATGTTTCATTCCATCACATTTTTTTTACAATCTTCAGCGTTAATCTTAAATAGGTAGTTGAATGCAGGTAAATAAGAGGCGTAAGTGTCACATATGCCTTTTTGAGGCCATAGTCAAATCTGACACTGTGAATTTGAATCCTCTTTTCAATGATAAGAACTGTATGTCACTATCTAGAGTCAGTGTCAAGAAATTCGTGTTTGTTCATCATCAGTCTTTGACATTTTGTTCCAGGGATCGTTAGCTTTTAGCTGTTAGCCGTTAGCCGAGCGATTTTGGAGTATTTTTAGCTAGTTGTTAGATGGCTACTCAGCGAAATGTAAATGAAAAAGTATTAAAATTTGAGGAGTTATCTGTCAAAAGGGCCCCGACGAATTGGAATCATATTTGCCAGGGGCCCTTTTGACAGACAACTCCTCATTTGTTTGTATTGTGTATAGGCTGAGAAAAAATACGTGTCTCCTACAGAGACATGTAGTATAACATTTTATATTGCTTTCATACCCTAAAAAGAAAAACAAAAAAAAAATTTAAAAAATGAGGAACAACCGACCGCAAAACGTCCGAATTTTTCTCATTTTTCCACACCAATCAAAGTTTTTATTAGTAAAATTTTCCCAATTTTCCACCGCACGTTACGAGTGCACAATGAAAATGGAAATTTCTATCAACAACACGGCTGCAGACTGAAGTCGTGCAGGGCGCAGAAATGTCAACCACTGAATTCGTATCGGGGTGGGTTACTGTTTTTGCTCAAGTATACTCAGCAGTATAAGCATAATATAAAATGCTGAAATAAATTCCCATGGAAATTCAACCACTGAATTCGTGTCAGGGGAGCGTTACGGTTTTCGCTCAGGTATACTCAGTAGTAAAAGCATATAAAATGTTAATAATAAAAAATAAAATAAAAACGATAGCGAAGTGCTCAAAGGCTAATGATAAGAATAAAAAGCCAAAGCTAAGCTGATGAAATATTCTGAGAAACTGTTGAGCTGAAGCTAAAGTTTGAGCGCATCGCGATCCACTTTCCACCCTTGATTTTGAGCCGTAGAATATAATTGTGCTATTCGCCTATCACCGTTTGGCGGGTACTATAACCTAAGCCCTTCCTGTTATCTCGCTGGAGGTCAGGATTACTGATAAATTAATCGTATTCAACTAATTAAGGTATATTTGGCAGTTTAGTTTTTTATTGAAATTTAATTTTCATTTTTTCGTTGAGAGATTTGAAAGTTAATTTTCTAATGATAGTCCAGGCATTTTAGGAAATAAAAAGAGAAAAATTGCTGCAGAGTTTAAACTTGGCATGATTCTTAAGAAGAACTCCCTAATAAACATACTAAAAAATCCCCACCCGCAGGGGTGAGCGTGACCCCCTAGAGCTGAAAAACCGTACGAAAAAGTTTTTTGACCGTAGCTCCACAAATATTGATTTATATGCGAAAATGCTTCTCACTTAAATTAAAGAGCATAAAATTCTCTACAAAAAAGGTTTCTTTCACTTTTATCCTAGGATCAAGACTGACCGATATAATCGACTAAGAAATATCCTAGAATCATCTCATAGTATTCATATAGGCCTATTTATGAGTATAACTAGCTGACCCGCTTCGCGACTGATCTAGACTGTGGGCTAAAGTGAGCTGGCTAAAGTAAGTTGGGTTGAGTGAGTTAGGGGAGGGGGGTACAGAAATGTTTTGTATACTTCCATGTTTCTAATCATTTTATTTTTAAGATATCAATTTAAATGTTTCGTTTTTGTTTGAAACTTCATGATATAAATATTTACTTTTACCCCATATATGCATTATTTGAGACAGAGTCAATTTTGGAAAGAGAAAATTTTTGCAGCAATTAAAAGAATTAAATAACGAAAATTTCATAGACGCGTTTTTTCCATTGTGACCAGGCACATGAAAAGGTCCAATAGAAAGTCCAATAAAAGTTCAATCTTTTCCATTTTTAAATCTGGTAGACACCTTGATGTATAACTTTTCTTCCTTAAAAATTTCGTCAATCAGCTCATGAAAGTGCAACATCGGTGACTAGGGGGACGCATTGCGGCTGGTCCGAGCCCCCATACCTGAACTTGACAAAGTAATTCTCCTCCCATGTTTGGTGGAATGAAATGATCATAAATCCCAAATACAAATAAATAACCAAATCGTTTTCTAAACAGAGTACATTATCTCCTTCCAAGAATCTAATTCAAGAACCTTAACATTGAAAGTAAATTTGAGGTCAAAATCGCATTTTAAACTATTTTAAGAACATAACCTGCAATCGAATATGTAATATCTCCGAATTTGTCACTATTTCAATTGCATCACTCTTAGATCCACTGGTTCTTCTTTTTTCTGCGTATAAATATCCGCGCGTACACTTTTTGGTAGGAAAAATTAACGTTCAAGGTTTCCCACCGGCTGTATATTATCGCTTTAATTAATTTTGTATTGAATCGGTCAGATGTGAAAGTGCTGGTTCCGGATGTTTTTTCCGACGATGTCAAGGAACTGCTGATTACACGTCTTTGAGGGCCGACACTTAGTTGCAGATTCGAAGATGATCGTGAAAAAAAAACTGACGTATCTAGCGAAATGTGAGAAGGGAAGAAACCTGCATGACCACACGAGACTGAGAAATAGCTAACTTCTATACGTATTCATTTTCGTTATTTTTATTTATTATTTATTTCTTATTATTATCTTTTTTTTTTTTTTTTTTTTTTGGCTTTAGGTAAAGCATATAATCTAGGTACGTCTTGATACATGCTAACATTATTTCTATTCGAAATGAACATTGCTGGTTATCGTGCTCTTTGTGGGAAACTTATACACAAGCCAGTGAAAAATCATACTCTGTTTGCAGGTCCGTAGCCAGGGGGCAGGGGGCAATGCCCCATGGCGCAGTCATTTGCCCACCCCTTGAGAAAATCTGAAAAAACTTTTTTTAGTTTCTATTTACCCCACTAAGATTAGGGATTACTATACATTTTTTGAAACTTTATTTTGGTATCACTGATTCCTTTCTCGTACATTCCGCATCAGAATTGTGCCGTAAAATAAACTGGCGTAGATTTGTTTTATTCTACGCCGCATAGAACACTCCATACATAATTATTGACTATTCTCCACTTTTTTTTTTTTTGTGGGGAGGGGGGGGGGTAAATTTTTTATCGTGCATAATTTTTTAAATTTTCGAGTCTACGGACAAATTTTTTCAATTCAAAATACAATTTTCTTTCTTTATTGACCGAGAAGAGGAGGCATTTATTTTTATTATTATTAACTTATTATTATTATTATTATTGTTATTATTATTATTATTATTTTTTATTCAAAGAGAAGAACTAAGGCCCGAAATCTTGCCTTTCATAATTATTCGCAGGATTTCATATCTTCCACCTCGCATAACGCGTCCCAGGTATTGTAATTTCCTTTTCTTGAGAGTGAACAGTAATTCCCTATCTTCTACGATTCTGGCAAGAACCTCTCCGCGTTTGTAACCTTGTCTATACACGGGATGCGCAGCATTCTCCGATATAATATGTACATCTCAAGGGCTTCGAGCTTTTTCTCAGTTGTCGGGTCTAGCATCCAGCTTTCGCAGCCGTATAGCAAGGTCGAGAATACATAACATCGCACCATCCGCACCCTCAACTGGAAATTCATTTCCGATCTTGTGAGGAGGCTCTTCATTTTCAGGAAAACTCGTCATGCTCAGGGACGTGCCAAAGAGTTTTTCTGGGGGGGGGGGGGGTAAAATTGTGAAAGTCTCCACTGACTCAACTCAGAATTCCCAAGTATCAATCAAAGCCAAAAAAAAAAGTTTTCACCTGTTGGATTTTTCCAACTGACTAAACTCAAAATTCCAAATTTCCAAGTATCAAAGCAAAAGAAGAAAAACCTTTTTGCCTTGTTTGGTTTTCCTAACTTTTCTCATCTCCAAAATCCAAGACAACGATTCGTCTTCGTACATTCGCAGAGAAACAGATCTCTCGCGCTCGCCAACTCTGGAGACGTCACGCCTCCAACATCCCCCCCCCCAGATCACTGGAGCATTTTCAAAAAAATCTGTTCGAAAAGTCGAATTACACGCCCAAAGAATCAAAAATCAAATTATTGCCAGCCAAAAAAAAAAAAAAAAACACAATAGAAATGACTTTATTTGGCTTTCAGCTTGCAGCCGCGAATCTATCAAAAAATCTGAAGCTTATTGCCCCAAAAATATGGCTTTCGGCTAGCTAAAGTACACTAGTTCTGTCATTCGATGGATCTGATTCATTCATTCATTCATTCATTCATTCAAGTGAATCATTCAACTGAATTAATCCAAAAACGAAGGACCCATGTTTATTTTCCAGTCGACCCTCTTCGAGTAGCGAAGTTACTTGCTGTATTCCTTACTTTGTGTAGAGGTGTAGACTAACGTGAGTTGACAGGCGCAGATCCAGATGACCATTTTGGGGAGGAAATGGCTGAAGGAAGAGCTCGCGGAAATTTTTTGCTGCCTCCTCTTCGGCAGATTCCTCTCCACAGATTTTCTCTTTCCTCACAAATTTCTACATTCCTCCACAGATTTTCCTCTTTTTTTTTTGGGGGGGGGCATCCTCCTTGGTGGATCCACGCCTGGAGTTGAATGACTGCCTTTTATTTTTCGTAAAAATCTGAACTTCATGTTCTTATCAATAGACTATCTCTAAACCGTTTTCATTTCGCTTAGTCAATTGAGTTTCATGTGTGTACAAACTACAAAGTAACAACATTATAGTTCATTTATATTTCTCAAATTCTAAGTATTATTTTGGTTACGGGGATTTAAAAGTGTGATGAAAACACCGGTTGCGAGCGAAGCGACCGAAAATTTTCAATTTCAGAACTTGAAATGAATCTATGAACTTCATAGACGTTCCAGCAATCCTTCCATGATTACTATCTTCGCCATTATCTCATTTACTTAGTCGTAAACAGCACTCCGGTCATCCATTCGCGAAAATAAAAATGATGAACCCGGTATCACGTCGATTAATGCCGATTACGTAAGGCAGCTCATCTTCTTGTTTGCGTTCGCTAGGTCACACGTGGCGTTTTCCAGCACTAACACAATTTTCGAAAAAGAAAAAAAAAATTATCCCAATATTAGCCAATACAGTCGTTTCAGTCGCCTTTTCCACGTCCAACACAAGACCGCGAGCTCGTCGATTTAATATTTCATTTTTATTGCTCGCAAACCGGTTACCGGTAATTTTTTCACTCTTCAAGACTTCCAGGAATCGCGAGATGCAAAGAAGGTTTTAGTCGATGTACCCATAATGGATTAACGAAACATCGCGATTAATTACGAAGCGGGAAGACGTCCGATAGGAAAATTTGTAATAAACAAAACACAGTCACCTCGACCGAGTCTCTGACAGTGGCTCAATCAACGAAGATGATGTGCCAACAACCAACGCTGCTCCCGTGAGGTTGAAAAATTACACGAGGCACTTCGATTGACACGAATTTGGTTTCCACCAAACTGCTAACGTAAGTTGTACCTTCAGGGGGTATTTTGAAAAATCGGCTGCGAAAATCACCGAAGCTAATGCTTGGTAACCAGGAAACACGTTCGTAACATTACTGCAACTATGTCTACGCGGATCAGGTTTGAGTTTGACTTAAATCTTATCAGCTAGAGTAGCTGATGCTACTTCCCATACAGCTCCCTCTTCTTGAACCATTATGTGTAAGTAGTGGCTATCATTTGCCTGTCGGTGCGAAGAAATATTAACCGCTTAATCGAACACTTACGATAACCCTCGAGCTGTGAACAAAGATAAGTTGCGATGCTGATCTGAGGGTATAATATGTTTTGCATCTTCATCCGATGCGCAATCAGTTACCCTAGTTACCCGCGGAACAGTGACCCATTTGCAACCCTCAGTTACCCTCAGATTACCTAGAAACCCGTTACCAATGGTTCCCCTTTAGTTACCTGGGTAAGTTACTCATTTGCAGCCCTCAGTTACCCTCAGATTACCCAGAAACCCGTTAGTTACCCTTGGTTCCCCTTTAGTTACCTGGGTAACTGACCGGATTTTGCGCATCGGCAACACTTTCTTGATATAGTCGTACCCTTTCTATACAATCTGGGAAGCTCTGAACACGGTATTTGAAAATGAATTTGAGCACTTCAGGTAAATCTCCTACTGCTCACAGACAGAGTCTTACTCACAAACGTAGCGAAGAGATTTTCCTAGGTAGGCAAAAACTGTTAAATTTCCAAACTGACTCAACTCAAAATTCCCAAGTATAAATTTTTTTTAGATTACCTAAGAAGGGGAAAAAAATCAAAATCTCTCTTGACTGGTTGCATTTTCCAACTTTTGATCCATCTACTAAAATTTTCCAACTCCGGCAGAGGCTTGGGGGAGCTGCCCACCCGTGTCCTCCCTCCTCAGTTTCGTCTCTGTTCTCACTGTGGTAGTTAACCTTTTTCTTTGCTTCTTCGTTAGGGCCCACATTTGGGCTCCATAGGTTAATAAAGGCAAAAAAAAAACAAAAAAAACGGAAAAACAACCTAATAAAAACCACAAATAACTTCCAAATTGAGAACCTGTTCAAATTAATAACATAACACATACTGATTGGACAGACTGCACAACCACAGACAACCAACAGGAACACACACTAATAGGTTCACCATACGGTACTACACATTACTATAAAGTATAAATACAGGAACAACAAAATGTGGTAAGGAACTCCATTGCAGATGGCGTAACAGCCGAAAGCGCTATAGAAAACAGAAACAAAAAAGTGAATATACACACCCTAAACAAAAAATATTTTATTTTTGAAAGTAATTGGACAGCTTCATTCAATTTATGTAAATGTCTCTTAATTATAATAAAGTTCCTGAGCAAATGAGTTTTTTCATCCCGATATTGTCACTCTTTAGTGAAATTAGTAACACTCTGAACTTCCTCTCTATCGAATCAGAGAAAGGGGGCGTTTGAAAGACATGATTGCGTACCACAATGGTATCAGAATGCTAGAATCACATACATGTGTACATATGGTTACTTCCTCCAAAACATGTGGCGATGCCGGGCTGCCGTTCAAATTAGGACTGTGATTGTAGGCCATTAATGTCCTGAGAAAGAAACTTATTTGAGTGGCACAAGTATTATAGTTTCATTTTAAACTCGTTGGGGAAGGGGGTGAAGTAACTTTAACCCTGCAATACCGCACATATTTTGTTTTGTAAAAACCTTATAACACAAAATGGTATTTAGCATTAGTAGTATATTTACATCTCCAAATCATCACTAGGTAATGCTTAGTATATATTTACTCTCTTTAGAATAGAATATTATCTTCTTCTTCTTCTGCGGGCGCTGTATCTGATGCCGGATGTTAGTGGTCGCAGTTTCTGATGCGCGCGACTTTCCTGGGCAGGGTTAGTCGGGGTAGTTCGTCCGTTACTTTCCCCACGGTTTGTTGCGTCAGAGTTTTCTTCTCCGCTCGGGAGAGTGTGTAGCCGCAGTTTGCATACTAGCCATCTGTTTCACGACGCTGAGTTAGCTAGCCAGGACGTGCACCCGACAGTCCTAATCTTTTAGATCCGGTGATAACACGCCCTGTGATTGTAATTGCCTTGTTCGGTTGTTCATTCGAACTGGCGGGGTTACAGGACGCGTTATCTTTCCACCTTGATTGATACTGTAGTCGCTATGTTCGCTAGGATGATAGTGGGGGTATTCGAATATCACTAGCTTTCCGACATTGGTGGGAATGAGACCCGAGACGCAAGGATTGCGAAGCAGACCCGTTAACCACTCGACCACACAGCGACTTCGAACTTCGAATATATTATGTTCGTTGTTATTTCTCGAACAGTTGTTAGGGAAGTGTAACCGGCCGATTAAAAATTTAAAGAAGCTAAATTATAATTTTTTTTTTTTAAATTAATGAATATTTAAAAAAGAATTTAGGAACCCCGGCATTCCAATATTTAGCTAACTTTTATTGAAACTATAATTTAATGCGAGACTAGTGGTCAAAATAAACTTCTTTACTACATAAAAAGTCATGCGAAGTTGAATTACGAATTTTGACTATTATGCCCAGAAACCCAATATTTCAAAAGCACGTAAAATTTTTTTAAAGGACTCCTGAATTGGGTATATCTGCCCAATGTATGTTGGCGCGGTTTTGGAACATTAATCTATTAGGCGGAAGGTTGATGTTTGTGAATTCACAAAGAATTTAGGGAATACCTGCACATACCGTGCGGCAAGTTGCTTCTCTGGCATTGATGGATTCACTAAAGGGATTTTGGGGGTGTAATACTGTGGATCCTTCGGCAATTGCGTCCCTGGTCACTGTGCATACTCAAAGGAAGCTTCGGGCCGCGGGAGCTTCTAGGGAAGCCCTTGGCATTGTGCAAAACACTCTTACCACTCCATTGGGCCCTAGAGACGAAGCCTGCTGTCCCTCTGTACTCCAGGGGGCGTTATCACCCCTGTTGAGAACCACTGACTTAGAGGATAGGTCATGCGTTCGTGCGTTTTCTTCATCTAGTTCAATACTATCCGATGATAACGTATCGCAGTCGATTTGCTAGGCACTCTAGTTTCCAGAGAGTCGCCCGTTTTACACCGTGCGGTGCTGCGGAGACGTGTATTATACAACAAAATGGCTCAATTACATCTGTATATTTCTTCGCAAATCCGACGACATTATTGTGTACGAGTCATAAGCGAATTTTCTTTCGTTTTTCGTCAACTCACTCGCCAAGGTAGACCGAAAAAAGGTGCAATCAATTATGTCACGACACTCTCGAGTCTCCTGTCGTCGAATTCAATCTCGAGTGTATAGTCACTTTGACAACTATATAGCTTCGTCGTCGACGTGCCACATATACATACATGCGAATGTAAGTCCACCGTCACACACGATAAGTCATCCACCGATTCGTATATACATCAGACTAGACGCAAAAAATAATCATGTCCTTTTATTCTTTCGACTGTAGGTATACCATACGAAAGAGAAATTGTTTACGCGCCTAATTTAATCTCTAATATGCCATAAAAATTGAGCAAAGTTACATAATCTCTTCTTTTTTTTTTTCGTTTTTCTCTCCGTTTCTGTCTGTCTCTTTCTTTTTATGTACGAATTTATCTACGAATGTACATTATTCTTGTAAACTATTAGGAAAAAAAGCAGGTATAGGAAACCACAGCGATATACATGTCTTCGTATTTCCCCCCAAAAAAATGTTTTAATAACTTTATTTCCTATTTAAAGAAAAAATTAACGATATACGAGCTCCGGTTTTTATGACGTTTATTCCCTCTTTCTTTTTTTATTTCTTTTTCTTTTGTTCCATTCCCTAAGAGTAAACAATAGTGTGAAATTCAGACAGAATGAATCGTGTAGCGAATGTAATTACAATACACGACCGACAGGACGGTAAGACTTCAAAATCACGAGGTTATAGCTTTTTTATTTTTATCTTTTTTTGAAGATGCATGAAACTAGTTTGCATGTTGTAAAATACTCAAGGACTGCCGGCTGAAATGTCGCAATGAAGTGTTAGGAATAAGGGTTAGTGTTCGATGGTCACACAGGCGAACATGTTATATGTAAAAAAAAAAACGTGTTTATGAATGGACTTTTTTTTTTTTTTTTTTTTTTAACAGTTGAAATATATTTGCAAATATTACCTGTAGGACCAAATCTGCGTACCGTGCATGTAAATTCACGGCGATAGCTGGATCTGTATCACCGTTTGGCTCATCGACTTCGATTGTAATAACACCTGTTGCGAACTTAAAAACGTGGTCGATTTCACAATTGAATTTATGTATGGGATAAAGTTCCGAGAAACACGAAATTCTACTATTCTCGTCAGCTTTTGTAATTAATGGAGCCGCGAAAATGCTTGTAGATTATTGGTTGGAATTTAAAGCACTAGAATATGGAAATATTTTCGTTGAACGAAATTATTTTTCGCTTAATTCTACCCGCGCAGTTGTTACGAAACTATCCTTGTTTTCTGAGGATGTGTTAGTCCAGGAATTTTAAATGAGAAATAGGAGGTGAAAGGGAAAAAATTACTATCAAATATTTTGTTGGTGGAAGTTGCAGGACATCATTCCTGTAGCACTAGGAAAAACCTTCCCGCCCACCCTTCGTATTTCGTGTGATGCGGGGGTTCACCCTCCTCCTCCCAAAAAAACTGTCTTTCACCGAAAATAACGCATTTTAATAAATGTCATCTCACAAAAAATATTCCTCGTACAATATATCTCTACTATATGTATATTATAAAAGTGTTTGTTTGCCTGTGTGTTTGTTCGAGGTTGGCGGGTGAATCGTAAGAGCTGGGGGTTCACACTTTCTGGATGTAATCGTATGAACTCTAGGTTTTAGGCTATAAAAAATGTCGATGCCCTTATTAGAAGAGGGCCACAAAATTTTACCCCAACAGGACCTAGGGCAGAAATCTCTAATATACAGGGTGTCTCTTTTGCAATGACCCCTTTCCATCTGGTAAATAGGCATCCTACCGCAACAATATGTACATATATTTGCATACTCTTATTTTTGAAGGGGCTGAGTTATGGTTAAATTTTGAAAAATTTTCTATATTTGAATTTTTTTTTCCTTCTCACGACTGGGTATAGAAGAATTGTACCAGGAGGTAACAGTAGAGGGCAGTTGTGGTAACTGTAGAAAATAAATGGTCGGAATCGGTCAAACACGGTGTTCATAAAATCAATTTTAGTACAAATTATATCGGAAATTTTCACATTTTTTTAGTTTCCCGTGAAACCTGCCCCTGTAACCTACTGTTTTTTTTTTATTTGCAATGGATTGTACATTAGATTTCCCATAAAAAAGGTCATTAGCAATTTGCTTGTATCTGGATTAGAACTGCTCAAAATGGAGTTCAAGATATCTCTGTTAAAAATTATTACTTTTTAACACAGATTCCCAGAACTTATGAAGATAATAATAATCTTATTCAGCTATTTCACCACTTCGCAGAGTTATATCGTTTATGGGGCGTATTCACCTCTCCTTCCATCTATTTACCCCATATTTGTAATTGAGGCCCATGCAATGAGTGGAAGGTTGGTTCTAGTATTTTGTCAGATTTAATACGGGTATCCAAAATTGTTCCGTAAAGTCGCTAAATTCAGTTAGTCCATACAGGTAAGAATTTTAATAACTCAATTGAATGTATCTCTTGAGAACTATCTGGTTTCCGCTCGCCCCTCTCGCCACCGATGGAAAAAACGAGTGGGTTGCCTACTTAACAAATTCTAAAATTTACGAGAGCGGGTTTGTTATTTCAAAATCTAGCTAGAGTAGAAGATAGTTAGTTGTCGAAAATTATTGACATGTGGACTAAGAACCAGCCAGTTGTTATACCTGCACGCTAGCAGGTAGATTACAAAATTAGAGTGTCGTTCCTCCAAGACCTGAGGACTGTGATGTGGGGTCTAAGGTCTCTGCTGTGTGCGGTTCTCTTCATGCTAGACAGATATGGAATCGAAAGCTAAGGTCTCACCGCCTCTCTGAATCCATGTAAGTTTGTATCCAATGTATCTGTCCGACTGGCTAGCTCCTGTCTCTGTCTTTCTTTCTGTTCTGTCTGCCAGCTTCTTGTTCGCAATGATTTTCGATCATGCATAGTTAGGCCGGCAAGATAAGGCTTAGTTTTGTATAAAAGATTTGAGTCTGTTCCGAAGAAAACAGTCGACGTGCTAAACATACAAAAATCGCGATTATCAACGGCATATGAAGTCCAAAGTATCACTGATCTGCCACTGTCATTCTATCGCTCGAAAATGTACTTGGATCCTTTCCATTATGTCCTAAAGAGCGCACTTCTGTAAGTCCAGCATTCTGATGCAAAAATAAAAAACGTGTTTTGCGGGGGAAAAGTATTTTGGCACTTCGACTATTCCCTTGAGAACGGACTCAATTATATTTTGTCGCAGACTGCATTCCTGTAATATGACCTCAAGGTATTCACGATAACTAATCAGTTCTACTTAAAAACCTAATCAGACAATTTTAAGCTAAAGCGAAGCAGTTTTACATTCTGATTTCAATAGACATCCAGTTTTTATTCTGTCCTCCTCTCTAACCATATTAAACTTTAAAAATACTAGAACCCCCCCCCCTCTTTATTGCATGGGCCTCAATTTCAAATATGGGGTAAGTAGATAAAAGGAGGGAGGTGAATAAGCCCCATAAACGATATAACTCTGTGAAGTGGTAAAGTAGCTGAAGAAGATTATTATTATCTTCATAAGGCCTGTGCATATGTGTTAAAAAGTAATAATTCTTAACGGGGATATCTTGAACTTCATTTTGAGCAGTTCTGCTTTAGAGACAAAAAATTGCTAATGACCTTTTTCATGGGAAATGTAATGTACAATCTATTGCAAATAAATAAAAAATTTAAAAAAACAGTAGCCTAAGAGGGCAAGTTTCACGGGAAATTGAAAAAATGTGAAAATTTTCTGATATAATTTGTACTAAAATTGATTTTATGAACACTTGAACACCTTGTTGAACCGGTAGCGACCATTTTTTCTTCTGTGGTTACCACAATTGCCCTCTACTATTACCTACTGGTACCATTTTTCTGTCTATCATCAGTCGTGAGGGGAAAAAAATCAACGATAGAAAACGTTTCAAAATTTGACCATAACTAAGCCCCTTTAAAAGTAAGAGTATGCAAACTTACCTACATATTGCTAGGGTAGTTTGCCTACTTACCAGGTGGATGAAAGGTCATTGCAAAAGAGACACCCTGTATATGAACGTGTTTGTTTGCCTCTGCCCCTTGTCGGTGGATCCAGGGGCATTAGAAATATGGTATCCACCGCTTTTGCTCATCACCGACTCTAAATTCAAAATCACACGCGACTCTGCCCAGGGTGCCCGTTTCTTCCTGTTCTGTGGGGATACTGAAGGTGCTGACGGGGAAGCATCTAGCTGGGCACTCGCTGGTCTTCCTGGGGGTAGTTTTGGCTGCGATGGGTCTAGGGAAGTGCTAGTCTAATATATAAAAGCGTTCGTTCGTCTGTTTGTTTGTATATTATTTGTTCGAGGTTGGCGGGTGAACCTTAGGAGCCGGAAGTTTCGCACTTTCTGGATGTGCTCGTGGGAACCCAGAATAGGTGTTAAGCCAAAAATCTCGGTACCCTAATGAGGGTGGAGGCGCAAATTGTGCCCCCCCCTGTCCGCCAGACGTTCGATCTTGCCGTCGTTGTCGCTCTCCTTGCTGACGGGATCGATCCTTGTTACTGTGCCGCGCCTTTCTGGCGCCCGAGTCGCACACTCGTATTGTCCTCCGCCCCTCGATCACGGGGCTCGGCGCTATCGCCATCTGATGTATTAAGTGCCGAAGTACCCGTGGCCGCTCAGGACCTGGGTCAGATAGATACAGGTATTTCGGAAAATATTGGGAATATATATATATATATTAAAATTATAATGATATTTAAGAAAATGTTAAATTACAGAATGATTTTACACATTCAAACCTTCTCAATGAGCCCTCGCTTATACGTGTATCTTTCTTGTTCGATTATTTCACGAGTTTCAGCGAACATTTGGTTGTGTTTCAGGAGGATATCAATGTTATGAAAACATCGAAGAATCCAGAACAAATGAGTACCTTTGCAAAATGGTTCCCCACCGTAACGGATCCAAGAAGCTACAGGAATTTTGACTCTTTGTCCCTCCGTGTCGGTAAGTTTACATTAGATATTATGGTATTCACATGAAAATAGGATTTTTGAGGGCGCTCCCAACTGGGAAGCGACTCTTTATAAGGTCAAAAATCGCATTTCATTTCCGATTTAAATTTTAGAAACGTTTCGCTCTCTACGCGCTCGAAAACTTAAATTTTTATTTTATTGTGATGAGCACCGTAGTTTTTGACGCAATGCCCTAAATTACTGTCATGACCCCGGTATGTTTTTAGCACGTTTATCCCCTACCAGAACGAAATCCTAGATCCACTTCGATGTCCAAAGCAAATGTTCCCTGAACATACTCAAGCCTTTCCGGCCAATGTGATACATATCGGGAGGTCGGGTCGAGTGGAAGTCTGCAAGAATCTCATGAAGCCTTGAGACTATTCTACGCTTGACTGAATCGAGTGTGGAAGAGCTTTAAGGATAGCTTAAGACTTGTCTAGAAGCGTCTTAAACAAGTTTAGAAAAGCCCTAAGGAGTCTCAAAGAGTCTTAAACCGGTCTGATGAGTCGCAAAAAGTCTAAAAAGAGTTTAAACGAGTCTTCAACAGATAGCAGCATAAGAAATGTCTTAGCCAGCTTTAAAGAAGTTTCAGGGGTCTCTAATAGTGTCCAACAAATCTGAAACGTCTTGAAGAAATACTGCAACAGGCCTAAAATAGTCTCAAGTGAGCCCGGCAGAGTTTTAGAGGGTGTTAAACGTGTCTTGATAGATCTGGAATATTGCTGCAAGAGTATTAAATAAATCTGTAGGAGAGTGTTAAGAAAACCTGTATCTAAGATGTTTGAATTTATTTAAATAACCCAGGAAGGATCTGAACAGCACTTGAATCTTTCAAAATAATCAGCCCAACATTAATAATATTATTTTCTAAGGGTGTGATTTATTGGCACGACGAAAATGGGTTAAAAATCACGGGAAATTAACATTTTTAACGGATTAGAAAATCTATTCCACCAACATTTAACTTTCACGGATTGAAAAATACAATAATAGGAATAAAATATTTTCCACGTGATAAGAATATACTGCACGTGAAAAGAATACTTAGATCCACGACAAATAAGAATCTGATGATCAGGAATAAAATCTGTTTTATTGGCAATCCCTTCAAGTCAAATCAATCTCGAGCCATGGTACACTCACATCAGAAGTCAGTATTAACGGTAGAAAAAATTTAATTTGTAAGCAAAACGCATTTTGCTTTTGCCGGGCGCCTCCGTTTGTGTTTCTGACCTGACGGCACGCTTCTGATGCTGGAATAACAAACTTTTGGCAGATTTGCGTACCAAAGTATGCTTGCAGCTAGCTTTTTTAAGGTCGTATGGGCAAGTGCAGTTGCAATCTCTGACGTCCTTTATTTTTCGTTGATGGTGATCCACATGCCGTAGTTAGTATATTTTTGAACATCATCAAACGTTTCCTCACTCCCCTTCCTTGGCCATGAATGTGAAAAGTGGTTCTTCAGTCACAGGGGCGAATCTATAAAGTGGTGTGGGGGGTTGGACCCCCAGTATTTGGCAGTCGGCAAAATTTAAGAATGCTCATTTGACACCCCCCCCCAATAATTTGACAATCGGCAAATTTTGAAACTGTTCATTTGAATTTTCATTTTGTACGCATGTTTGTTTGTTTATTCTTTTTCAATTAAAAAATTGGCAAATTTTTAGTTTTCAAAAAACATTTGTTGGCAAATTTTTCTTCTCCGCCTTTCCAAACTGCAAGTCAAATTTCGTTTCTGAAAATGGAGTACCCTGGACCCCTGTTGCAGACTAGATAGTCAAAAGCAGAAGGCTTCAAGCTGAGTATCGAACGTTATTTGAAAGGTTGAAACAAAACAGACATGTGGAAGACATTTCGAAAATCTGAAAGTCGGTAACGCGAAAGAGTCGCCTTCTATAATTTTAGGCACGTGAAAAAATAAAGAAACTATTGAAACCCTACATATTTTAGGAAAATTTTTCAGATTGAATTGAAAATGGTCTCAATGGAAGGAAAAATTTTATGTGCTATAAATTTTGTCCTAATCATTTTTTCGATAAACGCTTTCGTTTTCATAATATTTTGAGATTTCTTTGTATGCCTGTAAATGAAATGTTCCCCTCGGTCAGGGTTCAAGGTAAACGACTACAGCGCGCCACCGCTTTGAGTAGCCCGAAATCTGTTGTTGCTAGATTCTGTGTTTGATCTAGAGCCTGAAATTTGAAAAAGTTGAACATTTTATTAAAATCTAAAAGTTGGAAGCGCTCTTCCAATTTTACAATCTGAATACTCCGAGTCACTTGCTTACTTATTTAGAGATTCACTCACTTACTCAGTCATTCATTCATTCTCTAATTCAGTTATTCATTCACCTCATGACTCTGTCACTCACTGAAGCAGTGATTCGTTCATTCAGTCATTCGCTTACATATTTAGGGATTCACTCAGTCACTCGCTTCCTTATTCTGTTATTCAAATAGTTACTCAATCACTTACTCAGTGACTCAGTGATTCACTCAATCACTCACTTATTTATTGAGTTATTCACTCAGTTGCTCCACCACTCACTCAATGAGTCAGTGATTGTTTCACTCATTCAGTGACTTACGCAGTGACTCGGTTACTCACTCACTCACTCAGTGACATAGGTGATTCACTCACTTACTTCTTATTCACTCATTATCTAATTTAGGTATCCATTCATTTCCTCGCTACATCACTCACTTAATAAGTCAGTGATTCACTCAGTCACTCGCTTACTTATAATTATTCATTCTCTAATGCAGCTATTCATTCACTTCCTCAAACCATCACTCACCCAATAAGTCAGTGATTTGCTCACTCAGCCATTCGCTTACTTATTTAGTGATTCACTCAGTCACTCGCTTACTTATTCTGTTATTCACACAGTTACTCAATCACTTACTCAGTGACTCAGTGATTCACTCACTCACTCAGTCACTCGCTTACTCATTGAAAAAGTTGAACATTTTATTAAAATCTAAAAGTAGAAAGCAAAAGACTTATCTTCCAATATCACAAGCTGAATTCGATAGTAAATGTTCTGTTGTTTAATTTACGGTCTTCGGTCCTGGTGAATATTCGGGCCGTACATCCATTAGAGCGCAACGCTATCGAGTCAAAGAGATAAGTAGCAAAAGGTAAATCTATACATTTTCCCCATTAATTTACACACTCATTAAAGTTTAAGTATCTCGAAAATTAAAACGTTTTTGAAGTATTTAAAGAGAAACAAATTTTTTTGAACAGAGAGTTTTCTTTCGATTATGACTATTTTTATACCTAGATTTCAAAATTTTGCTACATGTGTCAAAAACTTCACCTTTTGGTCGCTGATAAGAGTAGTCGATACTAGCGCTGCATTTTACGGCCCGAATAGGAGGGAAATTTAGTCTGGAACAAAAATCAAAACGCCATGTATTTTTCTCATGAGAACGAAAGGGAACTTCTGGCACGGATTCCCCTAATCCAATCGACAGGAAACTTTGTAGGTTTTTTTTTTTTTTTTTTGATTTTATTTGATTTTGTTGAAATCAATTTAGGAGAAGAATCAGAGGAAATTAAGAAAAAAAGATCACCAAGAGTGAACAACGGCCACCTCAACGTCTAAAGGAACTTGTGTGTTCCTCTCAGGTATTTCTAACATCCTTCCACCTTACCCTCTCAGAATAGGGTATGTTCATGTGCGCAAATGTGAGTGCTTGTAGGATAAGGTTCCAATCTGCATTTGCAGGGACGAAACTATGGAGAGGGGGGGGGGTGATACACCCGTAATAATCAGGCAGTCAGCAAATTTTGACACTGCATGTTTATTTGAATTTTTCATTTTGTTTATTATTATTTTTGTTTTCCATTAAAAAATATTCTGATTGATAAATCGGTGAATTTTCAAATTTTTAGAAAATTTTGTCGGCATATTTTCAGTTTAAAGAAAATATTTGTCGGCAAATTTTCCTTCTCCAGCCCCTCCCCTACTGAAACGCAAGTTTCGCTTCTGTTTAGTCATCGGGGAATTGACGGTTGATGAAGCTATGAAAAACTGTAAGTGATCCTCAACTTTTCGTTTCAGGATTTGTTTTTGTTCTTAGTTGCCCATTGATATGCCACAGTCCATAGTTTGAGTGAGGTATCCGGACGTTCAGCAAAGGAAATGCTGCCTCTCATTAGTACTTATATAGTAACTAATTCTCGAAGATGCTTCTTCCAGGCTTTGAGAACATGCCAAGTGCAAAATAAACGGTATCGGGGTTCAGTCATAATACTTCTCTAGCTTTATACCCTTCGTCCGCCCACCGGCAGGGCTCACCCGTCATCACCACCTACCTGCGTCGACACACGGACCAAGATGAGGAGGTGAGGGGTGAGTGAAGAGAGGCAGTGCGTCCGGCCGTGGGGACCTGAATTCCAGGCGAGCGCTCTGGGAGTGCGGACCTCGGTCAGTAGAGAAGCCCATGGTGGCCCTGGTAGGACGCGCGCATTGTTGCGGAAAGGAAAATGGTGGCTCGGGCCGGCCTCAAAGCGTCCCTCCGGTCACTGATGCGATACTCGAAAGGGTAGTTTTCGGGGCCGGGGGTGCGGTATCATAGGGGCCACTTTGGCATGCGTGCATTGCCATACGTCCCACCACACCATACACTTCGTCCTTGCCTCAAAAATGGATCGAATGAATACATTGATAACATCCTGATCAGCTCGGTTGCTAATAAGAAAGGCAACTGGTACTCTCTCATTCTATATATCCACTACAAGCATTGTGTGCAGGGCGTACCGATAAGAGGGCACCTCCCCCCTCCCCTTGGAAAAATTTACCATTTCAGTCAGACGAGTTGGGAAAATCCAACAAGTTGAACTAATAGGCTTCGCCCCCTGCCCAACCCCCGCCGTCACTCGCTTCACTCGTGCCGGCCTCCATCACAGTCACATTCCCCCACCATGCTCCTCCTTGTCCACTGCGACGCCCTTCCTCACCGTGGCCGTCCTCCCTCTTCAGGAGCTTCCACCTCCGCCGAAAAGCCCCCCCCCCCGGGGGTTGGGTACCTCTGGTGGAACGGGAGATTAAGGTACAGGAGAGGCCGGTAGGAATTTATCCCCACAGACGGCAGCGGATTTTACTAAGCTCCCTCCTCCACCATGAATCCCCTCCCAAGGGTAGCCTACTCCTGAAGAAATGAGCAATCAAGGGGCAAGGTAGGCAACTCGCAGTGTTTTTTTTCTTCCGGCGGCGGTGCGGCGGCGGATTCTACCATTTTAGTATCATGAACCCCCTCCTAATGGTAGGCTACCCCTGGAGAACTGAACAGTTAAGGCGCAGGGTAGGCAACCCGCAGTGCGTTCATTTAATTACTGTGACTTGTCTTTTTTTTTTTTTGACGCAATACATTAGTTTACTGCTCGTTTCCTGTTTTTACCTGTTATCTATTTCTTTACTGGTAATTTTTTATGATGCTGTTCAATCACTGACAATACTGTGAATCATCGTTTTTATACTATTCAAACAACCAATTTAAGGTTTCTTTTTTCTTTTTCTTTTTTTTTTCTTTTTCGTACAATCTTATTATTACAGTATGAAGATAAATAATTACTATAGTTATTATTGCTGAACATTGACGCTATCTAGGTATCGGACATTTCTGAGTCTCTGAGAGTTTGACTAAACTAAAACCAATTTAAAAGTGCCGATAAATGGTAGCCCATATTTAATGACGATTTGATAAAAATCAGTTTTTGCGGACCTTGTACAGGGATTGGTACAGATGTGTAGACACGTTCATCTCTGTACAAATATGGTATGCATTTCGCATTCTATACGTTATTAATGTATGCACATTTATAACTTCAATCATATAGATGAGATTATTTCGCGAATTGTATACAAAACTGCCCATACAATACCAGAAAAGTATAATCTCGGACTTTGCTCTTAACATATACTAACAAAATATCAATTATTTCTGTTGTAAATCGAAGATATAATATGCTTGTTCAGCAACCACTTCTTCTGGAAGACAGGGCTAGAAGTGGTACGTAACTCACATACCTGAAATGTGAGGCACACGTACAGCCTTTATCATTGATGAACTATTTCAATAAAAATAACGATTAACGAGTACGAGTAGTCAACCAATACTAACAAATTCAGCCATTCTTTTCCGTTTTCCATAAATTAATAATGTAGAGAATAGAGATCAGGCCCAGATTTAGGGGAGGAGGGTCCCTGGGGTCTCAGGGACCCAGGCCTCCACATCGAAGGGGCCTCCACATTTTTTTCTACTGTTCTTCTTCTTCTTTCATGTCCGGACTTCGATGCGTTTTGGCAGTTAACTCTAAGTTTAAAATTTAAAATTTTAAGTTTTGTATTAAAAATTTTTCTCCTCTATCTCTGCACCAGGTCCAAGGTACTGTCGTCTAGGTTACCTCACATCATCTCCCCTCTAGTATGTGTGGTCCCTCCTCCACATATAAGAAGCTGGTCGTGATTTTGAAGCTGACCGCACATCTGGCATCCTGCGTCGTCGCGTATGCCCTATCTGGTCAGGTTTGCCACTGTACGGGCGCATCCGGTGTGCAGCCTATTCAGGGTGAGCCACGGTGGATAGGGGAGATCATGTCCACTGGCTAGGTCTTCAGCGCACGGGTTGTGGTCGATGTTTGTCCAACTTGTCGCCCTAGAGGTCGAGGGATTATCTGTAAGGACGGATGTATTGTTGAGGAAATTCCTCCTGGATTTCAGTCTCGGCGTTGCTGCCACCTGGCCGAACATGATGTGGCGAGGTTCGCTTTCCTTCTTAGTTCTCTCCACATCCGCAGCCACTTCTTCCTTACCTCCGGCGGAGCGATTCCACACATCCGAGGAAGGTACTTGAGACTAGTTGGTCTCAGGCAGTCGGATACGATCCGCATGGTATTATTCAGGGCCACATCTACTTTTTTAGTATGTGAAGATCTACCCCATGCTGCACATCCGTATTCCGCGGTAGAGTAACAGAGCACCAGGGCTGCAGTTCTCAGTGTGCTCAGCTTTGCTCCCCACTTGGTTGATACGAGTTTTTTCAGGATACTATTTCTGACTTCGACTTTCATCAGTGTTCTCACAGTGCTTCTTAAAAGTAAGTGTCCTGTCAAGTGTGACGCTAAGGTACTTCGGATTTTCGCAATTTTCAAGCTGTATTCCTCCCCAACTCTGCTTCAGTTTGCATCTCGCCTTAGAATTTTTTAGGCGGAAACTGCACACCTGGGTTTTAGATGGATTTGGCTTGAGAGCATTATTCGTGTAATATACTTCTAGTTCATTAAGGATGTCCTACAGTTTTCCCTCTACCTCTATGTGTGTATCCCCTTACGCCGTCGCTGCTAGGTCGTCAGCATACAGGAAGTCTCTGTCTGGTCTCCAATCGGCTGGTCCTTAGTGCATATATTGAATAAGGTAGGGGCGAGAACACTTTCCTGTGGTAGTCCTTTTGTCTGTCATCTCCATCTGCTCGATTTACTGTGGTGAATGGCATAGAACATTCTGTTGCTCAGCATTGCTCTGTTGAGTGTCCTGAACTTGAAATCTCGTGTAATCTCGTATATGTGTCTGCATAGTAGATAGTGATTCACTGTATCATAAGAAACATTTAGATCTACGAAGACCGCCCTGTGATTTTCTTTCTCTCGAAGCCATTCTCGATGTGTTGGACGAGGTTGGTGACCTGGCTTGTGCAGCTTTTTCCTTATCGAAAGCCAGCCTGTTGGGGGATGAGTTTTCCATCAATCGTGTCTTGTATCTTATTGGATAGTAGCCGTTCGAACACCTTGTGGAGGTGGCAATGGAGGGAAATTAGTCTGTAGCTCTTCCTATCGTTAGGATCTTTCCCAGGTTTCACGATAGCTACTACTTTCGTCCTCAACCATAATTTTGGCATTTTTGTTGTATCTGCCACGTTGTTCAAGCAGTCCGTCAGCCATTTGATGCCAGATGATCCAATATTCTTAATCTGTTCGCTGAGTACTCCATCTGGTCCAGCCGCTTTACTATTTTCTACTGTGTTCCACAAAGACGTACATGAGCTGTGTGCGACGATTGCAAATAATTGTAGTGCGCAGTACAATGTACAAAACTAGTACCACGCGCATTCCTGCGGGTTCAGTATTTTTGTCCCCTTCTCATTTGTTGGATTTATGAATCAGTACGTGCAAGGCGAAGAAATGTGCGTACGACTTGAATCTTTGGGTTCCGGCAGGACCCCTGAAGTAGATATGGCAGCGCAATAAAAATTCAGAATTCAGGCCTTCATCCAGGCTATTGACCAATTCAATACGTCTTTGAGTCAGAAAATCGAGGCCTATAAAACCATTTACTATAAATTTGTTTTTTTATCCGAACCGAGTTCTTGCGAGCCAGACACTCGGTGAGAAAAAGGAAGAAAGTTGGTGAATTCGTATCGAGAAGATATATGTAGGAAGGCTTGCTGAATGAGTTCAGTTTGCTGAGTGTATCAAGAATTATGAAAAAGAAAATGAAGAGTTTATAGGAATGTTCCAATACAAAATACTTTCACAAAATAATTTGAAAAACGTGTTCCCAACGTAAAAGTTATGCTTAGAATTTTTGAATCATTAATGGTCTCTAATGTCAATGGCGAACGTTCCTTTTCAAAGTTAAAACTGATTAAAGACAGACTGCGTACAAGCATGTCTGAAGGACGGCTAGTACATTTATCCCGACTAAGTCTAGAGAATGGGATATCGGTCGTCAGTTCAATTTTGAAGATGTGATTGGTGACTTTACTCTTCGAAAACCAAGGGAAAAAGTTTTCATACATTGTATTGTATTGCTGCTTACTTGTATCTTTTGCTGTCTGTTGTACTTCGACTTAGAAATAAAAAATTACAGTGGAAAATAAAATAACATAGAATTCTTTTGATAATTTATAAAAGAATAGTTACCTAAAGATATTTTTAAATTGAAGTAACCATAAACGATTTGTCCCTATATTACAACTCTTGAATCCGGGCCTGATAGAGATGCAGCAATGCAGATACACGGTAGTCTTCAGTCTATTAACACCAATAACAAACTAGTAACTGATAATGCACGTTACAGAAAAATTTGAAGTCCTCTGCAACCACATAAAGTGGGACCCGCCAAAAAATCTATCTCCCCATGTGAGTGGAATGGAGAATGGAATTCAGATTCTACAAACAATTCCCGATAGAACCTGCGGAAGCCATGATTCTGATAATTCCAGTTCCTTTTTGTAAAAGGAATCACTAATTCCCGGGCTCGATTCGGAATCGAGAGTTCGACGGTTCCGCGCGGAATCAGGCCTTACCCAACTCTGCCACCACCTCATCTAGTTGTCCCTAAAAGTCGACGAAATGCGACCATGTAACATGTGAACAAGCAGGTGGTGTCAATCGAGTACAGCAACCCAAGTAACCCAAGTGTAGCTGTACGCCATTTTGAATCCTACCGTGCCCGTGAATTTCGAATCCGACTACGCGGAGCCTACCGCATGGTCTGTTCGGCATCTACGGGCGCGGTTGCATTCAAAATGGCGTACGGCTCCCTCGGCTCAGGTTGAAGTTGAGGGCGCTTCAGTGTCAACGGCTCGGGTCGCTCAGTATGTCGGGTGAAACCGAAAGGCCGAAACCGAAATCTCGATGGGTCGCGTAACGCGAACTCGTTTTCGGTTTCATCGAGCGCCGACCCCGGCGGCGACGGCGCGCGTCCGCCGTCGCACCGGTTCATCGCGAACTCGCTCGCGTCGCTTCTGCACGGCCGCGGGCGCAGCAGACGTGGACGCAGACGACGACGTTTTACTCTCGGTATCTTTGGCGCGTTACGGAGACGGAGACGCTGTTACGTTCGCGTTGCTGGCCGGTGGTGGTAACGTGTAGCGGTCGCGCGACCACAGAGTGGAGGTGTAAGGTAAAAAGGAGTCGGGGTAGCTGAGCAGCGGCGGCTATTACATTAACTGGATTTATTCAGTACTTTCCTGTCTGTATCAGTATTGCTCTCTGGCCGCGCGAATGTCAGTTCTGTTCAACGGTTTCAGTATATTTTAGTCGATTCCACGGCGGTTGCGTGCGGTGTCGTTTTCTTCGTATATTGTGTCGTGTCGCCACCAGTTCGTTTAGTAACGTTTCGCCTTTAAAAATCGTTCCTATACTAGTTCGTGCGGTTATGGATTTAAAAGTGAAAGTTTATTACCACGTGTAACGTACCTGGCTGTATATATACATCTGCTCCGCAACGACCAGTACTTACGTGAGTTGCTGCTTCTTTCAAATATCGTTTATACACCGATACAAGAGTATAATGTGTATCGAGAAGGGCGTTACGTAATAAGACGGAAAAACATTCCGGAGAGTCGTAGTTTCATAGAATGATTGGGTTTTGAGCATCGTGACGTTGGACGTGACAGATGTTGCACACGGGGTTGCGTAGTTTCGTCAGGAAGTGTCCCCAGCTCTGCAGTCACGAGTGAAGAGACACGCCGCTAGGCGGTGTCTCGAGTCTTGAGGACATTCCCTATAGCCTTGCCACTTGATGCACTTGCACATGGGAGAACTGTTCGAGGATCTGAGGTTTTCTCGTTTGATCAACCTATTGGATGGAATGAGTTGTTTTGTTGTGCAGAGGCGGCCCCAGCACGCCGCTAGGTGGTGTCTCGAGTTTTGAGGAAATTCCCCGTAACCTTGCTAATTGATGGACTTGTACCTAGAAGAACTGTTTGAGGATCTGCGTTTTACCCGTTTGGTCAATCTATTGAATGTATCGGGATGTGTTATTTTGTTGGGCAGAGGCGTCCCCAGCTTGGGATGTTTTGGACAAGCACAAAGGTGGAGATTCTGGACACTAGAATCATTGGCAAAATATTTGAAACGTTTCTAAGGCCTACTTACTCAAAGAATAATACGGGATGTGTTTTTAAATATCCTGATGTAAAGGATATCATTTCATGTACTTTCAATCAAACTGTGTGCAAGTTTAAAAATCCAAAACCTTATGGAAAGCGCGATGATTTTTTTTTTAATATTTAATATTTGCGCTAATAGGTAATTTGTAAATGATATGCCTAAGGTTCATAAGTAGCGTCGCGTACCTTTTGTTGTAGCATAAAAATTCTTAATTTTTCTCCACGAAAAGCATGAAAAAAGATAATGTCCAGAACATCCCACCACAGAGGAGGTTATGGACAAAACAATAGGTTTTGAAAAACAGTCATAACTTGGTTTCCAGAGCATTTAAACTAATTCTAATGCAGGATCATGTAAAGAAAGGTTCACGCTCTCAGTGTACAAATTTTCCCGCTTGTTACACAATTTTATGGGCTGAAAATTGGAAAATTACGCGTAATGTCCAAAACATCCACCGTTTACCCTATTCTTTGTTGTCTGGTCAATTCCTTAGCTATTGCTCCTAGTTTTGGCCTGTAGCGTTGGAGACAAAGGAACATTACTACCTTGCAAAAAAATCATTCATTAGAGGAGACTATTGTATATGCAACATAATGTACCTATAGGAACACTTTCATTGTTGTCAGGCTTGGTCCATTTGTGCATTGATCAAAATACCAGGTCCATTTCGTTGGTCCATCGCAATTTTAGGTCTTTTCTTGGTCCGTTTCAAGCCTACTCCTAATATTTTTAATTATGATCTGTTCGCGTTTTGTCATATATTGGAAAATATAATAAGGTACTAAGAGAAGTAGCACTGCCGTTTGCAAGCCAGCTCTCAGCTAAGATTTTGAAGAAGGCCACGAAAGATAAGAAAAAAGTCTATCCAACAGGGAAACATTGCAGTAACAAATTTTGTGAAATCTGGAAGACTCATTCTTTAAATTTCAGCGTTTAAAAAAGGTAGAATACATCAGGCACAAATTTTGTGAAGGATGGAAGATGACTCATTTTTGGATTTCAGTGTCAAAAGAAAGTAGAATATTATTATGATACCTAATTTCCTTTACTTATTACTCGATTATATCGTTACTGCGCCTCAAAAGAGGAAGGAAACTGAAATCAAAATTGCGCTGCATCTCACTGAATATCATCAGTTCTAGCGACAACTTGATAGAGCTTGAGGAAAATTCAGTCAGCGCAAAGTTTAAGGTAAAAATATCTCGCACATTTCTTTTAAGATATTTTTTTCTTGCAGTCGAAAGAGCTAGTTGGTCTAATCTGGTCCTTATTTTTCTATGGCTCTGGTCCACTTCAACATTTCTGATCTGGCATCGCTGCACTTTGTAATTCCAGGCACACTAGCGCTCCTATCTGACTAAAAACAGTGTTACACGAGAGAGTAAATTATATGTACATAGCTTATATGTCTACAAAAAATAAGCATAGCAGTAGCTGTTCTAAATCGAAAAAAAAGTTCTGTTATCAATGCGTCAAGTGCTTTATCCCATTATGCAAATTGTCTGAAATTGCCGGCTGAAGTACGCTTATTTCAACACAGTAAATGTTGTAAAAGGAAGTCATAATGTAGGTACGTAATCCAGTATGTGAATTAAAGCAGTTTACTTTAATGCTGGTCATCCAGTTCATTAAATGTCATACAACTGGACCTGTTGTACCTAGGAACATAATGTCCTCAAGTTGATGATATTACCAAAGGTGAGAGATGTTTAACGTATTTTCAAAATTTTCTGGGGTATAAGTCGATTTTTTTAGGGTGGGGCTTTAGCCTCCCCAGTCCCTCGCAGTGTTTCTGATGAGCTGCTTCAAGCCTTTGTTGGTACTCTTAAGGTTCTGCTAAAACTCGCATAAAATTCTGTTGGGATTATGTTGAAAGGTTCGTTCTGATCCCTGAAGGCTGTGCTGGGACTTGTTGTTGACTCTCTGTTAAGACTCGTCAAGACTGTTTTATGTCTTGTGAAATTTCCGTTGAAACTATTCCACTGTTCAGCCTTGTTTTCTTAATTAGTCGGGATAGTTTGCCGGTCCTTCCCCACGGTTTGTTGCGAGTTTTCCTTCTCTGTGGCGAAGAATGTGCAGCCGCAGTTCGCTTACTAGCTACATACGTGTTTCACGACATTGAGTAAGCTAGCCACAACGTGCACCCAACAGTCCCAATCTTTTAGATCCGATGGTAACACGCCCCGTGATTGTGATGCCATGTTCGTTTGAACTGGCAGGGTTACAGGACGCGTTATCTTCCCACCTTGATTGATACTGTAGTCGCTGTGTTCGCTAGGATGATAGTGGGGGCATTCGAATATCATTAACTTTCCGGCGTTGATGGGAATCGAACCCGAGACGCAAGGATTGCGAAGCGGACCCGTTAACTATTCGGTCACACAGCGACTCTCACTACAAATAGAGGACGAGAAAGAGACAAGTGTTAGGGTACTCCACTGAAGATGGTGTATGACAACCATGTACGAATTAGGTATCTGATTCAAATTTTTTTACATCAGTAGAATAGGAGATAGTAGACAGTTGGTAGACCAATGTCACTCGTACTGTTTTAAATATTCAAACTCGAAAGATAGTGTGTTAAACAAGGACAAAACAGGAGTTGTGCAAATCAAGGTTTTCTCACAATGGAGAGGGCGGATACCTAACAGGAGACAGAAGGCAGTTGGAAGATAGAGCTTGGCTACATTACTCGACACTGTCCTATTGTTTTCAATCTTCAAACCTGGAAGATGCTGTGTTGAACAGAAGGAAGATTATACAGTGGAGAGGGGGCGGATACATAATTCTGGACACCTGGAGGGTGGAGTTTAGCTTTGAAGTTGGAATACTGGAAACAGTAGGAAAGTGGCGAGCGATGTAGCCAAGCTTTCTCTTCCAACTGCCTCATAGCAAAGTAAATAAATAAAAGGAAATACTGTAAAACAATTGTATCTGAAATTTGAGTCTATAAGCAAAAATCTCTCGAGGGGCATCCATCAATTTTTGCTCGATAGTTTTTAATTTTTGGGGAGAAGGGGGTGGTACAACATGTTCCACTACCCCTATTCCAACACGGTTGGATCTGAATGGAAAAACCGGAGATTGTTGCCTTTTTTTAAAAATCAAACTTAATGAGATATTGTTTACTTTTATGTTGTTTTGATTGCAGGCGCTAGGAGAACGTTCTTGATTGTTTAATATTTGGCTCGACAGGTGTTCGTTAGCATATTTTACAATGCTAATTGACTAACAGGCGTCTCAGTTCTCGTGCTGATACGAATAGCATCTCATATGAACTCATCTACTTTGAACCAGGAATTCATCTATAATTTCTGTTCTTCTTGGTCATTTTAGGTTATTGAAAGAGATAGGAAGCATTCAATGGAGGGTGTTTGGCTGCGCTAACTGCGCTGTTCTAAATATTCGAACTCCAAAAGCCGATGAGTGAAACAGATGCAAGATCAGGAGCTCTTAACGCTAGAAAGGGCGGATACATAGTAGGAAGCAGTTGGAAAATGGAGTTGGGCTACGCCAGTCCTGCTCTTTTATATTTTCAAAGCTCCGGGATGATATGTTGAATACCGGCAAAATAGGCTTTTTAAATCGTGCTTTTGTGCAGGGGAGAGAGCAGATACATAAAAAAAGACGGCGCGAAAAGAGCGTTTGCAGCAGCACTTGTACTGTTTTGAACATCCAAACTTGGTATGCAGAACAGAGGCAAGATGAGAATAAATTGTCGAAATCAAGATTCTTAACAGTGGAAATAGCTGATACATCACAGGAGAACAGAGCACAGTTGAGAAACAGAGCTTGGCTATGCCACTCATACTATTTTGAACACTCAAACTTGAAGGATGATATGTTGAACAAAGCCAAGATTCTACAGTGGGGAGAGGATGGATACACAATACGAGGAACCTGGAAGAAGGAATTCGCCACACAAGTTGTGCGTTCAAATAATGAAACTTTCAGGAGAAGGTGTTTGGTTTTGGCACGTTTCTTGTTTTCAATATAGAAACTTGATGCTCGATGTGTTGAACAGAGCCTAGATATAGGGAATGTCTCAATCAAAATATTTTTATAGTGGATACGCAAATACATAATAGGAGAACATGAGACAGTTGATGGAGGGAGCTTGGCCATGTCATTTGTATTTTTTTGTATATTCAAACTAACAAATGGAATGTTAAAACAGAAACGAGGCAGAGGTTGTCCAAATCAAAACTGTTTACAGTGGAAAGGGTGAATATATACTTGAAGAGGGAGCTTGGCAACACCATTTGTACTCTTTTTGAATATTCGAACAACCTGGAAGGACAATATTAGAACAAAGAGAAGATATGGTTTTTAATTTTAAATTTTGTACAGTGGAGAGGGGGGATGCATGATATTAAAACAGGAGGCAGTTGGAGCAGGGAGCTTCAAATTCGAGCTTTTTTAGCGGAAAGGAACATGCAGAAAGGAGTTCAGCAACGCAAGTCCGCTATTTCGAATATTTGAACTTTGAAGGATGTACTGATCAGAGAAATGAATGGCGGTTGTCCAGTTCGAACGTCCATAAAGTGGAGAGGGGGGATATGTAATAGAATGCATTAGGTAGAGAAAGTCTGTCCTAGTGGATTGCGCGGTTTGCAATATTCCAATGTTGGTAAATGATCTTTCGGCATGATATAGGGGTTGCTTACATCGAGTTCCTCTCAGTAGAGATAGCCAAAGTACGTAGTACATCTCACCTAAATCAAGTCTTCAATCCACGTCTGCATACAGACAAATTTATCATACACCTTGTCCGCCAGAAATATCGCTTCAAAATTGTTTCAGAAACGACGAACTCAACCAGAAAAATCATTCGCTCTGTTGTTCTCTCAAAGCAAATAATAACGCAGAAATATACAATTCCAAGTAAAAATATCAATTACAAAGAAAATTTGTACCTCATACTGCTCCAATTATCTCAATTAGAGTACCCAGAGTGATTAGAACGTAAACCGTAATTTCAGTTCATAAATAGCAAATTATCTTATATAGACTTCCTGGAGTATATAATTGACCTTTTCTGGAGTTGAACAATAAAACAGCTTATGGGTCAATCCGTTCTAGATATGAGTGAAATATCTAATGCGCCTAAAAAATACGCAATACGTAAAAAAATGAACGTGATATGAAGTATAATATACTTAATTAGCGATGAAGCGTAATAGTTTCCTAGTTATTTTATGTACTCAGATATAACATTTTGACGTATTTTCTGATTACTGAAAAGTTGGAAATAAATAGTATCCACTGCTCTCATTTCCTTGTTCACTTTTTCTTGGAAGAGAGAAAAAACCGCTGTTTTTTCCCCGGATACGTATTATGTCTCCTTCACACAGCTCTTCCGAAAAATACGAAATCAAGTGCAATATACAATAATATTTTCAATATCAAATCAAAATATCAAAATGGCCTTCAAGTCTCGAGTATACTTATAGCCTACCAGATAGGTTAATTTGCCCTCTGTTGGGCAAAGGCCTCCTTTTTCAGGCAGTCCCATTTCCCCTGTTTTGTGCGATTCATTGATATTGCCCACGGCCAAATCGTTTCTCATTTTCATCCCTCCACCTTATCTTTTGTTTTCGCTTTTCCTTCCTCCCTTTATAAATCAAGCCGAAACTATTTTTGCCCATCTCCTGTTTTCCATCCTGGCTACGTGACCAGCCCAGTCCCACTTCAATCGCCTTATCGCGCGAAGGAAGTTAACGTTGTATTTCATTTTGATTTTACTTTTGATAACTCGATTTTGACTCTCCTCCTTACGCCCAGGATTGCTCTTTCTATATTATTTCGGTGTATTATAATAATAATTTTTCTTCCGTCTTTGTGAGCGACCAGGTCTGACACCTATATGACAGAGTAGGAAAGACGCAGCTGCCTAAAATTTGCCCTCTATGTTTTATTGAAAAACTTCCCTGGGATATATTCTATAGAGACCAAAATTCTTTCTAAGAGCAGGCTAGTCTTGTTTCTAATTCCGAGTTATTATTTATAAATGAAGTACATATCACCGACGAGGATTAAGCAAAGTGAGTGTCTACAAGAGAACCAGAGAAAAAATCTCCTTTTCTGCTTACTTCGAAATTTGAATAAATTAAGTACAAAGCTTGGAAATCTTTCGAGATTTCGAAACTTTACTTCAGCGGTTTGCGGTCAAACCAGGGTCAAGTTTCAGGGTGGTAATGCAGAGAAAACACAAAACCATACTTGGAATTTATGTCGCCACGTCTATACGTAGAATACGTTTAATGTATCTGAATGTGGACACCTTATATACACATGTAAGGGTAAATTTCTGTCTAAATAAATACAGCCCGTATAGGGTCGATTTTTACTCGCTTGTCACTTTCGCTTTCCTCCGCTTTCACCCGTATGCATGACTGATTCGCCTGCAGAACCTGCTAGAGGGCGAAAGACGCATCCCTTGTACCAAGGTTCTCGTGTTCGCGAGCTCGTGCCTCATGGCATTTAGCGAATGATCACGGTGAAATCAATTTAGTGGTGATCGATTTGCGGCAATCTCTAAGTTTTCGACAGTGCGGTCACGTATTTTGTGGTGTTGGTGAGAAACGCCAATTTGGGGTGAATTTTGCTCATTGAGTACATTTACGCTTGCTCGCTATACTTGTTCGTCGGCCGGGGGCGGGGGGTGGGGGTGGGTAACTTACACTGGTTCAGGCATTCGGTCGAGGCTCCGGACAGCATACTGAGCTTACCGCATAGCTTCAGGGCCGGTACTACTAGGGTACCTATAAGCATTCGTGCGAGCTAGGTATAAACCCCCTGGTATATGTTCGTGATAGTCGGATACTGGGCTGGAGAACAGGATCGCTTTGATGCTTTGCTATGTTATTAGTTTTGGGCTACGGTGCGCGGTAGTATTTTGTGCCCGTACTCAAACGTGATTTAAAAATCTGTTACAAGTACCTAGCCATGGGGTCTGGTTGAGCGAGTGGATAGCGCGCTGGTCTCGGAATCCGGAGGTCTCAGTAGCAATTCGCCAGATTTTGACCTAGGCCGGTTTTTCGGCCAGAAGGGAAGAGGGCTCAGGCAGTCCTAACAGCCGGATTCCAGGGCTCGGGTTGAGAGCAAATTAGAAGAGAAGATACCTACCCAGAGCAGTTCCCGCCCAGCTATCCGTCTGCCCAAGCATTATACATAGTTTATGGTAATTGAGTTAGTGGGCCACTCGTCATATCAAATCATGAAATTCAAACCGTCCAGACTTATTTTTGCACAGCGAAACTCTACGTACCCCTGGCTGCGTTGTGGGTTTTTCAAATTTCAAATTTCTTTCTCTCCTTCTAATAATATTTCTTACACACACTTATACATCGTATACCTTCGAATGTGTACGTACACGAGCTTTCACACTATACCGCGTATTTTCTATCCGTTGTGCGAATACGAAAACAGCGACGAAATTCGAAAATATCCCTGACGTTTTCCGGCGGAAGCCTCCCACGCATTCTCGCCTATAGACGTATTTGGATCTCGAAGCAGGCTTCCAAAGAGTGCAAATTGCAACAAAAAAAATCTTCATGAATATTTACAGCAACGAGTGGGGACTACAATTTTACTAGATTACGTAATTCTAAATCCACAGTAGACAGCCTGAGGAATGTGAGAAAGCCAGTTTCGAAGGGATGTACACATAGAGAATTCACTTCGAATTTCTTCACGCAGAAAATTATAATAACAGATGAAATAAATTCACGGCGTGGGTTTCAATATCGCATCGACTGCTGCATTATCCAAACTAAAATCTAAAATTTCTGGTACCATGAAGATCAACTCGGAGACAACGGGCCTATGGTTACATTCCTTACATACGTACGAATTTATCAAGCCATGAAAATAAACATCAACGATGTACTTCGCCTACTTGCTATACACTTCCCATTTAGTATTCAATTTGTATGTTAGTTTTGCTTTCATGTGTACTTCTTAAAGCGAGCGAACCAGACTAGACTGTTTTTAAACACACCGAGAATCCAATTAGACTATACAGCGCGTATTATCACTTTCAATTGCGCTTTCGCAATGAACTGATTTCGTTTCATTTCGGTTTCACGTTTTCCGCGTCAGCCAACTGTACAAATTGCCAGCCAAAGCGCCGCCTTCACAAGTGAAAATCAGGCCCCAGTGTTGGGCAGCGTCCGGCCGTCCGCCTGGCCGAGCCCGCAGCTGTTCCCGAGTCTTGTATCTGATGATTCATCTGTTCACCAGTGTCTGAATGAGCCGTAGCGAGTCTTAAAGAGTCACAACGGGTCTTAAAAAGGCCTCGTTCCGACAAAGTCTCACTGAGTTATAATTAGTCTTCATTAGTTTTAACAGATCCGATCCTGCATGAGTCCTAGCTCTGTTTTCAGCGATCTTCGCCAAGGCCGAACAAGTCTGAACATAGTAGGTATATTGAGTCATTTCTGAGTCTTAAGAAGCCCAATCTTAACAAATTTCAACTGAGTCTCTACGAGTCATAATTTTATTCCAGACAGTATAGTTTTCGACATTTCTAAGTCTTTACTAGACAAAATAGAATCTTCATAAGTTTTATCCTTGTAAGTCTTAATGCCGTCTTCAGGAGTCTACGAGCCGTATTGAGTTTCAGCAGTTTTCTCAAGTCTGAACAGAATTAATGAGTCATCGCTGTGTGGCTAAGTGACAACGTGCCCACTTCGCAACGCCGGAAAGCTAGTGATATTCGAATACCCCCCCCCCTTCTTCCCTAACACCCTAGCGAACCTAGCGACTACAGTATCAATCGTAAAACAACGTTAGAGAATCTTAACATACCTACTTCTAACGATTCTTACTGAATCCTAAAGCATCTTAAAAGGGTTTTCAGTGGTCTTGACCAGTATTAGTACTTTGGACGAGAAAGTATAACGATTGAATGCAGAACTAGTGAGAGGCGATACTTGACTTTCAGTTTAGGGGAGGGGGGTGAAGAAGGAAAGTTTGCCGACAAATATTTTCTTTTAACTAACAATTTGCCTACAAAATTTTCTAAACATTGGAAAATTCGCCTAGTTTTCAATCAAAATATTTTTTAATTGAAAAAAAAATTGTAAACAAACAAACGTTCTTAGTAAATGAAAAATTCAAATATACAGTTTCAAAATTTGCTGACTGCCTAATTATTGGGGTGTTTCAACCCCCCCCCCCCTAAGTTTCGTCCCTGCGAATGTAGATTAGAACCGTATCCCCCAAGCACTCACATTTTCGCACATGAGCATACCCTATTTTGGGAGGATAAGGTGGAAGGATGTTAGGAATACTTGAGAGGAACACACAACTTCCTTTACACATTGAGGTGGTCGTTGTTTTCTCGTGGTGATCTTTTTTCTTTGAATTTCCTCTGATTCTTCTCCTAAACTAATTCCAATAAAAACAAACCAAATAAAAACAAAAAACAAAAAAACTACGAAGTTTCCTGTCGATTAGATTAGGGGAATCTGTGCCAGAAGTTCCCTTTCTTACTTATGGGAAAAATACGTGGAGTTTTGACTTTTGTTCCAGACTAAATTTCCCTCCAGTCGGGCCGTACAGCGCTAGTATCGACTACTCTTATCCGCGACCAAAAGGTGAAGTTTTTGACACATGTGCATGTAGCAAAATTTTGGAATCTCGGATGTACGGCCCGAATATTCACCAGAACCAAAGACCGTATAAATTAAACAACAGAACATTTGCTATCGGATTCAGCTTTTGTGACATTGGAAGATAAGCCTTTTGCTTTTCGACTTTTAGATTTTAATTAATGTTCAACTTTCTCTAATTCTGGGCTCTAGGTCAAACAGAGAATCTAGTAACAACAGATTTCGAGGTGCTCAAAGGGGTGGTGCACTGTAGTCGTTCACGAATGATTGAGTGAGTGAGTGAATAATAACTGACTGAGCGAGTGAATCACTGAATGAGTGACTGAGTAACTGAGTGAATAACTCCATGAGTAAGCGAGTGACTGAGTAAGTGAGTGAATCACCAAGTCACTGTGTAAGTGATTGAGTAACTGTGTGAATATCTGAATAAGTAAGCGAGTGACTGAGTGAATCAATAAATAAGTAAGCGAATGACTGAGTGAGTGAGTAAATTACTGACTCATTAGGTGAGTGATGGAGTGAGAAAATGATTGAATAATTGAATCAGCGAATGAATGAATGAATGAATAAGTGAGTGAATCACTAAATAAGTAAGCGAGTGACTGAGTGAATCACCGACTTATTGAGTGAGTGACAGAGTGAGGAAGTGAAAGAATTATTTAATTAGAGAATCAGTAAATGACTAAGTGAGTGAGTAACTTAGTGAATCACTAAATGAGTAAGCGAGTGACTGAGTGACTGAGCCAGTCACTAAGTAAGTGATTGAGTAACTGAGTGAATCACTAAATAAGTAAGCTAATGACTGAGTGAGTGAATCATTGACTTATTGAGTGAGTGACAGAGTGAGGAAGGGAATGAATAACTACATCACAGAAATAGTGAATAACTAAGTGAGTGAGTGAGTGAGTGAGTGAGTGAGTGGGTAACTTAGTGAATCACTAAATGAGTAAGCGAGTCACTAAGTAAGTGATTGAGTGAGTGAGTGAATCACTGACTCAATGAGTGAGGTACGGAGTAACTAAGTGAATAACTCAATAAATAAGCGAGTGAGTGAGTGGGGTGGGTGGGTGGGTGGGTGAGTGAGTGAGTGAGTAACTTAGTGAATTTTTAAATGAGTAAGTGAGCGACTGAATGAGTTACTAATTCATTGAGTGATGGAGTAACAGAGTGAATATCTGAATAAGTAAGCGAGTGACTGAATGATTCACTAAATAAGTAAGTGAATGACTGAGTGCGTGAGTGAATCACTGACTCAGTGAGTGGCGGAGGGACGAAGTGAACAGATTTCGGGCTGCTCAAAGCGATGGCGCGCTGTTGTCGTTTACCTTGTAACCCTGATCGAGGGGACTATTTCACTTACAGGCATACGAAGAAATCTCAAAATACTATGAAAACAAAAGCGTTTATCGAAAAAATGATTAGGTCAAATTTTATAGTACATAAAATTTTCCTTCCATTGAGACCATTTTCATTTCAATCTGATGAACTTTTCTAAAATATGTAGAATTTCAATAGTTCATTTTTATCACATGCCTAAAATTATAGAGGGCGACTCTTTCGCGTTGACAGTCCGAATAGTCATTAAAATTTGAAATTCAACGTTTGCTACTGACTTTCAGATTTTCGAAATGTCTTCCACCTTTGAGCTTTTTTCAACCTTTCAAATAACGTTCTGTATTCAGCTTGAACCTTCTGCTTTTGACTGACTAGTCTCTAACAGGGGCCCAGGGTACTCCATTTACAGAAACGAAATTTGACTTTCAATTTGGAAAGACGAAAAAGAAAAATTTGCTGACAAATACTTTTTTTTTAAATAAAAATTCGCCGACAAAATGTTTAGAAAATTAAAAATTTGCCAATTTTTTAATCGAAATATTTTTTAATTGAAGAAGAAAATAAATAAAAAACAATCTGCATAAAAAATGAAAATTCAAATGAAGATTTTCAGAATTAGCCGACTGTCAAATTATTGTGAGGGAGGGGGTCAAACGAATAGTCTAAATATTTGCTGACTGTCGAATTATTGGGGGATATTGTTTCAACACCCCACACCCCCTATAGTTTCACAGTTTGGAAGGGTCCCAATACATGAGCGTCTTAACTGAGTCCTAATACGTTCGAACAAGTTTCAACAGAGTCCTAAAAAGTCTTAACGCAGTCTTAAACATCGTTAACACATTTTTTTTAAATGGCGTTTTTTAATTGTAATATTAATATTGTTATTTTTTATATTCGAGAATTTGATATGTTAATTAATACTTCTACCATTTGTCAGAAACCGCGATCGCCAACATCCGGCAACAGGTACGGCACCTGATTTTGATTTATAGTGATGTGTAGTATCGTATGATAAACCTATTCGGTGTGTGTCCCTCTTGATTATCTGTGGTTGTGTAGTCTGTCCAATCAGTGAGTGTTATGTTATTAATTGGAATAGGTTCTCGCTTTGGAAGTTAGTTGTTGCGTTTATTAGTTTGTTTTGTTTTGGCCTTTATTATCTCTAGATGCTCTTTTATTTTTCTTTTGCCGACTTTTTTTTTTGTGTTGTTTTCTATGTGTAGGATTTTGTATTTTATCTCAATTTGCGGTTGTTGGGTCCCTGGCCGTTACAGTGTTTTCCAAAAAGTGATGCAGTTCTGGTAACACTGCTACGAAAAAATCTTGAGATATCCCCTACCTTGCCTCCATCCAACACATTGTCCTTCGAGTTTGAATATTTGAGACAGCAGACCTGGCCCAACCAAATTCCCCCTCCGACTGATTCGTATCAGATATCGGATTTCCTTTCAAATCTCGCATTCAACCAGCAGGGGCTGACATGCGACATGTCTGTCTGTCAGCCTGCCAGCCTCAGTTAACCGAGAAAATTTGTTCGTTATAGCGGCGGAGCTGCTATCGCAGCCGATGCGATGCGACAACCCGTGGCTACAGCCGCAATTTACGATGATTGCATCACTTTGGTCTCTGCGGCGCGGCGGCTCGCACTTACGGGCCCAAAATATTCCGCATAATTTCGCGAGTGCTAGAACGAGCGACAAATTACGGTTCCATTTCGCGTCAATCGTCGCAGCCTTTAATGCGTCCGCGAATGCGGTCAGGACAGCAGTCAATCTCTGGAAGAGGACAAGGAACAAAACTCCAGCAGCCATTAGCGCAGATTGATACAACCGGTTCGCGAGTGCGAAAACGAAAGTAACTGGACGGGTGCGAGGTGCCTAACTGCCTACATCGCCTCTATCTCGTGTACACTGTCGAGATTTGTAAATTACGTCTGTTCGATGAAAAATCGAGCGTAACATTTGGCACCCAGACCGGCGTTTAAAATGTTAATTGAATGGCCGCGCTGCTAGACGCCGCGTACTCACGAAATCCAGGCCAGACTATCGGAACTTTTTTTCTTCTAAGTTGGGTAATAAAGTTCACCGAGGTTGAAATTACTTACGAAGCGAACAAGCGCGGGCGTATGGTGTGAATTTGTTTCCATTTGGGCGGCAAAACGAGTTACACCTCGCAGAACCGTCGACCGTCTCGATAACGAGCTGCAAAATTGGACGCGGCCGCGTGGCAGGTTCGCGGGCACGCGCCACCAACTGTCACCGATCCGTTCAGTCGAGTCAGGCGGGGGTTCAGCGGCGCCCAATGTGATGGCCGCGCCGCGTCCCGCTATCGGCCACTTAACTCGCCAATCGGATTTTGCGATCGGCGGTGCCGGCTATGCGGCGTCGAGCGCAGGCTCCGAACAACCCCTCGTTCGCGCGCGTCAGCTTCGGGGGTGCGACGCTGCGAAAGCGTCTCGTGTATCGACACCCGCCGACGGAGAGGCGTCCCCGTCGGCTGGCCGCGCGTTTCGATAATCGAGCCAATGAGAAGCTAACGCTGGAGGTGAGCGGCGACCGCCGTCGCGTTCCTGCTGTCCTGATGTGTGTGTTTGGCCAGTTGGCCAGGTCTGGAGTCGAGTGTGAGGAGTGAGCATGCGTGAGCGGAGGACGCCGGCTGCCGACGACCCTCTCGTCGTTTCTGTCCTCCTGTTAGGCTCGATACACTCGGCTAGCCGTGTCTGGGTAACGTTGCCAAGTCGTCCGGGACGCTGTGGCCGGACACGCGGGCTCGCCTTCGCGAGTTGGGCCCGTGCGACCGGCGCGTTACTCATGGTGTCCTGGCGAGCTTGAGTCTCGATCGAGTTGTCGGCGCGTCCGTTTCGTCTTCGGGTGTACGTGGGTGGGTGTCGCCCGGTGGAGTGCAGGTTGTCGGCCTTTGCACCGGCGACCAGGGTACTAGAGGAACGCCCGAATGCGGTGCAGCTGACGATCGTCCTGCGCTTTCTGTTCTCCTGTCGGTCGAAGCATTTTCATTCAGTCCTCCCCCGGATTTTCGCTCGGTGACATATGTGTAGTTTATCGAGTGGACCGCGGTCGGCGCTTTTCGGTCAAGCTGGGTGCGGGTGATCCTCCGGTCCGGGCTTTCTCTGTGTGTCTCCTCGCGACTCGCAAATCTCGTCGAATCGGAAAAGGTTACGAATTCTGCCCTTTTACGTCATAAGCTATTCTCGCTTTTGCGTAACGTTGAGATAATTTAACGACGAAGAAATTCATTAGAATTGCGAATTCGAAGATGCGGTGTGCTAGTGTCATACACGTCCGACGACAGCGATAATCATTTCATCTATTTTCTTTTAATATTCTTTTTTGTCGGCCCCGCTCGGTCTCTTTTTAGTGTTCACGAAGTTGGTATATGTACGAGTGGATTTGGTATTCAGTTGGTACATTTACACGCTTTGTGGATGATGGACGAATGTCAATAAGCGACTGGAGAGTTCTTGTTCAACAAGGAGGTTCTCACGTTTTCACGCCTATTGTAGGATTTGGAGTTGCAGTGACGGTGGCGCTTCTATAGATGCCGTCTCTGGTGACTGAATGGACAAGAGGTGTGTCGAAGATACTTGTATGCTTGTTGAGTGAGACCTCGAGGTTGGTCAAATCAAGAAACAACGCAGTCGAGGCTGGTGCAAAGCGTTGATAGACCTGCTCAGTAGGAAGAGCCGTTCTTATAGATGTCGAATTTGAAAATTTTAGATCTGAAAACACAGTGGGCCTCGATCAGTGGCGTAGCGTCGGGGGGGGGGGGGCCTCCCCCAATATTTTTACATAGTCCTCGAAAGTCGGCAATTTTTTTTTAAATACCTCAATTTTCGACTTCCAGGAAAACCTTCTTGTGCCCCCCCCCCTTTGGGAAACCTTTAGCTACGCCACTGGCCACGATCATGTTGCACGGCCAGGGGCGAAACTATAGGGATGTGGGGGTTGAAACACCCGCCCTATTAATTTGGCAGCAGTCGGCAAATTTTAAGATTGTTCATTTCACCCCCCCCCTCACCCCCAATAATTTGACAGTTGGCAAATTTTGAAACTGTTCATTTGAATTTTCATTTTTATGCATGTTTGTTTGTTTATTTATTTTCTTTTTCAGTTAAAAAATATTTCGATTGAAAAATTGGCAAATTTAAAAATCTTTAAACATTTTGTCGTCGAATTTCTAGTTTTCCAAAAATATTTGTAGGCAAATTTCTCTTCTCCACCCTTCCAAACTGAAAGTCAAATTTCATCTCTGAAAATGGAGTACCCTGGACCTCTGTTACAGACTAGTCAGTCAAAAACAGAAGGTTCAAGCTGAGTACCGAACGTTATTAAAAAGGTTGAAACAAAGCTCAAAGGTGGAAAACATTTCGAAAATTTAAAAGTCGGTAACAAACGTTGAATTTCAAATTTGAATGACTATTCAGACTGCCAGCGCGAAAGAGTCCCCCTCTATAATTTTAAGCTCGTGATAAAATGGAACTATTGAAACCCTACATATTTTAGAAAAATTCATCAGATTGAAATGAAAATGATCTCAATGGAAGGAAAATTTTATGTACTATAAATTTTGTCCTAATCATTTTTTCGATGAACGCTTTCGTTTTCATATTATTGAGATTTCTTTGAATGACTGTAAATGAAATATTCTCCTCAATCAGGGTTACAAGGTAAACGACTACAGCGCGCCACCGCTTTGAGCAGCCCGAAATCTGTTCACTTTGTCACTCCGTCACTCACTGAGTTAGTGATTCGCTCACGCACTCAGTCATTCGCTTACTTATTCAGTTATTCACTCAGTTACTACATCACTCAATGAGTCAGTGATTCGCTCAATCACTTACTCAGTGACTCACTCAGTCACTCGCTTACTCATTTAGTGATTCACTAAGTTACTCACTCACTCACTTACTCACTCAGTTACTCGCTTATTTATTGAGTTATTCACTCAGGTACTCCGTCATCCACTCAGTGAGTCAGTGATTCACTCACCCACTCAATCACTTACTCAGTGACCCAGTGACTCACTCGATCACTCGCTTACTCATTTAGTGATTCACTAAGTTACCAACTCACTTACTCAGTGACTCAGTGGTTCACTTGCTCACTTCGTTATTCACTATTTCTATGATGTAGGAATCCATTCATTTCCTCACTCCGTCACTCACTCAATAATTCAGTGATTCACTCATTCATTCGTTTATTTAATTATTTAGTGATTCACTCTGTTACTCAATCACTTACTGAGTGACTTACTAAGTCACGCGCTTACTCATTTAGTGATTCACTAAGTTACTCACTCACTTACTCAGTGACTCACTCACTCACTTAGTCATTTACTCATTTTCTAATTGAATTATTCAATTACTTACTCACTCTATCACTTACTCAATAAATCAGTGATTCACTTAGTCACTAGCATACTTATTTAGTGAGTCACTCGCTTACTCAGTTATTCATTCGCTCATTCTCTAAATCAGTTATTCATTCACTTCCTCACTCTGTCACTCACCCAATGAGTCAGGAATTTACTCACTCACTTACTCATTCGCTTACTTATTTATTTATTCATTCACTAAGTCACTCACTTACTTATTTAGTTACTCACAGTCACTCAATCACTTACATAGTGACTCAGTGGTTCACTCACTCACTCAGTCACTCGCTTACTCACTGAGTTATTCACTCAGTTAATCAGTCACACATTTAGTGATTCAATGATTCACTCACTCACTCAGTCAGTCCTTATTCACTCACTCGCTCACTCAGTCATTCGAAAACGACTACAGCGCGCCGCCCCTTTGAGCAGCTCGAAATCTGTTGTTACTAGATTCTCTATTTGGCCTAGAGCCTGGAATATGAGAAAGTTGAACATTTTATTAAAATCTAAAAATTGAAAAGCAAAAGACTTATCTTCCAGTGTCACAAGCTGAATCCGATAGTAAATGTTCTGTTGTTTAATTTATACGGTTTTTGGTCCTGGTGAATATTCGGGCCGTACATCCGAGATTCCGAAATTTTGCTACATGCACATGTGTCAAAAACTTCACCTTTTGGTCGCTGATACGAGTAGTCGATACTAGCGCTGTACGTCCCGAACAGGAGAGAAATTTAGTCTGTAACAAAAGTCATAACTCCATGTATTTTTCCCATAAGAAAGAAAGGGAACTTCTTGCACGGATTCCCCTAATCCGATCGACAGGAAACTTTGTAGTGTTTTTTTTTTGATTTGGTTTGTTTTTATTGGAATCAATTTAGGAGAATAATCAGAGGAAATTCAGAAAAAAATATCACCACGAGAAAATAAAGACCACCTCAATGTGTAAAGGAAGTTGTGTATTCCTCTCAAGTATTCCTAATATCCTTCCGCCTTATCCTCTCAGAATAGGGTATGCTCATGTCCGCAAATGTGAGTGCCTGGGGGATAAGGTTTCAATCTGCATTTGCTGGTACAAAACTATGGGGGGGGGGGTTGAAACACCCCAATAATTAGACAGTCAGCAAATTCTGAAACTATTCATTTGAATTTTTCATTGTCTAAGAACGTTTGTTTGTTTATTATTATTATTATTCTTTTTCAATTAAAAAATATTTTGATTGAAAAATAGGTGAATTTTCAAATTTTTAGAAAATATTATCGGCAAATTTTTAGTTAAAAGAAAATATTTGTCGGCGAATTTTCCTTCTCAACCCCCTCCCTCCCAAAACTGAAAGTCATGTTTCGCCTCTGCGCACGGCTAACTAAACGTGGGTGTTTGTAAAGACTTGTGCACGTATATGTGAATTGTTACTAGCTACAGGTCATTACGATGAGTAAGTGACCTACAAATCACACACAACACTGCTCCAATCCTTCGAATACTGGTAACGTAACGAATTATGCGAGTATGATGTCTTGTTCCTGAGAAAGAAAGGAAACTATAGAGCGCGTTAGCTATCCACCTCAATTAGTACTGCGGTCGCCCTGTTTCAATACAGTGTTTGCCGTGAGCGAAATGTGAAACCGGTTCACCATCTTTCCAGAACTGGAAATCAAACCTGCGCAGCAAAGATTCGCGGCCGGTAGGATATCACCCAGCTATAAAGCTACTTATCGCGTAAAGGGTATGTATTTACATCCAACTGGAAAAGTTGCTTTCTGAAGGCCAGCATAACGACACAAATGTTTTAAGTATAAATTTAAAAAAAAAAAAAGTAATTTCGGTCTTATCAGTTCTACTCTCGTGTAGTTACAACTTCCCCAAGATTTTAAGGAGAGAGACTCTGACTCTTCCTCGATTTCTATGTATATCTTGATTTCTGTGTATTGTGGGACCAGCGAGTCACATCGGCTCTCTATTGGACAGGACCCATTTAGGTGAGTACATGTCTTCTTCTTCAGGTGCCGTATCCAATAGCGGAGGTTGGTGATCGCCGTTTCTGACGCGCCACTTTTCTGGGCAGTTGGGGTAGAGTTTGCCGCTGCTTTCCCTACGGTTTGTTGCGTTCGAGTTTTTTCTTCTCTATGCCGAAGTGTGTGCACACTGAGTAAGCTGTTCATGACGTGCACACGCACAGTACCAAACCTTTCTGATCTGGTGGTAACACGCCCTGCGACTGTAATGCATCGTTCGTGTGAACTGGCGGGGTTACAGGGTGCGCCGTGTTTCCACCTCGATTTATACTGTAGTCGCTGTGCTCGCTAGGATGTCAGCGAGGGTATTCGAATATCTCCAGCTTCCCGACGTTATTGATGGGACTTGAACCCGAGACGCAAGGATTGCTAGGCGGTCTGGTTCCCACTCGGCCACGTAAGATGGGTAATTTTCGTATCGCAAAATCTGCGGCCACCCACACAGGTGGACGGACGACTTCCCTCCCGCTCACTCATTCAACATTTTTCGTTTCCTCGAAGTCGTACATATACTCGCGTTTGAAATGGAAACGTCTCAGCTCGCGGATTAATTTAAATGTTAAATTTTGGAAGCCGAGCGACCCAACAACGTCCTATAAATTGTCATTACAGCCGAGTATACCCCCGACTGATTCAATTTATTTTTCTGGCACGTACCCGCGCGGACACGGGACCGGCTTTTCCCGCTTTTCGTCCATTCGCTGCCGTCGAACCAATTCTCACGAATCATCTTGTTTTTTTCGGGGAACCGACGTTCCAGCCACCCAGTCTGACTTGTGAGTTGGAACTGTTTGACTCGGTAGACTCATGTGTATGAGTACGACCCGCACACGTGGTACGGCTGCCAGTTACGTCACCCGACGAACAAAACTATCACTTTCTTTCGAAGGAGAAATGTCAAGGTGATGCTCGACGTCGATAAACTTTTGTTCGCTACAAGTTACCTCTCGATTACGATGTACGAGCTGCTGTAGCGTGCAGAAAATGCGGACAGCCGAGACCTAGACATGATGAAAATTTTACCGCAGGACATCCTCGCATATATATGGTCGACGACGTTTACACGAAACTTGGCATTTCGCCGTCTGCGTGCGGTTAAGTATTTAAAATGGAGAGAATTAAAAAAAAAAATACACGATAAATCTCACCGGGATTTTCTGCCAATAAAACGCTGATAATTATTCCTTCTGCGTAAGTGTGTTCGTCTCTCCTGTCGTTGAAGTGCCGGTCGTCGGTACTTAAACTTGATATATGCACTTGTGCACTTGGACGGGGTCGGAGGAATGATGCAGCGAGTGCAGGCTAAAGCTTGAGAAATATTTGAAAACTTGACAGTCAAAAGGTTGAGGTTGTTTCCCAGGGCCTTTCAATCGCCTGCACGTTGGCTGATTTTGGAATAGTTTTTCAAGCTCCCCCTCTCCCTTCTAGCTGTAGCAAGTTCGATTATGACGGTCATTTCGTGTGTGGCATTGGGACAACTAATATCAATTTTTCATTTTTCTCAGACAGGAAGGTCGATTTGCTAATTATGATGTCATTTCCTATACAAGAAATTTGGGACAGCTGATTCTCAGTTTTCATGGCTCGATCTCTTTTAGTAGCTCTCGCTATACGCTAGCTGAATGTTATTTCATTGGGAGTAAATCCCTGAACCTTCTATCCTCGGTGGAGTTGTAACAGACTGAGCTTTCTTCTCTGTTTCAGAGAAACTGGAAGGGAATCTTGAGGAAAGGGAGGAGGGATGCAGCTTATGATTGACCTTTGTTTCTCGCGTATTTTCTGTTGGAAATACAATCCTAATGGGGACCGGGCAAATTGTAGATTCGCTAGCATCGATTGAAGAAAAACTGATAAGAAGAAGGGTGAAAAGGAGGAGTTCAGCGCAGCAGTTTATGGCAATTTTAATGTTTTTTTCAAAATATCTCAAAAACGAATGCGGTTAACGGAAAATTGAAAAGAACATGCGTTGTAGCAAACAAAATTTCCTTTCAGATGAGCTCATTTTTGTCGAAATCGGAGTGATTTTCTTTTTCGCATAAAAATTATTGTTGTTTGCCCGGTCCGAATTGGGGTGGGTTGGCTGTAGCGGATGGGGGGTAGAGTTAGGAACCTAGTGGTACAATCGAAATTTCAAAACAATCGAGGGTGACCTTATTCTGCAACGAAACACTAATTTTTCAATGTAACAGGATTTTGAAACGCTGTTAATTGTAAGATCGCCCGTTTTATCCCAAACTGGGATTGGGGGTTAATCAAAAGGAACGGCGTTAATTATTAGAAACATGAAACTAAGAAATTATCATGTTTTGTTGTGGTAAGATCAATTTTGGAATTTAGCGCAATTGTCTGGGATCCACACGATAAAGGTAAAATTGAAAAAATCCAAAAAACATTTTTGAAATTTATATATTTAAAATATGTTTGAAGAATTGGGTTCTATGAAGTTCAACATCTATATCCCAGGCCCTAATTATCGCATAATGCTGGTTAAGGTCTTAAAACACTCGGTGAATCAAGCTCCTTATGAATCTTTTTTGATCACTCAAATCCGTTCAGTTTGAGGAGAGTTATGAGGTAACAACCAACTGAACCTCACTACTCACACACATTTCTTTTACTTATTTGTCCATTACTCACGAACTACTCGACGTACAAAGTTCATCTTAGTCTAAGAACACTCAGTGAAGCAACCTATTTCATATGCTTTTTTGATCACTCAAATCCGTTCTATACACAAATAAAATACTGCATTCTGATTGGTTTTCAGCATTATCCAGTTATATAAAACCACATTTCCATACACAAATAAAATACTGCATTCTGATTGGCTTTCAGCATTAGCCAATCAAATGAGGACACTGTGCCTATATAAAGTACTCCTCATCAGCTTTTCAATTAGCGGATTCCACCTTGCCTTTTTCATTCAAAAGGAGACAATTTCCAATAAAGTTAACCTTTTGTATGACGATCAACATGGTCCAGGGATAGACGCTGGAGCAGGTTGGGATATATCTACCCGAGTATGTCTTCAGTCATGGACAATTATACATCCGTAGCTCTGTCGCGGACAACTTCGTTTAATAATTTAAAAATTCAAGTACAACCTGGAAGCTATAAAACTGCAAATGTGGTGTGGAAGGAGGTCCTGTAATATGATAACTTCATAAAATTTTGTAATTTTCATTAAAAAAAAAATATATATATATATAGAATAGAGATATGCGGTGCCCTGCTATATTTATATAATGATTTGCTCGCATATTATCCATACAACCTGAAATATACTGAACTACTGCAGGGATTTGAGGTGATGAATCTAAGTAATAAACGAAAATTATTAGCTATGTTATTCTTGTGGGGCATTATTAATGGAAGAGTCGAGGATAGTAAACTTATAGGTACTGTAAATTTCCAAATCTCACCGTTTAATAGCAGGGACAATGCTCTTTTTGCTGCCCCTAAGAAATGTAACTCAGGCTTCTACATCATACTCTGTCTTTACAGTAAGGCATGTAGCTAGAGCAAATGCAGAGATGGATAAGCTATTTGCTTCATGAATCGTAGAGCATTTTAGTAACGTGTCATTCAGAAGCATTTATCGGCATCTTGAGCCAGCTTGGTTTCAATGACTTTCTCCCTCTCTTCCTTCCCCTACATGTTCCATTTGCTTTCAGTATTGTCCGGGTACCTCTCCCTTCAGCCCTCGAGCCAGATTACTTTCCATCATTTTCGCAGCCCCTCCCCCTCTCCGTATACTCAATCATTGGTTGGGTTATTCGCTCCCCTATGCCCAAAATATGTTCCCGTTTATTCATTTATTTATTTAATTTTTAAATCTGTTTCTTTAATTAATAGTGGAAAAACTGTAATACACTGCAATTTGTCCACTCCTAATCTGGTCAGTTTGGCCGTAGGCATAGGTGCCGACTTATGGAAAATATTTGGGAGGGGGCAGAATCAAAGTTATCACGGTTCTTAGGAGCGGTCGAAAATCCTTCTCTTTGAAAATTCGAATGGTCGTCTTCCATCTATTTTGGTGCTAAAATTATACCCTTCTCATTATTACTTATCATATTTTACTATTTTAAATAATTTAAAATTATTGATTTTCTTAGATTCTGCGTTCTTATTCTTTTTCCCTTTTTTTCTTTTTTGTTAAATTTAAAAATTGATGGTAAATTTGTTGTACTTCAAAAAAAATTCCAAGTGGGCGCCTATGGCCGTAGAAGGGGACACTAATATTAAATAATTGAAAAAACAAAACAAAAAAAATGACGTATATTCTCCTTGTAAAAAGAGAAGATATCGATCGAACGATCTATATGGAAATTAATTGTTTTTCACTTTTCTGAATCCAAACATTCTAGGTGATCATGTTCGATCCAGCCCCGATTTAAGCTCGAAAATGCAAATTTCATTCTTCAAATGTCGAGAAGAGGGTTTTTGAGTCTTTGATTTTACGAACTGTCATAGATTTTCGATCAGAATTTGATTTCAACCTCCAGAATTGAAATTTTGCTTTTGAGTGCAGGCAAAATTGACTTGAGGCAGGGAATCAAAAGGTCAAATAAAAGTCCCTTTTCGGTCATTTTGTTCAAATGGTATTTAGGGACCCGAAACCTGAACTTCGCAATGGCATCCTCGATTTAGGCTCCAAAATGAAAATTTTATTCATCAAATTGGTGATAGAGGCACCAAAATATCGAAATTTGTCTTTGATTCCAAAAATTGTCATAGATTCTTGATCAGATCCGGATTTCAGCCCCCAGAATTGAAATTTCACTTTTGAGTGAAGACAAAATTGACTTGACATGGGAAATCAAAGTGTCAAATTGGGGTCTCTTAAGTTATTTTGTTCAAATGGCATTTAGGCAGGGACGTACCAATGGGGGAAACTTACACCCCTGCAGAGATTTTTCATATTACAGTTGGGAAAATTTACGGTTTCATTCAGGGAAGAAAAAAAGAAGGAGGGGCACGGAAGCCTCCGCTGGAGTTGGGAAATTTTAGTAGATCAAGTCAAAAGGTTTTTCTCTTAGCCAATATAAAAAAATTTTGATATTTGGGAATTCTTAGTTAAGTCAGTTAGGACTTTCATAATTTTTTCTTCCCCCCCCCCAATCACAGAAAAATGAGGGGCCTGAAACCTGAACTTCGCAGGGGAAAATTATTTTATAGGAATTGAAACTCTGCTGTAATGGAAAATTGCGCACACAACTGAGAACTGAGAATGATAGCGAATTGCCGCGATGACGCTATCTTAATAACATTCTCGGTGTTAGTCGGCCATTCTCGGTGTTGATCGGCATTCTCAATGTCGGTCGGTCAAACGTGACGCGCATTTTTCATTAATGATAAGGCATACGAGCCATGTCAAAATACATCATTGTACAGAAGTCAAGGTTCTTCTAGAGGAAAAGGGCGTTATAGTCCTGAAAGTAACTTCCCCCGCCACACATGTGAAAAGACCGGCAAAACCTATACTAGTAGAAATTTTTCTTCTTCAGGGGCCGTATCCGATGCCGCACGTTGGTGTTCGCGGTTTCTGACGCGCGACTTCCCTGAGTAGGTTAGTCGGCGTAGTTTGCTGTTGCTTTCCCCGCGGTTGGTCGCGTTAGAGTTTTCCTTCTCTGTGCCAGAGAGTGTGCAGCCGCAGTTCGCTTACTAGCCACGTGTTTCACGGCATCGAGTAAGCTAGCCACGACGTGCACCCGACAGTCCTAGTCTTTTAGATCCGGTGGCAAATCGCCCTGTGATTGTGATGCCTTGTTCGTTCGATTTGGCGGGGTTACAGGACGCGTTATCTTTCCACCTCGATTGATACTGTAGTCGCTGTGTTCGCTAGGATGACAGTGGGGGTATTCGAATATCACTGGCTTTCCGGCGTTGGTGGGAATCGAACCCGGGGCGCAAGGATTGCGAAGCGGTTCCGTTAACCACTCGGCCACACAGCGACTTAGTAACAATTATGACTTGAAATTTCTTGGAATGGATCGTATCTTTTATGAGACACCTTTGCGTACTTGTGTACATTCCCTCCTGGCATTCGAGGGGTAGGTCTGGTCTTGACGGAAGCAGATGGGGTGTCAGAGAGGTGCTAAAATTGAATGCGTCCATTGATAAAGGGCCTAAGTACGAAAATGACGTTTTGAGAAATAAGCGTTTGATAGTTTGAGCTTATTTTATCTAGTAATCTAATAATGATTATTTGGGTAATCGTGTCCTAACAGGTATCGAAACATTTTTCAATGTTCGCATGTGTAATTTATTGTTCATACTTACGTGTTACGACGTGATTGAATCACGGAGCTCACTCTATTATTTTTCAGAGCAGTTATGAATTTTTGATCCCCTGTTGCGGCCCTTTGGCGCTAGATAGCGCTGTAATATGAGGTATCTATATATAGTATTCTTGACCTGCCGAATCGAACTACATCATGCATATATTGAAAAAAGGCCTAAGTAGCCTAAGTGAACTTAGGCCCTTTTTCTATGGACGCATTTAATTAGAAAGGCCACTATTTGATGAAGTGGCAGAGGAGGTGCAGACCTCCTTGACTGTGTCACTGTCAGTAAGAAAATGGTCAGTAAATCCACTCACTCGTACTAATAATCGAATAATATTCGACGTTGAATCGATGTGCACAAACTATGTATACCTGTCTGCGTGTGTGTTCTTCACCTGTGAATTTTTCAACCTTGCAGTTACTTAAGTTCGGTTCTAGCAAGAAGCACACCCTTTCTAACCACTCGACTCGATTCGAGTGGTCGCTTACGAAACGGGAGCACTTTGTCCTCGCTGATTGCGCGAAACCGCGAACACTTTGAACTTGAACTCGGTGTATTAGCTGTTTTGCGAAGCCTGTTGCCAACACGGCTTCTCACTTTCTTTCACTATCAGGTTACTCTTCTTGCCTTCTACTCGTCATACCGTTTAATTATACAACGAGAACAAACGTGAAGGAAAAAAAAAACAACAGCGTGTAGATCCCACTAGAGTATAGCGTTTCCGCGTTCACTTTCCTTTCATTTCGACTCAGTGGGGATGGACATGGACAGTGCAGAGACTGGTCGCGGCGGGTCTGGTCTTCGCAATCGAATCCAATCCGGCTGGCGGTCCGCTTTGGTCTGGAAAAGTTCTCGCGTGTTCGCGTGCCCAGGCGCTGTCGTCGTCTTTACGTAATCCGCAAGTTCAAGAACGCGCTGGCGATGAACGTCGATGTTCTGGCACTAATAGAGAGACGCTTCGTTGACTGCGAACAATCGTCACCGAAAAAAGCGTTTAAAATTTCGAGAAAGAAAAAGAGAAAAAAAAAGGAATGTTACTTGGATATACCGGGCACACGTTACGAGTATATTCTGCTCCGTATGTAACAATGCAGACTTCGCAGCCATTTTAAAATGAAAGAAACAGCTTGGTCCTTGACACGGATCTGTCGTTAACGAAGTCGATAAAACACGCTAAGATCGAATATAACGTTATTTCAAAGTTGCGATTATATTTCAGTACCGCTAATTAATTTATTCGCGACAATCTTCTCATTCGGGCGCGACTTTTGTGTAATCCGCACAGCCTTCTGGGAGAGGACGTCGGTGAAGAAACGCCTGTGGAAATGTCACAGCCCGATGGTATCTGGTTGATGGAGTCGCGATTTAGAAAGAGAAACGTTTTCGGGAGTGCGACTCCAGAAGGGGGCTCCCAGTCTATGTTCAGTCTTCAGTCACGCATCTCACACTGCGATCGGGATCGAGACTGTCAATGGTTATTCTGAACAATTATTAGAACTTTCCGAAGTAAATATAAGTTAAGGTTGGAAGAGAACAAAGATGGGACGAGGAATTTACAATTAACTAGAATAAAGCATCAATGCTTTGCAATTATTCTCGAGTAATTGTATAACGTTGATGATGGGGTAACATCTGAAAACGATTTGAAACGATTTGTATACCACGTTAGTGAATCTACATCTTCTTCTTATTTGCGTGCTATACTCTTCCCAGAGCGTAAGCGATCAGTCGGCCGTTAGATTCGGCATGCCCTTGCATTGCAGACAAGTTTCTGTACTGGGGCAATACCGGTCCAATGTGTGGACTGCGTTTGATGCTTATTATTGTGAAGCTCAAAAATGAAGGCGAAACAACGGGAAAATCGTTAAAAATCTCAACATCATACCGCTGGATAGAAAACTAACATTTGTTTTAGCTCCGTTATGGGGGGGGGGGTCTACATTTTTTTCACAGTCCTGCCTGACCCTTTATACCCTCACCCTATGATTTGCCTCTCCTGAAAAAACTCATTTGACGCTTAGAGGTCCAGACCCCCTGGACCCCTCGATCTATGCCCTTGGTTTTAGTTTCCATTTAATAGTATTATGTTGCTGTTCGAGGTTTCAAGCAACATTATTATAGAGGTTGTTTGAACGTAATCCTGTGGCAGGCAGGCAGACAGAAAGAAAAGCAAGCAGACGAACAGGCTCACCAGCTTCGTTCTGACGGGGTGTGGAATGAAGACTCTAGAGTACTACGAACTCTTTTGAACTGTTGATTTATATTTTAGAATTGCTGAACACAGCAGCACCGAGGCTCAGAATGACCACTGCAGGCTGCATTACTTTGAGCAGAAGATGGTTGCGATGTGCGAACGTTTCTCATGCATTGCGAAACACATTAAACTTGGCCTCGTGTTTTTTGACACCCTGCCACACGATCGATGATTTCCCAGGCGAACGTCCATCGTCAGCACGTTTACCCACAGAACGATCGTCATTAGCATTGTTTCTAAGTTCATTACCTGTACGTATCTCAGGATCAAGTGCAAACGCCAGTTATCTTCTGGGTCACGTCGACTGCATAGCTGCACGTGTAACTATGTGGGTTTGACTCGACTTGTCGCGTATATTGGTGTACCTGCTGCTGCGCCTCTCTCGTTATTTTCTTCGGACTTGTACACGTGTATGCCGTGTCGAGCACCCCACTGTATCCTGCATGAGAGCTGAACAGTGGACACTGGACACCATACAAGCAGATGTACATACATATGTGCGCTGTAGGTATACATAGTAGAAATCCTCGACGCGGTTTCACTCTCGCTGTCCTAGTGACATCTTACATTTCACGAGACGTCTATTGTCGAACAAGTTTTTGTTATCCAGTTGTGCCCTTCTTGCCTTAATAGGAGCCATTGGCCGAGAGTGAACTGCCTGGTTGAAGGTTCGATTGTGGACTCGGTGAACCAGTGCAGTGTCGGGACGGCGGTTATCTTGATTTTAGAAGGTTGCCGGTGGCCTGTAAACAGCCTGGCAAGATGGCATTGCGAATGCCAGAGTGGCCAGCTCCGTTACAAAATTACAGGAAGACAGAGACGCACACTCGGGAATGTATACAGGTTTCACCTCGGAGTCACGAGCGTCCATTTTGGCACTTTTATATTGAAAAAATGAAATCGATTAGTGCACCTTTTTCTTCCCTTTTTCCGGGTAGTATACGCGAGGGGTCTGGTTGGCCGAGTGGATAGCGCGCTGGTCTGACCCAAATAGCAACTCGCTACATTTCGACCTAGGCCGGTTTTTCGGCTAGAAGAGAAGATGGCCAAGACAGCCCTAACAGCCTCCCCGACGTCTCTGAGGTAATGTTTGAAAAGGCGGATTCCTGGGCTCGGGTTGAGACCAAATTTTGAAAAGAGAGGGTAGTATACGCAGCCTCTCGGGAAAAAATTAATTAATTAAAGCATTTTTCAAACAACAATGGTAAATAAAGTTCAGGTTTGAAATTATATGTGATGTAATGGATGTGCTTTCCTCTCGTAGCGATGAAGTTGATTCTATCAAAAGCAGTAAGTTTTTTAGTGTGACCTTTCCTCTTCTGTCCTGAGAACGATTGATTGAAATATTGAACCGAAAACTGTATCAAAAGACGACAGAACGTGTTATTCCTCCAGTATAATGGCCTCTTTCTCCAGAACTGCTATCTGCATCTGAGCAAGTAGATTGCTATATTATTATAGTAATTTATGTGTTTGTTCTGCGATATTATAAATTAATACTATATAATTTTAATACATCCAGTTCCCAAAACTCGTGTGTGTATCACTCACTTTCAGTTTTATAACCGTGTAATGCATACACGGCTAATCCAGAAAAAAATATGTACCAAATTTAACAACCAGTTCGTCGGACAGATAAATCGAACAGAAGCAATAAAATCTCATTTTTGCAAATGTTTTCGAAACACGTAGACTGATCCTTTACATCCCATTAGGGGAACGGGTTTCGGATTTGTGATTTGTGGCCCCTTTCCATTAAATGTTACAGGGCCAAGCCTCGATCTCATAAATTTTCGCCGATCGCATTTATAGCCATTGTGTACACTTGTTGGTAGGTATCTCTAATTCATCTGGCCAATTTATGTACGATAATCGATCCAGAAAATGAGTTATTGAAATACTGGACAGAAAACTGTATAAAAGGCACCAAAATACGAGTATGTTTACTGTTTCGCGTGGTGGACAGCTGGACATTACAGTATCATGCGTGTGCAAAATTGCAAATCCATCAGTCTGGTAACACTGAGAAAGCATGCCTCGTCAGGTTTTATCTAAGAGGTACGCGTACGAAAGCGATAACACAAGGGGCCAGGTAGTCGATGACTGAGGTATGGGTGGAAGAATATTAACTGTGGTGGAGAGGGATTCTCCACTAACCACCGTTCTAAAGGAATAACCACGCGTTCAGTTGTTTATTTCGAATTCCAGGGTGTCTACCAGCCCCGTAAGTCCAATAAATCCAACAGTGGAAAACTTGATTGGATCCATTATTTGAGAAAGGGTCAGTTCTTGGAAAGAGAAAATTCTTTCAGCGATTTGAAAGTAAATGAAATTAAATAATAAAACTGTTACATAGGCGTGTCTGTTTTAGTCTGGGGGTAGGAGGACGCAACTTATACCCCACCTCGTGGTAGGAATTTTTCACTGAGCAGGTGGGAAAATTTACCATTTTAGTCAGGCTGAGTTGCAATCCAACGAGTCAAAAGGTTTTTATTTTTGCTTGGGAATTGAGCTGGAAAGTTGAAAAAATCCAACATGTCAAAACTTTTTTTTCCTTTTCTTTCATATTGGGGCATTTTGAGTTGAGTCAGCATCAGTTGGAAAAATCCAATAAATCAATCAAAAGTTTTCTTTTGCATACTTTGACACTTGGGAATTGAGTTGAGAAGTTGGGAAAATCCAACAGCAAGTCAAACGGTTTTTTCTGTTTGCTTTGATATGTGGGAATTTTGAGTTCAGTCAGCATCAGTTGGAGAAATCCAATAAATTAATCAAAAGTTTTCTTTTTGCTTGCCTTGACACTTGGGAATTGAGTTGAGAAGTTAGAAAAATCCAACAAAAAGTCAAAAGGTTTTTTTCTTTTTGATTTGATATTTGAAAATTTTGAGTTGAGTCAGCATCAGTTGGAAAAATTCAATAAGTCAATTAAAAGTCGTTGTTTTTTTTTTGCTTGCTTTGACATTTGAGAATTGAGTTGAGAAATTGATAAAATCCAACAACAAGTCAAAAGTTTTTTTGGTTTTTTCCTTTTTGCTTTCATATTTGAGAATTTTGAGTTGAATCAGCATCAGTTGGAGAAATTCAATAAATCAATCAAAAGTTTTCTTTTTGCTTGCCTTGACACTTGGGAATTGAGTTGAGAAGTTGGGAAAATCCAACAAAAAGTCAAAAGTTTTTTCTTTTTGATTTGATATTTGGGAATTTTGAGTTGAGTCAGCATCAGTTGAAGAAATCCAATAAATCAATAAAAAGTTTTCTTTTTGCTCGCTTCGACACTTAGGAATTTAGTTGAGAAGTTCGGAAAATCCGACAACAAATAGTTAGAGGTTTTTTTTTTTGGCTTTGATCAGTGGCGTAGCCAGACCCGGTATGAGAAGGGGGTGGAGAGGGGGTTCGTTTCACTTTTACTACATTACAGATGTAATACTTACTATTACCAGAATAAATTTTAATTTTTTCACATTTTCGGCTAATTTCGGGGGGTATTAGATTGCCCCCTCCCCCGTGGCTACGCTTCTGGATTTGATATTTGTGAATTTTTAGTTGAGTCAGCATCAGTTTGAAAAATCCAATAAATCAATCAAAAGTTTTCTTTTTGCTTGCTTTGACACTTCGGAATAGAGTTGAAAAGTTGGGAAAATCCAACAATAAGTCAAAAGGTTTTTTCTTTTTGCTTTGATATTTGGACATTTTGAGTTTAGTTAGCATCAGTTAGAAAATCCAATAAGTCAATCAAGAGTTATCTTTTTGATTGCTTTAACCCTTGTGAATTGAGTTGCAAAATTAGAAAAATTCAACTAGTCAAACGTTGTTTTTTTTTCTTTCTTTCTTTGATATTTGGGAATTTTGAATAATTGAGTCATCAGTTGAAAAAAGCCAATAAGTCAACCAAAAGTTTTTTTTTTGATGCTTTGATACTTGGGGCTTTGGGGCTTTGGGGGAATTTTGAGTTGGGTCAGTTGGGACTTTCACAGTTTTGCCCCCCCCCCTCTTCAGGAAAAACTCTTTGGTGTACATATGTAGTTATAGTTAGGAATTTGAAATGGTTTGATAAATAGTCTAATATTTTCCATTTTGAAATCTGGTAGACACCCTGAATTTACACTATGTCCTGTGAGCTCGGTATTGATTAAGTGATTCGAAATAACAGGGAATTCTGTCCACATTTTTGAATTCAGAGAAAATAGAAGGGAATTTACTATAAATTACTGCATAACTAAAACTTGTGCCACAGATGACGGCAGTGATTCTGATGAATGGAATATGCAATTTTTACAGGAGCTGAACTGGTTCGGGTTTTCATTTTATCCCCAGATGTTATACTCCAATTCCTCTAAATTTGTCCTCTTGATTTGTGATCTTCCTTATTATATCGCTGCATTGATTGTACCATCTACTGTTCTTCAAGTAGGCGAGATTTTGTTATTATAGGAGAACGGGTCTCATTGACAGAAAAATTGGATGTTCTTTCAAAATTATCCATGCTGTAACGACAGTAAAATTTAAAAAGCAACTACTGCAAAAAATACCCCCTTGAACATAGTATAGGCTATAATTGTTCATGCACATCACCTACCTTGGTTGCCTATCACATACGTGGTCTGTTCAAGAAATATGTAGACTGGCGTCATAAAACAAAATATACTTTACGTGTATTTAGAACGTCCCCTTCAAGTACTCCCCTCCTCGACGCACACACTTATATCCCAACCGTGTTTCCATTTTTGGAAACAGTCCTGAAACGCTTTTTTCGTGATGTTCTCCAGCTCTTTCGTCGCATTTGCTTTAATCTCAGTAATTGTCTCAAATCTTCCTTTCAAAGATCTTTTGAGTTTAGGGAACAAGAAGAAATCACAAGGAGCGAGGTCAGGTGAGTAGGGTATAAAGTGGTCGAGTTTCCATTTTTTATCAGACCACTTTTTTTTTTCTAACTTGGATTTCAAATAATTTTTGTTTGAAATCTTAATACTAAAAAAAAAAAAATAATAAAAATAAAAAAATAAAAATAATAAAAAAATAAAAATCGAAAATTGATAACCTAGTTTAAAAAAAAAATTTTAAAAAAATAAAAAAAATAAAAATCGAAAATTGATAACCTAGTTTAAAAAAAAAAAAAAAATATTATATATTATAAAATGGAAATGATTGAAAGTAAAAGCAATAACTTTAATTTTGATGACTCTACACATTGTGTATCTAAAAAGATACCATCAGTGAAAGTGATTAATCAAGAACCTGTAGGCTTCTGGATGTCTAATGAAAATTTGATGTCTTGTGAGTGGAGAAAAAGTTGCAACGAGTCATGTTCAGGTGCCAGCTGTGTAGAACATTTTGTAAATACAAAACCGCACACAATTGAGACTCGAGATGGATCAATTCAAGGTAGGATTATCGATAAAAATCGTATTTTAATCATTAGACGACAATTTAAACTTATCAGACTTTCTCGAGATGATTACTCTTTTGCTGGTTATTGGGTAAAAGGAGATACAGACTATATTTCAGCACGTAAGTATCTCTTAGTGTTTCTAGATGAAAAGAATCATCCACTACATAAAGAACCAATCCAACTTACAGCTAGAGGTGTATTTCAGGTAGAATTTGATAAGAATTTATTAAAGTTTAGAAAAGAATTTAAAACAGTTTATAGTAAAACACGAGGTGTAATGTCAGATTTATGGTATTCTATGCTTGTGTTCTGTCCTACTTTTGTATCAAACGTAGTAGGTTCTTTAAAAAAGAGTAGAGCATGTTGTATTGAAAATTATATTGTTCCAACAGAATCTAATTTGAACTCTTTATGTGTAGGTAGAGATAAAGAAGTCTCAAAAATTGTTGAAGCTATGTTTAATGATTCTGAAAAATGGAAAGCTGAAAATAGTAAACCTTTCATAACCACATTAGTTTATTAAAGTTGTTATAATGTATTTTTATATGATTTTTCATATAAAAATGGAAATGAATAACACTTTTAAAAATTATCATTGCGAATTAAAAAACATTGAATTCCTTAAATGTTTTAAATATATTAATATTTATTTGGAAACAGATCTATATAAATTTATGGAAAATATTGTTTATGACTTTATTCCTGAAAATAAAATTAAAGAATTTTATAAAGATTTAGAAAAAAAAGGCGAGAAAGAATTTGTAGAAGATATTAGAAAGACATTTAAATCTAAAGAACAAAAAGAAAATCAAAATATTTCAAGAAAAAATATTAATGATACAATGATAGAAAATTTTGCAATTAGAACGGGAAAAAGTAAAGAAGATATAAAAAAAATTAAAATGCTAATACTTTTAAAAAAAATAACTAAAAAAAATATTACATTTAAAAATGGAGAAATAGAAAATATAGATTATTAAGATTTCATACAAAAATTATTTGAAATCCGTTGGAAAATGCCAAAAAACTCACGAGAAAATTTTGCAAAACCACTGCCCCCCGCGAACGCCCTGAATTTTTATTTGCATTTTTTTTTGTCCGCGGGAGGCTGTGGAAACTCTGAGAGTTTTTTTTTTTTTTTTTTCCACCAAGGCCGTCGATTCACGCATCCGAGACTGATATGGCCGGCTTCATATCAGCTCAGAGTACGCGAGTCTAAACCCGGTGTTATCTTTTTTTTTTTTTTTTTTTTTCACTGTAGTTCGACCTCCAAGCACCCAGCGACGCGTGTGCACCCGCGCCATCGGAGTACGTCAGAGATCTAGTACAGCGTTTTTTTTTTTATTTATTTTGCATTGAATGTTACTACCTAATCAGCGCTGATTACAGAGACTTAGTAACTCGACATCGTCGACCCGAGATAACACTTTTGATTTGCCGCCGTGACGCTGTTCAGTCACGGTTACAGTTTGTTATCCCGAGGGGAACTAGCCTAGGTGAGGTGTACGGACCTTTCCCCTTTAGCACTTCCGTCTAATATGGGGAGGAAGCCTAATGTACAGCTCCTAGCTCCGATAGAGTGTTATTTAAAATTTGTATATATACTTACGAAGCCCGTAACCAACATTACATATGAGTTTGAAAATGCAAACATAGCACTCTCATATTTATGAATAAATTATCATCGCCGTATAGATTCGATTCATGTATAATTTTTTTCAATGCCATGATGGTGTTATCATTTAATTGATTGCGCTAACCTTGTTAATTATTTGGTTGTTTTCGTGCATAAATTAGCGTGTAATGAAGAAATACGATAAATAAAAAATTGAATTACGTTAAAAGAATAATTATATATAATAATTATATATAATAAAATGGAAACGATAAATAAAAAATATGCACCGAGAATGTGTATAGAGTGTAATAAAAAAATTACATACAAAAATTATGCTAGACATGTCAGATCTAAGCATGGAAGGACAACAACAACAGCAAAAGATTTAAGAAATGATTTGCGAAATTGTGGAGTGAAAGGTGTATCTAAGTTGAAAAAATCTGAATTATTGGAAATTAGAGACAAGATACAGAGACAGAGTTCGAATTTTGAGAGAGAGATTCTGAATAAATTAACGAAAAAAGAACTCATTAAAAAAGTTGGAGAAAGAAACAAAAATTTAACTAGAGCTAAAATAATTGAAAAATTCTTACAATCTCAAAATGTAAAGTATCTCCAAGAATTTAATTTCGATGATGATAGTTTTGATGAGCCTATAGTTCGTCCTAGTGTGAGAAAGATAGATGGGTGTTGGAAAAATATGGTAAATCAATTCTCTATAGTATACGAACCTGCAAAATATGATTTAAGAATTTATTTAGACAAAATTACAGAACTTCTTGATAGAAAGCTTAAAAGTGAGATGAAAAAGAAAAAGGCAATAAACATAGGATTAATAGCAGTTGTAAACTATATAGAAATAGATCACACAACTGGAGATAAAATAGGTGATAAAGAGGCATATTTTCGATCAAAGCATCATATTATAGTAGATTCGAATGCAATTGAAAGTGCATTAATCTCAGCAAAAAATGAAGTTATAAAAAAGTATGAGAGTTATACTGCTCAAAATACTAAATATAAATTTGATCAAGTTATTGAAATAAATATTCAATCTGATAAAAATGACCCTTTACGTGGTGGGACTTATATTCAATTACCCAAATTTATTCAATCAAAAAAGTGTTGTATTAATGTGAAAAATATTCAAAATAGAAATTTCAAGTGTCTCAAGCAAGAAGATCTTAGATGCTTTGAATATGCGTTGGAAAGTGTTTTGAATTCAGTTACAAATCATGTAGATCGAGTTTCAAATTATGATATCACGAAATATGAAGAACTGAAAATGGAATATCCAGTTAATTTAATTCCAGAAAATATTAAAAAATATGAAAAATTTCTAGGTATATCTATCAATATTTATAAGTATGAGGAAGATGAAGAGGGTATTGGTCAATTTTCTTTAATTTATAAACCAATTAGTAGTGAAAACCATGTAAATTTACTACAGTATAAGGATCATATTGTTGGGATAAAAAACTTGAGTGCTCTATTAAAAGGAAAAATACATAAATATAATGAACATGTAGAAATTTGTATGAAATGTCATAAAAGATTTAAAGATAAATTAAAATATGAGGAACATTTAAAAAATTGTATAAATGATGAGCAAAATATAGAAATGCCAAATGAAGAGAAGAAATTTCGAAAATATTGCACAAATGGGGCAGAACAATATCATCCATACACAGTGACGTTGGATTTTGAATGTCTATTGGAAAAAATGCAAAAAGAAACTAAATCAACAAAATATCTCCAGAAACATATTGCTAACAGTTTTTGTTTCTATTCTGACCAACAAGGAACACAGCTGGTTAGAGACTCGAATGTACAAAACTTGATGAATCAATTCAATTCTTGGTTAATAGAACATGCTCGCGCATACAACAAGATAAGAAGAATTAATAAGCCAATGATTTGGGGACAAGATGAAGATATCAAATTCAAAGAAACTTCTCACTGTCATTTATGTAACAAGATTCTTGCAGAAAATGAAAAAGTTAGAGATCATGATCATTATACAGGAAAATTTCGTGGGGTAGCCTGTAGAGAGTGCAACTCGCATTTAAGAATGCCAAGATTCATTCCAATTTTGATTCATAATTTAAAATACGATTCCAAAATATTTTTACAATGGTTGTTAAAATTATTTAGTGGGAACGAGAGGGAGCCTTCTGAGAAACATGATGTGAAAATTATTGCAGAAAATTGTGAAAATTATAAAACATTTTCCAAAAAGGTGGTGATAGATCATTGTGAAGTAAAACGAGATTCCACTTATTGCTGCACTTGTAAAAGAAAATATTGGGACAAAATATTAAAAAAATGTTCCTCTTGTCAAGGAGAAAAACTGAAAATAAGTAGGAAAGGAGATAAAATACCTATAGAAATGGAATTTAGATTTATTGACACATTAAATTTTGTGGGAATTAGTTTAGATCAAGCAGTAAAAAATCTAGCAGAAGTGAATGACTGTTTTTGTGCTAGGTGTAAAAAAGTACAGAAAATTAGGAAAGGACAATTTTTACCAATAAATGAGAATGGTATTTTAAAATATGCAGCAAAATGTGAAATTTGTGATTCTGAATTGACAAAACCGATTAATTATAATAAATTTCAAAATATATTGAGAGAATTTAAAAAAGAAGACCTACATTTGGTTTTACAGAAGGGGATTTATCCTTATGACTGGGTTAGTACTTATGATAAATTCTCTGACCAATTACCATTAGATAAAAAGGCGTGGTATTCGATGTTAAATAATAAACATATATCTGATGACGATTTATCAAAAGCAAAAAAAGTTTACAAATATTTTGGATGTAAAAATTTTGGAGATTATCATGATTTATACTTGAAACTAGATACAATTCTCACAAAAGATATTTTTGATAATTTTAGGGAAATGTGTTATAAACATTATGGACTAGATCCTGTATATTATATTTCAGCACCACATTTATCAGATAGTGCTTCTTTAAAATTCACGAAACAATCGCTTGAGCTAATTACTGATCAAGAAAATTATGAAATTTATGAGAAAGGAATAAGAGGAGGGATTTCCAACATTCCTCATAGACACGCTCTTGCTAATAATTGTTACTTTTACGATGAGAAAGAAAGAAAAACGATAAAATTAAGCAAAGAAAAAGCCAAAGAGAAAGGAATTTGGGATAGTAAAAAGCATATCAGTTATATTCTATATTTAGATTGTAATAATTTATATGGGTGGGCTCTGAGTCAACCATTACCAATAGGTGAATTCTTGAACTATAATTTGCTAGCCCATCAAATTGAAGATGCGCAAGCAAAAAATTCCGAAGCAAAGAAATCTTTAGAAAGCAAATTTGAAAAATTGACTTATAAACCATCAGACTTTACTCAAGATGTAATTCTTACTCTAGATGACAATGGTGAGTATGGATATACTTTTATAGCTGATCTTGAGATTCCTTCAGAATTACACGAAAAATTTAAAGATTATCCCATGCTTCCAGAACAATATGTACCTAGAGAATCAGAATTGTCAGATTTTCAAAAAATTTTGATTGAACAAAAAATAGGTAATAAACCAAAAATGAGTAAATTAATAAGTACGCTACACCCAAAACATAATTATCTCATTGATTACAGAATGTTGAAAGAATGCTTGAAACAAGGTATAGTTTTAAAGAGTATAAATAATTACATAAGATTCAAACAAAAAGCTTGGATGAAACCATATATTGATATGAATACAAGCTTAAGACAAAAAGCAAAAAATGATCATGAGAAAGATCTGTATAAATTACTCAATAATAGTGTCTATGGCAAACAGATGGAGAACGTTAGAAAAAGATGTACAGTACAAATAGTGACTACTTTAGACTCATTTCTTAAACAGAATGAGTTTGAAACAAGAGTTGTTCTTGATGAAGAAACTGTTTTACTTCACATTCAAAATAAGAAAGTAAAGTTGAATAAACCAATATTTGGGGGATTTGTTGTTCTGGAGTTGTCAAAATTATTAATGTTCCAGTTCTACTACAATGTTTTAAAAACGAAATATGGAGACAAAATAAGATTATTAGGAACTGATACAGATTCATTGATTGTTTATATAGAATGTGATGATGTTTATGAGGACATAAAAGAGAATCTAAATTATTACGACACTTCAGATTATTTAATGGATTGGATGCCTCAAGTAAACAAAAAAGTTCCAGGATTATTCAAGGATGAATACTTAGGAATCCCAATAAGAGAGTGGGTAGGACTAAGATCAAAAATGTACTCCTTCAGAAACGACACATCGAAAGAGAAAAAAGTGTGTAAGGGAATTAAAAGATCGAATATAGAAAGAATGAAATTTGAAATGTACAAAAACTGTTTGTTCAATAGCAAGCAAACTAAGGAAATTGTGCATGGAATTGTTTCCAAAAAGCTGAAATTGTATACTATATCAATCAATAAAATTGCACTATCTCCTTATGATGATAAAAGATACTTAATTGATGAAATGAATACACTTCCATATGGCTATAAAAAATATTGTATAATAAATGAAACGAACTAAAATACAGAATAAGACTGAAGTTTTAAACTTTGATAATAGTGTTCCAACTTGTAGATTGAAGGAAGTGTTTCCTAATATAATGAGATGTTGTATATGTGGTCCTAGTGGGTCTGGAAAAACGAATGTTTTATTGACTATATTAGTGGATAGACCATTACCTGATAATGTATATTTATGTTCAAATACTTCTTATCAACCAAAGTATGAAAAGTTTCGCAAAATATTGCAAAACAAGAAACTTAAAAACAAAAAAATTCATACAGTATCACTCGAGGATTTGCCAGACCCTAATAAAATAGAAAAAGGATCAGTAGTAATCTTTGATGATATCTACACAGAAAACCATGATAAAATAGGTAAATATTATTCATGGAGTCGTCATAATGATATTTCATGCTACTATTTATCCCAAACATATTCAAAAATTCCAAAACAACAGATTAGAGATAATTTTAATTACTTAATTCTTTTTGAACAAGATCTTACCAATCTGACACATATTTATAACGAATATGCTAGGACCATAACATTTAATCAGTTCAAATCAATATGTAATGATTGCTGGCAAAAAACCGTATGACTTTGTAGTTATAGATAAAGAATGTGATCCGAAAAATGGTAGGTTCAAATACAAATTTGAGGAAAATTTTATATTATAAATGAGAAAGCTAACAGATTATAATTCAAATGATATTGATTTTGTTGTAAAACAACGTGCACTTCTACAAAAAAATATTGAATGTGCAAAGTTAGGTCAAGTGAATAGAAAACTAGAAATGGAAGAAAACTATAAACCAATCATTGATACAATAAAAGACCTTAAGCCTGTAATACAACAACCAGTATTACCTATGATTGCTGACAAACCAAGAGAAATTACCTATGAACGGTCAGAGGAAACACCAGGATTTGATATGTCTCAAAGTCTTGCATGTAGATATTTGTCTTACTATACTAATAAAAAAATACCTACTGATTCAACTTTTGGTATTAGATACGAAAATAAAGATTATTATATAGGAAATGCACGACTCATGGAAGTTCATCATTATGCTGATAATAATCGTGCTGATATTAAGCTAAGTAATGACACTACCCTTTATCCAGGAACACAAGGACTATGGGAATTACTAACTATGCAAAAACCTGAAAATTATACTGATGAAGACCTGAAAAATTATCAAAAAATTATTCTCAGTACAGAATCTTATCGTTCTGAGAATGGACAAATTAAAAGTAGTCGTGGGTACAAATATTTAAATTTCATCCAACCTATGTTGATTGAGAAGGAACTCATACTTTCACATCGTGGCTCTGGCCTCAAGAAAATTTATACCAATCAGACTGATTATAAATATTGGAACGATCCTAAAGAATTAATTGATCGATTTACAATACTGAAAGGTATGTGGGAAGCAGGTAATCATAATCCACAAATATTCAATGAAATGACCAACATTCGGGAGGAACTGATAGAAGCCAAAAAAAATTTAAAAACCTTATAATAAATGTTTACTAGAAAAAATCATCATTATTTGTATGAATCAGTTGAAAAAATTCAGAATAACACGGGGAAAATCTTAGAGTCTGTTCTGAAAATTGTCATAAAAGATGTTAGCGAAATTTCAGATATGATAATACAATGTATAAAAAATGTCATTAATAATGAAAATTATACTGTTGGTATAATAGAGTATGCTAATGGTGTGAAAGAGTACATAAACAATATAAAGGATAACACAAGCAGTATTTTACCACAACTGAAAAAGATTACTGAACATGATCAATCAGCTGTAACTGAACTGAAAAATATTACGCGGCAGGTAGTTGGATTGGCTGCCACCTGCGAGAATTCACTTTTCAATATTACCCAATTAGGAGCAATTTTAACAGAATTGAAAAATATATCAAAAACAAATCAAAATATTCAGAAAATATTGGAGGAAAATGTTCAAGAAATATTGGAGGAAAATTTACCACAAACAACTGAAATTATTCAGAAAATATTGGAGAAAAATTCACAAAAAAACTGGAAATATTCAGAAAATATTGCAGGAAAATTTACCACAAACAAATGAAAATGTTCAAAAAATATTAGAGGAAAACACAGAAATGTTCAAAAAATATTAGAGGAAAAGACAGAAATGTAGGTTATCATGAAGGTCAATAGAAAATGTCAAGTAATATAAAAAATGCAGTCATTAGTTGAACTTGAAGCCAAAGAACTTCATAAACCTGTGATAAAAAAATTTCAGAAAAGAAAAATTATCACAAATGAAATCAATGAAATCTGGGCAGGTGATTTATTAATTATGTCCCAGTATTCAAAAGAAAATAGGGGTTATAAGTATATGTTAGTAGTTATTGACACCTTCTCAAAAGTACTCAGGATAAAACCCCTCAAGGAAAAAAACAGGGAAAGAGGTTTCTCAAGCTTTTGAGAAAATTATTGAAGAAAGCGAATATGGTCCACCTAAAAAATTACATGTCGACAAAGGTACAGAATTTGTAAATTCAGTTTTTAAAAAATTAATGGGAAAATATAATATTCATATGTATCACACAGAGAATGAGGAAAAATCAGCAATTGGTGAGAGAGTAAACAGAACCATTAATGGGATGTTGAGAATAATTTTTGAGATTCATAAGAATCATAAATGGGTTCCATTTATACCAGAGATATTGCACGAATATAATAATGTGAGGGTACATAGAACAATAGGAATGCGTCCTTGTGATGTGAATAAAACAAATGAACAAGAAATTTTTCATAGAATGTATTCTTCAAGTTTCTCCACGCAACCAAAATTCAAGGAAGGAGATCGTGTGAGAATACCCAAAAAGAAAGAAACTTTTGAGAACAAGTATAAGAACAACTGGACAAGAGAAATATTTGTAGTTGACAAAGTATTCCACACAAACCCTCCCGTCTATTCTATTAAAGATTTGAAGGGTGAAGAAATTTTAGGTAAATTTTATCGCCAGGAACTTCAAAAAAAGTTTTCTAAAATTTTCTACTATAAATATGAGTAAAAACTGTGGATTATCTAAAAGAGGTGGTGATATTGTGGATACAATTGGTAAATATGTACCATTTCCACTTCACTGGCCCGGATATAAAGCTCTTGGTCCTGGTTCGAATACAGACCTCGATATTCAAAAAGGTGTAAAACTGAAAAATAAATTAGATGAAATAGCTATGGATCATGATGTAGATTATGCAAATACAGATGATCCTAATGAACGTGATTATGCTGATAACAGATTCACATGGCGAGCCTGGGAGCGTGTCAAAGATCCTAATGCTAAATTAGATGAAAAAATTCCAGCATATGTAGCAGTAAATTTAATGAAATTAAAACAGAAGTTAGGTTTAGGAATTTATAAAAAATTTTATAATATAAATAATATGAGTAAAAACTGTGGATTAGGACAACATTTGCGATTACCTAATGAAATATTACCTAAAAAAGGTGAAGGATTTTATATTGATCGAAAAAACCATAACCAATAATCAGAAAAAAGAAGGCAAAGGATTTCATATTGATCGAAAAACTACAACCAATGATCTCCCAGAAATAATGAATTATTTGAATAATTTATATGTTAACAAACAGGAAAAAAAAGGTAAAGGATTTTATATTTATCGGGAAACCGCAATCAATGATCGAAAAAAAAAAGGTGAGGGTATCAAAGTAAGTAGATACATTAAATATCCTATCAATCCAGATAATGAACAAGTTGACAAAATTAATATTGGTGTTGAGAAAGGGGGTACCTGTTGTACTAAATTTAGGATACGAAAATTTAATCAGAACTAAAAATAGCACACAGAACGAAACATATTTACCTCTAACAAAAGCACAAGTGAATCAAATTGAGACAGCAAAAACCAAGGAAAAAGGTTTAAAGCTAAAACTGAACAAAACACAACTGAAGCAGGTTAAAAATGGTGGATTCTTCCCACCAGCTATCCTAGCAGGATTGGCTGCTATTGCAGCAGCTAAACCTGCTGTAGAAGTAGGTACTAAAATAGTAGAAACTGTAGGTAATTTAATATCAACCGCCAAGCAAGCAATTGATAATAAGAAAGCCAATGACGAGTTAGTAGAAGAGAGAAAACATCGTAATGAAAAGTTGGAGTACAAGTCTGGTGAAGGCATAGGACAATATCTACAAATACCTAACAAAGTTCTAAAGAAAAAGAGCGTTAAAAAAATAAAAAATGGCGTTAAAAAAATAAAAAATGGCGTTAATGGTAGTATTCAAAAAGACTGTTTAGGTGTTGAGAAAAATAAAAGAGGCGTTAAAAAAATAAAAAATGGCGTTAAAAAAATAAAAAATGGCGTTAAAAAAAAATGCGATGGCGTTAAAAAAAGAAAAATTGGGGGTGACATGATCACTCAACAAGTAATTAAAAAAAATCTTAGATAATGAAAAAAAAAAAAATAACCATCAAGAATGACGCATTAACTAATTTTGAAATAGAAGCATATGCTGAAAAATTGCAAATTCCTCATTTCAGAGGAGTTTTTATGCTTGATGAGCTACCACCAAAAATCAAAAAATATGAATGTGGAATTGTAAATTTAGACACTTCAGACCACTCTGGAACTCATTGGACTGCTTACTGTAAGAATGATTCACAAGTTGATTTTTATGAACCGTTTGGTAACATTCCACCACCAGAATTAGTGAAATATTTTGGACAGTCTAGAATTACTTATAATTATACGCAGGATCAAAAACTTGATGAAACAAATTGTGGTAGACGGTGCATAGAATATTTATTAAAATTAAAAAAAAAAATACTATAAATGAAATATATAAATGGTTCTTACAGTATGCTTATGAGCGGTACAGATTCTGTTCTTTATCATGATTTTAGTGGAGTTGATGACATTATTAGACTCAACCCTAATAAAGAATGGGAAATTGGGTTAGAATCTTTCCACACATCTTATCGTTTTTTCAATATAACTGTAACTAAAACAATTCACTTACTTTTTATAAGGAGGTGAACGAATTACCTACAACTATAGTACTTGATCCTGGTATTTATGAAGTAGCTGATATTATTAAATGTATACATGAAAGTAAACATGCTAGGGCTGCTAATATAACCTTGAAAATAAATAAATACGCTCATACCATAATAATGGGGAGTCCATCACATATAATAGATTTAAGAGATGTGACTTCTGTTGGTAATATATTGGGTTTTACTAAGCAAATTATACCAGCTGGAAAAGAAGTTGAATCTGATAGCCACGTTAAAATTTTTCCTATTGAAAGCATTAAGGGGATATGTAATGAATGTAATAACGGTAATGAAAAAATACTTTTTTATTTTCCTATATCATCACTACCCGGAGAAAAAATAATCTATACACCAAATGAAACTCAATATTATAGAGTGAGAAATAAAGAAATAAGCGAGATTGTATTAAACCTTTATGATCAGAATGGCAATCCACTTGAAAATAATGGTGAAACATATTGGGCATTTTTAATCATACGTGAAGTACGATAATTAAAAAAAAAAAAAAAAAAAATACTATAAATGAATGGTTACGAAAGTTTTGAATTAATAGAATTCTCCACTGCTAATAATATTGATATAAATAAAAAAGATGAGGAAATTATAATTGAAATAAATACTCCTAATATTTGTACTTTACCTTGGAAAAGCGAGGTAGTTATAGCTGGTCGTCTGATAGTACGTGATAAAGACAAAAAAATTGCGAGTTTCGATCGTAGTACAGTACAAGTAATTAATAATGGGTTTCTCCATTTTTTTTAGGCAAATTATTTATAGAATTTCTGATGTTCAGGTAGATATATTGGAGTATCCAGGTGTAGCCAGCACCATTAATGGTCTCGTTTCACTGTCCAAAACCACCAAGTATTCTAATGCAGGATGGAATCTAAATAATGATTACATGAATGTTGATGCGAATGGTTACTTCAAAGTTGCATTACCTTTCGATATGTTTCTAGGTTTTGGAACTTATAAAGAAATTCTCTTTAATGTTAGTCAATCCTTGATACTAGCAAGAGAACAACATGGTGTTACAAATATGCTACAAGTTGACCCAAATTTAAAAGATTATACTGTGGAATTGAATCTGAAGTATATAACTTGGAGAATGCCAGTGGTGAAGCTTTCATTACAACTTGAAAAAGAAGTTTTACCATTGTTAAATAAAGACATACCAATTCGTATGAATTTTGAGCATTGACAATGTTTAAAGAAACCTGCTGGTAGTGTATCAGGAAAAGAATTTAGGTGGTCAATTCCTACAGATATTACATCACAATATGCTTTTGTAGTTTTCCAAAATAAAAGGAACAATGATCTCTTTGCTGATAAAAGTAAATTTGATCATTGTAATCCTTATGATGTACGTTTCAATGTCAATGGTTATGAATATCCTCGTCAGCAAATGCGATTAAATTTTAATGAAAAGGATTCAGGAGCTTTATATACATATTTTAAAAATTACAATGGAAAAGACGATGTTTTAATTGATCTTGTGCAATTTGAAAAAGAATATACTATCTTTTGCTTTGATCTTACAGGACAACCTGACGCTCTACAAACAGATGTAGCCAATGTACAAATTATATTCTCATGGCGTGATGATTTTCCTAATACAGCTGAAATATTTGTTCTTTTGAAACAACCTGTTTGTTATGAATACAAACCTATATCTAGAGCGGTTAGACCTGCTCCTAAAAACTAAAAAAAAAAAAAAAAAAAAAAAAATATTCTTATAAATAGGTATGCAATCAGAAAACAATTCAGAGAACAATTCAGAAAATAAATTCAACTGGATGTGTATTATAATTTTCTGTTGGAATATTATCGAACAGGTGTTTAAAAAAATGAGAAAAAAGAAAAAGAAAAAAAAGACAGTCAAATAAGTATTATTTTTATATGAAAAATCATATAAAAATACATTATAACAACTTTAATAAACTAATGTGGTTATGAAAGGTTTACTATTTTCAGCTTTCCATTTTTCAGAATCATTAAACATAGCTTCAACAATTTTTGAGACTTCTTTATCTCTACCTACACATAAAGAGTTCAAATTAGATTCTGTTGGAACAATATAATTTTCAATACAACATGCTCTACTCTTTTTTAAAGAACCTACTACGTTTGATACAAAAGTAGGACAGAACACAAGCATAGAATACCATAAATCTGACATTACACCTCGTGTTTTACTATAAACTGTTTTAAATTCTTTTCTAAACTTTAATAAATTCTTATCAAATTCTACCTGAAATACACCTCTAGCTGTAAGTTGGATTGGTTCTTTATGTAGTGGATGATTCTTTTCATCTAGAAACACTAGAGATACTTACGTGCTGAAATATAGTCTGTATCTCCTTTTACCCAATAACCAGCAAAAGAGTAATCATCTCGAGAAAGTCTGATAAGTTTAAATTGTCGTCTAATGATTAAAATACGATTTTTATCGATAATCCTACCTTGAATTGATCCATCTCGAGTCTCAATTGTGTGCGGTTTTGTATTTACAAAATGTTCTACACAGCTGGCACCTGAACATGACTCGTTGCAACTTTTTCTCCACTCACAAGACATCAAATTTTCATTAGACATCCAGAAGCCTACAGGTTCTTGATTAATCACTTTCACTGATGGTATCTTTTTAGATACACAATGTGTAGAGTCATCAAAATTAAAGTTATTGCTTTTACTTTCAATCATTTCCATTTTATAATATATAATATTTTTTTTTTTTTTTTAAACTAGGTTATCAATTTTCGATTTTTATTTTTTTATTTTTTTTTTAAACTAGGTTATCAATTTTCGATTTTTATTTTTTTATTATTTTTATTTTTTTATTTTTATTATTTTTTTTTTTTTAGTATTAAGATTTCAAACAAAAATTATTTGAAATCCAAGTTAGAAAAAAAAAGTGGTCTGATAAAAATGGAAACTCGACCACTTTATATTACAATATCAATTCTTTTAACACCAACACAAAAATGTGAACTCGGTCTAGGATTACACAAAACTTACACACAAATGTGAACTTGGTTACAGAGAACAGAACTTACACACAAATGTGAACTCGATTCAGAGAGAACAATACTTACACAGAAATATGAACTCGGTCTAGGATTATACAGAACTCACTCAGAAAAATGTTTTCAACAGTAAATGCTCAGAGAGGTGAGCTCGATTCAGAGAGAACAGAACTCACTCAGAAAAATGTTTTCAACAGTAAATTTACAGAAATGTGAATTTGGTTTAGAGAGAACAGAACTCACTCAGAAAAATGTCACTTCAACAGTAAATTACAGAAATGTGAACTCGGTCCAGAACCCAACCTTTCTATACTACTGGTGGGTGGGGAAGAACAGTGATCGAGTGTTTGGCCAAAAACTCACGAGTTCTGAGGGCTGAATAGGCTGGATCCTAAAATCCGCCAAACGAACAGAACACACTTCACGAATTACCACGTAACTTACGAATATCAACCAATAATGATATTTGCATTCAAAAACATACACCCTGTGATCAGCTGATCTGTACGAGGAAATCGAAACCAAGCGGATTTCCTTGGGACCAACTGGGCCCGCGTAATTCAGTCCTACGTATTTTTTGAACAGACCACGTATGCACTATGTGTGTTACGAAAATTTCGCGTGTTGATTGGTTAAGCAGAGATGGAGCGAATATTGATTTGGCTCTAAAAAAATTCTGAACATTTCCATCTCTTGGGCTGGTCGTAGCGTCGTACACTGGAACCATTTAGCAGCAAACATAGTAAAACTATCAATCATGAAGGTTCGAATTTGATGTACCTGCTTCATTGCTTTCGCCTTAACCTCGAAAAGGTACAAGAAAAATTAGTTAAATTTCACGAGATGAGGTGTACTTGTAAGTTTCAATGTTCGAAGGCTGCTGTAAGTGTACTCTGTCCGTACAACTTTTCATCAACGTATGAGGTTCGAAACCTTCGAATTTACAAGTCTGAAGAACCTTGGAGACTCTCAGACCTTGAAAATTTCAACACTGATTTGCTTTCCCAGGAAGGAGCACTCGTATCTGCAACCGCAGAGAGGTCAGGTGGACGAGTGCGAGTAATTATATAGGCCTCGTAAATACTATCCAGAAATTCCATTTAGTGAGTGCACTTTTTTTAAAACCTAACGGTTCCACGCGAAACACATTTCCGTTATTGATAGCATCGGGCTCGGGTGTTCGGCACAATGTCTCGAAATCGCTGGCGCTGTATAATCGAGATCCCTTTACTCATCAACCACTTTCTCCGTCTCTTTCTGGATTGGTGTGTACTTCCGACATCTGTCTGTCACTCTCGGCTTCAGTTTCTCATTTTTCTTAACTGCGTTCCGAATCCCGTTTTCGATTTCTTGTCGTTTTCGAGGCTCCATGCGCGTCGTCAATAAAAAGCGTACCGCCGGAACCTGCATCCATATTGTGGTGGCTTTAGGAGCTGCTAAAACATCCTTTACTCGTTGAAGCACCACGATGCTCAGAATGTTCATTAGAAGGTAAAAGAAGAAAAAAGAATCAAATTTTGATAACGACCTCATCTGGAAAGTTGCATTTTAATTACAAGTAACTTGCGCGAAATTTCATTGTAGCATGTTCATGTTTCTCGTAAGAAGCTGGAAATTCAAAAGAGGATTTAAATATTGTTTAACTCTTTAGATCTGTTTAAGACTCCTCAAAACTTCTGTAAGATTTAGCAATATTTAAGACCATGAGCCGCACTGAAAGTGTTTTCAGAGGAAGATGCGATTTCAGAGGGGCAAGGTCCTTTTTTGGTTAAAAAAAACAAAACAAAAAAACTGTAACACTTCGTTCATTTTTTTTTTTAATCCAGTGAGGGTAAAATAGCGTGCGTGTCTCTTCTTGGCGATACCCATATGTAAGACTCTATAACACTTTTCCAGGCACAAATAACACTCATTAATACAATACTTCTCTGGAATCGTTCAAAACTATTCCAGGTTAGATCAAAATTCTATAGAGCCTTTCCAAATTTGTTGTTGATTCTCAAAACCCCTTTCTGACTCGTTAAGACACCGTTGAAACTATTTCAGGTGTGCTTCAGGCGGATTGAGACCTAAGACTTTCCGTGACTCATACAGACCATGGGTCCTGACTTTTTCCCAGAGTGGAGCAAAACTCTTTCAGTGGGAGGGGGTAACAAGACCCTATTTCAAAAGAAAGAGATTTGGCTTTCTTGGTATCCAGAGAGGTGGAAATGCTCTATTTGCCCCTTTTTGCTGGTACCCATATTTAAGAGCCTCCAACAATTTTCCAGACATGTTTAAGACGCGGTAACTCTTCTATAGGCTCGCTCAAAAATATTTCAGACCCGATTTGGACTTTTAAGTACTCTTCCAGCTTTATTTGTAAGACTTCAAGAAATTTCAGACATGAAGGCACTTTAAAGACGGTTTTAAGGCTTATTTACACTTGTTCAAGAGTTTTTCAGACTCTTTCAGCCACGTCTTAGACTTCTCAAGGCTTTCCAACTTGCTTAAGACTATCTTCAGAGTTACAGGCGGTACTGAGATTTTTTTTCAGAATTTTTCAGACTTGTACAAGTCTGCTAAAATTCTTTATGCTCCTTTTCCTGCGAGAAAAACATGATTTTTTTTTTTGTAAAATTATATATTTCTTGAAAATCCTGGGAAAATGCCCTCTCCTTCCTTTGACGATGTCCACGATACGGCAACTTTAGGATCGTTTTGCGTTTTTCTAAGTCTATGTAAGACTCTTCAAAATTTCTTCAACACTTCCTGCATGTTTTTGACTTCTCAGAACTCTCTCAGTTATATGCTTAAGACGAACCTTAAATCTTTTTTGGACTCGTCTAGGAATATTCCAGGCTGTACGGGGCATTTTTCAGTCTCTTCGAGGCTGGTGTAAGGCTTTCTAAAACTTGCCAATACTTATTTAAGGCTTCTCAAGACTTGTCTGCACTTCAAAATTTGTCACAGGAACTTGAGCACGTTTAGAAAACCTTCAAGAGTCTCAACAGTTTCAGCTATAGGCATAGAACAGTGCGAGAAAGTTTTAACCAAGCTTGGATTAGTTTCAAACAGGTTGGGAAGCAGTGGCGTAGCGTCGGGGGGCACAGGGAAGGGGGCACGTGCCCCCAATATTTTTACATAGTCCTCCAATACCGGCGATTTTTAAAAAATACCTCAATTTTCGACTTTTCTCCTTTGAAAACCTTATTGTGTCCCCCTCCCTTTGAGAAACTCCGAGCTACCCCACTGTTGGGAAGAATCTTATGAAAATTGTTTCATATATGTCTGTGTTAGAATGATGGAGAAGTCTTGACGAGACTTTAATAAGTTTGGAAAATCTTTAAAGCGCTTTAAAAGGACTTGAATAAGTTTGGAGAATACCAAAACTTTGTAATATAGATCGGATAGAGTCTCAAAAAGTCTCAGTTGAGCCTAGAATCGCCTTAAAACAATTCCGGAAAGTGTTATAGAGGTGTGGTCTAACTCATGGTTCGAAACGTTTGAAAGGAGGAAAAGTCTCAAATGAGGTTAGGAAAGTCTTGAAGTCCCAAAGAACCATGAATGAGCCTGAATCAAGACTGGAGTAGTCTCAAGGCATGTCTGGAAGAGCCTTAGAGAATCACAAAGTGTCCTAAACTCGTCAGAATGAGTCTCAAAAAGTTTGAAACCAGTCCACGAGAGTTATAAACATGTAACAGTTTTTGAAAAATGTTTTTCAGTTTCTGATCGAAATTCTGAACATTTCAAAAATTCCCAAATTGATCTGGAATGCTGTAAAGAAGTCGCAGTCAGACCAAAGTTAAACTTGAACAAGTGCCGAAGCATGTTAAACAGTTTGAAATATTATGTTTTGAAGTATATTGAGGATTTTAAAACATTGCTGCGAGAATTGTAAAGAGTCTTGAATAAGCCTGGAAGAGTCTTGAAGATTTCTAACTAAGCCTGAAAGTAATGGCAAAGCCAAGAGGGTCTCCCGTTGCGACTTCGTTAAATAGTGGGTTTTCCAATTTTATCACCCCCTGTAATGGCTCTCCCGTTGGTTAAGACCAGATCTCTTCGAACACTAAGCTGGCTACGCCACTCCCTGGAAGAGGCTGAAAGTGTTGGAGAAGTCTTAAGTTCCAAACATCTTGATCTGTCTCAAAGAGTCCTAATTCCTTTGGATGAATTTCCAAAAGTATAAAATCGGTCTGACAGAGTATTAAAGAAGTTTGGAAGAGTCCTAAAGATATTTACCCGACGCGCAATCAGTTACCCTCTAGTTACCCAGTTACCCGCGGAAAAGTTACCCATTTGTTACCCTCAGATTACCCTACTTGTCCCCTCTAGTTACTCGGGTAACTAGCGGGATACTACACAATTAGTTATCCTCTAGTTACCCGCGGTGGAAAAGTTACCCATTTGTTACCCTCGGGTTACCCTCAGATACTCTTGTTTCCCTTTAGTTACCCGGGTAACTGGTGGGATTTTGTGCATCGGGTAACGAAGTCTGGAAAAGTCATAACAAGTCTGGTAGAATTTTGAAATGTTTTTTAACCAAGCTTGGAAGAGTCTGAAAGTTTTAAACAAGTTTGGAAAAACCTTAAAGAAGGAGTCTAAATCCCGCATGGGCGAGCCTCAGAAAAAGCCTGAACCCGGATACTTCGGAAGAGAGTCCTAAGTACTATTCGAATCTTCCTGACCGAGGCTACACGGCAAAGCAAATTTATTGTGGGCAGTGAATAAATAAACATTTTCCAACGGTTGAAGCGAAAAAAATCAAAAATTTTCTAACTTAAAAAAAAACACGTGAATTTGACAACTGAGGCCCTGAAATTGCCAACTCTGAAGGATAAGGGGATAGGGGGAGGCTACTACGGCCCTATTCCTAACATTCATTTTGTATGACGAAACGGGAACATTAATTATTTTTCAGTAAAAAATTGTGCTCAAGTTATTTTTCAGAGTACAACAGTAGGTTCAGTAACAAATTCTTCTCATTTTCTACCATCGTAAGCGCAACCTTTCATCAAATGTGAATGGGAACTAAACTTTATTTCCATCCTCCATCTGTAATTTCATATTTCTGGGAGGAGGGCTCTCAATACATGAAAGGGTGGGAAAAAGCCCTCGAGCCTTCCTCCCATTTGCCTTGATATCAATCACAATATTCGTATCGAGCAAAATTAGCAGTTTCAATCGAGGTGAAAAACATAGCGTATCCTGGAACCCCCGTCAGTTCACACGAATAAGGCATTACAGTCGCAAGGCGTGTTACTACCAGATCAGAAATATTGGTACTGTGCGTGTGTACGTCGTGGACAGCTTATTCGACGTCGTGAAACCCTTGGCTAATAAGCGAACTGCGGCTGCACACTCTTTGGCTCAGAGTCGAAAATCTCTAACGCCACAAAACCGCGGGCCAGGCAACGGCAAACTACCCCGACTATAACCTGCCTGGGAAAGTCGCGCGTCAGAAACCGCGCGACCACGGATGTTGCGCCTGAAGAGGAAGACGAACAAAATTAGAAATGTTTGGTACTAGAAGGAGGATAGGAGGGGCATTTGAATTCCTGTCTCTTTTAAACCTATCTTTCTATTACAAAATGGGCTTTGCCTGCTATCTGTTTTGGGTATGGAGCCTCGCAAATGCTAAAGCCAGCTCTCTGTGATCCCCATCGCTTGCACTTTTCGCCTATGGTACCTTATCCATGTTTGCACGCTACAGCTGTGCAAATCACCCAAGGTTTCACTGATGTGTATACAATCAGTCGATCATGATTCATGATTCTCCCAGCCACCGATTACGACAATCAAACGTCGTAGGTCGATTACGATGCCGGTACATACAATACACGCATCTAGTAGGGCAGTCACGACTGCAGAACATCTCGCGAACAAGGAAACGAACTCGGTGGACTTAATCGTAATTCCAGTACAATAAAATGCTCAATAAGTGTATCAACGTTCTCGATACCACACGGTGGTGCCGAACCCGGTTTGATTTCAGAATCGAGTATCGGTTGTGTAACCTGCCGTGTGACTGTATAGGTGGAGATCATACAGAACAAAACTCTTGTCTTGTCTGCCCACGCTCGCACCAGGACAAAAAAATAATAATCAATCCCGAAGTTGAAACTCGTCGGTCACAAAAAATAAAACTTGTGCGAACGTTTTTTGAACCGACTAATTAACTCATCATTTCGTTCAACCGGTTGCGGTTCATTAACGCGATAAATTAAATCTCGAAGGCAGGCGCACGACAGAATTTCACGATACAACATCTATCAAAGTCTATACCTATATATCTACCTATGAGTATCAGGTTTTTTTTTTCCTTCTTCTTCTTTATTTATTTTTCGTTTTAGACAACCATCAGCGCTCGTGTACGAACAAGAACATTTACCCGGTAGATGGGAATACTAACGCAGCTCGTGCGATTACAGAGTTTACCAGCAGAGCCCACTTTGAAAGAGAAAGTAGCCCGTTATATCGCGTGTGAATTGCCGATTAAAACGCGATCTATCCGATTGAAACAATTATGGTGTTACAAAATTAGATTGAATTACCCGGTGTTAACATCGTGTCGAGTTTAATTGTGGCCATCTCTGCCTCGACCGGGGCAATTTGCAGCTATGATCGGGATTCCGCGAACGGGCAGCGTAGAACTCGAACAGTTGTCGCAACAGCAGGCCAGTGGGACGATAGTTAAAAGTGTAGTGATATACTGATCTTATATGGACTCTGTGGAGAGCATTGGACGCACGAGGAAGTGACATGAAGAAAAGGTGTCTACCTGTTAGAAGCCATTACAATCGTGGGATATTCATTTTGTTTCCAGTAGAGCACATGAACCTAAGTGTAGCCGTACGCCATTTTGAATCTACTGTGCCCGTGGATGCCGAATCCGACTATGCAGAGTTACCCGCGGAATAGTTACCCATTTGTAACCCTCAGTTACCCTTGGTTCCCCTGTAGTTACTTGGTAACTGGCGGGATTTTGCGCATTGGGTAGTCAATTCGGCATCTGCGGACATGGTTTGATTCAAAATGGCGTACAGCTATACGCGTGTTGATCGAGTGCCGTTGTCATACATGCATTGGTTACACTAATGAAACATTTGTCCTAGATTACCAGTACTTAAGGCTATAGGTATGGGGGAAGGGGACCGTCACTCCGTCTCTCCTTTCCTTTCTGATAACCTAGCTACAGTCCTGTTCATACTGATGCGCATAATATGTTTGATAACAGTCATTGAATTCGGTCGAATCACTTGTACAATATTTTACATCATCCAGAGAGCATTGCCCCCTCCAATGTCTACGCTCTCATTTGCTTCAAGTTTACTTGTCTGCGGCCTGCAAAACACGTATCTATTTTCTTTATGTCTGGTGTCGAGTTTGATCGGCTGAATGTCTGACTGACTGATTTTGTCTGTCTGCCGAGATACCTAATAATTGTGCAGTTTTCTCTTTGTGGTGATGACGGCAGAGGCGTTCAGATTTTTAATATACAGAGTGGAAACGAGATTATAGGTTGCTGCAGGAAGACATATGAAGGAGGATATAAACAGCCGGAGAGGTGACTCAATACTCTCTACTCTGGCTAGCCGACCATTTGTCTGTCTGGAACTTGGGAGGTTTGTCTCACTAGCAATTAGAAAGAGGCCAGGCTTTTAATGCCGTTGGATCGATGTTGGCTGCATCTCATATTGTCATGGGCTTTATTATCCACTTTTAAATAATACAAAAAGAAATAATCCTCAAGAAAACATAAATCACTAAGGCTGTATCTTATCGAGGCAAATGACAAAGTCTAACCTTCTAGGTACATCATGTTAGCAGATACCTACTCTTAGTGAATCATCTGAATGAATCGTTTTTGTTGATCATTTTTTGGCAAATTATATAATCACAGTAGATCATCTTGCTTGATAATCTCATATTAGATCATTGATATATAATCTCAATTGATCATCTTGGTTGATTTCTGTAAAACAGCTCCCGGTAATTTATTCACTGGTAAATTATTTCGGTGTACTACGTTCTGTGGCTGAGTGGTATCATTCCCGCCTCGCATCCTTAGGACGTGGGTTTTTGATTCCCAGAGACGGAAGGCTAGTAAACAGGTTTCGTCTTTCCCCGAGTCAATATCCTAACGAACAGAGCAATTACAGTCCTAATCAAGGTCGATAGATAGAATGCTCCATTGGCGTTTGGATACTCCTGTAGGTGCGCTAGTTTAGTGGACGAATTTACTATAAAAACATGCATAAGTACATACATATAATGAGCTCTAGCATCTTCAGTATTGTTTTTTTTTATGGAAAACTGAAAAAAACTGAAGTGTCAGCCTTTATAATTTCCTTGCAGATGAGCCTAACTTCAGTTTTTTTTTTGCAGAACATTTTTGTCACTGATTGTCTTTTCGTCTAAATACACTAATCGGTGCGCAGCATTTCATTAGGCCACTAGAGAGCGACTCTTTAGCGTTCAGATGCGAATAGTGCCCGCCAGTTCCTAAGAACAAGAAATTATTAATGAAATGTAGAGAGCGCTCTTAATATTACACACACGCACGCACACTAACAAACACATGTAAAAGGAAGCTGAGTGATTGAAATCGGTATTTCCTTTCCTTTAACACGGGGAGCAGAGATCGGTCTCGTCTCATGACGATTCCAGCTGTTGGTTTGTTTCTATGATCATTTTAATTTGTAGTCAATGTAGAAAAATGATTTCTATAAGAATTTATCCCCAAATAACTTTTTTTATTTTATTATTATTATTTTATTATTATTTTTTTAAAGTACATATGTGATTTGTATTGATCCGAGGACTACTTTTACCAAACTTGATTTTTCCGTAGTCATCGGGTCATCACAGGAACATTATAATCAACAAAACTATTCAACTTAAATTAAAACTTAATGTAAACTATACTCTAAAAATACATGATTTGTAAAATTATAAAATGATCATCGAAGGAAGGATCGGATTAACGGTTGGGTTTTTCTTTATTTTTTATTTTTCATAATTTTGCCTACATAAATCTGCCTGCCAACCTGTTTTTTGACTGCATGTACACGCCTTTCTGTCTGTATCTGTTCATCTTGCAGCTGACTGACTGACTGTTTTTCTGTCTGTCTCATCTGCTCGTTTTGTCTCTCTATCGCATAAGCTGGGTGTCTCTAGGGGTGTGATGATAGATTTGCTCCTGCAATATTTTTTTTTAGATTAGATAACCCATTCGGCACATTTATAGATGATGGTTTCCACCGCGGTGAAAGAATCATATTATCCATTTCTATCCCGTGAAACACGTGCTTATGGAAATGTCGACTAAAATGTCGATATTGAAATCCAGAACATTTTTAGTACACATTTTCATGTGCAGTGCACATACAAATGTCGATGCTCTGTTGACTGTCGACTGTATAGTATTCATTTCCATAGATAAGTTGATGAACACATATTTAGTGAATGATAAAATTCAGCTGACATTTTCGCCAACAAGTATCTACAAGTACATGTATTACATTATTATAAACATTACACTGCGCAGCAAACTGACACACATTCAAAAGTTGTCGACTAATTTTGTATAATCGACATATCAATTGATATTATAGTTGACAAGTATCGACATTATATATCAACATTTTAATACCAGTGTATATAAAAGTAGACCCAGTTGTAGAGTCGACGTTTATGCTCACATGTCTACTTGACAAATGGTTTAGGCTGAATAATCTTTGTGTTAGTTAAGTCATTGTCATAATTCTTATATGGTTGGGCTTAATTGTTTCAATTTTAACTGGTGCGAATTCTTGACTATCATCTTTTTAGTACCTGCCTATTTGAATAATATATTTAATTCCAAGCGTTTAATTGATCATTCCTTACTATCCTTAGATGCATTAACATTATTTCATAGGTAAAATAGGTTTCGACATAAAGATCGAATACGTATACATTTCGCTCGATATTGTTTTCCAAATCCAACAATTATGAAGATTGTTGAGTCTATAGTCGAATTAGTTGAACGTATATAAAGCCATATGAATCTGAAATGAAGAAAGTAATATTCTTTCAACCAATTATGAATCTGTCCAGTAGCCCCGACCTGGAAGCTGAACAATGCCAATCACGCGCAGTAGTCTCATTATTTATAGTGGCTGACACAACAGTCCCTGAACACATGGCATTATTTCTTGGCTAACTCAGTGACACACACCATTGCCAGACGATTAAAGATAAGTCCAGAGTCAATGATGGGATGTTCCTAAGGTCGATTTGTCATATTCTCGCATGCATCAAGGGCATATGAGAAGAAATTAGATGACTTAATGAACGATGATACTCTAGTCTGGCGGGCATTTGTGACTCAGCCTTTTGTACACATAAACCGAGGAGCGTATTCTTTTCATCGTATTATTGTTGTCGAATTCACTTGTCGGATTATTAACAGTTCCGTATCTTCGTGATTTATTGCGATCCGGAGATTAGATGCAAAATTATTTTTTAGTCTTTCTTGCGGTTAAATGTCAGATTATTTTTTTGTAAATGGAAGGAAAAATCTATATTCAGATTGTAAAATCTATGCGTGATTTTTTTCTAATGGTTGTTGGAATGAGAGATCTTGGTATATGTATATATGCATTATGTACTTACCTCTTCAATTAAAAATTATCGATCCAGTGCTGCCGAGCGTGAGCGTATCTAACTGACTGATGCGTGTATATATAAAGCGAAAGGAAAAAGAAAATGAAGTTACAGTAATGCGATGTACATGCATTGCACGCCGAACAATAACGTTCAAAACTGAGGGGAGGATGAAGAGACTCCAGATACACCTAGTTGATAAGGTACATAGATCAACACTTTAATTTACGGTGCTCTCCGAATCCACAAATCACAAGGAAAAAACTACTGAAAATGGCTGTAAATGACCAGTCCTTTAGACTTCGACAGTAGCGTCAGTGATCTAGCTGCCCAGCTGTGGTGCTATCCATGAGGATTCAAAAAGGCTTACGGTGTCTATAAATGCCTGATTTAAGCATATATTTCTCTATTTACAGTCATTATAATTTACATTTCTGTTTTGTTGCAGGTGAGTATCTGTTCTACTGCTTATGAGAATAGAAGCTGCAATTATTCGTCAGCTACGTACATAGTAAGTAGATTGTTATAGCGTCCTTTGCAGTGTACATTATACCAGATATGTCGTGAGAGCTAGCTGATGATTCAGATTCATATTATGTAACTCCACAAATGAGCGACAGTGTGGCACTTGCGTATATTCACTATTTTGAAACTGATAGAGTTATTGTCTACTGTTAGTTTGGAAACGTGTAGCAATGTAACGTGAGGTCTGTACAAAAAGTTTCATGAAAAATTTGATATTTCATAAACTGAAGGAGCTTCAAAGATTCATAGTTACAGCGATATGAATTTTTGGTTCAAATTCGGCAATATTTCATTCAGACGGTATATATATAGAGGGCTACTGGATATTGTATATAGTTCTTGGGTAATGCAGTAAGCAAGTTACATAAAGCTGCTTTTCTTAACACGATTTTTCCTGTCTTCCCCTCTTGTCACCGGCAGTCGAACGGGTTGCCTATCGTGTATTGAACCACGCATAGCTTTCTTCCAATCTAAACTTGAGTATAAGCCGATTCAATTCGAAGTGATGGTTTCCCAATGCGACGCAATACGTCCCCCCCCCCCAAGTTCGCCATCGCCATCAGTTATACCTATAGCGGCTAAAATATCAATTGAGATGATTTTTAAATCCGGGCCATAATTTACGAAGATTATGTAAATATTAGGACCTGCAGATGGCGTACAGCTGCGCTAGTAATGCATATTCATAAACGTCAGTATAATGTTACCTACCTAAATTTATGGTCGTTTCCAGCATAATATCGCTGATGCTGGTGCACGAATTATGAATATTACAGAGATTTGGTATTTCACATCCATAATCTTGACCCGGCCGATGGCGCTAGTTGCGGTAATTGCAGCAAATAGGAATTCTCTGTGTCTTGGGTCATTGTGTCTTGCCTCAATGCCACGTTGTTTGTAAACGAATTTCATCGGCAAGTGATCTATTTTGAAAGTATAGGGTGGATGTAATGGAAGAACTCTTTTCTGGAGGAAGCTAAGTCATCTGGAATGCATCCCTCTGGTCATTGATGCGATAATCGAAAGGGTAGTTTCCAGGGCCAGGGGTGCGGTGTCTGGGGAGCGTGCATCGCCATACGCTCCAAAAAATATTACGTCATCTGGAAGCTCCACATTTTTTGGGAGCGGGGGGTTTGTAGTCTTAGGAAAATAAAGGGTATTTTCTTTTTGCTGTTGTTGAGCTGGCAATATTAAACGTCTGTACATTTGCTCATAATAATATGACTGTTATGTGATGAAAAAATACTTCACATTCGAATACCTAACTAAAGCTATTGGTCAGCAAAAGTACCTATGGAAAATTAATTTGCAACTTTTTAATGACTGAAACGTGTACCATTTTGAACGAGAACGGTTCTGCTAGTAAACCGCTCGCCTGCCAGAACAAGGTACCCGAACCTTGTTTTTGAATTGCATGTCACATATGCAGGTTCTCGGTGAAAAAACAAAATATGGCGCACAAATTCTGAGAAATAAAGTATTAGAACATTATTTACCATTGTATCGACATTTAGTTGTCCCTGCTTATTGATTTTATGACACTCGACGGACACTCTCGACCATGTTGGTGTCATTTGCGTCTACTGTGCATTCTAATACAATATAATTGAAGCATTACACGTGTTATGTAAGCATGAGTATAGATGAATAATGCAATTAGGTAGGACCAGGAAGCTTCACGTTAATGCATAAACGATATAACATAGTAGATAAGCAATGAAAAAATATGTAAATCTCGAAATAATCGCTAACAACAAAGTAAATGTTTACTTTTGTGTAAGATGTGTTAATAATGTTTTATGCCGCTGCTTCACAGCATCTCGTATTTCAGTAACATTTACACGTGTTTTCAGCATTCGCTATTTTGAGAATTGAAATATATAGGAAGAAGTGAATATGAGTAATTTGTCTGGTTGTTCAAACATCCTGATCCTTGAAGAAATTAGCACCTTTCAATTTTTTAAAACCTGAAGTTAGTAATAGTTACTTACAGTATCCACTTGAATTTCTCATTAGATTTTATTGTACGATGAATGTAGTTTGTTACGCAGTATTGGCCAGGAAGTAAAAGTGTTTCAATGAGTCTCAAAAGTATATGGTACGTCCTCGGCACAAGTCGCAAAGTCAACAACATGAATATTGTGTGTTGTGAATGAACTTGGAAAAAGGCTAATGGGTCAGAATGAGTTCCCAGAGTGGGTAAATGTCTTAGTTGTCTCAATGAACCTTAACGAGTCACAACAGAATCTGAATGTATTCCTAGAATTTTAATAACGCGTCTTAATTCCAGTTTAGTGAGTATCAAAATGCGTTATAACATTGAATGAGATTTGAAGTGATGGCACATTCATGACTTATATTCTATGGGCAAAAACTTGTTGCATAACTTTACTGTGTATTGTTTTTGAGTATAATGCTTGTCTGCTTCAGACCCACTGTTCTAAAACGTGCGTTATGTTTGCTCTGCACCGAATTTTTACTGCATGTCAAACTCGCAGCACCTGATAATTGCTATGTGCTGTAAAGTGGGGCAACTTTGCACACATTTCACTATAGTTTGCTACATTTTGCTTTGTGAGCGTGGCTATATACACTGGTTGTACTGAAAGCGCGTTCTAACCATGGTTTTCATTCCTGCTCCCTCTACCAGTTTATGTATTGAAACATCTTACAACTTGCTTATGAAAGCATGTGTCTTGTATAAAAAATGTGTTCAAAGTTGTCTTTAGTTGTGGAGTTTCTTTGAACACTTTTTCTTTGTTATATAATTATGAGAACTTGACAAAATCAAAATTATGCCCTTTAAGGACTCTACTTTTGAAATTTCATAAAAATCTATCAATAAATAAAAGGAAGAGCGATAATACTTTGTTGAAAAAAAGAACGTTTCGTCAACCAGGGCATCATTGGCCCGAAATATATAGTTTTTCAACAAAAAAAATCAGTGTGTCTTGTCAATTTGAAACAAAAATTGCGCGATGTTAGATTTCTTATAAGAAGGGGTGACATAAGAAAATCCATGTTTTGACAAATTCGTCGTGTCGAAAAAAAAAATCTTGAAAAAGTGGGACAAAGTTACCCCGACTTGGGGAGACTTTGTCCCAACTTTAGTTTCATATTAAAAATCAAGTAATAAGGCTGAAGCAAAGTAACCTGAAGCAGTTTATTTCTTGTCTGAAACCCGACACGTTGATGTACCGGGTGGTGCATAAGTCACTCGGCATCCTTGAAATGCGCATGCGCGACGATGCAACTGTTGTTCGACTGTGCACAATCGTTGTGTGCCGTCGGTAGGGCAGATCGGCAGATGTTACTCGGCTATTCAGTTTTGTCTCGGTTCGTTGGTTGTTTAATGGAAGCGCCGGTTAAACGCGTCATGTGCAAATTCCAATCAACTTTTTTTTTCACGTGCAAATTTGCCGAGTGACTTATGCGCCACCCTGTATGTGACTTGGAATCATGAAATGCGCCTCTTGTGCAAAAACAGGTTTTTGAGATAAATGAGTGTAAAGATGGGATGGTGGTAGTGGTGCGCACAGATGTACATAGCGTGTACACATGAGTTGGTGGGTGTACACATTGCTATGACAACCGCGTTTCAAATTATTGTTCTTTGTCATTCCCTTAGGCCCGTTTCACACGATACAATGTGAACAGACGTTTTAAACTTTTGACGTAATTCTTAAATGCAGTTTGTGGAAAACTATTGAAGATAGGAAGCTGCGATTTGTTTCATTTGAAAGAGTGTGATTTTTTCTATAATAGTTGTGAAGAACGTGAAAGATGATATTTTTGACACCAGAGGCACATTTCATGATTCGAGGTCATGTGTAATAATGCTATAGGTACAGTATTTAAAAACAATTACAAATCCGTGCAGTTCTTTAACTATGAATTGATTTCTTTTGAAAATTGAGTGCGGCGGGTTTATTTGTTGGCCAGTCTCTGAGTATAAGAAACAAAGTACATAGGTACGTCGTGATAACAAGAAAATAATTTCATTTGATGAGTACTGATAATATATTGTTTTAGATAGAGCCAAAGTTACCCAAATTTCTCGCAGTACCTATCGGAAACAATTTGTAATTAACTTAGCACTGCTCCAAACACGCTCAAACGCTCATTTTCCCTAATTTATAAAGTAGAGCGAATACCACACTAGTAAGTACAACTTACAATTCTACAGCTTCTTCTTGGGGCTTTCCCAACAAACTTTGGTTCTTTTTCTCTCCCTTAATGTGGACGCACTGCTAGCCGGCTACACACATGCGGCATTCGCCGAACTTCGAATCACGAATGTTCGTCATATGCCGAACATCTAGTGGTGTGTATGGCAATATTTGGCATTTGGCGAGTGTGAGAGGCACGTTCGCCGAATGCCGAACATTTTCCATCCGTTGTCGGTAAACTGACGCGAGTCAAAGGAAACAATCCCAAAACATTCGACGTTTGCCGAATTCACGCATAGTGTGTAGAGGTGCATTTGTGATATTGCGAACGTTCGAGAAGTATGCCGAACGTTCGTCATTCGGCGAATGTCGCATGTGTGTAGCCGGCTTAATGGGCAGCTGAACCATTTAATTCTAACTTTATCAAATATTATAAAGAATGAAGCCATCAGCAGCCAGACGCGTCGAATGAGATCTTGACTGACTCGAATGATGACATATACATTCTGAATACCGACCGTTTTCAACTTTTCAGATGTCTATGACCAAAGATACCTTGAGTGGCTAATCTTACCCTGTATTTATTTGAATGTTTGTCGCAAATAATAAAGAATCAATATAACATCATTCACAGTGATAACAAACTTATTTTCCCTCAACCACAAAATCGGCCTTCTATAAACTCTGAGTTTCTTTCATATATGTAATTATAGTATTATTGTGAGGCTTTTTGTTTATTATACCTACTATTTTTCAACTAACGCACATTTGCACAAATAGAAGTAAATACGAGTATACTCCGCGACAACTGATAAGCCCTCTTTCTTCAAATGTCTAGTTGCCTGCAGGGATGAGAAGTTGGCCGGAGTCCTAAGTCCAAAGCCGGTAGTCAGCCGGTTTTGAGCAAAATGTTAAGAAGCCGGAAGTCGAGAAGCCAAAATAGTTGGAAGCTAGTTAGTAGAGAAGCCAAACTATCAACAACACAAACGCTCTCTGCAATCATTTGTGTGAAACAATGGTTAGAAGAAAGGGAAGAGAGAGAGAAAAAAAAGTTGAAAAAAGTAATTGCAAAAGGCTCGTTGCCGATCCTAAATAAAGCGGTAACTGGTAGTTGATAATTAGTAGCTAGTAGCCAGAAGCCGGAAAAATGGTAGCCGGAAGTTTTTAAATTCTGTATGGAAGTCGGAAGCTTTATAAATTTGGGGTAGCTGGAAGCTAGAAGAGAAGCTTTTTCAATCAGCTTCTCATCCCTGGTTGCCTGGGAACGCGGGAATGTAGTTTGTAACTTCACCACCAGTGCGCGCTAATGTGAAGAATATCGCTGTTCAAAGTGACCCTAAATTCAAAGTAGCCCACGTTATAGTATTTGACACCGAAAACACAGCACGAGCGTACTAAGTCCGGCTGTTCTGTTATGCGTGTTATACTTGCTTCAAGTTCGATTCGCAACAAGTATGACATAAGCTCGATTCCTCACAGCGAAGTTGTGCAACAAGTTGGACGCACATCAATACTAAAATGTTCTTCTATCTTCACCTTTTACCAAGTTATGACAGAATCTGAATGTTCAAGAGTCCTAGTAAATCCACATATGGGTCTGTAGTTTCGTCAGTGGCCATTTGAGTTTCAACTGCATTGTATTTCCTCGCGCTACGACCATCTATCCAGATACTTTCCTCTGTGCATGTCAATGCCTGAATTGTTCGCAAACTGACAGACGATTTGCGATCTGAATTTCCTTTTCCCTGTCCAAATCCGATGATAAACATGTTCAGGTTCACCGGAAACACAAGACAGATACGGATTCCTGTGTTCGTGTAGGTCCGGTGACTATAAAAACGTGTGCCCACGACGAACCCAGCGGACGGCGCGAGGCTGAGTGGAACTGGAAACTGCTGGAAGCGTGCGTGTGATTTCAAGCGCCGTGTATCCCGGTGTCCGCATTGTAAAACGCAACGTTTTATGCAAAAGTCTCACGGAAGTCGTTTCGCGATATAACCTTTTTGCTGCATAATATCGCGTTCGCGGCCCGGTGAATTTAACCGTTTTATGGAATCGCGCGGATAATGCTTCATACTGCGCCGGATGGGCAATTAAAGGCGGAAAGAATACTATACGGATCAGAATCGTGCGCCCGAGACGTTAATGGCTGCTTGATTAAGCGAAACTGGCCGCCATTAATTGTCCCATTCGAAATGATACGAGTTGTTGTATCGATATACGTTGCCAAGTAAATCGATGCAGCCGTGTAGTGAGAGGCAATCCATATCGCCTCAAAAAGCGCGCCTTCTGACGACGATAATTTGATTTTGTTTCGCTGATATCGGCGAAACTATTTGGACGTTGATTAGGCGAGGGGGTTGGCTTGTGGACTTATATAAGCATCCGGAAACGGTCGGCCGGTCAAGTAAATCGCAACGGTCATCCGTGTAATTTGGATTAGAGGAGAAATGAAGTGCTGAAAACGTCCAAGGTTTTGACGAATGACTCGTGGTCGAGATTCTGGTTCACTGGTTTGTGTAGAGGACGAGAGAAGCAGAAGGTAAACGCTGAGGCTCTTTCGGTATGTACACAATGCATCGTGTCCCAGACTAATTAACGATTTTAATTAGGTAGTTTCATGTACCCGGGCTATTTCGAGCTTAGGTTTAATACTTACCTGTTATTAAACCTACATCCCTGATAAATTTGATGGTGATGTATCGGCTTGGCAGATGGATTCGTTTCAGTTTATAATTGATCCTGTCGTAAAGCGTTATTACGTTAATTTGTATCCTTACGGTAGATATCGTGTGTCATACTCTTTTATGAGGCGATAATCTTTGAATTTTTTGAAAAGTGGTGTAACCTGGAGAGCGGCAGATCGAAACACTCTTAGGAGCAGAGGAAATACAGAATGTTCGTAGAAACTTAGAGATTCCCCTTCCACTCCCTCCAATACATAAACTGTTCTTATGCCCTTGCGATTGTAATCCGGTTTTTATGGGATTTATATGTCCGAGGAAAAAAAAAGTGTTGAGTCCGGACTGCAGCGAGAGTATTTGAAATATAGAAAACGATAGTTTGTAGAAAAGGCGCGAGTATGCATCCGATATAGTAAAAACAGATCTTCAGAGGGTGAAACAAACTGTGTCTGTTTTGTAATTTAACTATAACTGTACTCTGACTGTAACTGAACTAAGACTGCCCTGAACTAATGTCCTACCTGGCTAATCAAGGTAGAAAAAAAGAGAGAACGATTCAAGAGAATGACAAGAAGAAGAATATAGTATTGAAAAGATCACGCACCGGATGTACAGAAATGCAAGAGACAAAAGATATTTGTTAGATGTTTGCATCCTGTTATACAGAAAATAGCCAGGAAGGACAGGAGTGTCTCTTCTTAAATGACCTCCACCCGGTAAGTAGGCAACCTACCCCGACAATATGTAGATATGTTTGCATAGTAATACATTATATCGGTGCAATCTGAGTTGAAATCTCTCCCGGGCATTATATAAATATATCAACTTTTACTTTTTAAAGAACGATTGGAATTAGAAATATTTTTGAAATTTCAGTTCACAAAATTCTTTGCAAAACAAAATGAGTAATTAACTTTCAAACTGTAAGGGGAAAAAACAAGAATAAAACCAAAACAGTCAGTCAACGATAGGAGAACTTTTCACGTTAATTTGGTTGGTTAGCAACAATTTCGTAATTCTGTCGTATAATCGCAATCAACCTGAATATGGGGGAAAACTTTTTTCATGATTGATAACCATAAGACCATAACCCAGCTGGTTCTTCTATCCGTGTCAACAGCAATTTGTTGGGCCTAGCTTCTTTAATCTACATAAATAACATTCCTCATCGGTAAATTAACCCCCCCCCCTCCCTCCCCAGAGTGTTACAGTAAATAGAAAAGATAGAAAAGATACCAACATTTCCCAATGAAATTTTGTACACGTGAAATTTATTTTATGGAAATCATGTTCAGCCACTTTCCATGATCTTTAATTTTTTTCTGTGTGGTTACCACAACTGTCATCTTGCACCTCCTTCCCATCGGTATGCGCCGCAGTTCGAGGAATATGCCCAAAATGTTACCAAAACAGAATTTAGCCACCTTTGGAATCAATTATTGGATACCCATATTAAACTTTACAAAATAGCAGACCACCCCCCCCCCCCCTTTCATTGCATGGGCCTCAATTTCAAGTATGGGGTATATAGATGAAGGGAGGGAAGTGAATAAGCCTTATAAACGATACACATTACTCCGTGAAGTGACAAAGTAGCTGAAGAAGATGATTATTAGCTTCATAAGGTCTGTGCATCCTGTGTTGAAAAGTAATAATCCTTAACAAGAATATCTTGAACTCCATTTCGAGCAGTTCTAATCCAGATACAAGAAAATTGCTAATGACCTTTTTTATGGGAAATTTAATCTGCAGTCTATTGAAAATAAAGAAACAGTAGCTTGAGAGGACAAGTTTCACGGGAAACTGAAAAAATGTGAAAATTTTCTGATATAATGTGTACTAAAATTGATTTTATGAACACCTTGTTGAACCGATTCCGACAATTTTTTTTTGCTGTTGGTACCACAACTGTCATCTATTATTATCTACTGGTACAATTTTTCTGTCTATCTCCAGTCGTGAGAAGAAAAAGTATCAAAGATAGAAAACTTTTCAGAATTTGACCATAACTCAGCCATTTCAAAAGTACGAGTATGCAAATATATCTACATATTGTCCGGGCAGGTTGCCTACTTACTAGGTGGAAGGGGGGGTCATCGCAAGAGACACCGTGCATAAAAATCTAAAATGTGCGTTCGTAAGGAGAGGGTCGCCGCAGTAAGTACCCGTAAGTGGATGACTTGGCATGTGGGGAAAATGATACTTCCAACGATTTTCAAGCAACCATTTTCTTAAAAATTGATGTTGAACAATTGAACATAGTTAGATTAAAACAGAAGATTTCTAGAAAAAAATAGACAATACACGAATTCTAGCATTCTTATAAAACTGATCATTATCAGAGATGTGAGGCCGAGCATGCTCGATGGATTTATGCTCGAGCACTTGAACATAAACTGAGCACAAATTTCGAAGCCTTATGCACAAGCACAAATTTGGAGACGATTTCCATGCAAAATAAAGGAAGGTAGTAGGTGGAAGGTAGAACATGTTGCAAGTCTTGAATGAAAGTCAAGGCTGCTTAGCGAATTGGAAGGGCTAAAAACTTAGTTAAAAACTAACGTTTCCAAACGATTGGCTTCGGCTAACAGCTAACGGCTAACGTGGTCTTATTGGCTAGCTAACGACTAGCTAGAGGCTCAAACCGTCAATATGGGTATCATCTTACAGATTACAGGCAAACTTTTGAACGCTTTTAGTTCTTTTTTGGAATAGATCAATGTTCTCGTGATGAAAAAGTGAATATCAACTCCCAAATCTTTCCACAGCGTTATCGGATTTGAGATTTTATCTTTCTTATCTTGAACGAAGGTATGTGGATTAACGTAATTAATTACAGAAATTCTCTGTAGATGTTTAGAGAAGATACCAGGGCACGTCATTTGCAGACCGCAGCTGCGTGTGGTACAAAATACTCATTACAAGATTAACTTTCAAATCTCTCTGTAAAAATAAAAGTTTAAAAAAGGAAATTGCGAAAATATACCTCAGTTAGTTGAATCAGACTAATCTTTACTCAATTTTCTGTCCGCCTCAAATCTGATACATAAGCTGTAATGGATATAGTATTAAACCTTAAAAGTATTAAGAATATATATAGCCGAAAGGCAATAAGTTACATTGAATAAACAAAAAAAACACAAAAAACTGAATTATCAGTGATCCTGTCCTCCAGCTAGATAATAAAAAGGAGTTTGGTTAGAGCATCCGCTATACGGTAATATAACCTAGTAACGAAAATTGGGACCATGAGAAATTGACTCTTGAGCAAATATTTTCCTACAGCCCCTCCAGTGACCTATTTTACCGTTATTTCCACCGAATTCCGCCAGGCAGCAGTACTCCAGTGTATATTTTCAATCATTTTTCTGGGATCTCCGAATCCGGATTTGGGAATTTTTTGTTGCATATCTTATCAGAAAACTGGAAACCGACATTCTTGATTAAAAATGATGACAATGACACGAAACGGAAAACAAGAATTTTTTCGGGTGACATCATCTAGAGATGGGGACGAAATCAAAATATCGTTAATTTTAAATAATTTAACTTTTGATTTTAAAAGTCAATTAGTTTTAATCTTAATGATTTAAATTTTGAATTTAAGTCATTTTTCCAAAGATTTTTTGCATTTTTTTCGATTTTAAAATCACAAACATCGTACAAAAAGTGATTTATTTATCATTATTTTCGATCATTGTTTTAGGAAAGTGATTTTTTGATTTATAAATCGTCATTTTTGAAAGATCTAAAAATGATTTTAAAATAATATTTTTCAGTTATTTGCTTTTTGTAGTGGCCCATCTCTGAGACAATCTGATATCTGATTAGGTCTTAGCGTCTGAGGGCCCTTTTTCTCCCTGGCATTCCTGGCATCACTATGTGATGCAGATGAAGGCTCAAGCAGCTATGTTACTCATTAAGATTTACAAAATGTGCTCTTCAATTATATATATTCGGACATGCTCGGTTTAAAAATAATGCTAGAGTATTTCTCACATCTAATTATCAAATTACGAGGAATAACCGACGGCGCGTTGACGTTGTCTGTGCCCCATATAGTGCACGTTGCTGTCTATTAAATCCAATTCCTTTGAGAGACAAAGTCGAATTTCTGAGGTTACATTAGCTCTCTTTATCTGAAACAGAAATAAAAAGAATTCTTGTAGGTATACCAGACCACGTCGAAATTGGAGTAGCTGTTGCATCGATTTGCTACTTTAGTGGATACAATGATTTGAATGATGGCCTATTCATAAGGTTCAGCGCAGATACTCTACTCTGTCAAACAGTACGAGTAAGCATAAGTGCCGCAAAGAAGGGACAAGTGCTGACCCTCTTCAGTTGTTGGAAAAATGCAATATAGGAGTCTTATTGGCTTGGGGGTGGGGATAGGCTTAAAATACCGATTCGGTACAAAAATTTGTTTATCCAAGCAAGAAAAAGTGATATTCAAAAGCAAGCAATGATTTTCTTGTTTTGCTGACTAATGGCTCAATGGTCGACTTTGCCGAAAAATTCCGATTTCGAAGATTGCTCCTGTATTTTGCCAAGAAAATTAACCCGACTGACATCATCAATATGCAGGACATCTAAGACTATTTTCCAGTCGTGTAATGTGAAATTGATCACTCGAGAAAGTTTCTAATCACTATTCAGTCACATATTAATCAGTGGTGTCGCGTGGTGCTCTTTCCCAGGTGTCCAACTGGCGGGTCTGCGCCCTCCTTCTCCCCTCCCCATCACGTATGTATAAATAATGAGTGTCAATGAAGAATGAAGTTGCATCCACCAAATCACCACATAGCATGCGCTTCCAGAACGTTCATTTTTGCTGGTGAACACCTTGCCATTTAAATTAAAGAAGTCTCCGCTTCACTCTTCGTGGTCTTTGTTGCAAACACCACTACGACAAGGCCGACAAGAGTGTGCATTGTTGCTAGTGAACATCCTACACGATTCCCATAGTAAGTGTGACAAAGATAACACCACTGCATTAAAACCAACGAGAGTGTGCAATGTTGCTAGTGAACATCCTACGTAATTCCCATAGTAGGTATGTGACAAAGATAACGCCACTGCAACAAGACTGACAAGAGTGTGCAATGTTGCTAGTGAACATCCTACATGACGGGTGCCGACATGTTGGTCGACAGCATGTTGGTCGACTACTAATTGGTCGCACCATGTTGGTCGACTCACAAGTTGGTCGATTCGACATGTTGGTCGACTTACTAGTCGGTCGACCGACATGTTAGTCGACTTCCAAAAAAAAAGTTGGAGTACGACCAAGACGCGGATTTTGCATTGCAATTGCGCCACCTATCTGCCTTAGCTTTTGTACCCACAACTGATGTCGTTCAGACGTTTGAGCATCTCGTTGACACCAACCACTTCCCTCCCGAAGTAGAAAAGCTTGTTGAATACTTCGAAGAACAGTGGATAGGTTCATTGCGAAGCAGACGCACTCGTAAAACTCCTCCTTATCCTCCGGCTCTATGGAACTGTTATGATATGACCCTCGAAGAGCTTATCCGAACAAATAATGCGCTTGAGGGATGGCATCGAGGTTTCGATGTACTAACGACCCGCTATCACGAATCTCTTTGGGAAACCATAGAAAATTTTCGCAGAGAGCAGAGTCTATCAGAAGTTACACGTGAGTCTGATCTCGCGGGTGGCCCTCCTCCAGCAAAGAAGCGTCGCGTATGGGACGCCTGTGATCGGTTACAAGCTGTTGTGCTGGACTACGAGGAGAGCGAATTTGTTTCTGATTATCTTAGGGGCGTAGCCCACAATTTAGCCTATTAATCATTTTATATTATATTATGTATTTTTCAACAAAGTAGTTTATGTCTTCTGCTGCATTTCAATTGTATAATTCATACCTGACATTTTTCAACAATGCTATTGTAGTGATTGTCTTTTAATATATAAAAAAAATGTGATTCAATGTTCCTCATTCTAACTTAATTTCCTTTATTAAAAAATAATAATAATAATAATAATAATAATAATAATAATAATAATCGACCAAAAAAAAGTAGTTGACCAAAAAAAGAAAGTTGGTCGACCAACTTTGCTGTCGATGCGACCAACTAGTCGGTCGACCAACATGCAATTCGACCAACTTGGTGCGACCAACCGGTAAGTCGACCAACGTGCAGTCGACCAACTTGACGTGAACCCTACATGCCTCCCATAGTATGTGACAAAGATAAGAACCGTGCGAAGCGCAAAGAGAAATATTCCGGCTATTTTTCAAATTTTCGAGGTTATATTTTGTATTTTAACCAAAATTTAAATCTTTCCTTTTCAATTTTCTAAATAAATAAAATTACTCGAATATCCTTAATTCCAATACCTTGTTCAGTTTTTTTTGCGGTGGGGGGGGGGGGAGAGTTGAATTGGTTTGTTTCTGGGATTTTTGTTGTAAGACAAAAATTAAGTGAGTGTGCAGTGAACACCATGAACACCCAGACACGACGCCACTGATATTAATCTCCCCCCCCCCCAAACTTTCATCGAAAAATTACAGTCACATTAACGTGACTGGTTTGTAACTGGTTGATCAAACTTGTGATTAGTCATTTTTCCATCAGTTTCAAAACTTAGTGGAACGAATATTGTCAATCGGGAATTCACTCTCTACAAAGGTGGCTTTTCTCACCCTCGAAACTGTATTGCCTCCCCCCTCCCATGGGAGAAATATAACGGTGCCCGTGTAAATCATCACTTGAATAACTAGGTAGTGTCATTTTAGCACCGGATGCCGAAGACCTTTGCCAAACTTCTAGGTAAAGTCACAGTTCAAAAATAGTCGTGTTCAAAACCAAACTTATCAAACCGCCACACAGTAAGTGGGATAACGTGCAGCTCGCGTGTGATAGCATTCTGAAAGTCGTAATAGGAAAAATAGTATTTGTCGCTGGGGGCGATTCCGTCCCGTTCCAGTGGTTGCTTTTAAATTGTATTTTTTGTGCAGTTTTACAGCTAATCGAAAGTATTTCAATTCTGAGTGAAATAATGGCCCCGTCGTTCCGCATGATCCGTGTTTCAGCCATTCGTGCTGCCAGAATTCCGCATTGTCATTGTAGTGGATGCTTGGTCAATGTTCTTCGAGTTCCGGTAAATTCTGTTTCAAAATAGCCAGGCTAAATTCCATCTTTCGGCAAAAAGTTGGACCCCATCCCACATCCTTCTGAGGCCCAGTAACAAAACCCTAGGTCACAATCCTACCGCAACATATCTTATTGGAGTTAGGTACGTCAGAACGTCAGAGATCAAATGTAAGTTTACCAGAGGCGATGAACGGTCCAAGCATATCTGTTTGAAGCGTGTAGTTACACATTAGCGGATTATGTTCCGATATCGCACAAGCTGTAATTTGCCACGACTGAGAGAATATCAGAAAATCCCAGTCCTCATAATATGTAGTTTTTTGGGGTGTCGCCGATAGAAAATCGAGTGAAAGAAAAAAGTGTCATCTGGTTGCTCGGAAATCAAGCGGGCTCATATGACTCGGAAGTCAAGTAATGTGGCAGCTCGGAAATATTTGCTGAGGGCTTGGAACGAGCGGAGCTTGTTGGCCTTAAAAAAAAAAAAAAAAAACATATTCAGCGGGTCTACCTACGAAAATGAAAACGTAACTTTTAATGTCCACCACCTCCGTTACCACTGGCCTGGATTGTTCAGTTGGCCGGTAATGACTGGTGAAATTTTATGGAAACCGATTGTAGAACATATGATACCCACAACACGCATGGTTACAGCGGTACACAGATAAAATGAATACAAATCTGAAACTTTGTCACGAGCGTACCGGAAAATACTTACGGTATCCAGAGATACACCAGAGCCAAAAACGTAATTATCATACGAACGCATAAGAAGGAGAAAATGATGATGCATTTGAATCTTTTGCTTCCAGGTTTTCCTTTCGACACGAGTTGTTCTGGACACGAGTCGTTCATTATAATAAAGAAGTTAGGGCTGAAAATTGAACTGATCGAATATCTGTAAATTGAAATGTACGCCCCTGTAGATATTTCCATGGACATAGAGCAAAAATACGCCCGCACGAACTAGCAGCTCTCCACATACGGAATAAGTTTTGTTTTCCTCGCATTGATGTGTCGATAGTGGCTGTGGAAATAATTTTAATTTCAATGTAATCATCGAACGATCAACAATGAGATAAGTTTTTAAATTTGAAACGCTTTATCTCCGAACGATCTACAATGAGATAAGTTTTTTAATTTGAAACACTTCATCTGAGATAAATTAGTCCTTTATTTTCTTCGATGAACGATATTGAATTCGCAGGTTATCAGAACGACTGATGAAAAATATGGTTCCTTCGGTGGTCACATGTATACGTATCGCATGCTCTTCTGATGTTCATTGATGGCTGTTAGAGCTTTTGCAAACGAGCATTTAACTTGCAATGTGTTGAGCGGCGTTCTATTATTATCACATGGTTAAAAAATGAATGAGGAAGAACTAACTGACAAAGAGACGCTCATCGAACAGTTGCAGGTACAACACTCGTTCATTGGAATCCTCTGACAGCTTATTAGGAGAATGTGCGGCATAATACGTAATATGCAAAACAAGGACCCAAATGTGCAGCGGGGGACTCACGGACGTATCGATAGGGGGTAAGTGGGCAAAGTATTCCTCCGTAGGAGTTTTCCACTCAGCAGTTAGGAAAATTTACCATTTCAGTCAGGTGAGTTGGAAAAATCGAACAAGTTAGAAGTTTTGTTTTTCTTTCTTTTTTTTTTTTCTTTTTTCTTTCTTTCGCTTCGATACTTGGGATGGGAATTGAGTTGAGAAATTAGGAAAAACCAACAAGTCAAACGGTTTTTCTGCTTTCGCGTTGATACTTCGGAATTTTGAGTTGAGTTAGTTGAAAAATCCGACATACTTATCAAAAGGTTTTTTTCTTTGCTTTCATACTTGGTAATTCTGAGTTGAGTCAGTTGGGACTTTCACAATTCCCCCCCCCCCTCCCCCAGGAAAAACTCTTCGGTACATCCTTGGCTGGGACTTACCGTATGTGCAGACTGTGTACTTGCACAGGACTGCAAATATTTAAGGGCGGCAAATTTGAAAAAGACAAAAAAATCGTACATTATAATCGAAACAGAGCAGAATAGCGTCTGAATTTCAGAATTGAGTACAAGTCAGACTAAGAGTATTAAAGAGGGGTTCTATAATTTACCACAGAAGAAAGCTCGTATTTTACAGTTTGGGCCGAGGGCGGCAAAAATAATTCTGCACACAGCTGCAACCTACCTAAACTTTTCACTGCAAATATGCAAAAAAATATGCGACTTTTTTTACCCCAAATATGTAAAATCAATAAGGGTATCATTTTACAGCTTTTTAAAAGCACCATTCATAATTGTTGTTAAAATTTTATTCTAAACTGAAACGCTTGAGGAAACTGAATAAAACTGAAAATTAAGAATGAAAGAAAAAGAGACAGTTAGGTACAAATATTTCGAAAAACCTTTAATCCGGTAAATTAATTGAATTTTAAAACGAAGAACATTGTTACATTGGCCTTAATAGTTATGCAATATTTTTGGCCGTTTGAGTATTACCAAACCCTGTAAAAACAAATTTGCTAAATACATTTTTTTTTTCAATCTTTTTTTCTTCCTGATTCGATTTATTATTATTTTTTTTTTTTACCAGGATGAAACGCAAAATAGCCGTGTTGTAGGTAGATAGTTTTTGTAAATTTGGTAAATATGTAAAGAAAGGGGGAAAAACGCGAAAAAGACATAAAATGTGTAAAACATATTATGCATTTTTACCCCAAATATGTAAAATATGCGAAATGAAATGGGGCTCAAAACACGGGTATTTTTCTGAAACGTCAACATTTTTCATCACTTTTGGGATCAGAGATGACCTAAAACATAAAGCATTTGTATATTATATCGCACTCTACTTATTATAGCAAACAAGCATTTTACTTGTCGCGCAGTAGACGGGTACTCTATTATAGTAACAACAGCAGGGTAGCCACTTGGTAATTTTTTCAATCTTAATTCATTTTTGGTCATTTTTTTGAAAATATCATCATTACGTCATCTTTTTCGGTTTCCTCCACAAAACATCAAAATAATATTGTGACTAAACTTTCAAACTCTCAACTAGAAATTGGAAACTCAGATTTCATCTACATCAGGTCCTCTAAGTGTATCAGCGTTAATGATATTACGAGTAGACGCTTTGTTTCCTTCAAGAAGTGTTACAATTACTCTAGATATCAAGTTCCTCTGTTGTAATGATGGTACAACCAGAACTGAAATCCTGCCTGTGCTGAAAGTAGTTGCAGGTAATTTCAGTTTGCCATCCTGTGACGATATAACTTCTCTATTCAATGCCATCGGGCAATTGTTGGACAATTACATGCGAAAGCGATTTATGCGATACTGAGTGATGAAAAGCGAATTTTAAAGCGATACAAAGCAAAGCTATTCGCTAGGACTTAACTTGAGTGGTAGTACTTCCTCGTGGTTAAGACTGGTAACGACTATTTGGCTTTCCGTTAACCTCCTTCTCCTTTGGAGCGAGTGAGAGAGGATATACGTGTACCGACAGCGCCAAATCTATCACCGAGAACCCAGAGAGAGAGTCACAGATATTGACTGTGAACTGTGAAGCCCAAAGAAGACAAACAAGAAACCAGACCCGCTAACCACCCTGGAGATAGTCAATAACCTGGAGATTGAATATGTCAGGACGAGCGAGGAAATGCGATACTACAAAAGAAAAACAGAAGCCTACGAAAAGGAAAGAAGAGAGCCGAGAAGCTACTCAAGCGCCGCGAGCACAATAAAACAAGACGAAGAAACTAGAGGAAACAGACATGAAAGACTCTCCCGTGGTTGCAGACTCGTCTGCAAGATGATATACTAGCAGAGCGTAGTGCTCGCAGGCTGGTACAAGGAGTGTGGTACTCGCAGGCGAATGAACTGTTGAATCAGTCAGTCAGTCCAGTCAATCTAATCAGTCTAGTCAGTCAGTCAGCAAGCCTAGCCAGCCCGTAACGCTATTTCGTCACACTCCAGAGTAACGTTTTTTTCCGTATCCAGCCCGCCAGCCAACCTAGCCAGCCAGCCCGTAACGCTATTTTTGTCACGCTCCAGAGTAACGCTTTTTCCGTTGCCAGCCAGCTAACCTAGCCAGCGCGATTTTCGTCAAGCTCTTTTTTGTCACGCTAAAAAGTAACGTTTCTTTCCGTTGTGTGTCAAAGTAAAGACATAAAAATGTCAAAAGGGAGAGATTAGTCTCAGCGAAACGCCTCCCGGGGAAAAACAGGAATACAATGCTTGTCCACTTTTTGGACAAGGATTCAACAAACCACGCCATCTGTGCAAGAAGGGCGTATAATCCTGTGTACGCCTTTTCGATGAGTTCGATGAAGCGATAATCTGTGAAGTCCATGTCGCGTGTCTGTACCAGTGAAATTCGTCGAGATATCCCGCGTTTTAGGTTAGCTGGAAAGCTTAACGGTTTCGGATCTCATTTATTGATATGGATAACGCTCTGGCTCTCCGATTGTTTGCTTGTCTACCTCAGCTCATGGGTTTTCGGCAAAGATCAGGTCTTCAGTATACTTTTCCGCTAATGCGCTATTTTCGAAGCAGCGTTTCTTCGGAAAAAGTAGTGGCTCTCATTGCTTTACCTCGTGTATTCGCTAACGAGCTCTGGTGAATTTCAAGCTCAGGGATCTCTGCAAAGATGTGATTCCATACTTTCACGATTCCGAATCTCCGGATTCAGCGAACATAAATCAACCTAAGGGCCTCGTGGAACATCATCCAGCGTCGTTTTCAAACCTTCGCAATGATGATTCCGAAAATTCGTCATCGAACATCTATCACAATATTTTAATAACGAATCGTATTCGTTATGCTCGAACAAGTTCCGCCGGTCTTCGCACGCAGTTCTCGGGCTGGCAGCGTGCACAGCGGTCAGCAAAAGCTCTTTCGAAACGACGTCGACGTCCGCGACCCTCACCCCGTTCGCCGTTTCGAAATCGGAGCGCTTCCATTTTGACGAATGGTAACGAGGAAGTTTTGCAACGCATTTTTTTTCTTCTTCTTCTTCTTATTTTTATATATTATTTCTCCCTCGCTCTTACTCTCCAATTACTAAAACCTTGTACTTTGTGGCACACGTATACTGCACACCGTATTAACTATAATTATTACAAGAGGAACTGGTGAAATCACACATGAGATTAAAGTACTTCGGCTCTGCGTTCTTCCATATTTCATAAAACATATTTTTACGTAACGTAAATTGTCATAATTAATGGCAAAAAAAAATAAGTACGTATGTGTAGTCTTCACGACGAAATAATTTGCGTCAACGGTAATGCTTTTTCCCTCTCTCGCTTTGTTTCTCAGTACCGCAATCTGTACACTAAATCTACATCCGACTTTCCAGATGCCTTGTACCGTTTACCGTTGTAAAATTTCGGAATGCCGAGTTGTGTTCAACGACAACATAGTTATACGATGCCGCTTAACAGTTCGTTTTGTATTTTTTAATCGATCGCGATCGGAATTAGAAAGTATCGAACTTAATTGTTTTGCTGATGCATCGCCGGAACGTGCCAAATGTGTGGGCGGTGGCTGGTTGACGATTTCCTGGCGCGGGAGTCTCGAAGTGAGACAGTCGGAACTGTACACAGTGTTGCACTTTTACTCCGGAGAAGTTGGCGACTTCATTCGAGTGAGTGGCAGAGAAGGTCGCCCCCCCCCCGCAGTTGGTGCTGGACATATTGGCATAACGTCAATATAAACAAAACGAAGGCTGACCCGGGTACTGGCGGGTACAGCCTCTACAAACAAGTGTGAATATTTAACATTCAGACTGCCTGCATGATATTTATGATACACTTTATCCCCTTCCTTTCGCCCTTAAAACGGACAATTAGGTCACACATTCTTTTCATTTATCCTTATCTCCCCTCACTTTGAGGATAAATTGGTGAGCAAGCACGTTGCACAAATATACACATCGCTGGAACCACTAGTAGTATCAAATGTGCTTTGAAAGGGAGCCGAGCTTTGTATTACCTTGCTGGGGCCATCACTGGCCGTCCGCAGACTAGTATATCTTTTGATAGTTTTGACTGCATCTCAATGACATGCATATAATCAGCAATTCAGGGTCATTTTCCAGAATCCGTTTCCCTGACAGACCATCTCCCCGCCAGTACAAGGCCCAACAGTTTTTGGTTTTTGGAGAACGTCATTTTAACAGTTATAACCGTGAGACCAAAAATCTTCATTTTATTTGCATTTTTTAGGATAATAATAGTCGCTGTGTGGCCGAAGTGGTTAACGGGCTCGCGTCGCAATCCTTGCGTCTCGGGTTCGGTTCCCACCAACGCCGGAAAGCTAGTGATAGTCGAATACCCCCACTATTATCCTAGCGAACACAGCAACTACAATATCAATCGAGGTGGAAAGATAACGCGTCCTGTAATCCCGCCAGTTCGAACGAACAAGTCGTTACAATCACAGGGCGTGTTACCACTGGATCTAAAAGATTGGGACTGTCGGGTGCATGGTGCATGCTGTCGCTAGCTTACTCAACATCGTGAAACACGTGGCTAGTAAGCGAACTGCGCCTGCACACTCTTTGGCACAGAGAAGGAAAACTCTAACGCAACAAACTGCGGGGAAAGTAACGGAAAACTACCTCGACTAACCAGCCCAAGAAAGTTGCGCGTCAGAAACCGCGACCGCCAACGTCCGGCATCGGATACGGCACCTGAAGAAGAAGAAGGATGATAATATACTGTGAGCTAAGGCTCTTAGAAACTCAACTTATTCGTCATTAGCCACGTACTCATCGTATATTCCAAGACAATCGATTTCAATCGAGTCTGCAGCAGTAACCACTTAGCTCGTGGCGAGTTTGTCACTCACTGGCCAAGGCTAAATATTGGCCTGTTCCTTCTGGAGTTCTGTAATTTTGCTGAGTACAGATCGGGGTGGTGTTAGACTACAAATACGCGGAAGTGGTTGTGTTAACCTCCACTAATATTGCTCCTTTTATGAGAATTGGCACAAACAGTCGAATAGTGGTTCCATATTGAGTGGGGTAACTCGATGGTACATGCCGACGTCGTCCTCGTCCGAGATGACCAAGCACGTATGTTTGAAGTACTCCAGTACAGGCAGCATTTCATTTGAAGCATCTTGGACCAAGACTTTGAAAGTAGATGGAACATGTGCTACTGGTACATATGTACTAATGCTCATAACATATGAGTAAACGTTTTGATGCTGCGATTTTCGGGGTCGTTGTATCTCTGCTGCAGGCCTTCAGCTTGAATTTTTCTGTAAAGAGATTGGTGTACCTAAATAAAAAAAACAATAAGAGACTGGTACATCTGGAAGAACTTCTCGACAGGCGTTGATGATGTTTTTTTCAAAATCACACGTGACTTTCAGTGGCACTCCTTGCTGGATAAGAATGCGTAAACGAAAGTCAGTGGCGTAGCTTCACCGTCTATGCGATTTCTTTGACGCAGACCGATGACGGTGAAGAGTTGAGTGAAAATGGTTGGACTACCCTTGAAAGTTCTGTCAAGAAATCAGATACTGCTCCGACACTGCAACTCTAATATTTTTCTGTGTTGCAAATATCACTACACAGTCCTGGGCTTCACTTTCACGGTTACCAAATAATGAAAATCGTTCTCCTTGCAACGTTTGCTGATACTGCTGAGGGAGATCCTACAACACTTCCAGAGATTTTGAATTGGGCGGTAGATGTTGTCGACGAGTGCGGCGAATTGTCTTTCACATCGCTTCTCGTAGTGGGCTTCTAGTTCACATTCCTTAATTATTTTTCATTTTTAGAATATTCGATTCCGAACAAGATGTGATTGTTTCTTATGGGAGAAGTTATGTGTTAAAAAGTTGTGTACATTTTTCTACGAAATACAGGCTGCAGCTTACAGCAGTGGCATTACTGTGATGGGCGATAATGGATATAACTGACGTCATAGGTTAATTTGTCTTTTGATCGACTCGTGATCTGTGATTCGGATCACATCTATTTTGAGATTGTATGAACCGTAAATGATTATACATCGCGATTCGGATCACTTTTGATGCCTGTTTCTCTCATCTGTGATTCAGTTCCAAAAAATAATCAGTAATTTGTAATTCGAGTCCGCAGTTTAGTGATTTTGTTCACTCCTGCTGATAGTTTGGAAGAGAACGCTCCAAGCCGATAGCATTATTAATTATATTTTCGATAGTCAGTGTTGCAACTTTGGCAAATTCTAAATTTAACGCGAAGGATTAGCTTTAATTTTTAATGAAAATGAAAAATGAATAATATTTTATATTATCGTGACTATATTAGTGGAGGGGGAAAAAAATTATAGAAAAAGTAGCGTATGCCTAAACACACTCGACACACATAGCAGACACGCCAATGATTGATTGTCAATCAAATGAGCGGCAAGTAAAACGCCTGTCTGTTAGAAAAGCCCTCAGAACTCCGCAGTAAACACGCTTGTGTTATTGCAACGCATTTTAAAACTGTTTCATTGTTAGTACCCTTTCAAAATTTTTTCCTTAACAAGTAAAAATGGAACACTTGTCAAACACGCTGCAAGTAAAACTCTCATCTGTTACGGATTTAGAGATATACCTCAACCCAAATAGAAAAGCATTGTACTTGACAATGCGTTGAAAGAACATTTCATTGTTAGTTATTCCTCCACCATATTTTCTGTACCACATAACAATGGAAGTTTGTTAAACGTACTGCATGTGACAGATAAGCACTGTACTTGCAACACATTGGAAGAACATTCTATTGTTAGTTACCTCTGCACTATAAGTGAAAATGGAAACTTGTCAAACACACTGCATGTGCTGCATGTGCTGCATGTGGCAGAAAACATTGTCAGGAGGGGATATTCGACCACTGACCATATATTCTGACAATAAATCAAATAATAAGAAAATCTAGAGAATATAACTTCAAGGTGTACCTTATGTTTATTGACATCGCGAAAGCGTTTGACTCCATCTATCACGATGTAGTATGGTCGGCACTAGCAGACCAAGTGTCCCACTAAAAATTATTAAAAAACTGAAAGAGTTATTATAGCAAAGCATCCACCTACATACAAATGAGCAAAAAAAAGGAAGAACTTTAGAATACATAAAGTCGTAAGACAGGGGGACCCCCTTTCCCCAAACATATTTAACATGATGCAGGAGTACGTATTTCAAAAAATGAACTAGGGGGGGGGCTAGAGCATCAGAATCAATGGAGTACACTTAAGCAATCTCAGGTTTGCAGATGATATAGTCTTGGTCGGGAAGAATATGTAGGAACTGGAGGAAATGGCGAAACAAATAATGGTGAAAAGCGAAAGGGCGGGACTAAGAATGAATCCATCAAAAACTAAAATAATGATGAACGACCGGAACAATAAAGAAATATTTATAGAAAGGACAAAAATTGAAAAAAATGGAAGAGTATAAATACTTGGGACAGCTATAGTGTCATTTGAAAATAAAACAGATAGGTAAATGAAAGTACAGGTATCAAACGCGTAGAAAGCCTTCTGGATCCAGAAAACAATTCTGAAAAATAGGAAAATTAGCGTCAGGGTAAAAAATAAAATACTAGAAAGCTGTCTCATCCCAGTCCTATACGGAGCGCAGTCGTGGGCAACAACGAAAACTCAAACGCAAAAACTAAAAAACACTCACTTTGTTATGTTAACGAGTATTCTAGGTACCTATAAAATTGAAAGACAAGATAAGTAAAACGAAAATAAAAGAAAAACCCGGGGCTAAAGATATGGGGTACACGAGCAAGGGGGAACCCAACAGATAGAATTTGGCGACATAAGTATGGATTCCATACAACCAGAAGAGAAGGATAGACCGACCAGCGACTCGATGGGTAGATGAAATAATAAAAGCGGTAGGATCCCAGTGGATAAGTATAGCACAAGATAAGAGACGGTGGAAAAGGGTGATGGAGGCTCATGCCCTACAGTGGGCCGATTAGAGAGGTGACTTCCTCGAATCAAAGCTGTAATAAATAATAAAAAATAAAAATGTTGGTAGAGGGGGAAAAATTCTAGAAAAAGTAGCGTGTGCCCAAGCACACTCGACGCACCTAAGATTGTCAATCAAACGAGCTGCAGGTAAAACGCCTGTCTGTTAGAGAGCCCTTAGAACTCCACAGTAAACACTCTTGTACTTGCAACGCGTTCAGACTGTTTCATTGTTAGTACCCTTCCAAATTTTTTTCCTTATCTAGTAAAATGGAACACTTGTCAAACATGCTGCGAATAAAACGCTCATCTGTTACAGATCTAGAGATACCTCAACCGCAATAGAAGAGCGTTGTACTTAGCAGCGCGTTGAAAGAGCATTTCATTGAGTTATTCCTCCACCATGTTTTCTCTATTGCATAACAATGGAAGTTTGAACGTACTGCATGTGGCAGGCAAGCACTGTACTTGCAACACGTTGAGAGAGCATTCTATTGTTAGTTACCTCTCCACTATGAGTTTTCATTACCACATAACAATGGAAGTTCGTTGAACGTATTGCATGCGACAGACAAGCATTGTACTTGCAACGCCTTGAAAGAGCATTTTATAGTTAGTTACCCCTTCATCATATTATGTTTTACCACATAATAGAAGCTTATCAAACGCACTGCAGGTAAAACACTTGTCTGCTAGAGGGTAACAAATAGATCATCGTCCCTTCCTAATCATTCGGTACTTCTCCCAGTCTAAGGTACATCATGATGTACTAACTAAGTATCTATGAAAAAGGTGTAAACTGAATGCCTTGAAGGCTTGCACTGATTCCTGTGTACTCCATATAATACTAGTTGAAAGCAAATTGTGAATGAGTGAAGTGGCTTCTCAAAAAGTATGTATGATCCAATTTTGGATAATTGGCGTCACTCGGTGTTCTCCGTGTTGGCTGGCCATAATGTGACGAAACAATTCTCTGCAGAATTTTCCTATTTCATGTGGCGAGTCATTAGACATATCCATGTTTTAAAAAAAATTGGGGGTCTATGCTCCATGCAAATATATTCATATGGCTACGGAACACGTTCCACGCGTACAGTCGATGCCCAACACCAAGTAAAATATTTGGCAAAAGTCGTCCAGTCTCTGTGTCAGTCGGCATCCTTGTAGATAACAGTGGTGGTGGAACGAATGACGACCTAAAGAGGAATACACAGTTACGTCACTGGTAACATTTTTCTGCATACATAATTTCCGTTTCGTGCCTATCCATATTGAAATTGAAAAATTCCGAAGTAGGCTACCAATTAATTGTTTCAGGGTAGGCAACCAATCGTCTCCGGATGTGCTGAGCTTACTCTCACCGCCCCCTGACGGTACGGTCCTGGGGAAAATGGTACTACGGCCCCCTATTTTTACAAATTGGGCAATTACCCCCTTGCTCTCCGGCCCCGATGCCACCACCCTTATGTTAAATAGTGACTCTTCGTTTTCTGAATCGCAGATCTTCACGTTTTAAGTCTGCCCGCTGAAGTAAGATACAAGCCCCAAAACCGATACTCCCCGCCGATCCCCAGTAAGTCTGTTACCACTGGTTGCCGGACACGATTTGGCGATTATGAATTGACCGAACGGAGAAGAAGTTCGAATTACGCAACGGCGCGACCGCCATCGCTATATCGGTTCAATCGTCGCGTTAATACGCCGTAATCGGGTCATAGTTGCCATGCTCGCTACAATTTTAAATATTTAGGAAATTCGACCGTTCGGACGCCAATTAGCGGTCTACAAGGCGCGGTCCGATCATGCACATTTTTTTTTCTCTCGCCCGACCGCGTCCAATCGCTCTCTCGCCTTTTCCAAGTGGCACGGGCTGCGGTCAGAGTGGCCGTCATTGTTCCGACCTGCCGAGCTCGGCCGGTGCCGGTGTGCGTAGCCTTCGACTGAGCACTCGTCGTCGGTGCACTACTTGCAAAATCGGAATCGGCGCGATGGCGTCGGATTCCGGCCGGGAGTCGCTCCTGGCACGCCGATATGCCGACGACGAATTTTCCTCGCGATTTGTCAAAACTCATTTGACGTGTCAGAGTCGGGTCTCTGGCACCTTGGATTGCGGCTCCGCTGCTCTCGTGTCGAAATGTACGGAGTGAACTTGTGGTCAGCCAGCGAAGAGTATCCGCGCCATACCGGCTAAATGAATGACTAGAAAAGGAAAAAGAAAAAAAAAACAACTCGGCTAATTTACTGGCAGTGAAAGTGTAGCAACTATATAGCATCTATGGCCACTCGACTGGAGTGTGTGCTGGCTGCGCACCTTCGCTTATCGTACACTCGGTGCCCAGATACAACCATCAGATCCCTAGAGCTGTATATTATATCTTGTATATTATCTTCCACGCAACATGTTATCTGATCTATTTATTACCAAATAGATGGTAGCAATTTTGTGTTGTTTTTTTCCTTTTCTTTTCTATCTCGTATTCTTTCATTTTTATGAAATTAATTACGAATCGTCTGGTATGCGCCGAATTACAAAACGCATTTCACGAGGGTAAGATAATCGACCGCTTCCCGAATGCGGCCTAACTGGTTGGAATACCGGCGTGATTTCGAAAATTGAAATTCTCGTATTCGGTTGTGTGACTATGAGTCCCGGTGCTCCGGAAGATGGTAATTGTAGTTCGGATCGACCGCCTTCCTGGAGCGATTCATTCCAGCGGTACGAAATACTATATGTAACAATCGAACACGGAGAACTTTAAAATGTTTTCTGCAACCTGGTAGGGCAATGAGGGGAAACGAAATTTTCGATATCGGGAACTAGGTAGTGTAAAGGCATAGAGTATAAAGTGAAGTCGGCAAAGATGGCGTACCTTTTGAAAAGGCGGAGTAGCTCATGGATAAATGAAGGTAGGAAGGTGAAATTTTTACCACGCATACTTCAAAGCTTGGTGTACTGTATGCTGCCATTAATTTCCCTTCTAATGAGAAATTATCTGATCGATGTACAAAATAAGGAGGGCCCTGTTCAGCCATCGTATCCGACGATGTAAGGTGGCCCAATTTTAACTTTAGGTTTCACGTTCTGCTACCATGTAGTGAAGTAGCGGCTTAACTTTTAACTTTTTCTAAACCCAAGAACCTGAATTTTTACGCTCTGCTGGTATGTAGTGAATCAGCATCTTAAAGTTAAAATTGAAATTCAAAATTAAAGCTGCTATACTTCACTACATGGTAGAAGAGCGTGAAATTTAAAAATCGAGTTTAAAATTAAGCTGCTACTTCACTACATGGTAGCAGAGCATTAAAAATTTGAGGCCGTTGGGTTTAGAAAAATTCAAGTTCAAAGTTAAAATGCTACTTCACTACAACTTTTTTTATTTAACAGCTTTTGTTCGGAGGTGCGAGAAGTGCTCACGCCACTGAACGCGCCCATAGACGGGCATGCGCTCTTATCGTCCTTCTCCACCACCCCTATCCCTTCCTATTCTTCCCCATAGAATTCCATAAGATTGTACAATTTCGTTTTTCCATCTTTTGGGCGGCAAAGCGATCTAGCTACTGTTTTCGTGCGTTTGTATTAGTGTGACATTAAAAGTTCTTAGTACGTGTTTTCGTGCGGTTTTCGGTGCGAATTACGTTACAATATTGAATGGATTTTCGAAATCAATGTCTATATTTTTAACACTGGTAGGGGCTGAGAAAAGAAGCTTGAAGAAGTAGTATCGCGTGAGAAACCGCGATCGCCTATGTCCAGCGACGGATACAACCCTCGATGAATACTACCTCATGATAAGGAACGCGATCCGGAGGCAGTCCGGCAAATTTTCAAGAACGTGAAAAATAACGGACACTGTAGTGGTCGCGCTACAGGCCTAGTCCACCGATATCCAGTAATCTTTTACAGCTCGAACGGTGCCAACCATCTCTCAGAAAGTGTCCATTTTGGAGTGTGAGTGAACTTGGTAATATTCCTTTTATAGGGTGTGCCAATTCACTTTTCCTCAATAAGACCGCTAATCAACAGCATACAATCACCAAGCTACAAACTTGCAAAAACAATAGCCAAATTCATGAAAGAACACTACAACTACAGAACAAATTACAGCATAAAAAACACAATACAACTAAAAGACAAACTGGACAAATTAACACTAAACAACAATGACAAACTAGTATCACTGGATGTAACAAACATGTTTGGGAACATACCAAAACAGGAACTAACAACAATACTGACAAACGGCAACTACAAAAACAACACAGATGGAGCAGCATACGCAAACATCACAAAAGAAATCATTTACCAAAATTACTGCTAGTTTAATGACAAATATTACGAACCAACAGAAAGCCTAGCAATGGGATCACCACTGTCACCCATTCTAGCCGAAATATACATGAACAACTTTGAAAATGACATACTAAACAACAGCAAACACAAGAAAAACATAAAGCTATGGACACGATATGTAGACGACATATTGATCATCTGGACAGGAACAGACAGACAACTAGACCAATAAATAGCATAAACAACAACATCAAGTTCACAATGGAAAAAGGCAATAAGACCATCAACTACCTTGACCTTACAATACAAATAAAAGACAACAAGATACAGTACAGCATCTACAGAAAACCCACCCACACTGACGAAATAATACCCAAAGACTCATTTCACTATCAAAAACACAAAATGGCAACACTGCACAACTACTGCCACAGAGCATCATACTAAATTGACAACAACCGAACTAATAGAAATTAACAAATTAAACGAATAGCAATTAACAACAAATACCAACTCACAAACAGTAGATAGAATAAACAAACAAACTAACACAACCAAAAAACACAGACACAACCAAACATAACCACAAAAACAACAAATACGCAGAGGCAATACCATTCAGGAACAACACAATACTAAAAAATACAAAAAATCTTCAATCAATACAACATAAAACTCGGAATCAAAAAAGACCACCTCTGATCAAACAAATAAGTTAATGACAAAACAGAAGCAAAGGACAGAAACAACAGCAGCGGAGTATACAGACTGGACTTGAACACGTGAATGACCTATATTGGAAAACAGGCAGAAAATTCACACCAGAATTAAAGAACACGAAAAATCACAGATGCTAAATGATAGAAAATCACTGTTTGGAAAACATCAATGACCAGGACACAACAATGACAAATTGACAGAAAAGTACAAAATCCACACACTGAAAACAACACAAGAAAAAGAAAATTAAAAGAACACCTAGAAATAATAAGCAAAAACAAACAAAACAACCTAATAAAAAAAAATAAAACTTCCAAAGTGAGAACTTTTTCCAACTAATAACATAACACCCACGGATTGGACAGACTGCACAACCACAGACAACAAATCAGAGCACACAACCAATAACAATAACCACTGATTGGACAGACTGCATATTCACAGACAACCAATAGGAACGCAAGACTAAACAGGCTCACCATACGGTACTACCCTCGACTATAACTACTACAGGACCACAAGAGATAAGTCTCATTTAGGGTACTCCACTGATGATGGCATAACAGCCGGAAGCGCTCTGGAATACAGAAGAAGGAAAAGTGAATTGTCACACCCTACAATAAGAATCTCTCAGAAAGCCTGGATCACCCTTTAACTCAAATAATACTCTATTTGGGTGCCAAGACCTATCACCGAGGTATGTCCATCTACACAGCATTCACGCTCGTAACCGTAAACTTCTCAGTACTGGAAACTTCCGCAAAAAGCTCTTGACTTCCGCTCGCCGATAATGAATTACCACTATCGCTGTGTCTTTTTCGCCCTTTTCTCCATTCAATTATCTCCACCGAGCGACGACCGCTCGATACGGTGCCGGTGACAGTCAATTCCCTGTCATCAGCTTGTAACCAAACCAGTTCTGCACACTTCGTGCTGACCTAGGCGAGCGCGCGCGCAAAAAGAGAATCGATTTCAAAACACCGCCAATTATCTTCCTTCATGCCCGGTTTTAATTTCTATTATCGATTACGCAATTGCTTATTACTTCCTCGGCCGACGACGACGATGCTGTTTAATTATCGTCCTACCGGGAGTCGCAGGAACGTCGTTACCGTCGTGGCTGCAGATTCTGGGGGGCTTCTTCGCCGAGAGTCAAGGCAGAGAGAGAGAGAGAGAGACAGCCTTGACTGTGTTAGTCCGTGACCTCGACGAACATCAATTATCGAAAAATATTTAGACTAGCGAGTATATGTGCGCGGTTCGAAGAGACGCGAACAATACGCGTCTTCGTTCTTCGATGACATTTCACCGTGATGATGGACTTTTCGCCGGCGGCCTTCGCGCAGCTTCCGCGACTGACGGTGATCGATCACGGTGTCACTCGATGTAGGATCCGAGAACTCCAAGCGCGAGGACGCGATTCCAATAACCGCGTTCTAGCGCCCAAATCGGTCTCTGCCACCGGACTAATCAACTGTCGGGCCTAAAAAGTGCTCGGTATTGTATCCTTGCAGTCGCTTTGTGGCCAAATGGTAACACGCCCGCTTCGCAGTCCTTGCGTCTCGGGTTTGATCCCACCAACACTGGAAAGCTAGTGATGTTCGAATACTAATATCCTAGCGAACCCAGCAGTATCCTCCTATAACCCTTGCCAGTTCACTCAAACAAGATATTACAATCGCAGGGTGTGTTACTGCCAGATCAGAAAAATTGGTATTGTGTGTGTGCACGTCGGAGGCAGCTTATTTGAGGTCGTGAAATACGTGGCTAGTAAGCGGACTGCGTCTGTACACTCTTCGGCACAGGGACGGAAAACGCCATCGTAACAAGATCGTGAGAAAAGCAGCAGCAAAGCATCCCGACTAACCTGCCCAGGCGCGACCCAACGTCCGGCATCGGATGTACCTCTTTATACCGCAGTTGTTACATTGGCTGACTAGACCGCGGGAGGAAGGGTCGATACTTCTAACCATAGTCCAGGCTGTAAAGAACCAACTATCCATGGGGGAAGTAGTGACTTTGATTCAGAAAAGGTGGTATAGCGTACCTCTCAATTATAAGGTCTCACTAAACAGACTATCGTTTTCAAAATTTATGACCCCGGCACCGCCAACACTACAGCTTTCTTGCGTAGGCCATCCAGGCATTTCAAGTCCTATACTTCTGCTCTTAGATCAGTCTCCTTTCCAAGAAGAGTGGCGGAATCAGGTACGTAGGGAGACAAGTGTACCAAAGTAACGAACTAAAATCAGTAACGAACTAAAATCTTGAACAGTATGAAAGGAGATGAAGCCATCAGTATACCTGAAAAACTGGAAAAGCAAGAGGGATATTGAAAGACTAAGGATGAATACCATTTTCGACAGAGACGAAACTTGACTTTCAGTTTGGGGGGGGGGGGAGAAGGAAAATTTGCCGATAAATATTTAGTCTTTAACTAAAAATTCGCCGATTTCTTAGTTAAAATATTTTTTAATTGAAAAAAAAAAGAGAAACAAACAAACGTTCTTCGAAAATGAAAAATTCAAATGAACAGTTTCAAAATTTGCCAACTGCTAAATTATTGGGGGCGGGGACGTACCGATAAGGGGGCAGGGGGCTACGGGAGAATTTACCATTTCAGTCAGGCGAGTTGAAAAAATCCAACACGTTAAAAGTTATTATTTTTTTGCTTTGATATTTGGGAATTGAGTTGAGAGGTTGGGAAAACCCAATAAGTCAAATGGTTTTCCTTCTTTTGCATTGATACTTGGGCATTTTGAGTTGAGTCAGTTGGGACTTTCACAATTTTTACCCTCCCCCTCAGGAAAAACTCTTCGGTACGTCCCTGGACTCCAGAACTCAGAATGGGATCCCAAAGTGGATAGACTGTCGACATTCATTACGGACCTCAAGGGTAGTTTAATTCGAACATGCGCTAAATTTTGAATCTGATTCAAGCTTAAAAGACCCCATAAATCGAAATGGACAAGCACTAGTTAGATTTTACAAATCGAGTAGCCTATTGAGGTGGAGAGTTCTTACGATCTTAAATTCAAATTAACAGACTTTTTTTGAAAATGCTAATGATCGCTGATTCATTTTCATCATTACAAACATCCTAATCTCTTGAGAAAGGGTTAAATCGTCAAATGTCGAATTTTTAAAAACAGCATATTATTTTATAAAAAAATGATTGAACTATCGAAGTGAAAGTTGTTGTATTTCCATTTTCTTGTTTGAGGTGGGGGGAGGGAGGCTGTTACGAATTTCGTAATGACCCTTGGACTTTTGACTGGACTTCATCATTCATAAGTTAGATGGCAATTTTCGCGTGTAATGTTGAAGGAAAAACCCATTAAAGCTTGCATCTTTACGAGCCAACATTCGAAGTCCACCGCAAAGATTGGCAAAAATTAATTGATGTTGAAAACCCAAGTAATCTATTGAAACAGCGACCATTGTAATTCCTAATTTTGGTTCAATTTCATAGTTTTTGGTTTTTAAAAACTAGAAGGTTCCCCTTATAATAACTCATACTTGGATAATTTTGAAATTTTTCCTCCAATTTTAATTTTGGTAATTTGATGGTTATGAAAATGTTGAGATATCAAATCAAGTTCATTCAATTCCGATTCTCATTTTGGTGTTTGGGATTTACCGAGAGTCAGTATCGAAAATTTATCGCGTTGATGGAATTTCCAAATTAGGCGACCTCTCGTCTCCTCTTTTCCATTTCGATATTTGATTCGGTTACCGAGAAGTCAATTTTAATCACTTCTGGAGACCGGTTTTCGCGTTTGAAGCTTAAATCGGGAATCCAAGAGGAATCAGAAGAAATTTTCGAATTCAGCAACCTAGAAAATTCTAATACTTTATTCGATTTCCTAAAAATCAATTTTGAATTTTGGGGAAGCTTTCGAATTCAGCGATGCGAAAAACTACTTGTATTTTGATTCGTTACTCAATTTTCCAAGAATAGAGGACTCTGAAAGTCAATTCAGGGTTCGATGAAGAATCTTCTGGTGAAATTTTCGAAATCAACGATCCAAAAACTCCTATTTCAGTGATCTTTCCATAAAAAATTTCAAGTTTAGCTCTGGTATTGCTGAATGGGAGGGATTTTTTTTTTTTTTTTTTTTTTTTTCACCGAAAAAAGAAACGAGACCTTGCCGTCACAGATGCCGAATTAAGGAAAAAACTTTCATTCTTTTCCCAGTCAGAATGGGCTCATCTTCATTCTTTGCGAAAAAGAAAAAAATGAGAAAAATGAGAGTGAATGCATTCCTCAATTCAGCATCTCTACTTGCCTTTTGAAGACCCCAGTTTGTCCCACGTCGATCGGACTTCGGAATAAAATGGGTGTGGGGATTATCATTTTACAGATTGTATAAAAATTAACGGTCAGTGTTTTTATTCACTAAGGAGGCCTGATTTAACTGACTGGCTGCTATGTGCCAATTTTTTTTCCGACCCCAAAAACATACGTAAAATAATTCCCACTTTATTAGTTTTCTATTTTTCATCCCCAAGCACTTACATGTGCGCACATGAGCATATCCTAATCTGTGAGGGTAAGTTGGAAAGATGTTCGATGTATTTAAGAGGAACACACAACTTTCTTTCCACAATAAGATGGTCATTATTTACTCTTGGTGATATTTTTTTCTGAATTACCACTAATTCGTCTCCTAACTTGGTTCTAATAGGATCAAAAAAAAAAAACTACAAAGTTTCAGGTTAATTGGATTAGAGGAATTCGTGCCACAAGCTCCCTTTCGTTCTTATGGGAAAAGCACATGGAGTTTTCACTTTTGTTTCAGACTAAATTTCCCTCCTATATTCACCAAGACCAAAGCCCGTAAATTGAACAATAGAACATTTGCTATCGGGTTCAGCTTGTGACATTGGAAAATAAGTCTTTGCTTTCAACTTTTACAATTTAATGAAATGTTCAATTTTCTCAAATTTTAGGCTCTAGGTTAAACAGAGAATCTAGTAAAAACAGAATAGTCATTGAAATTCGGAATTAAGCAAATGTGGACAAATATTTTTTTAAATCAAAAATTCGCTGACAAAATTTTTTTTAAATTATAAATTTGCCGATTTTTTATCAAATGATTTTTTAATTGAAAAAAAAACAACAAAAAACAAACAGACATTCAGAAAAATGAAAAATTCAAACGAACAGTTTCTAAATATGCCGACTGTCAAATTATTTGGAGGGGGGTTCAACCCGCACACCCCCTATAGTTTCGCCCCTGATTTTCGATATACGTTTCAATTTATAGTTTAATACGTCACTTGATATCTCTTCCTAGTCTTAGATGAAATAATAATTTCGTTTCTCAGATACCAGATTTCAGAGCAGGAATTGCTTCCGAAGGGAAACACAAGCGAATCTACGTTTGAACAAATTGGAAGTGATACAAAGAGACCCCAGACTTGACTTATTTTCCATGAAAATGTAAATTTCAAAATATAAAATTCGCTCAACTGATGACTGTCCACTCATTCAGATTCGTTCATAGGATTCACTCGAACTTTCATGGCACCCTAAAATTCTTTTTTACACCTTTTTAAGTAAGACCCATGCAGACTTTTGAAAAAGGGAATATTAATGTGGGTTTCAAATGCTTGGAAGTTTTACTGGGCAAATAAACAAATGTGACCTGGAACCATGAAATGTGCCCCTGGTGTCAAAAAATCATTTCTCACTCTCTTGGCAATTCTTATAGAAGAAATTACGCTCTTTTGTATGAAACAAATCGCAGCTTCCTATCTTCATTATAATTTTCCCACAAATTGCATTTAAAAATTACGTCTAACGTTTAAAAACATCCGTTTACATGGCGTCGTGTGAAACGGGCCTAGGAGTATGACAGAGAACAAGATTTCGAAACGCGATGGTCAAACGCGTAAACGCACCACCACAGATGTACACGCTGTGTACATCTGTGCGCACCTCTCTACCACCATACCATCTTACTCGTTTATCTCGAAAACCTGTTTTCGCACGAGAGACACATTTCATGATTCCAGGTCACGAATATTTAAAAACAAATTAAGCCTACAAACAAAAATGAGGGTCCTAAATAGCGTCGTAGTCCGCGTTTTAACACATGGAGCCCAAAACTGGGCACTTACAATGAAAATGAAAAACAAAAACAAAATGCTCGTACACAATTTGTTATGGTGAGAAGTGGTGTGGTGGGACGTATGGTGATGCACGCATGCCAAAGTGGCCCCTATGACACCGCACCTCCGGCCCCGGAAACTCCCCTTTTGAGTATCGCATAGTGGAATCGGAGAGACCGTTATGGCTGTCTTGAGCCCTCTTCACTCTTCTTGCTGAAAAATCGGTCTAGGTTGAAATGTAGCGAGTTGCTACGTGGGCTCGAACCCGGGACCTTCGGATTCCGAGGATTATTCATTCTTTTTTGGGGGGAATCCCCCCTCCATTGATCCACGCCTGAGACTATGATTAGACTTGTCAGGGGCGTTCACCAGACAGACATAAGGTGAAACGCGTATCATTGAGCAAAATCTTGGAATGAGTGAGCGATGTTGACTTGAGGGATACACGAGACCGTGACGTGGTTAACAGACGAAGCCCCAGAGTTTTTGTTACAAGGTTAGGGCCACGGAAATTTGGAAATAGTTTCCATTTCCTCTCAAAAAATATAATACAAAAATCGACTCTTTTATCGACATTCACATTCCATCCCTTTTCCGACACGACATTGTGATCAAATCTGATATAGAATTCGGTACAGTCATTTGGAAATAGTTTCCATCCACCCTTCAAACATAGTCTATACAAAGACCGACTCTTTCCGTTGTTCAAAATCCATCATTTTTCCAACATGACATTGTGGTTGAATTTGATACAGAATTCTATATAAAAATCGAGTTACCATGCCGAATTCGACTTTCAGATGAAATTCTATAACAAAATCGATACACAATTTGATATAAAAGTCGATGTCGATACGATAACTCGACTTCTGTATCGAACTCAATCATAACGCGTCGAAAAAGCAACAAGTTTGGCGTGTGGACCTCATTTGTCTTGAAGGGCGAGTGTAAATCCACATACAGGCGCATGAGCCTCAGCGTACATTCCTTCTGGAATATCGGCGACCTCGACAGTTCCAAAATCATAATGTAGGTGGCTTATCGGGTATCTGAAGAGCTAATACGCCATGATTAGCGAAAGTCTACCAGATTAGACTTTCAACTTGAAATCACAAGCGCAGAATAAAATCAGCGACGTGCCCATCGGTCAGTCGCAAATCTTGGCTGAAGAAAAGTCTTCGACCGTGGCTGGTCATTGTGCGCCAGAGAGAATTAACGAGGAAACCGTACAACTGGTATTCGATTATCCGTGAACCACGACTCCGAATTCGAGCCAACACAAATTAACGGGACGTTCCGCAAATACTTTTATATGTACTCGAAATCGTGTAGCGACCTTTTTCGTTAATGTCCTTTAACGGTAGATATTATTCGAATAAAAAGAAAATTAACGTATTATAATCGATCAAACCGGCGATATCGAGGAGGAAATTTATAAGCAACGAAGAAAGACATTGTACATTACCAAGACACTGTACCTTGCTAGGTGCACACTGGTACTATATGTCCGTCATCGCAGGCACGATTCAGTCCATTAAACCTGGCCACACCACCTTTGATTTATACATTATATTGCTTATATGTACTCGGTTACTCGTATAATATGTACACCGTCGTACGACAGTGGAAATGGGAAGTTGAAACCTTGTTCATCTACGCCATAAAAGGTCAAAAGCACCTGAATGGGTTTATTTACACGGCGGCACTGCAGAGTTGTAAATGGAGAAGAAGAAGAAGAAAAAAAGAACGAATTATTTTTGTTTGTGCTGAGTCACCGCTTTCGTATATACAAAAATTTTTCAAGTTTGACGATCGCACAGAAACAGCGTCGAATGAACGACTCGAGAACTCGAGGTTTTCCGCCTCCATTATGCTTACTCACGTGCCACGTACTTCAATTTTTCGATTTCTGCTTTTATACGCCTGATTTGGTCCACAACCTGTGGCATCAAACCTTTTAAAATATCGCATTCGAGCGGAGCTATGTACACGTAAAATTGGTCACAGCACTTTTTGCTACAACCCATTTCTGACGAGAATAAAATATACGACACAGAGTATTGCGTTTTACATCGATCGAATACATTTAGACTTCTGAGTGGTCCGGGCCCCTCCAGTTTTGAGCATAGTTTACCTGCCAAACATGACATAGAAGTTAACCCAATAATAGTCTGATAGTAGGGTTTGGTATAAAGAGAAATTCTTCTTATTAATAATACCACTTCACATCTTATATAACCATATCCTCTTAGCCGTGAACACTAAGCCTTATATGACCTTAATACTAATCTAATGAGTCGAAGAAAAGTGAATATTCCAATCGGATGTAAATACATTATACAACCGCAGGGCGTGTTACCGCCAGATCAGAAAGATTGGTTCTGTGGGTGTGCATTGGGGTGTCCCTTATTTTACAACTGACATTTGTTCCAGTGGACCTAGAAATTCGCCATAAGCAATTTGATCTCAATTTGAGGTCATTAACCCGTGCTGCTTTGACCTTAAAGTTATGTAGATTACTGAGATTTTACAAAAAACCGCGAATATCTCGGAACACATCGACTTCAGGACCAAAATGTATATAATATAAAATGTTCCTTGTTAAATTTTCTATAAAAAAGATCATCTACAACTTTTCTCTAAAACGCATATTCACCGAGATAATTGCATTAATATGTGAAAGTTTCGAGGAAAACGTGAATTTTGTTATATTTACTTTCATAACCGATCTTCACACTCTAAATCGTAGTTATCTAAAGAAATATTCACTTTAGAACTAAAATGCAAGTAACATAAAATATTCCACCTTAAATTTTCTGTAAAAAAGATTCCATACAACTTTTCTTTAGAAAACATATTTATCAAAATAATCGCAAAAATGCGTAAAATTTTCGAAAAACATAGTTTTAAAAAAAATTATTTTACGGCTGAAATATCTATTAATGTCTAGGTAACGCACGCTGCAATATAACTTCAGGCCCTGTCTACTGGACCAACGCCTCAGTTTGCCCCCTCCCCCACCTGGCTACGCCCATGACAGTTTGTTGGGAATCTACTATAAAATAGACCTCGAATTATGTATGTATGTATATATCAACAATAGTCAACAATTCGCACATAAGATATAGTGTTGTGCTGTTAAGGAACAGCCACGTGTTCTCAGAATTCAGAGTCATTTTCTATAGGCAAATCGATGTTTCTTATTATTGATTGTACATCATTTCAAGTCCACCATACTAAGTCTTCAACGAAATCTTAGAATGCTAAAGACTCAATAAAAACAGTTTGTTAACCCTAGATTGCAAAATTTGGTTTTCTTCAATCATTGAATTTGGAATTAGCTATGGTGTGGGGACGTATGGCGATGCACGCATGCCAAAGTGGCCCCTAAGAACCCGCATTTCCGGCCCCGGAAACTACCCTTTCCAATATCGCATCAGTGGCCGGAGTGACGCTATGAGGCCGGCCCGAGACCCCATTTCGCCGTGCCACCTCCGGTGCGCGCGTCCTGCAAGGGCCACCATGGGATTCCCTACTGACCAAGGTTCGCGCTCCTCGAGCACTAGCCTGGGAATTTCGGGTCTCCCACAGCCGGACGTGCTTCAGAGGGCGCTATATTTCCACCTCGATTGATACTGTAGTCACCGTGTTTGCTATAGGATGTAAGCGAGGGTACATCACTAACTTTTCCAGACCCAAGACGCAAGGATTGCAGAATGGGCACATTACCATTTGGCCACACAGAAAAGTATAGTGTTTCGGGGGGGGGGGGCGGTGGATTGGCCAACGTATTCGGTATTAACGTGGAAAACTGATCTAGGAAAGTTAATTCCGTCCTCGGAACCTTTCTTCCGCAGCATTGTATTATTATTAATTGCAAAATAATTGTAATTAACCGTACGACGTATTATTTATCATCTTCTGTTCTTTAACGCTGAATTTGATGTTTTGGTTTCAGGTGAGTACATCATTCCATTACTCATGAAAATAGAAAAAACTAGCTCGTATGTAAGTAATTTATGTTGCGTAATAACGTGTACCTAAACCTATCACTTAAACGAATATGAATAGTAGAGAGTGTCTTGCTGACTTTCAATGTCGATGTTCCTTCACTGCTCACGTAAATTTAACTCGAATGTGTTCATTTTTTAACATGCCAACTTGAAAATTAGCTCTTGACACTGTGAACAACTCTGGAAACCTCGTAGAAGTATTGAACCAATTTTACTTCAATTCAAGATCGGTGAGGTTCATAGAGAGGTTCCTAAGGTTTCCATGTTAATTGATCACCCCACATAGTAGAATGTGGAGCGCTGGGGAGACACAAATTTAGCATTTTATGTGCTTTTACTACTGGGTATACTTGAACGAAACCGTAACGAGAAACGTAACGAAACCCGTAATGATCCCGCCGTAACGCTCCCCCGACACGAATTCAGTAGTTGGACATTCACAATCTGCAGCCGTGTTGTTGCTGCGTGACTGCAGTTTTTGCAGTCGTGTTGTTAATAGAAATTTCCATGACGCCAACACGAAGCCAGTCGCTATGAATTAGCTCTTCATGGTGACAGTTCAGTTTAGTGGTTGACGTTTCCATGGAAATTTATTTTTCTTCCAGCCATGTTGATCTTGATCTTTGCTGCACCCTGCGCGACTGCAGTCTGCAGCCGTGTTATTAAATTTCTCTTCCAGCTATGTGCTCATTGATCTTGATCTTTTCTGCGCCCTGCGCGACTACAGTCTACATTATTAGGGTACGGAAGCATATAAAATGTTACATTACTAAAGCCCTATTACAATACGAGTGGGGAAACCTGCCATTTTGTATTCTGCTCAGATGTAAACAGTTCCTTTTTCTGATTGCATTTAACACCTTTCTCGAATTTAATTTAATATTAATTTAAATCGGTAGTCTTAATTTAAAACCACTCATAATTCACTCCAAGACACGATTACAAGTTTTCGAATAATTTGAATCATTTTTCTATATTATGATAACAAATATCAGCTGTTTTACGTGTTTATTGTTCATATCCGAGCAGAATACAAAATTGCAGGTTTCCGCACTTGTACTAGTTATAGGTCTCTAACACTACATATTATGTCTCTGTAGGAGATATGTATTTTGTTTTATACTGTTAATTGGTTCAAAAACGCGCATTTCGGTCAATTTTTTGAAAAGTAACTGAGATATTTCGATTAAAAATCATTAAAAATTATTGTTTTTGGTTGAAAATTTGTCGTTTTTGATCAACATTCGGTGGTTTTTCGATTAAAGATAAATCATATTCGGTCATTTAAAAAAAATGAAAAATGGTGAAAATCATTGTTTTTGTTTAAAATTATTTTGTTATTTTTGATTGAAATTTAGTCAGTTTTTAATTATTACCTATTTAAAGCAAAAATTAAAAATGATTCTGAGTGAATTTTTATTGTTTTTGATCAAAGTCGTTTATGTTTAAAAATTTTCAAAATATTTCCTTTTGGTTAAAATCTAATTGTTTTTCAAAGACGAAACTTGAACTTTCAGTTAAGGGAGGGGTTGGAGAAGGAAAATTTTGCCGTCAAATATTTTTTGAAAACTAAAAATTCGTCAACAAAATTTTTTCAAAACATGAAATTTTGCCGAATTTTGAATGAAAAAAAACAAATAACAAACGTTCTTGGAAAATAAAAAATTCAAATGAACAGTTTCAAAATTTGCCGACTGACAAATTATTGAGGGTGTTTCGCACCCTCCTCCCATAGTTTCGTCTCTGCAAATGCAGCTTGGAACCTTATCCCCTAAGCACTCACATTTGCGCACATGAGCGTACCCTGGTCTGGGAGGGTAGGGTGGAAGGATGTTAGAAATACTTGAGAGGAACACACAACTTCCTTGACACATTAAGGTGGTCGTTATTTACTCTTGGTGATATTTTTTTCTGAATTTTCTCTGATTCGTCTTCTAAATTGGTTTCAATAAAAACAAATAATAAAATTAAAAGAAACAAAACAAATAAGTAAAAAAAAAAAAAAAAAAAAAAATTCTGTCGATTGGATTAGGGGAATCCGTGCCACAAGCTCCCTTTCATTCTTATGGGAAAAGTATATGGAGTTTTTACTTTTGTTCCAGACTAAATTTCCCTCCTTTATTCACCAGGACCAAAGCCCGTAAATTAAACAATAGGACATTTGCTACGGGATTCAGCTTGTGACATCGGAAAATAAGTTTTTTGCTTTCAACTTTTAGATTTTAATAAAATGTTCAACTTTCTCGAATTTCAGGCTCTAGGTCAAACAGAGAATTTAGTAAAAAATAGAATAGTCGTTGAAATTCGACTTTTGTTTACTGACTTTCAGATTTTCGAAATGTCTTCCACATTTCAGTTTTGTTTCAACATTTCAGATAACTTTCGATATTCAGCTTGAAACCCTCGGCTTTTGACTGACTAGTCTCTGACAGCAGTCCAGCGTTCTCCATTTTCATAAACGAATTTTGGCTTTCAGTTTGGGGAGGTGAAGAAGAAAAATTTGCCGACAAATATTTTTTGGAACCCCAGAATTCGTTCACATAATTTTTAGAAAATTAAAAATTTGCCGATTTTCTAATCGAAATATCTTTTAATAGTTGAAGAAAAAAACTAAACAAACAAACAAATATTCATATAAAATGAAGAATTCAGATGAACAGTTTCAAAATATGCCGACAGCCAAATTATTGGGGGAGGGAATGTTTTAACCCCCCACCCATTCCCTATATTTTTGCCCCTGTTGTTTTTGTTCATCATTTAATCGTTTGAGGTCAGAATTTCGTCACTTTTCGATTAAAAATATTCAAAAATATTAGTTTTTGGTCAAAATTTTGTCATTTTAAATTAAAATTGGTCAAAAATTTTGAATCAAGGTTTTGTTGTTCTTAATTAAGAAATATGATTTTTTTTGGCAAGATTTGCTCTTTTTTTTGTAATTTGGAAAAATAGTCAAAAATCCTTGTTTTTAGGCTGAATTTAGTCATTTTTCAATTGAAAATGGTTAAAAACTATCGCTGTCAAGATTTTATTATTTATGGTTAAAATTTTGTCATTTTTGATGGACAATAGTCAAAAATAAATGTTTCAAATCTTGCCATTTTTGGTCAAAATTTTTTCGTTTTTTGGTATCACAATTTGAGCATTTTTTGACAGAAAATGGTTGAAAATGATTGTTTTTGGTCAAAATTATGCCATTTTTGGATGCAAAACGATCGAAAATTATTATTTTTTTGTCGAAATTTTGCGTTTGTAGTCTTAAAACGGTTGAATTTGGTATATTTTTTTATTTTTAAATTAAGAATTCTCAAAAATGAATATGCTCGGTCAACTTTTGACATTGTCTTATAAAAGTAATTAAACATGTTTGGGTTTTGGTCAAAATTTTGTTCTTTTCTGGTTGTAAAGTGCGGTGATTGCGCCTGTTTGCCCCGAAGTACCTTGGGCGGTGGTTCGACGGGAAGCTGTCCTTCCGAGAACACGCTAAGAGGACAGTTCAGAGAGCGGAGAGAGTCGTGGCCGGACTAAGCCGACTCATATCGAACCTAGTGAGGCCGACAGAGAAGAAACGTAAGCTGCTGGCTAACGTTGCCATGTCGGTCCTCTTATATGGGTCTCCAATTTGGTCGAAGCTAAAAGGTACAGGGTCCAACGAAAGGCTGCACTAAGGTGTATCAGCGTCTGTCACACTGCCTCCACGGAGGTGTCTGGTTAGCCGAGTAGATGGCGCGTTGGTCTCGGAATCCGGAGATCCCGGGTTTGAGCCCACGTAGCGACTCGCCAGATTTCGACCTTAGCCGGGTTTTCGGTCAGAAGGGAAGAGGGCTAAGACAGCCCTAACAGCCTCCCCCGATGTCTGTGAAGAAATGCTCGAAAGAGCGGACTCCAGGGCTCGAGTTGAGAGCAAATTAGAAAAGAACTGCCTCCACAGAGGCATTTTTATGCAACAGTTATTGTAGGGTTGCCAAATTCGATTTTAATACCAGTAAAAAACTTTTCTTGTGTCATCTAGGAGGCTAACGGGGAGAGGAGGGGGAGATTAAATCCATCAATAAATACAATATGAATATGATTTCATAGGTTTTCAGGGTCACTGTACCCAATTTTTATGTTAGTGTCACTAAATGTGCTGGTTCTCAATACTTTTGGGGAAAACTAATTTTGGCTAGCTTAACCTTTTACTATGAAAAAAGCTCATTCCCAATCTTGTGTAACTTTTTTCCTGAGATTCGGGGGACCCCACAAACAATTTAGGACAAACGAAAATGTATGGAAATTCGTCGCAAAATAGACTGTAGTCCAATTTCGAAATAGTATTTGAATTTTTCTCGAAAAATGGAGCCATTTTTACTCGGTTTCGACGAGGAAGCAATTTTTCACCTGAAAAAAGACAAAACCTAGCTTGGTAACAACATAGGATTTTTCAATTTTTTTAATTTGCTTTGACTACAGACTGTTTTAATATTATCTTTATGATTCTCCGGATGCTAAACTTTCCGAGACTTACAGACTTTTTGAAGACTCTTCAAGATCCTTCAAAAATTCCAAGAGGTCTTTTCCGTGGGAAATTTAAAGAGCTTCAATTTGTGACGTTTACGTGGTCAAGTTTATTCGAGAAGCTGTTAGTCCGAACTTTGAATGTTCACTCTTTCCCTCTCAAGTGTGAATCTTACACGGCTTACCGCCACACTAACAGCAACGACATATTTGAGTTCAAAGATCCCTGCCGTTCATTAAAATAATGTACCTATCTGTATTTTCTGAACAGTTTCTCGTGCTTTTTGAAAAACTGATTTCTTGAGCATAATCGTTCCTGGAAATTCTCTATTCACGCTCATAGAAGAAAAAAGATTCGAGGAACATTCACTCGAATTATATTTTATTTTATGTTCAGCTATCATAATGTACATTTGGCATGCGATCGATAATTAGTTGACCGATCAGCGTGAAAATTCCACCATATCCGTGGAGCTACTTCAATGTCATTTACACCGATTATGCCATTTGCATACAGATGTAAATGGGGGCGACATACCTTTACACGAGAATTCGAATATTGTCTCATTTCGGTATTCGATAATTCGGCGATTCACAAATTAATTCTGTACACGGTGCCAGTGCTCCGAGGAAGGGAAAGGGGTTACCATGAAAATAGCATTCGGCTACGGAGGACTGTACTCGTAATTTCGCAACTGGTTCTCATTAATCGTATTAAGGCGATCGGCCCCGGAAAACATAAGTGCATAAGTACAAACAGCCGACCTTGAGTGGGGGAGGGGCACGCATGGGCACGTTCACGAACTTTCAAAACAGTTCAAGTTCAGTTTATTTCTGGAGTATTGTCGTTCACATTTAGTTCAGTTCACTTTGTAGAGTAACTGGTTCACGTTCACAGTTCTGTTTATCAGTTCACTTACGTTCACTTTCAAGCTAATTAAGTATAAGTAATTGAGGTAGCGGGTGGAATAACAATGATATCCAAAAAAAGTGCAAATAGTATAAGAGTCACTTCACGCCACTTGTGCTCCTCTTGATTTTAGCAGTTCTTATACCAGTGGCGTGCATTCCAGGTAAGCGAGGTAAGCACCGCTTACCCTGAAAAATCCTGAAAAAATAAGTTTTTATGTATATTAACTTGTAACAAATAAAATATATGAAACATTGGACAAAAAGCAATCCTATCAACATTTATACTACATTTATAAGTCCACACTAGACACATAACGCTGTCTTATTGTCATTAGTTGAGGAGACTGTTGAAACAGAAGAGTTCACTGTTTGGCAGTCAGCTTCTACATATTTGTATCAGGACAGCGATCGGAATATCGCTTATTTTTCATATTGCATGTAAACTTATACATGACTTACGCTCCACCTCCATATTAATTATTAACACAAAGACACACTAGCATCTTTAACGCAACAAAAACTGTGCATTTGGTTGCGTTTTGTAAGCGATTTTAATATTGCTTATGGCCAGTGGAATGTTGAAGTTGATAGTGAAACGCCATTAATGTTCTACTAGTCAGCGTGTTTATGTTTAAATGCTCGTTTTTTTTTTTTTGTTTTTTTTTTGTCTAGAAAATGTTTATTTGGAGTCTTATTGAAAAACCTTTTTCGCAATTTACTTCCAATGAACACTTAGAATTTATGTCGATACTAGAATCTGTTTCTGAAAACTGAGTAAAAGAAAGGTGGTTCAATTTTTACTAGACATTTCCATGTATGGTATTATGAAAAAATTCTTGGTTAATCAGTTGTGAAGATGGTGGAAAACTTTTTTATTAGCCATGTTTATTATATTGTAACTTAGCTAAATGAACGTTTTGGAAATTTTGATAAATTAAAATTTCTACCCCTTCTACATACAAGTATAAAAAAATTTCCAAACAATTTTTTCTTTAAATAATTTAAAAAAATGCTAGGGCGAGTTTTTTTGACAATGTGAAGTTTAAAAATCAATTGCTATTAGTGTATGTAAGTAGATGCTGATCTTAAAAATATGAGCCAGTATGTTGTGCTAGTAGAAATAGTGAAGGCATCTGAATTTGATGGGATATTATTTGAAATTTATATATTAGGTATATTGATATTGACAATACTGAGCATAACTGCTAGTGTGGAGAGGTTATTTTCAGCACTAAAGTGTATAAAATCTTACCAAAGATCGACGCAAGGACAGGAACACTTATATGGTTTGTGGTTTTATCTTTGATGTTGATAAGGAAAAATTTATTGAATCAGCTTCAAAATAATCCTACAAGTACATTTTATGATCTTGTTGTAACTGACTTCTAAAATTAGAACGTCGTATAGATTTTGTATTCAAATAATTATTAGGTAGGCAGAAGCATTACCCTGAATTTTTTATTAATTTGAGATTTGATGTTTGTAGTAGCATGTTTCATACCTTTATTTTGATTCTTACTTCACCCCTACACATATCGCTTACCTCCTAGAAAAACTCACCACGCACCATTGTCTTATACCCGAATAAACATTGTAGCACACTGAGTAGATATTTTTCCAAATGGGTATTTTCCAAAGATGTTTATACTCTAGTATCCTAGATACATAACTTCCTATGCTATCTTGATAAAATAAGTGTATGTACAGAGTTTGTGCAAATACTTATATCAGCGTTTACCAGTTACAATATGCTCATTTTCCCCTCTATAGTGGGTTTCGTATGGATATGCCAGCATTTAAATAAATAAATAAAGGAATGAGAAGATGAAGTATAGCATATTGTGTTGTTTTTTTAAAATTATTTATTTATTTATTAAATATTTTCTTTCTTTCAAGATACGAATGAATAGTCTATAAAACTTTCATATCATTTTACCCAGCCAAAATGTAATCAGCAGGATTTCAAAAATAATGACCGGTTTCCAATTTCAGTGCATCGGAGTTAATTTTCTATGCCAGTAAAGCTAGTGGACGGGATACAAAAATATAGACTACTATAAGATGGGTTTATCTACTAGTTGGCTCAAGTTAGGTATCTAGTAGTAACCCGATGCGCAGTCACCCTTTACTTACCCAGTTACCCGCGGAAAAGTTACCCATTTGTTACCCGCAGATTACCCTTGTTTCTATTTAGTTACCCTAGTAACTGGAGCGCCGACCCTTATACAATGGAAAAATAGTTCTGCACGATGCATGGCGTCAGTGGTTTGCGACGCGTGATGTCAGTGGTTTGTGTTTGTCTTTCATTGGCTCTTTTTCTTAGCAATTGATGTTCGAGATACCCGAGAATGAATCGCGTTTGCTTTAAATAGTGGCGCTTGTGGTTTTAAATGTAAAAGTGAACGTAATCGTGTGTAAAAGAAACAGATAGGAAGATGGTTTTACAAGTGTTTACAGTCTCAGCAAAAGTGACTCGAGGTACCAACATAAAGAATCGATGAAAGGAGTTCATTTTGTGAGGTTTGTAATATTGTGTATGATTCTTGCTGAAATTAGGGCCGGCGTGAACCAACTGACATTTTTGTAAACAAAATGCGTTATTAGTATCGTTGGAAAGAGTGTAAAAAGTAGAATTTTCCAGAATTGGGCCCCCGATTCAAAAATGGGTACCCACGTTGATCAAAGCTTATCAGTAAACGCAAGTCATGTAGTTTCTACATGGCTCTTGAACTTAGAATCACGTGTTCTCAAAAAACAGATTTTGCTGGTTGGTTCCCTTACGCTTAACAGCGTCCGAGTGCGATTGTACTTTTTGTTCGAAGTTAGTTAGTGGTATAGCGGCCCAGATTTCAGCTGAAAGGCCGACCGACCTGATGGCTTGTTTATTTTTCGATTCAAATTACCTCTATTCATTAGTACTTGTTCACTATGTTCAATTCGTTCAATTCATTTCCATTCTTTGCTTGTTCAAGTTGAGTTTATTGCAGGAATAATCTTGTTTACGCGGCTTCACTTCAGTTCATTTCGCAGAATTACTCGTTCATGTTCAGTGCGGTTTATTCTGTGGAACAGCTCGTTCACGTTCTTGTTCAGTTTACGATAAAAGTGCGAGAACTTGGAAATTTTTCGTTCATAAAGTGAACGTGCCCATTGGAGTGGAGTGGCTCGTGGGGGAGCTGAGAAGTATCAAAAGAATGTTAGGTATAAATTCATTCGCCTGTATACTTTTCAACTTGTTTTGTAGGGAGGTGGACTTTCAGCGGATTTTGGGGCTGAGCCCTCTCTCCCCCTGTTTGCATAAGAGCAACGAGTTCGAAAAAAGTGGAACGTGAAATTGAAAGGCTCTGATCCTTTGGTGCTCTAGTTTCGAACCTTTCTAGAATAAACTCCCCGCTGAGTGATGTTCGGCTGCGAGGCTACTGTCTGCGGATACACACGTCGGACATGCACGATTATAGAAAGGCGATTAGCATACTCTCGTATTATCATATATTATATTTGTTTGAAACGAAAAAAAGGCTTTTCTGCAATTTCGTGATCGACTATGTAGAGCTGTGTCCAGGTGACCTCGATGTGTGTCATACCGTACCCTCATTCCGGCGATGTGAACGTCGGGAGGAAAGCTCAGCGGTGGAGCTTTCTTGCAGGCGGTTACGTCGATTTATACCGATTTATCGACCTTCGAAACTGCATTTGTCGATTAAGGGCAATGATAAATGATGTATAATTAAAATGTACCCAGTCGGTGGCGCATGTATAGTCTCCTAAGACCTTATTAAATTTCATACCGACCGTGATATTACCGAATAATTACTACACGGTATATCCAACGTTCGCAATTATTTTCATGTCTGTCGTCCCTATTGTACTTGTACGCCAATCATGGAAATAATGTTTTAGGCGAAGTGTGTGTTCCTTACCTCGCTTTTTTTCTCTCTCGTAATTCGATTCGCAAAAATGAAAACGAAAATGAACGTATTATACGGACATTTAACGAGTTTAAATAAAAATACGTAATGAGGTGCGGAAAACCAGTGGAGGAGTCTAATAGCTGGCAATGCAGCATGCTCGCAAAAAATGATGGCTGGTTGTTGCTTATTCTTGCTGAAGAAGGACCGAGCTCAGGCCCGTAGCCAGACTCTGATTCTTAAGGGGGCAAATGATATAGTAAAGAGGGCAAATTATGTTTAGCAAATCTGTCAGGTTGTGCGTTTACGCGTATAATAATCGATTCTACATTTACGCCTAGAATAACGATGTAGATGTAGAATGTAGAATGCGCGTAGACAGTGTGGAATGACGTGAATTACATTCAGGGAGCCAAAAAAAATTGGCTGCTTTGTATTTCAATCCGGTCTACAAAAACGAACTTTCGAGGCTCAGGTAAAGGAAGTAAACGAATTCCATATTGATTCATTAAAACGCGCCTATGGAGACGTCATCTTTTTTGTGGAAAAAGAATCCATTTTCAAAAAATTATGCACAAATGAATTAAATAATAATCATATGTATTTTTGGAAGGCCGTGTTGCCCTTCCACAAAGTCTGGCAGAACTAGCATTGAAACTAAATTCAATTCCTGTGCTTCATCGGCTCAATTTGAACGTGTCTTTCCCCAGTGGAGTTATGTGCATGACAGTACGCATAATCGTTTCAAACTTGATTGAAAAAATTAATATATTTCTATTACCTACTCCCTTAAAATTAAAGATAACTGTTGAAGTTCTGAATTTTAAGTTTTAATTAATGTTATTGTAAAGCTTTTTAAAACTTCATTATTAACGAATAAGGAATAATATTGATTATTTTTTGTTTAAAATTTTTCAGTTTTCACTCTTCTTTTGGTCCGTCTACGTATTCTACTGTTGAATGTGTAGAATAGTCATTCATTCTACATGACGTATTCTACGTGTAGAATAAAAAATCTACGCCAGCTTATTCTAAGGCACACAGATCTATGCGGAATAAACGAGAAAGGAATCAGTGATACCAATATAAAGTTTTTCAAAAAAATTAATGTATAAATAGATGTGTAGTAATCCCTAATCTTACTGGGGTAATTGGAAAGTAAAAAAGTTTTTTTCGATTTTCTCATAGGGGAGGGGGCCTCCTGGCTACGGGCCTAACCGAGCTACCAGCCTGTGCCGAGGCCTCGAGACCTGCGTTCGGTTTCGCAGCTCCGCTAGGAAAGTCATGTTTCACTGGGAGATTAATACTGGACAATGTAAAGGTTTCCCGACCATGAAGGTGGTCCAGAATTCTCGCTACTTTTGAAATGGTTTGTTTCCAGTAGTCAAACTCGTTCCTATTGGTCTGGAGACTTGCTAGCAACATTTTTTTTGAAATCGAAAACATGATTGCGGTGACCATCCCTTCAACCTGTATGTATTTTCGTATAAATCGTCTTGCTTGACTTCTGTCTGCGTAGTTCGATGTGGGAACATGAGGAAACGCACCAAACGTGCAGAACGGTGAAATAATCTTCAGGAAAAATTTCGGATGATTCCCGAAGAATTTCATCGAAGAACTTTGGGAAAAATCTCCGATGATTTCCGAAGAATTCCAACAAAAATCTTAGAGAAGATTCCTTTGCTTTCCGAGGAATTTAATCGAAAATATTAAGGAAAATTTTCCGATCATTTTCGAAGAATTTCATCGGACAACATTGAGGAAAATCTCCGATGATTTCCAAGGCATTTCATCAGAAATCTTCGAGAAAATTCCTTTGATTTCTAAAGATGATTTTCGAAGAATTTTATCGAAAATCAGGAACGTACCAATAAATGGAGGGGAGCTTCCCCGGTAGGAAATTTTTTACTCAGCAGTTGGGAAAATTTACCATTTCGATCAGCCGAAGTTGGGAAATGTCGTTAGAGTTGGAAAAATCCAACAAGTCAAAAACTTTTCTTTTTTCCCCCTTTTTTTGCTTTGATACTTAGGAATTTTGAGTTGAGAAGTTGGGAAAGTTTCTTTTACTATGACACTTGTGAATTTTGAGTTGAATTAGTTGGGACCTTTCACATCCCCCCCCCCCGCAGGAATAACACTTCGGTACGTCCCTGTCGAAAATATTTAGCCGGTCATATTCGAAGAATTTCATCGGACTTCATTGAGGAAAATCTCCGATGATTTCAGGAGAATTTTGTCGGAAATCTTTTCCGGAGAATTTCATTGGAAATCCTCAGAAAAAAATGTCCAAGGTTTTCCAAAAAATACCTTAAAAAATCTTCCAATAATTTTTGAAGAATTTCATCGAAAATATTTGAGAAAAAACTCCGATGGTTTTCGGAAGAGTTTTATCGAAAATCTTCAGGAAACATCTCCAATGATTTACCAAAGAATAATTTCATTGGAAATCTTCGAGAAAAATCTCCGATGATTTTTAAGGAATCTCATCGGAAATCTTTAGAACATATTTTCAATATTTTCCGAAAAATTTCATCAAACTCCTTCGAGAAAATTTTCCGATAATTTCTGAATTGGAAATATTCCGGAGAAAAACTCCGATGGTTTTTAAAAATGTATCAAAAATTTTCAGGAAAATGTTCGATGATCTCCGAAGAATTTCACTGTTCACTGGGAATCGTCGCGAAGAATCTCCGATGATCTATTTATTGAAAATTTCTGGGGGAAAATTCCAATAATTTCCGAAGAATTGAGATTATTTTCCTCTCATGCAATGGGATCAGAGATTTTTCCTGAAAATTTTTGATGAAACTCTTCGGAAATCAGCCCACAATTTCCAAAGAATTTTATCGGAAGTAATTTGAGAAAAATCTCCGATAATTTCCAGAAAATGTCATTGGAAATCTTCGAAAATAATCTCCGCTGATTTTTGGAGAATTTCATCGGACGTCTTCAAAAAAAAGTTTCCAACGATTTCCGAAAAATTTTATTAAAAATCTCTGATCCCATCGCATGAGTGGGAAATAGTCTCAATATTCTTCGGGAATTATCGGAATTCTTTTCCAAAAATTTCCGATGGAATTCTTTAAAAATCATCGCAGAGCTTTCTCGAAGATTTTTGATAAACTTCTTCAAAAATCACAGGTGTACTAGCTTCTTCTTCATTGCCTTTAAGAAAGCATTTGATTCTATAAACCATTCGTTTCTATGGAACGCAATGGCGAAGCAGGGGGTAAATCCAAAATTCTTCAAGTTAATCAGAAAGTTATACGAAGACTCCGGAGCATACATATGTTTGGATAAGAAGGACAAAAAATTTAAAATTGAAAAAGGTGTAAGGCATGGAGACCCCCCCCCCCTTAAATCTATTCAACTGTGCGCTCGAAGAAATATACAGGGATCTCGAATGGGATCAAAAGGGCTTAAAAACCAATGGTGAATATCTGAGCAACCTCAAATATGCGGACGACGTGGTTATTATGGCTGAATTGATCGATGAACTGGGAAAAATGGGGGAGGAACTATGGATAAAAAGTAAAAAAGCAGAGTTGGAGATAAACTGGGAAAATCCTTTATATTGGCGAACGATAAAAAAAGACCGGTGAAAATTGGAGGATACGAAATAAAATGGAAGGAAAAGTAGTATATTTGGGACAAATTTTGTCTTTTGAAAACCGGAAGGATAAAGAACTAAACATCAGGGTAAAAATAGGATGGCAAAAGTACTGGACACTAAAATCAATATTCAAAGGTAATTTTAGCAATAATTTAAAAACAAAAGTATGGGAAAGTTGTACGCGGTCGGTTCTCTTTTATGGAGCCAGACCTGGGCCCGAATAAAAGGTGGTACGCAGAAGCTTCAAAGAACGCAAAGAGCTATGGAAAGTAGTATTTTTGGCATCAGGAGGTGTAACAAAATTAGCAACCAAATTTTAAGGAGAAAACCTAATATGACGGACATAGGATACTTTGTGAAGAAACTGAAATGGAAGTACGCCGGGCATGTTTCAAGACAGAAGGAAGAGAGGTGGGAAAGAAACGTAGAAGCCTGGGTGCGTACGAGAGAAAAAGATCGCGCGGCAGACCGATGACTAGATGGGGAGACGAATTCGTGCAGGTAATGGGGTTCTGGTGGAGGAGAGTGGCCGTCAACCGTCAAAAATGGAGAGTTGGCGGAGAGGCCTATGCCCAAACTGGGGCTTACTCGCTGTGTCAGGGAGGGGGTACGTCTCTCCCCTGATATCAACATCGCGCGACTACACGGATTGTAAATGAAATCCAATAAAATAAATAAATTCTTCAAAAATCATCAGAGTTTTTTCCTCGAATATTTCCTACAAAATTCTTCAAAAATTATCAGAAAATTTTCTCGATGAATTTTGATGAAACTTTTCGGAAAACACTGGAAACTTTTTCTAAAGACTTCCGGTTAGATTCTTCGTTAATTATCGAAATTTTTTCCTAAAAATTTCCGATGAAATTCTCTGGAAATCATCGAAACTGTTTCCGAAGAATTCCTTCAAAAATCGTGAAAGATACTGGTCGATAATTTCCAATAAAATCCTGTTTTGGAATCGTTGGAGATTTTCCCTAAAATTTCAAAAAAATTTTCCCCTAAATTATGGGAATTTTTTCTAAATGATGTCCGATGTATTCTTCGAAGTGACCAAAAATGTTTCGATGAAATTCTTTGGAATTACGAGTTTTTTGGGAAAATTTAAAAGAAATCTTCTCGAAGATTTTGATGAAATTCTTTGGAAACCATGGGAGTTTTCCCCCGAAGGAAAAATTTCCAAAACGAAAATTTAAATTTTTCAGGCCGAAACGCCTGCAAAAACAAAAATAAAAATAAAAAAGTTTTTTTCATGTTTCGTTTCCTTTGTGTTTTGCACAAAAACCGCTCGGATTTGAAAACATTGTGAAACACAAAAAAAATATTTTTCGCGGAAAATTTTTCGCGAAAAAACCCCACACATATTATGCACGAAAACGTGCGAAATAATGAAAAGCGAAACACGGAACAGCAAATAGTCTGTATAACCGCGGCTTTACAGTTTATTATGTTTTAGCACACGCATTCTGATTTGTTTTTTATTAATACACGCACTTTCTCTATATACTCTCTCGTCTCCTTAATTTTGAATGCCCTCGCTTCGGTGCGGACTAAATTTTTCGCTTATAAATCTTGAAAAGCCCGCGAATTTAATATAGGTTTTCCCTTGAGAAAATCTGTGGTTTTGCATCGGAGCTTCCGAGAAGTCGAGTCTAGTTGGAAAAATTCCTTTGACCAGAAAAAGGCATTTCAGTCAGTTTAAGGATGAAGTACCTACCGAGAATTTTGAAAAAATAATTTCAAAAATATTAGTAAAATTAATATTAATTGAAATTTATTGATTAATGAAAAATTAATTAAATTATCAAAACTGATCGTTTAATGAAAATTTGTTCATTAGTCGGAAGTAGGAAAAATTGTGTTCTATTCGGTCAGTGTTGTAAAATTAGCAATTGGAATCTGAGTGACTATGACTATAATTCAATCTCTACCAAGCTTCATGTTGGTTACGCGATTCGCTCTATGTATTTGCATCTGTAATTGCATTCACAATTGAGTTGAACGACTGCAAAAAACCTATTGTCAATACATTTCAAACCGACGCTTTCACATCCCTGTTCCCTGTGGACCATCATTAGCAGGGGTTACAGTCAAAATATCCTCGGAAACGAATTCAGCGACTCCAGAAACCCCACTGTTGATATACTTGAGGGTATTATCTGGACTTTTGAGATTCTGCTCATTCTGCGCCCTTAATGGTACCTTAAAAATGGCGGCTCAAACCAAAATAGTTCTGTAAACGGATTCAGCATTCCTGAAATTCGAGTAGACATTCGTTTTCATGCTTTTATTCTGTTTCTGTGGTCTGTAATGTTTAAAGTTCAAAAAATGGACTTTTAACCCCAAGAAAGTAAAAAAAAAAAAATGATGTCGATATGAAAGTCGATGCTTCTGTCAATGGGAAACATATTAGTATCCAATATCCATTTGTTATCATTTCTCAACTTAAAAAGAGGAGAATGAACAGAATATTTCCTACAATTTCTGTCGTTTCTATCTTCGACATCTGGAATTTGAAATAGATTTGTGAGCATTTCTCCAAGTTCATATAAAATCATCAAAGTGTGTCCTCGCTACCTCAGTCTCAAACTACAGTTTTGACAGTGTAGTATACATTTCCATAGACAAAATAATGAACGAGTTGGTATCGACATTATAAACATTGTAGTAGGCAGCAAATTGACATGCGCTCAGTAGACGTCGACAAATCTTCATATAGTAGCCATTGACAGTATTGACATTACTATCAACATAGTAGTATCAGTGTATACAAAAGTAGATCCTATTGTACAGTCGACTTTTGTTATAACTTGAATTATTGTCACAATTCTTATATGATTTGGTTTAATACAGTATGTTCAAAAGTATTTGGATACATAAACTAGAATTCAACGGAGGCCATTGACCTTTGAATCGAATTTTCGTCAAAATCATCATCATCAGGTGCCGTACCCGTTGCCGGATGTTGGCAATCGCGGTTTCTGACGCGCAACTTACCTGGGCAGGGTTAGTCGTGGTAGTTTGCCATTGCTTTCCCAACAGTTTGTTGCGTTAGAACTTTCCTTCTCTATGCCAACGAGTGTGTAGCCGCAGTTTGCTTACTAGCCACGTGTTTCACGACGTTGAGTGAGCTAGCCACGACGTGCACCCGACAGTCCCAATCTTTTAGATCCGGCGGTAACACGCCCTGTGATTGTGATGAATTGTTCGTTCGAACTGGCGGGGTTACCGGACGCGTTATCTTCCCACTTCGATTGATACTGTAGTCGCTGTGTTCGCTAGTATGATAGTGGGGTATTCGAATATCATTAGCTTTCCGGCGATGGTGGGAATCGAACCTGAGACGCAAGGATTGCGAAGCGGAACCGTTAACCACTCGGCCACCGAGCAACTCCTTCGTCAAAATGCTCGGTAGGAACTCCATTATTACACAGACGAGCAATATATGGTCAAGTTTTTCCAAACGAACTCGATTTTTTGGAAGCTTTAAAGCAAAATCTGAAATTTTCTTGTGAGAAATACTATGGTAAACTTACCACCGCCCCCCGCCCCCCGCCCGAGGCTTGACTAAAATTTTTTGGCTAAAAACAATTCACGCCGGCAGGGTTGTAGATCAAGAGAAATAAGTTTAGCCGCTGAGAGCAAAACGTGAAAATAATAGGATTTTGGCCCACCCTGGCGGCCACTCATGCTCGTGAAATTGAGTAGGGATCAGTGTCCTTCGATATTTTGTGGAAAATCTGAAAAATTGTTCGAAAGACAGCATTCTCTCTGGAAAATCTAGACAACTAGCAAAATGGTAGTCACTTTTTCTGGAACACTGGGAAAAGTCTGGAAATGTTGTCATCAGTCCGAAAAAGTCAGAGAATTGCTATAATTTTAATCAAGATTAGGGAACGTTCTGAGAATAATAAGAATTATTTTTCAAGAACAGATGTCAGCGTAAAGCATAATGACTTTTTTCCTCGAATATTTCCTATAAAATTCTTCAAAAATTATCAGAAAATTTTCTCGATGAATTTTGATGAAACTTTTCGGAAAAAATTGGAAACTTTTTCTAAAGACTTCCGATTAGATTCTTCGTTAATTATCGAAATTTTTTTCTAAAAATTTCCGATGAAATTCTCTGGACATCATCGAAACTGTTTCTGAAGAAATCCTTCAAAAATCGTGAGAGATACTGGTCGATCATTTCCAATAAAATCCTTTTTGGAATCTTTGGAGATTTTCCCTAGAATTTCCAACAAAATTCTCCTGAATTCATCGGAGATTTTTCTCAATGATGTGCGATGATATTCTTCGAAGATGACCAAAAATGTTTCGATGAAATTCCTCGGGAATTACGAGTATTTTCGGAAATTAAAGAAATCTTCTCGAAGATTTCTGATGAAATTCTTTGGAAACCATCGGAGATTTACCCCGAAGATGTTCGATCAAATTCTTCGAATATCATCGGAGATTTCCCCCGAAGATTATTTCATCGTTTGGCACGTTTGTTCACGAAACATGAACAAAATGACGAAAAATCGATGAAATATCAGCGAAACGCTGCACACTACCGACGAAAAGTGATTTTTTTCATGTTTCGTTTCCTTTATGTTTCGCACAAAAACCGCTCGGATATGAAAACATTGTGAAACACGAAAAAATATTTTTCGCGAAAAAAACCCCACACATATTATACACGAAAACGTGCGAAACAATGAAAAGCGAAACACGGAACGGCAAATAGTCTGTAGCCGCGGCTTTACAGTTTATTATGTTTTAGCACACGCATTCTGATTTTTTTTTTAATTAATACACGCACTTTCTCTATATACTCTCTCGTCTCCTTAATTTTGAATGCCCTCGCTTCGGTGCGGACTAAATTTTTCGCTTATAAGTCTTGAAAAGCGCGAATTTAATACAGGTTTCCCTTTGAGAAAATCTGTGGTTTTGCATCGGAGCTTCCAAGAAGTCGAGTCCATTTGGAAAAATTCCTTTGACCAGAAAAAGGCATTTCAGTTAGTACTACCGAGAATTTTGAAAAAATAATTTCAAAAATACCAGTAAAATTAATATTAATTGAAATTTATCGATTAATGAAAAATTAATTGAATTATCAAAACTGATCGTTTAATGAAAATTTGTTCATTAGTCGGAAGTAGGAAAAATTGTGTTCTGTTCGGTCAGTGTTGTAAAATTAGCAATTGGAATCTGAGTGACTATGACTAATTCAATCTCTACTAAGCTTCATGTTGGTTACGCGATTCGTTCTATGTATTTGTATCTGTAATTGCATTCACAATTGAGTTGAACGACTAATACATTTCAAACCGACGCTTTCACATCCCTGTTCCCTGTGGACCATCATTAGCAGGGGTTACATTCAAAATAACTTCGGAAACGAATTCAGCGACTCCAGAAACCCCACTGTTGATATACTTGAGGGTATTATCTGTACTTTTGTGATTCTGCGCATTCTGCGCCCTTAATGGTACCTTCAAAATGGCGGCTCAAACCAAAATAGTTCTGTAAACGGATTCAGCATTCCTGAAATTCGAGTAGACAATCGTTTCCATGCTTTTATTCTGTTTCTGTGGTCTGTAATGTTTAAAGTTCAAAAAATGGACTTTTAACCCCAAGAAAGTAAAAAAAAAAAAAATGTAGATATGAAAGTCGATGCTTCTGTCAATATCAATAGCGATTCATGGGAAAACATATTAGTATCCAATATCCATTTGTTATCATTTCTCAACTTAAAAAGAGGAGAATGAACAGAATATTTCCTACAATTTCTGTCGCTTCTATCTTTGACATCTGGAATTTGAAATGGATTTGTGAGCATTTCTCCAAGTCTGTATAAAATCATCAAAGTGTGTCCTCGCTACCTCAGTCTCAAACTACAGCTTTGACGGTGTAGTATACATTTCCATAAACAAAATAATAAACGAGTTGGTATCGACATTATGAACGATGTAGTCGGGTAGTTTGCCATTGCTTTCCCCACGGTTTGTTGCGTTAGAGTTTTCCTTCTCCAAGTCAAAGAGTGTGCCGCCGCAGTTCGTTTACTAGCCACGTGTTTCACAACGTTGAGTAAACTAGCCACGACGTGCACCCGACAGTCCCAATCTTTTAGATCCGGCGGTAACACGCCCTGTGATTGTGATAAATTGTTCGTTCGAACTGGTGGGGTTACCGGACGCGTTGTCTTCCCACTTTGATTGATACTGTAGTCGCTGTGTTCGCTGGTATGATAGTGGGGGTACCTATTCGAATGTCACTAGCTTTTCGGCGTTGGTGGCAATCGAACCTGGGATGCAAGGATTGCGAAGTGGACTCCCGTTAACCACTCGGTCACACAGGGACTCTCTTTGTCCATAATGAAACAAAATTATTTAAAAGTACAACCACGCATAAACAAAATCATCGAAATATACATAGCCACGCACGATCATCGACTACCATCAGATCAGAAAGATGTGGTACTGTGCGTGTGTACGTCATAGATAGCTGACTCGGCGTTGTGAAAACAAGTGGCTAGTAAGCAAAAACTGCATCTGCACATTCTTCGGCATAGAGAAGGAAAATTCTAACGCCACAATCCACGGAGAAAGTAATGCCAAACTATACCCTGGCTAACCAGCACAGGAAAGTCGCGCGTGAGAAATCGCGGTAGACTATTTCCGGAAGTGGATATGGAACCTGCAAAAGATTCTTCAAGTATTTTAGAACATGAGATTGTTCAGAGAATCATGTGTTGAACGTATTCATAATATATTATTAGAATTCTGCTAAGAGCAGTTTTTCGCATTTTCCCTCAATTTTTCTATTTCATATTTTTTGGCTTACCCCCTCCCTTCTCCTCCTAATCCGACTCTAATCAGCCCGGTGAAATTCATGTACGTATGTTACTGCAGTTTTGGCGCAATGTCATTAATGGACACTTTTCCAGCTCAATCGACTCGCATTAATGTAAATAATAATTATTATTGTGTTCTTAAAAATGAAGAACAATTATTTAACGTTATAACACGGTTGGTACGGCCAAAATTAATGCGTTCTTCTGTTTACGTAAGAATTTTATTTTTTCATTTCGGTATACTTGAACTGAATTAAGTTAATGATCTCTATAATAATATGAGGAAATCGAAAGTTCGAAGTTGCTTCATCATGATGCAACCGAGCAAACATTTTGATTGTAATTATGTTTTCAAGTTTTCGGAGAATAAGCACGATGACACAAATTGATATGCTGGTAATGAACCGACCTGTCAGTTGGCATATGTCAGCAATTATCGCATTCCATACCAATCTTATGCATACAAGGTGTAGTAGCGGGTTCTGTAGCAACAGGATCGCTGCTATGAGTGGGTTCAAACCTCTCCCTTTAAAAAGTCAAAAAAGCACTTACTCGCTTCAGAAAATGTTCGCTTGTTGTCTCTGAAAAGCCTTTTCTTTAGTTTCAAATCCACTTCTCTCCGGTGATCTGTCTACAGGCCAGCTTAGTATTGTTGAAATAATTAGTGTGTTTTGAAGATGTTCGAGTTCAAAATAGGTAATCGATAGTGGGGGAAGGGGTTGAATGTCTCGAGGGTCAAAACTGGAAGAGTTTTAACGAGTCCTTAGAGACTCGGGGATCTTATAGGGTTACAAGTCTCGATAAATTTGAAATAATTGTGAAGGAGTTTCGAACAATTAAACGAGATCTTAAAAAGTCGTGATTAAGTCTTCAGGAGGCATAAAGTGTCTTACACGAGTCTTGAACCCTCTTAGCGAATTTTGAAAATGTATGGAAGTATCTTGACTATAGTCTCTACATTTCTTAAACAAGTAGCTGGTGATGCACGCATGCCAAAGTGACCCCTGAGACACCGCACCCCCAGCACCGCTACCCTTTCTGGCATTGCATCAGTGCCGAGGGGAAACAAGTACCTATAGAAAAATCTCTGGGAGATTTGATCAGGTCTTGATCTTGAAAAGTCTCAATATAGTCTAATAAACTCGTGAAAAATCTTCAACGGGTTTTGAACAGTTAGTGGGTCTGCTCAATAGAGTCGTAAGAAAGTCTCTCGAGTGAGTGATAGTATGTAGTTTTGTTTGAGGATTAATCTCAGGGGCTCGCGACCGAAAAGTGTTCCAACTCCGCCGAGCACATCAACAACACCCTCACCTACCTTTCCGCTGCTGGATACCTCTGCAACGTATAGACAACAGCCTTTCCCGAGCCCATAGCTCGAGAGTGTAACGCCGTGGCTCGATAATAATAAAATAAAATAAAAATCCTTCAAGTTACACAAAAAACATATTAGCGCACTTTTTTCGTTCTTGGAAAAATATCAGTCCCCATATCTCGCGCCGGCGGACTGATATGATAAAAACAAGTGGACAGTGTTACCTCATCATACAGGAACAACTTAGCTGTACATTGTAATGCAGTCTGAAGCATAGCAGCCGAGACCGGTACGTTGGCCTTATTGGGGATCCGGGCCTTATTTTGGGCTCACTTACTTTATGTCTAAAATTGAAGAAAAAATTCACGTTCTGCTTCTGCATTTTCATTGTGTGCACCTTTTAACGGGGAACGTGAGCGGAAATCGATGGAGAATCGCGATTCCAGGCAGCGGAACTAGAATTGGAATCGATTCATCTGGACTGTTTTGGAATCGTGACTTTGATCGAGCTTTTCTTGTGAACTTCAAATCGGAATCTGACTGGAGATTTTGTTTTCCGGATCCATGTAGCTCAGTTCTAGAGGCTGAATTGCTGCAGACGCAGAAAACGAATAAGATGAACGGAATTCAATAACGGATCTCATCTTCTTTTCCTCCGTCACGTAATCACGTGTTTATTCAAATCAAGCTGACTCGAGTATTTAACATTAAAATATTCACGTGATTCGACAAATAGAATACCGTGTGTGTCCTCAGGTCTGCAGAATAACTTCAAGTAATACACGAAAATCCGTAAATGGTTACTCGGTGAACATACCTAAGCCTGAAATTTCCATTTTACGCCTCGAACGAGCTATATAAGAATACTTACGCTGTATAAAGTATGCATAATATCTTCGACATCCGCATACACAGTCTGGACTTTCATCCTCGGAAGACAAAAACGACGAAAAGCATGAAATCACTCCGTAAATACGATTTTCTTCGGTCCCAGTTCTGTGGCCTGCAATTTCCAGAAATATCCAGTTATAATTTATTTTCTGAAATGAATCCCAAGCTTTACATAAAACGGTTTCACTTGGCGTTCGTGTAAGACATTTTTTTTTTTTTAATATTATATTCTATTATTCTATCGTATTGTTTTCTCGATTTTTCTAGAAATGAATAAGTCTCTATTCTATTTACCTACCCATATGGTTTCGTGTATGTGATCTCGCTTCGACGTATCATCAGATCATTACATTTGCATTTTTTTAATGCTTACTCGTGCCCGAGATGGTGGGCTTATTTTGCGAAACCGCAAAACTGTCCTGACGCGATGGATGATACTGATTATTTCGAATAACAAGGCGATAATTAATTACGGCCGAGTCTGGTTTTCTCAAGACAGATATATTTAACAGAAAAAAAAAAAAAAGAAAAAAAAAAGTGAATGCGTTATGAGAATAGTAATAATCGCATTCGGAGAAGGTCATCACCTGACGAGGATTACTATTATGTGTACAGTCACCGGGGATAGATACCCATTTGTGTACAGGGTGTTTCAAAATTATTGTAAAAACTTCCATTGAAGATTTATTTCTCTTTATATGTATGATGAACTGTTAGACTGTTACCTAATTTGCTGCCTTTCTCGCCGATTTTTCATTAATTCGGGGAATGTACAAAAGACTTTTGGTACCTACGTGGTACGGGGACACCAATAAATTCTGATATTAGATAACTTAAAATTATCGTTACTTGGTAAGAATTGTCAAAATTAAAATTCACGATGCACCTCTCACTCACACTTGTTGTAACGAGTCTTGAAAGAGTTAGGGAATCATATAATAGAATATTGATTAGAGCATCCGAGCATAAATGGCATTAAGAGTCTCGAGTGTATTTGTTCTTGAAGTTACGTGTACTATAGAGCTGAAAATTGAATGTCCCGCAGCGCCTTAAAAATGCTGGTTATGCAAAATCTTTATATAATTTTTTTAATAGTATTCATCGTGAACTTCAAATTAGTTCATGTACAAATTTTGCCTGCCTGTGAAATTGAAGGTGTTAAAACACCTACAATATTCTGTTGCTTTATAACGCCTTCAGTATAGCAGATAAGCAAAGTTTACATATAACCGTAACAGTAGTAATTATTAAGATCTAAAAAATGAGTTATGTACAAATTTTTCCTATCTGCAATATTGAATGCGCAAAAGTACTTACAATGCTTTGTTGCTTTATAGCGCCTTCAATTTTACAGATAGGAAAAATTTGTATACCAACTGATTTGAAGTCGGTAATAAATACTATTGAAAAGCTCTTATGTGCAAATTTGGTCCATGTCGCATATTGAAGGCGGTAGACCATTGAATAAGAGTACTGGTAAAATCAAAACTTCGAAAGAAAAACTGTATGGGTTAAGATTATTCTTACGACAAACTATTGATACAGGTTCATTTTTGGACTAAATGGGACAAAATTAGACCAAATTTTAGGGGAAATGTTTGAAAAAAATCTTTCTCTGATATACAGGCCCTGCAAAAAGTTCGTGTATAATTCGCTCGCTCCCTGTGGTGGAGTTATTATGTGTCTTATCGTTATCTCTCGATTTCTCACGAAAGTAAAGAATTTTATACGATGCATTCTGCTTACTACGCTGGACCTTGAAATAACCCTGGCGAGAGGGGGTGGGAATACCTTGGGCCTGGACTCTCAAGAGGGCTCGATATTTTTAAAAGGCCTGAATTTCAATCATACTGTACATCAAATCTGCAATCACTCCTTACAGCATGAAAGAAACCTCTTATCCCGTACCTTATAATTTTTTCGCATCTAACAGAAGAACAAGTTGAACTGGAAGGAGAGGGGGCCCGGTGGAAATTCTCCCAGGCCCTCTTTTTCTCTCTACGGGGCTGCCTTGAAAAAGTTACGTTTGGCGCTGTATTTGATGAACTCAACTTACTGTACAACAAACTATACTAGGCAGTATGTTTGCATTAATTCAATGGCCAAACAAAGGAATTTAAGTATTTTTGCTTCAGGGATACGTCCACCCTGTCTGTGTGTTATATCGGTTTCCCCTCTCATGTCATACCTAGTCAGTGGAAAGGCAAATTCGAGTAAATTCGATTGGTCACTGGTCAGAAAGGCATCGGTAACAGTTTGTGGATTGTGGCGAAGAAAGACGCAATGGGTTTATATATGTATGAGGGTGTCTACTGGCCTGAAAAGTCATGATTTCAAAAATTGTCATGAAAGTCATGAAAAGTCATGATATTTTAACCAAAACTCGAAAAAGTCATGATATTTCATTATGTTGTCATAGTTAACAATGTTTCCAATACCAAAACAAAAAATCAGTTTTATTCACTTAATGAGAAAAAAATATTGAGTGAATATTTATTATAGAAGTTTAGCGCGCTCTGTATTGAGCCTCCGGTCAGACGAGAAGCGCCGAGTCCCCCCCCTCCTTCCGCTTCCTTTTTATATCTCCCCATGATAGTCGTGAAAAATGTCATGAAAAGTCTTGATATTTTGTTTCCCAATTCCAGTGGACATCGTGTATGTATGCTCCTTTAAAAAATCGGAAAAATCTTCCAGAATCCAAGTCAAAAAAATATTTTTTCGGATAATTTTTTTTTAAATATTTAAATAAATAAACAAAATATGTTCAATTTTACTGATTTAATCAGAAAAAGCGTTCGGAATCCACGTAAAAAATCTTTTTGGGTAATGTAGCCTTATCATTATTATTATTTATTTATTTTTGAATTTAAAATATAAATTGTGTAATCTTACTGATGTTCATGTGTTATATTTCTCCCCTCCCACATACCTCTTTATACCAGTATACTGTTATTCAATGGTCTACCGCCTTCAATATTCGAGATGGACCAAATTTGCGCATAACCTTTTTAGTTCTACTAATTAAGAGTAACAAAAAAGGTCACATTCAAATTTTGCCTATCTATGAAATTGAAGGTGCTAAAGCACCTACAATCGCTTTATAACGCCCTCATTATTACAGATAGACAGAATTTGTATAAAACATTTTGTATATCTCAATCATTACTACTGTTTAGGTCATACGTAAATTTTGCCTAGCTGCCATACTGAAGGCGCTATTAAGTAACAAAATATTGTAAGTGCTTTAGCGCCTTCAATTCCACAGATTGGCAAAATTTGTATATGAACTAATTTAATGTTCGCGATGAACACTATTAAAAAGGTTATTCAAAAATTTTGCATAACTCGCATTCTTGAGGTGCTGCATAACATTCAATTTTCAGCTATATAGTACATAATTTCAAGGACAAATCCTTTTTAGGAAAAATGTACAAATTAAGAAGAAAAAATTTTAACACTTTTTTTTTCACCAAAGGCAACTTTTAACTAGGTCGCGCTCAAAAATTCGAAATTTTTTTTTAACCTATGTATGACGATCCCCACCCTCTATTACAGTCCTAACAGGTTCCAAGAAAGTCTTGCTCTTGTTTGATCTTGACTGAGCTGTAATTAGACTGAGCAAAGTTTCGATGTATATATCTTACGAAGTTTTTATACAGCGTTAAAGTGAACGTGTCTGAACCAAGCCCTATAACGATTTATTACTTAATGTGCCTGAGAGAGTCTTTAAGAGTTAACATTTTTTGTCCGTGTCTCTGATAGGAACGCAGTAGATCGAGTAAGACTAAAAGTGCGGCAGGCAGCGTGAAGTGAATGTCCTGGTGGGGGTGGACTACGATATGGCGAGGAGCAATCTTATATGTAAAGCAACCTCAGTAATACAGTACAAAAAATGGTGACCTTTTTCTAGGACCCCAGAAGTGAACCAACCTATATGTACATTTTACTTGTTATTTCCGAATCCATTAACCGATTCTGTTTTTGACTTCCAAGTTTCCTGTGAGTTGCCCAGAAAAGGCAAAACGCCATTCTTCGTGTTTGTCAACTGATTTCGAAATTATTTCAAGTTGAGGGGGGGGATGTTTTTGGTCTAAGCAATTTTTTTTTTTTAAATTATAGGAGATTTTCCTTGACATTAGCCCAAAGTCTGATCCTTGAACACTATTTCCTTTTTCTGATTGTATAAATCTTGAAGTGTGTCGTTATTGAACTTTGAAAGGTCAATTTTAGAGCGGAAAGAAGGTCCCGTTAATATTTCAATGTTGATTTCGGAATCAGCTGAGACAATATATTTCCAAAATGGTGCTCCGAAGCTGTTAGTAAAGAAAATGGGCTTGTATTCAAATGTTAGATTCGGAATCTACGCGAAAAATCATCCGGAAACAAGAGCATTTCAATTTTTCATCAGTTTGTAAATTGTTAGTAAATCCACTTGAAGAACAAGAATGTTCTTCGTGGTCTTTTCAACGACCATTATGGAAAAAATGCAAAGTCTGAGGGGAAATCGGTCAATGTATTCGGAATTAACGTGAAAAACAGATCTAGAAAAGTTGGTCCCTTCCTCGGAACCTTTCTCCTGCAGCACTATACTATTATTTATGGCAAAATAAGTCTAATTAACCGCACGGCTTATATTGATCATATTTTATGTTCTTTAATGCTGAATTTGATGTTTTTGTTTCAGGTGAGTACCTCATTCCACTACTCATGAGAATAGAAACAACTAGCTCGTATGTAAGTAATTTGTATTAGTGTATTACGCAATAACCTATACTTATCACTTAGATGAATGGGAATAGTAGAGTGTCTTGCTAATTTCTAGTGTCAATATTCCTTCATTGCTCACCTAAATTTCACTCGAATACGTTAGTTTTTTAACAAGCCATCTCGGAAAATTAGTTCAGGACACTGTGAACAACTCTGGAAACACCGCGGTTGTAGCGAACCAATTTTTCTCCTATTCAATATCATCGGCGGCGCGGTTCATATAGAGGAGGTTCCCAAGGTTTCCATGTTACTTGATCACCCAAATAGGCCTGCACTTTTCATGAATCGAGTTTTGTATTATTCTGCGTGTATTTAGCTTTCTTACTTAACCGTAGAGTAACAACCAGGGTGTCCATTCTCTGGAAAACTTGGAAAAGTCAGGGAATTCTGTCCGTCTGGAAAAGTCAGGGAATTTTGGAATTTTCAGCATTTTTCACCTAAAAGTCAGGGAATTTTGTAAAAAAAATCGACTGCGAAATTCTGTAGTATTTCAAACAAATTTTACCCTATTTGTTATAAAAAAAAAATTTCCCTTCGCTTCGCTCAAGCAATTTTCTTACCTTTTTTCTTTCACAGGAGAAGGGCGTGGGTAATACAACCCCCTCTCCATCGGAGTAGTAGATACAGAGTGTGTTGGTGTGATGAAATCGTTTTCATGGTATTCGTTTCGCGTCTACATCTTTCTATTAAGGGTGCTATACACTTAACGTGTTTCGTATTTCGTGACTTTTCACGAACCATTTCACAAAAAATATGACCAGGGAAAATTATTTTATGTTTCGACATATTTTTCCTATTGATTCATATAGGGAATATCCATCATATCCTTATGATTCATGTAATATGCAGTCAATTGGACCCTACTTGATTGGACATATTTTGACATATTTTGCTATTAAGAGCATATAAATGCATATTTGTATTATTTTCCTCGGTTTTTGGGAATATTTGGCCATTTTGGATACTTTTTCGGGAATATTTCTACTTTTCTGCTGGAAAACAATAAAAAAATCTGAAAATTCGATAGGAAATGAAATTACAGAAACTGGTTGGTTGTACATTAGCGCTCCTACATTTTTTCATGGTTCAAATCCGAATGCGGATGTGAAGTTGTACTTCTGAATTATGTTATCTGTGGCATGTGTTGATTTCTTTATCTGTGATGGACCAAGTTTTTGTGTCTGTAATTTTTGACCATAGACATGGTGTCACAATTATTCAGCTTGGAAAGTCCTGCATTTTGATACCTATACTGTGTTACTGAATATTTTGAGCATATTTTACACGTGAGCGAATATTTTGACATATTTTGGCCTTTTTTGGAGAATATTGTATGCGCATATTTCACTGTTCTTAGGACATAAAATAATTTTCCCTGAATATGACGAAACGCGTCTCCCAATATCAGCTGTTTCGTGTTTTCATCTCATCCTGTTCGCGAGAATTTGAAAATCGGCGCGAAAAGACGCAAATATGAAAAACTATTCGGTCTAGCTTCTCTCCCCATAGTGTAAAGATTTTTTTGAGGAAGTCGTAATGGAACGAAAATTTGAAAACCAATGATTTCACCTTCTGGGACATCCTGCCATCGGGTTTTGCTTTGGTTCCCCTCTCCTTCGTGAATGTAGATAAGAGTGAATGAAAGGGACTTCCGAGCTTTTGGGGGAAGAGCAGTGGCCAGCAAGGATTTTCTCAAAGGGGGAGGGCAAAATAAGATTTTCAAGGGAGAAAAAGTCGAAAACTGAGGTATTTTTTACAAATCGCCGATATCAGAAACTATGTAAAAATATTGGGGGCATGTGCTCCCCTCCGACGCTACGTCACTGGAGGAAGAGTAATTAATCCACAAAATTTGAAAAATCTAAAGACCGCATAGTAATTATTATCGCGTTACGAAAGAGTCCATTGTTTTCAAATATATGATTTTTTATTGTATCTGTCGATACTGTTAAATTGAAGCCTCTTCCGCCTCCCCTGGTGCCATAACCTTTTTACTTTCATAGCGTTTGTCGTTAGATATGCTGCAGCTTCTTCAGCTGGATTCCAGAATTCATTTTAATAGTTACTATGTTCCCTCCCCTTGAACCATTCAGGCTCCACGAGGGAGGGGCTGATTCCGGTTACTCTAGTTTTCCTCGAGTTTCAAATTCTTTACGAGATTCTAAAGTCAATTTTTTGGACAGGATAGCCAACAAAGCTCTTGAGTCGCTGATTTCGGATATTGCCTCAGATTTTTATCCGACCCCTTCCAAAGCACTGTCGTAATACAAATTCAGCTTCTCCGCGAAAAATTGCACGAAGCATCGAAATAGGGGTGATTTTGTGTCGCTGATTTCGAATATCGTTGCCGAGTTTTAATCTGGGCCAAATTTAGGCTCCCGTGCTTTTTCAGTTGAGAAATTTTTACGACGTGTTATTTTCTATTAACAACACTTTGAATAAATAAAACTGTATTTTTACCCTATTCGGTGGCTATAATTAGAAAGGGTGAATTCCGAGTCAACCGTTGCTTGTCCTACGTTCTTGCTACCTCATTGGTCGCACCGGGAGGGACAGAATCCAAAAATTACCCGTAAAACCGAATACAGTGACCTCGAAAACCTACAAATCAAGTTTAGAATTTTATTCTTTCAACCCCCCCCCCATTCATGGTCGGCATTAAGTTACACGAAAAAAATCTATGAATTCTTTAATTGACATTGCACCACGCATCACCCTACAGAGCACGTTTTCGTTTCCATAATTAAATGTTTACACCCCCTCTGCCACAGATTTATAAGCACACGGTAATAAGAAAAAACTTTGTGGAGTGATTGACAAAAATTTGACCCCCCCCCCTCGCATTTGTATTTTCTATTTGAAGGGTCTGAAAAACTGGAAAAATTGGCCTGGAAAACCTGGAAAAGTCAGGGAAAATCATTTCCGAACAAAAATGGACACCCGGTATTTGGGAAAGTCGACAGATTCAAACTTCCAGGGCGAGAATTTGTATCGAAGCAGCGATTCCACAAATTAACGGCAAGGCCTGGTGGATCCTCGAAGATACAATCGTTCAAACAAATGCAAAAGTAATTTTGCAGCATCAAAATTTGAGGAAAAAATATAAAATCTGATGAAAAATAAAATTAATCCTATCATCAAAAATATAAAAGCTAATGAATAATAAAAATAATTAATAATTATATTTTGAAGCACAAGATCCAAACCTGTGGAATGTCATTGGCCCCTTCAGTAAATTTCGAATTCTCTGTTTCATTGCTACTGCATCTGTCAGATACTTCAAAGGAACCGAGGCACAAAATTCTCACAAAATGCGATAAGGAAGTTTCGTGGATCATCAGGTTCTCCCAAATACGGTTTTAATATGTATTAGTTCCATCGTATCTTGAGAACCGGGACATTAACAGTTTAGGGGACGCAGCGCGGAATAAATTCATAAGTAAACCGAATATAGATATTTTATTGATTTTCAAGGTCTCCTATCAATTTGATTCAACTTGAAAACTGAGGCACTTTGATTAGGGAGGAGTGAACCTCAAGTTCGAAAAAGTTGAAACATTGGATGTCATTTTTGGGTTCTCTAGTTCGCTATGCTTATTGTTGACATCTTATTGATCCGACAATGACGAATACCACAACACTGATAAAGATGACACCACAACACCTGACAAAGATGACAACCGCGACAAAAACAAAAACACCAGCAAAGTCAACAACACCAACAAAGATGAAAACATCGATTAAGACGACATAATCGGTAAAGACAAAAACACCAACCAAGATAACACAGAGACCAAGACGACACGGACGGAGATAAAAAAACAACCAAAATGACATCATCAATAAAGATAACACCAACCAAGACAACACAGAGACCAAGATGACACCGACAAAAAGATGACAAAAACAACCAAGACGATATCATTGATACAGACAACACCCACCAAGAACACACAGAGACCAAAACGACACTATACTAACGTATAGGTGAACCGCCGCCCCTAGTAATGCATAGTACATCAAAATTAAAAGTAACTTATGTATCGGCGGGGCATTATCGGCCCAAAGTCAATACCCATTAAGGTAGGTGTAAACTCACACTTATAATCCCAAGTTGAAAAAGAAATATTATAGTACAGCCAAACTAAAAGAAAATTATGTATCAGTGAGGCATCAACGGGCTCAAGTTTACAGCCACTAACATAGGTGAAAGCTCGCACCTAATCCCAAGTTTAAAAATAAATATTGTAGTATATCTAAACTGAAAGTAAATTATGTATGTATCATCAGTGGGACATCATTGGTCCAAAGTCAATACCCAATAGGGTAGGTGGAAACTCACACCTATTATCCCAAGATGAGTATACAGCCAAACTAAAAGAAAATTATGCATCGGTGAGGCATCATTTAGCTCAAGTTGATAGCCACTAACATAAGTGAAAACTCACACCTAATCCCAAGCTTAAAAATAAATATTACAGTATATCTAAACTAAAAGTAAGTTATGTATCATTGGGGCATCATCGGCCCAAAGTCAATACCCATTAAGGTAGGTGGAAACTCACATCTATAATCCCAACTTGGAAAAGAAATACTATAGCACAGCCAAACTAAAAATAAATTATGTATCAGTGGGGCACCATTGGCCCAAAGTCAATACCCACTAACACAGGTAGAAACTCACACCTGTGTAATATCCCAAGCTGAATAATAAATATTATAGTATATCAAACCTAAAAGTAAATTATGAATCAGTTGGGCATCATCGTCTCAAAGTCGGGACCACTAGCATAGGTGAAAACTCACACATGCAAACCCCAGCGGAAAAAGAAAGGTGAATAAACTATAAAATTAATTATGCATCCGGTAGGGCATCATCGATTATACCAATCTGAACTAACAGTACATTATGTATCAGGGGGGCATCAGCGGCCCAAAGTCCGTATCCACTAACAAAGATGAAAATTCACACATACAGTAGTCTTAAGGAGAAAAACACTATCGATAAGAGGTCGGAGAAAAAACTTATTTTCCCCTTTTCTAAACCTTTTAACATTATAAAAAGTAAGTAATATTCTACATTTGCTGCATTCAAACTGAGATTTTGGAAATTTTTTCAGAATATAATGAAAATTCTAACAATCTGTACATGTTGAAAAGTCGATTGCAATTGTCTAACATGAACTAATTCTCCTGCAGACAAGTGGCCGCTGATCGACACTGACTGATAAGAGACTGAGTAATAAATAGACTTATGAAAGGTTTAGGGGAATGCGATGACAGTTTGCATTAACAGTTCGCAGGATGTCAAGCTCAGCTGAAGCTAACCCCTATCGCTCTAGACTGTAGCCGGCATCGATCACGACCGCTAAGCTACAGTCATTTCCAGTTTACAGGCCCAGTTTGACAACGCCGGTATTAGGATAGTATAGTTTCACCCGGGTATACCGGACCGCCATATTGTTGCAACTTTGGTCCGTGAAACGAAAACTGGCTTTGAAACTGGTCACGCGGTGTTTAGCATTTAGCCGATTTTCTTTCTGTAGACCGAAGTTGCAACAATATGGCGGTCCGATATACCCGGGGAAAACTATACTGCTCTACCAGCACATGAATAGGTTTGGCATGTTTTAAAACAATAAAGGTTCTTCATTTGTGAAAGTGAACCTCCAATTCCTTATTTGTGGCTTATTTTTGAAATATCATCGATATTTCTAGAAGACTATTTGCGGACCAAAAATAAGACTCAAAAAAAAAGACCAATATTTTTGAAAAGGACCAAATCTGTCAACCCTGATTTTGGTGCCTCGTAATGCAATTTTCTATCCAATATATCAATCACTTATATTCTGGATCGATGATTGTTAATTGGTCGTGTGAATTAGCGATATACACCTGTATTAGTGTACTCAATAACTGTAAATGCAGTCGACGAAAATGTCCAGTGACATTTAATGGGAAGGTGCCACAAGTCACAAATCCTAAACTCGTTCGTTCCCCTAAAAGGATTTAAAGGATCAGTCCACATACTTCGAAAACCTTCGCAGAAAATGAGATTTTATTGCTCGTCTTCAATTTATCGATCCGACGAACTGGTTGTTAAATTTGGTACGTATTTTTTCTGGATTAGCCGCGTATTACACGGTTATAAAACTGAAAGTGTTTGACAGACACACGAGTTCCACGAACTGGATGTATTAAAATTAATATCAATTTATAGTATCGCAAAACAAACGCATAAATTACAATATAGCGATCTACTTGCTCAGATGAAGATGGCAGCTCTGGAGAAAGAGGCCATTATACATATGTACAGTAGAGATAGCTGGGGAATTTTCGCTGGTTCGGAGTTGTTAGAAAGCAAACGGGGAGAGTGTACGAGAAAATGACGACAAATTACTCGAGAGTTCGAAATAATACCGACATAAAAAATTGTAGCAGTTCTGATGCAGTCCTAGAGTAGAGAACTAGAACTTAATGTTCAACAAAATTTGAAGAAATCTCGGTGCTGTACATAGACGTGAATGGGAGGAAGCTTTAGGGAACTTAGCCTACCCAAATGTCCTTAACGCCTCCTAAAAGACTCACAAATTATAAGACCGAATGAATTTTCAGTATTGTTTCTACGAGTATACTTGTCAGCCTCCTCATAAGCTTCCCCTTTTTGTAGCTGTATGAAGACCAAGAACGTCATCACTCATTTTTTAATGCGGGGGACAGAGAGCTAGGTTCCAAGAGTTGAGATTTCTTTCATTCTCTGAATTTAGGAGACTCAGAAAAGTTTCAGAAGTTGAGATTTCGCTGACTCTCTGAATACTTAGGAGATTTGGGAATGAAAAATTCAGATTCAGGAATGACTTTGTCCTCAGGTCTCTGACGCGATATGCAAGTTCCAGCTCTAGTTTCTAAAAATGGCTCCTGTTCCGCTCTGGGCTTCGAAAAAAATGACGGGAGTGTCGGTTTCGCTCCGATATCCAGTCATTTGCCGAGATGTGTGTGTGTTTTCCGTGGTTAAGTCGGTAAACTAATGCCGCGTTTGCAGGGAGTTGTTCTGATCGCCATTGCCATTATTGGTCTGCATCCCGATGCGCAATCAGTTACCCACTAGTTACCCGCGGAAAAGTTACCTATTTGCAACCCCCGGTTACCCTCAGATTACCCAGAAATCCATCAGTTACCCTCTAGTTACCCGCGGAAAAATTACCCGTTTGCAACCCCCGGTTACCCTCAGATTACCCAGAAACCCATCAGTTACCCTCTGGTTACCCACGGAAAAGTTACCCGTTTGCAACCCTCGGTTACCCTCAAATTACGTACCCAGAAACCCGTCAGTTACCCGGGTAACTGGTGGTATTTTGCGCATTGGGATGCGAGGTACATTACGGCTGGTGTGTAGAATTGGTGCTTGTACTATCATCAGGACTCTGTAAGCTTCGTATATGTGTGCTCAGCCACCATTTCTACGTATGTTTTCATTCCCCGTGTAACCTCGATCATCGCTCGCGAGGCGTTGCATTATGCGTTCATTTGTTTTTGGAAAAAGTAAGAATCAAAAAGGCGGATGAGCATGCCCGTAGAAAGTTTACTGAGCCTTACTATCATCATTGGTCACGTGATCGCGGTATCCTGACATACATTGGGAAATACTGACGCAATACCTACTAAAGATTTATATAGTTAACACATGCCTAAGTATTATCAAAATCTGCCATTTTTTTTTTTGGAAAAAAAAAATTGTTTCTTCTAGAGTTCCAGTTTCCTGGGAAAATAACTCAATTTTATCAACTTTTGATTCGATTTTTGGTTTCTATATGAAACTCAAGACTAAGTACAATGTAATTCAATTACCTGAACAATATTCAAATTTTCTTATATCATTCTGTGTTTTTAGATCGGTGTATTTATAAAAAATGGCGAAAATTAACCATCAGAATTGATAAATAATGATTTCCATACGGTATGCTAGATTAAAGTTGGAACGCAAAGTTCGAATTTTTAACCAAAGTTCTAAGAAAATTCATTTTCGAAGTGAGGTCCATTTTTAATATTGCCTTCTGCGAAAAAAAATAATGTATAGGTATCAATTGCACCTGTGTGTGTGTGTAACTATGGAACCTATAATATCCTCATATTGTCTGACGACATGGGGGGGATACCCCGGGCGCGGTCTTTCAAGGGGGCCAGATATTTTTAAAAGACCTGAATTTCTCAACGCTTACAGCTGCATCATACTGTACATCAAATTAGCAATTACTCCTTACACCATGAAAGAAACCTCTTATCTCGTAGCTTATAATTTTTTCCCATCTGACAGAAGAACAAAATGAACTAGAAGGAGAGGGGGGGCCCTTGGAAATTTCCCCAGTCCCTCTTTTTCTCTTTACGGGGCTGCGTTCGGCTCGGATTAATATTATCATGAAGAACTGATATTTCACGTATGATATTTGGTAGTAAAAATGAGAACTGAGGGGTCTAGTTGGCCGAGTGGATAGCGCGTTGGTCTCGGAATCCGGAGATCCCGGGTTCGAGCTCACGTAGCAACTCGCTACATTTCGACCTAGGCCGGTTTTTCGGCAAGATGAGAAGGTGGTCAAGACAGAGCCTCCCCGGCGTCTCTGAGGTAATGCTCGAAAGGGCGGATTCCAGGGCTCGGGTTGAGAGTAAAACACTGGAAAAGAGAGGGATCTGGTACCACAACTCAGAATTCGAAATAAGTTTTTGAAACTAGGATTATGCTACTGATGACTGTGGGTTGTAGGAAACTTTTCCTTTCACCGAGTTGGATGATTGATGATGCCTAGAGTGAGAGACCAGGGACAGCACTGATCACGCCGTCACGAAGAGAGCTATCTGCGCCGCTTCTTCAGTCAATCCTCAAATCGGACGCTCAGCTGGCGCCACCATTGGCGACGCGCCTGTTTAGTCATTGTACCGCACTATGCCCATGTCCTCGAATTTCGGCCATTACTCCTGAAACTCCTTCGCCGTCGGCAGATTCAATAAATAAAAACACTGTATCGCTAATTAAATCGGCTAAATGACGTGAGTGTTACACACCTCTCGCTCTGTCAGTCTCTCTCTATCAGCTTCTCTCACTTTGATTGACGAATACGCGCGAAAACGCTGACGTTATCGCCTTATCGCGTATTCATCACCTGAGTGAAGAGAAAAATGTGTTTTCAATGTCAAGGTCGCGTTCATGTTAACATGTCGATACGACGAAAACGAAGACTAAGTACAAAGTAAATGTCACAAAAACGGTATAATATTTTTCACGTTTGTCGATCGTTCAAACGTCGAAGCATACCCGAGAGAGCCGAGATTGAAGGCATTCCGCGGGCACGTTCTGCATCCACGATTGTGGACACAGTGTCCAATAAATTATCATAATTAGTCCGCCCGATGAACGATAACCTACTTTGCTCCTTCTGTCTCTCTCGCTGTCTGGCGGGATTATATACAATGTGCGATTTTATCGCCCGCAGAAATCATTGTTTTCGCGTAACCTTTCCACCGTCGTCTGAATGATCGACGATCCAACCGGTGTGGGTGTGCTGAGGAAACGCATGCGCCGAGCGATGACATGTATTCGCGCAGTGACAGGAACGCGGCTGGTACAGAGGAATTTGTCGATAATTGTGGCGATAGCAGGTTACTGTACCCAGGGCCTTCTAGGAGAAATGCAGTTCTGGAGGAAGACACCCGATGCGCAAAATCCAGTCAGTTACCCAGGTAACTAAAGGGGAACCAAGGGTAACTGACGGGTTTCTGGGTAATCTGAGGATAACTGAGGGTTGCAAATGTGTAACTTACCCAGGTAACTAAAGGGGAACCAAGGGTAATTGACGGGTTTCTGGGTAATCTGAGAGTAACTGAGGGTTGCAAATGTGTAACTTTTCTGCGGATAACTAGAGGGTAACTGATTGCGCATCGGGCATATATAATAAACGTACGATTTTTCTCGAACTCTTCTCGGAAATCACGATTTTGCGCTTGAAGATTCAAGAAAAAGATCAAACAAAGAAAAGAAAAAGGTACTTTATTGTCATCGAAGTAGTTTATCATCAGTAAGCTGATAACGAGTATCTACTTTGCATGCAGATACATCACTACATGCTGGATATGTCTTGAGTCTTATATGGCTATTGAACATGTTTCACTCATTCAGTCAACATACTAGTGTCGACGTTAATCAGTTAAGTGCAGCTATCGGTCATGAAGCCACAATTGCCACGCTGACGTCATTGTAGTAACATTCTCGGTGTTAGATGTAAGTAGCAATGGGCACTTTCGTTACCTTTGAGTATCTGGTATTGAATGAGTACTTCTGTGAAGCAGTCTGTTACTTTATATTTTACTGATTATACTTACCTTGCTTTGTCAATAGCTTCTAACCATGTTCCTCTAATAACTCTAGCAGTCTCTATCAATGGGTATAGCTACGTATTAACAGTGTTATCATGTAACCAATCTAGAATGTACCATAATGCGTGTACAATTCACGCTATATGGTGTAGCTTATTTCTTATAAGGATTACGTGCGCAGTATCCAGTACTAGCGCCACAGTAAAGAGTTCGAGTATGGAACTACCGAGTAGCAATACCGACTGCTGGTCTGGAACGGATTTGTAGCGACGACACAAATACAGTGCAAATCGTTGAATCTTAAGTATCAAATCTTCTGAACAAATACTCGTTACTTTGGGTAACAGCAAGTAATTAACAATTAGTACTTCGCTATTTGTTATTTTTCGCCTATTACTGGTTAGTCGTCCGTTATCTCGGGGTTGGTTGGCATTCTTGGTGTTGGTCGGTCGGTTGGTCGGTCAAAACATGATGCACAGTTATAAGTAGTTGACGACCAGCGATAAGACATATCCATGTCAGAAAAGGAAGGAGTCCGACGAGTGCACCAAAAAGGAAGTTAGTACATGGATACTGGATATGTCGTTCAGGCGACCTCATTAACGAGTATATCCACATTCCAGTGCCTTCTCTGGTCGTCCACTCTCGGCTTCGCTCGGCATTCTTCGTGTTGGCCTGTTGAAAGTCAAATGTGATGGAATGAATGACTGCTTAAAGAGGAATACGCAACTACATCACGATGATAACGTTCTTCTGCAAAACGTTTTTTGCAGAAAGTTTTCTGCAGAATTTTTCTCTTTTGCGTGGCGAGCCATTATGCATATCTATGTCAAAATGTAAAGATTATCTGCACTGCATGCCGATACATTGGTACATGAGTGTGCCTAAAGCGGGTCATAGACGTACAATAATATTGCCCAATAATTGTGGTTTTGCAATAATATCAATCACGTGTTGGTGATATTGAAGGGTTGGACAATATATAATATGTATTGTATGATATCTAAAAATTTAGATATTTGTTGTAGAATACTGAAAATACTACATTGTGTGTAGGCAAAATTGTGTAATATTGCATCAGTTGCTAATCGCAAGATTCCTTTTTGCACAATATATCTTATACAAGTCCAATATGTCACCCACACATGATCAATTTGTATTACACAGCCTGGCTTATTGTGCAATATTATCTTATATAGTTTTTTTTTGTGCAATCTTTTTGCGCAGTATTATACGTCCGTTGGCCGCTGTATAGCTACAAAACAGAAAACATATTCCACGCATTCAGTCCATAGAAAAAACAGCAACGAGTGATGATGTCATTGTAGTTACATTCTCGGTTTTTGTCGTCCATTCTCGGTGTTAGTCGTCCATTCTCGGTGTTAGTCGTCCATTCTCGGTGTTAGTCGTCCATCCTCGGTATTAGTCGTACATTTTAGGGATGTCAACTTCTTGCTCATTTGCTGAACCAGGTTTTTTAATCTGCTCACTGCTCCAATGTTGCTCCGGATTGTTCTGTATCAGTAAGAAGAGCAGTGTTGCAGCGAGCAGGTTAGAGATACACAAACTATTCTCGCTTGGTTCACGAATCACGAATGAGAGCGAAAGAAGATATAGTGTTTGTACTGGTATTGTAAGATGTACCGGTCGCGTAGATGAAAATAGTGGGGGGCTTGGGGGCTTAGCCCCCCAAACTTCTAAATAGCCCCCCCACTCAGAAATTACCAAAGAAAATGATGCGGAGAGGTGATGTTGCTTCATAATACGGGGGCCTAAGCCCCCCTAGTTCTGAGCCCTATTTGCGTTTCTGACCGGTCGGGATATGTATATGTTTGGTGGTATGTAACACTACCATAACGTAGTAGTTGGTTCAATGATTCAACTTGGGTTCAACCTTCAGTGCACAGTTAAACTTGAACCACACGCACACCAGAATTGCGGAGCAGTGAGCAGATGGTTTCTGCTCGGTGTAATTTCGCGAACTGCTCTTTTCATGAACCAACTCATTTAATTTGCTCTTGCTTGAAGTCAAATAACGCTAGAGTACATTCTCGGTATTAGTCCTCTGTTCTCAGGAATAGTCTTCCAGTCTCCATATTAGTCGTCCATTCTCAGTGTCTATCGGCATTCTTGGTGTCCGTTGGTCGGTCGACACGTGCCACACAATTTTGGTTGACCGTCTGCGATAAGACATATCCATGTCAAAAAAGTCTTCCTCGTGCGCCGTGTCCGTTGCCTAGGTTGGCAACCCGCGATGCAATTCCAACTCTACAGACCGTCGATCAGAACAGCTCCTCAGACGAGAATTTCATCCACCATCGCCGGTCTTTCAGCTACAATGTTTTGACATTTACTGATTGACCTCTCCAGCGATCTTTTCTTCAATGATCGGTCTCAGAATTTCGTTTCTGTCGCCTTTCATTGGAGACAAAAATTATTTTGTTAATATTTCTAAGCACAATTTATTATTTCATAAGGAAAGTGGAGGTTCCTAGAAAAAGTTCATGACTGTCTTAATTCTGGCTGCAATTTTATATGCTTCCATTTAATTCCAAATGACATTCTTTGAGCACTAGCTGTTTTTGAATTTCAAGAAGGGTGTAGCTGGCCACCCTATTGTCCTTGGCAGAGGAAAATGTAATAGCATCCGAATCCGAAGGTTACCTTAAAGAGGGCATGCCAAATGCATGTGCCCTTTTTGAAGTGTCAAGTCGAAAATATGGTCAGCCTAACCGGCTGTGAAAATTTAACCTTTGAAATTGCCTAGCTGTTCGGTTTTCGCGCATCCATACATGCTACATCAAGGTAGAGTTTCAGACTCAGTCGCGTCACCAGAGGTCAGCGGTCAACATCCGTCTTCGTAGCGGCACTGCTGTTACAGTGTACGTTGCAGTTTCTAGAACCTGCTAGTTGTATCCGCACACGTACCCAACGTCCTCCGTTTCCATCAAATTAATCAGTCGTAGCCGACGTCGGTTATTTCCGTCATGTAATATATACCTAGGTGATCGCAATAAACCTTTCTCGTCGATTGTCGTAAGTCCTGTACAGCTACCCATGACAAGAATGTGTGTCCTCTTCCCACGCGTCAACGACTATAGGCACTTTATGTGCACTCTGAAGTGAAATCTTGTTCACCCATTCTCGGCGTGTTATTCATGCAGCTGAGAATAAACGACCAGAGAAAAAAAAAAGTTCTTGTAGATACATGTATGGTGAATTAGGTAGTGTCTGGTCGGATGATAAGGACGAGAAGCAGAGACCTTTTTACAACCTTGATCTTGAACCGTTGCCGGTTGCAGTTGTTCGAACTCCGACATCGCACTGTTGGACAATAGTCATGTCAGCTTGTGTTCATGGGATCTGCAGTATCCTCAGTTACTTCCGCCTCGCTTCCATGTGTGTTCGATAACTGGTCATCTTCCAGCAAGATAGTTCAAAATATTCGCAATATCCTCCTACCAGGTGACTATACAGGTTTCAAACCTTATTCATCATTTATTATTGAATAAATGAAGATAAATCAACGAGACCTCTAGATCGGGAAATTGGTTTTGCTGAACTCAAATTCGTAAAAAATAGTAATAATATAAATGTTACTAACCTCCACGGAATACAAAGAATCTAAATTTATGAAAGGGAGTTTTCAGTGAGCTTTTGTTGGAGTGAGCCGTTTCACGGAAAAAATTATACTTATTCTTGTTGAACCAGACCCCACTGATATAGCAGTCATCTCCAGCTCCATGTTCATGTAAGAGAAAATGGTTCTATACCGATTCCTGTGCTAAGGAGCCTGTAAAAGGAGGTACCTATCCATCAGCCATTCTGTTTTTTGTGGGTTCATCTTACGAGTGACGGCCGCATCTAGGGATTATGGTATTGAAAAACGAAAAACGGGAAAAGAAAATGGCTGACGGGAATACTAAAACCAGTGTATGTAGTTATGCATGCCCTACCCCTACTGCCAGAACATTTCCAAACACAGAATACAAATACTGAATAAATAGGATTCTGCAGTGACTGTGTTGTGCCACTGCTGATTGAAATAATATGTTGGTATCAATATCCACAAATTAGGTACGATAATTCTGCATATTTACTAGAAATTATGATAAGTTACAGTAAAATATGCTAATTTGTAGTAATTTATAGTAAGTATATGTAAGTGTAAACTTGGCTCCAACTAACCTACACAGTATTTTCCAAGGGACAAAAAGCATTTCAGTGTAATGATTGGCTAGCACTTCGCACACCATACTCCTCGTTCACCAAAGTATCTGCATTAGCAGTGTATTGCGGATTGCATATTGTGAACATTAGTTGGTACAGACTTTAGTAATTCATCTTTTCAAATACAAAATACCAATGCTGATATCAGTAGGCCTACGAAAACTTTGTACAGGTATACTCAGCCACCATTTTTATCCTTTCATTCTCCATGCAACCTCGGTCATCAATCGCGGCGGGTTCCGTAATGCGTTCGTTTGTTATAGGAAAAAATCAAAATCAAAATGGCCGATGAGCGTGCCCGTACGATGTTTATAGAGCCTTAATATATGTGCCTGTACTAAAATGTTTTCCTAGAGCACTATAAACACAAGTGGAGAAATACACGCCATTTTTTATCCTACTGTGCCCATGGATGCCAAATTCAGTATTAACAGGTGCGGTTGAAAAAAAAATGGCGTATTTCCCCACTCGTATTTATAGCGCTTTAGTTTTTCCCAGTGTACCATGTGACCTGGAATTATGAAATGTACCTCTGGTGTCAAAAAATCATTTTTCACTTTCTTAACAATTCTTATAGAAAAAAGCACGCTCTTTCGAATGAAACAAATCGCAACTAGGCCTGACGAGAAGGGGGCAACCGGGGCATATAAAACCGGGCCCGGGCATTTATTAAGGGCCCGCAAAAAAATTTTTAAGCTACCATTTTATTATCATTATCGTTTTACTTTTCATTCACAAAATCTTCAAACTTTTTTTTCCAAATTAAAATGAGTTCTAACTGCCACCACTGCAATTTTTGAATACTCAGGTTAGTTTTTCTTAATTTTACCTCAACATAGCATTAGCAACACCCAAATATCATAGAATGAGATTAACTGGAACTTAGGCGGAGTAGAGGCAGCTTAATGTTGTCCAGATGCAATTACTTTTTTTGGAGTTATTCAGGAAAACTATAATTTGTTCAGTAGTAGTCCAAAACGCTGGAAAATATTGCAAACTAACATTGAATGCTCTTTTCATGGAATATCTCAAACTAGGGGGTCAGCAAGAGTTGACTGTGTGAAACCATTTGCAGCTCACCTTCCTAGCTTAGTGAAATCTATTGATGAAGTTCTTTTGTTTAATAATACACCTGAAGCAATAACTGATTTAAAAAGTAATAAAAACTATATATTATCTTTCAAATGCTTGTCAATGGCATATATATGGCACAAGATCCTTAAAAATTATAGGTGATCGAAATGTGATTCTGCAAGCAAGAAATACAACCTAACTATTGATGCTGAAGTTAAAAAATCTTGGAAGTTTAATAGACGAACTCAAAGAATTGCGAAATAATTGGGCTAAAATACTGCCAGAATGTATAATGGTTGCTGAGAATGTGGAATGAACCTCAAAACTCCTACAGAAAGACAGAAAAGATCAAATAATCGTAATCTAACCCCAAAAGATGGCTTTAAAATTTCGTTATTTCATTTAATAATAGATTCTGTATTTGGCAGTGTTACGCATCGTTTCAAAACTGTTTAAGAAATTCATGACACCTTTATTTTTATCTAGAATTATATTCAGTTGGACATGCAAAAACTTGTTAAATTTGCAACAGATCTTCAAGGTAATATCAATGTTATGTTTCACCATGTTTGGTCGATGAAATAATTCTTCTTAAAAAACTTCATCCTGAAAATTTTGATACTTTTTCTTTATCTCCTCTAGAGCTGATAAATAAAATTACGCGAATGAATTTGGCGTCTGTCTTTCCAAACATATGCGTTGGGCTGCGTCTTTTCTTAACACTACCTGTCTCTGTTGGAAATGCTGAACGGTCATTAAGTACCCTCGCAAGAGTTAAAAATCATTAATGAGCCACTATGACGCAAGCTCTGTTAAAAGGATTGAGCTTGCTGGCAATTGAAAGTAATTTTGCCCGCCAATAAATTTTTTAATTATATTATTGACGACTTTGCTAGTCAAAAAGCTCGCAAAATTTTTTTGTAACCCAACTGAATGTAATGAAAAATATGCATTGTTGACTGATGCTCTTCTTCACATTTATTTATTTATTTATTTTTGTAAATACATAATATTTTTCATTCTAATAAAACATTGAAAGAAAAAGTAGAAGGGCCCGCATACATTTTTGCACCAGGGCCCGGCAAACCTCTCAGTGGTCCTGATTGCAGGTTCCTATCGTCATTAGTTTTTCCATAAATTGTATCTAAAAATTACATCAAGACTTTAAAAATATCCTTTACATGGCATTGTGTGAAACGGGCCTATGGGAATGACATAGAACAAGAATTCGAAACGCAGTTGTCATAGTAACGCGTAAACGCACCACCACAGATGTACTCCTTATCACCATCCCATTTTTACACTCGTTTATCTCAAAAATCTGTTTTTGCACAAGAGGCACAATGCATGATTCCAGGTCACATATGACTAAAATCCACCAAAACGTTTCTTGAAATGCTGACACGACTTTTTTGGGGTAAAGCGAGGAGATCTACATTGTTTTTGACTCAGAGATTTTGTTTGGAAGCTCCACAAGGTCAACCTGGCTACAAGCCAGGTATCTACCGCTACCAGTTCTTTGAGGTTTTGAAATTTTGCACCTACTCTTTGTAGTACTGGTTGAAGTGGGCAGATAGAGTGCTCTGCAATACCCGTTTAGTCCTCAATAACTAGGCATTTGTCAATGGCATGCACTCCAGGGAAGCAAGGTAAGCGCTGCTCCCCCTGAAAATTCCCGAGAAAATAAGTTTTCATATACAATATCAACTTCAACTTGTAACAAATAAAAAGATAATGAAACATTGGGCAAAACAGCGACTGTATTGATGCTCACGCTTAAGTATAATAAATTCACAAGAGATGTATACTGTTAGCGTTTGACAACCCTCATACATGTATATTCGCATGAGCCAGCAAGGTGTGCATTGGATCTAACGCTTCTTTTCCATACTGCACGCACTGCACGACTTACGCCCCGTCTCCGTGTTAATTACCAACACAAAAACACACTAGCATGTTCAACGCGACGAAACCTGTGCGTTTGGTTGCGTTCTGGAAGCGCTTTGAGTCAGGCTTAGCTCGACTGACAGTGAAACGTGATTATGTTCTTCTACTAGTCAACACGTTACGTGTGAATGCTCCTTGTTGTTGTTGTTTTTTTGCCCCCAAAATGTGTATTTGAGATCTTATTGAAAAAGCGGTCTCGCGACTTACTCTTAATGAACAATTATAAATCATTAATGGTGGGAAGTATAAACCAGAATTACCATTAATTTAAAAAACTGAGGAAAAAAGAGGTAGTTCGAGTTTTACTATAGACATTGCCACGTATCGCAATATGAAAACATTTTGTAGGTAACCAGTTGTGAAGATGGTTGGTGGAGAACTGTTTTGTTGGCCATGTCTATTCAGGGACGTACCAATAGGGGCAACTCCCCCCCCCCCTGTGAGAATTTTTCTCTCAGCAGTTGGAAAAATTTACAATTCCAATCAGCCGTTAAAAAAATCGAACAAGTCAAAAGTTTTTTTTTTTTTTTTTTTTTTTTTGCTTCGATACGTTGGAATTGAGTTGCAAAGTTGGAGAAATCCAACAAGTCAAAGGTTTTTTTGCTGTTTTGCTGTGGTGTTTGGGAATTGTGAGAGCTTAGTCAGTTGGAAAAATCCAACAAGTCAAAAGGTTTATTTTTTGCTTTGATGCTTGGTAATTTTGAGTTGAGTCAGTTGGGACCTTCACAATTCTTGCCCCCCCCCCGCCCGAGGAAATACTCTTCGGTGGGACGTCACTGTGTCTATTATTCGTCACAGAAAATATATAATAAATGCATATGGAATGACCCAACATAGGGTTATAAAAATTTGAATAATTTCATCAATGCCATTTTATAGAAGCATGTTTCATGCATTTATTCTGATTTTTACTTCACCTCTACGCTTATCGCTTACCTCCAAGGAAAAGTCACAGCACGCCACTGGCATTTGTACTGGCAGATTGCAGAGTGCATCACCGGTTATGAAGGATTGATCCGTGTTGTGTTTCTCATAGATCGCTCACGCTACGTTGTGAGACGTGGTAACAATATTCAAGTATGCACAGGTTTTCGGCATTGAGAGAGAAAAATGCTCCTCCAATGCAGCTGTGCGGAAGGCAAAATCGACCCGGACTATCCTGCCTAGATAGCCGAGGGACATGATAGCTATGATCAACGACATCGGTCTGTAGGTAGGTATGACACTAGAAGAAGATCAAATTGCAGTACCTTTGAAGTCTGATCGTCTGATCTTACAGCTTCAGCTGAGCTGCCGTCGCTTTCTCCGATTGCGCAAAAGTTAACGTTTTGCTCAAACGATTTCGTGGCATCGATACTGGCGTTTCTTACGTCACTGGGTCGCGTATATAATAACGCGTTTGGCGTCTCCTAAATCGTGTATGGCACTACTTAATGATCAACGTGTACATGAGGATGGGGAAAAAAAGAAGAAACGTTCATCTCGGTAATTATCAAATCAAACGCTGTAATTACAACCTCCGTAAATACACGTACCAGCTTTCAACTGGCGGCTGCGAGCTGTCTGCCCGCACATACATACACACGGCTGTATGCAGCTCAATTAAGCAGTGCTCGTTAAAGTTTAAATCGAAAAAGGGCCCCGTCCATAATATTACTTTTTGAAATGGAAAAGTGTAATGCGAATTCGGTGCATCGAACTTCCCACGAGCAACGTGTGTAACGATCGTCCGAGATAATTGGTTTTTTTCGAAAATCGTTTGCGAAAATCTAAATTACCGGATCGGCGTAAAACGAAACTCCCGGGCAATCAAAGTCACCCGAGCTGGCATTCAAGCCGAAACCACTCGATTTAATCCTAAATTAAGGTTGCAGCGTTCGTACTTTCCATCATCCAGGGCAAAAACGAATACTGAAAATGGTTTTTCTTGCGGTGACGTCAAGCGTATACATACCGCATATCACGACTTTTGTAGAAAGAAGATGCGATATTACCAAATAGCAATAATATAATACGTTGGGTACTGTAGATTGTAATGAAGGAGAAACGGGAGATTTTGTACGTATTGTAGACTCGGGACATCGAAAGGTTACGAGGAAGAAGCGAACGTATGACAAGGTAATTTTTCTGTCTGCGGCGATCTGAGGTGGTCTCGACTCTCGAGAACTCGAGGTTACCGCGCACGACCCAGCGATGGGTCTTACTTTCCAATCACCGAAATCGGGGAAACGATGATTACCGCTCGCGCGTGCAAATGTCGGACCAGCCGAAAGGTCGATGACGAACGAGATCGTGATCAGTAACAAACCTCGAAATTCGGCTAATATTTAATTTGCTGGACCATAGTTGATGGGATCGCAGTAAGATGTTCTCTCGAATTAGCTGCAACGGAGTCGTGAGATTTGAGAAACCGAACTACCTCGAGGACATACAGCTTACTCAGACTGGTTAGGTTCCTATTTTTAACTGAATTTATATGAGAGATCAGCTTTGCTCTTGGCACTACTAATAAAATAAATGTGTGCACGAAGTGCTTATTGGGGGAAATGCTCTAAATAAAGATCTTCTAAGCTGCAAAGCGCGAGGTCCAGCAGGAGAGGCTCCACTGAGAGCTCACCTTACCCGTTTTCTCTGCTGCTGTTTGTGCAATGGAAGGAAATGCTGTAAATATCTTTCAGGCTGCAGAGCATGTGGCCTAGCGGAAGAGGCTTCACTGAAAGCTCACCTCGCATCCACGTTCACTGCTTCTCTTTGCGCAAAATGGCGCTCAATCCCTTGAAACATTTTTTGAATCAAGTGAGACGGTCGCACCGATATGTTTGACTTATTTGAAAGTACGTGAAATCAAAGCTACATGAAATAACTCGATAAAAACACCAGAGTACTGCGTATTAAAGCGTATAACCAAATTTGTGCAAGACTTCATCTGCGAGAAGTAGAGTCGCATAACGGATTCGTTAACAGCACGAACGATTGAACTTATTTTCAATTCAAAATTCTACCATTTCCGAATGAAGAGCTATCAAGTCGCTAGCTTTCCCTACCTAAGTGAATCCTTTGGACGAGGGTAAGCGCTACTAAGACAAAAATGTAGGTTTACAAAGCATTAACAATTGAGCTGGTTCGGTAAAATAAGCGAAAATAAAGAAACAGTTGAAGACCCGACTTCCAAAATGCGGTTAGTCCAAAAAATCGAAAATCGAGTTTTTGACGCAGTCTGGTGGAGGAAGTCAAAAGACACCTTTCAGAGTTGGTTTCACGATTTTATCACGACTTAGAGCCAGCTAAACCTTTCTTTTGTTCTTTTTTATAACTGCGACTGTAACTCATACTTGCTTTTTCCTGTTTGGTGGTCGGGGGGGGGGGGGGGAATTACAAGGATGTCTGAAGGGTGGAGGGAGGAGGGAACATTGTTCACGTGTGCCTCGTTCACCGGAATAGTCGTCTCTAAACTGTATCTTCCGATTTCCGACAGTTTTTAAGTCAAGATGCACGAATTTTGACCTTTCACAAGTATGACACGGTCTACCATAACGAGCTAAGTCCACGACTTCCCCCATTTTGCACTCCCATAGCTCGAAGACTGTTCGCATGCCAACCTTCGTATTTGGGTAGTAATAGTATTGACCCCTCCTCTTCCCATCCACGCAATTGAACCAGTGTTACCACTTACCGTTCGCGAGTCAGAATGTTTTTTCGATTTCCCAACATTTCGTTTTTTGGACTAAGTGCGTTTTGAAAGTCAGGTCCTCAGTTGGTATGATATAAGATTTTTGCGCAATGTAGTTGTTATTAATCGTCTCAATTATCATAGGAAACCTTCAACCATTAGCTGTTTTTTTAATTTTTTTTTTTTTTTTTTTTTGTAGAAGTTCAAGCTAATTTTTTTTTCTCCCAGAAAACCGTAATTAGTGAATTTAGAAAAAATATTATATTTCAAACTAAAATTGTTCCTCCTGAGATTCTGCATTGCAGTGGATTTATTCGGTCTCTTCCTAAATGCCATAGAAATAAGGGGGGGGCAGGTTCAGTGTGACCTTTTTCTTTACCATAAATTTACACATGCATTATGTGGGGAAATTTCTTATGAGACTTTCGTAAGAAAATTCACAGGTTTTCCTCTTATTTCGGAATAATGCTCTATCTTTTAATTTTCAGGGGGCTTTTTATCATAATGGGAGAGAGGAGGGGCTTTTTCAAAACGAGGGACGTTTGCGGAACTTAAGGGACTCGGAAGATCCGCGGGCATCCTGTTTCTGTGTTACTTTTAGTATAATATTAGAAACAAATTCAGGAACCGTGAAACCTGCTTAAAGGTGCGTCCACATTAGGATGATTAGCCTATTCATCCTGGATGATCAGCCCAAGATGAATGTAGTGTGGACGTGCGGATGATCAGCGAAAATGAAGCTGAAGGACTGATCAGCCTGGATGCTCATCCTTTATCCTCGATTGACTTACTAGCGGTCTGATCAAAAGAGGCTGATCATCCTAATGTGGACGCACCTTAAGAATATCCATACTTTTCCTACTATCATCTTTCCCTCTCCTCCTTAGTTGCCACACTATTCACTATAGGGTGACACTGACATTAGAAACAGATTCAAAACTGTGAAACGATACACGTACCGCAATTTATATGAACTTCGGACCCCCACCTGCTTCCTAGTATTATAATTTTGAATTTACAACCAAACAAATACTAACGTCAAATTCTGAGACCTTGAAACCCCCGTGATCAGTACATCAATTCAATGATACGGACTAAAGAATGTTTAAACAATTGTAATAAAAAGTCATACTAAAAACCGCAAAAAAACACTAATTTGAAATTACTGTACCTATGGATAAGGGAAAGGGGGAAGAAAAGATTCCAGGGATAGGTAGATGGAAATGTAGTGGTGTGTATCCTTTCTGTTAGTTGAAGTCGGTAGGACCCACAAAAATGTTGAAAATTCTACATCCCCCCCCCCAGTAATGTCCGTCTATGTGTACGATCTAGAAAAGGATACATTGTCTCTCCCCTCCTGTCTTTCGGAATTTCAAAGGCAGTTACGAAAACACTGAATGGAATTTTTCTCATGTTAAATGTCATGAGGAACAATTTTTTCTGAAATTGGAGTTTATGTCGTTCTGTAAAGAATAAATGTTGGCAGTTTAGGCCCGGGAAAAGAATTAGCAAGCCGCATTTAGGGCCAGTAGGTTTTTGTGAGATTGTGGTCACTAAAAATGGTGGAACGTATGGTGATGCACGCATGCCAAAGTGGCCCCTAGGACATCGCACCCCCGGCCCCGAAAACTATCCTTTCGAGGAATCCGTTCCGTTCCTTTTGATTCTCCGAAATCGAACTTGAGGTCTTCCGCTACGGCACACTATTCCCTTAATTTCACCCCATTCAAAAAAATCACATGGCGTCATGTCAGATGAACGCGGGGGCCATGGAACTGGGCCAGAACGTCCTATCCAGCGGTTTAGAAAATCCTGATTCAGTTGATTTCTCACAATAACTCCAAAATGAGCCGGTGCGTCATCGTGCTGGAAGAACATACACCCCTCCTAGTCTCTAACGGTACTTCTTCTGCTAATCGGTCAGATAGTGGGGTCTGGTTGGCCGAGTGGATAGCGCGTTGGTCTCGGAATCCGGAGGTCCGGGTTCGACCCCACGTAGCAACTCGCCAGATTTCGACTGGGCCGGTTTTTCGGCCAGAAGGGAAGAGGGCTAAGACAGCCCTAACAGCTTCCTCGACGTCTCCGAAGTAATGCTCGAAAGGGTGGATTCCAGGGCTCGAGTTGAGAGCAAATTAGAAAAAGAAAAAGAATCGCATCAGTGGCCGGAGGAAAGCTTTGAAGCCGGCCCGAGCCTCCATTTTGCCGATCCGCTTCTGGTGTGCGCTGTCCGGCCAGTGCCGGTATGGGACACCCTACTGACCAAACAGACGCTCAACCAGCATTAACCTGGAACAAAAGTACACCACAGCCGGATGCGCTCCCTTCCTTCACCTTTCATCTCCCGTCTTGGTACGTGTGGCGAAGCAAGAAGGTAGTGACGGTGGGATGGGGTTCCCTACTGACCGATGTTCGCGCTCCCCGAGCATTAGCCTGGAATTCAGGTCCCCCACAGCCGGACGCGCTTCTTCTTCACTCACCCCTCACCGTGGTACGTTTGGTGACGCAGGCAGGTGGTGACGGCGGGGGAGCCCTGTCGGGGGGTCTGCAGCAGGGGATTGTGGTAACTGAGACAGCTAATATGAATCATTCTTAGCATGTATAAGTTCTTTTTGTAATTAGGTTAAGGCCCGAATGTACAGAAGCCCGATTTTGAGCATATGCCTCCCTCATCCTGCCCCAGTCAACCCAGTCAACTGTGATTCTGTGAAATATTTTGTACCCGATGAAGCTGCAAATGTCGTCCATCCACCTGAATTTCTGCGACTTTCTACTTTCCCGGCTTTCTGTTACCGTAAACTTGCCAGAACGTGGCCTTATCTGTCCATCGGCTGTCTTTCAGCCTGCTCAGATGCCCAGCCCAATCCCATTTGAGTGTTCTTACAATGTGCAGTACATTTTTTGTTAAGCCTGAATTTTCTTCTTATTTTTTTTCAAATTATCATGCAACTGGATTCCTAACATGCATGGATGTACCGAAGAGTTTTTCGGGTGGGGGGGGGGAAGAAGTGTGAAAGTTCCAACTGATTCAACTCAAAATTCTCAAGTGTCAAAGCAAAAAGAAAAAAAAGTTTTTGACTTGTTGGATTTTCCCAACTTCTCAACTCAAAATTCCCAATTGTTGAATTTTGCCAACGTCTCTACTCAAAATTCACAAGTATCAAAGAAAGAAAAAAAAATGCTTTTGACGTTTGTTGGATTTTTCCAACTCTGCCGAAATTTCCCAACGTCGCGTCGGCTGACTAAAATGGTAAATTTTCTCAACTACTGAGTAAAAAATGTCTTACTGGGGGGAAAGCTCCCCCTCCCACTATCGGTTCGTCCCTGCTAACATGGCTCTCTCCATGGAGTTCTGAGTTGCCTGAATTTTTTTCTCCGCCCTTTTGGTTTGTAGTGTCGACGTTTAACTGTCGAAAGTCAATGCCGGAAGAATACAGCTGTTGAAGATTTGGCTTTTGTAAGGGTTATTTGGATGATTATTTTCCAATATATATTTTAGATTCCAAAATTAGCTCCTCAGAAATAGAAATCGATACCCGCATAAAATCTTTGATACCATATTTCTATCGCTCCTTTTTTGATCTAATTTTACTGGGTTAAGAACTTTTTCAAGAATAAATTTGAAATCCAGAGATCAGCAACTCAGAGGTGGTCAGATACAAATTTTCCATTTAAATTACTTTAATTAAAATTAAATCACGTGTTCAAAACATAGATGAGAACATGAAGGATAGTAAGCATAGCCCGCTTATTCACGGAGGGAAGAAATTCAGTCAGACAAAGCTCAGTTTTTGTGGTGTTTTTTTCTTTCTTTTTTTTTTGTGTCTACACTCCAAAGTGCCCGCTGAAGACCTGCATAGATGAAGTCAAATTTTTGGAACTTTTAGTTCTTCGGTCCATGCATGTGTTTTGGGCAAAACTGACCGCTGTACGATGTCAAATGAATCAGTTAGAACTAAAAGGGGTTAAGTCCACTTTTGTCGTTTTTGCTTTTTTCACGAATTATGGGGTATTGAAGTATCGCGGATCTGCTGGTGTGGTCGAAATTTCGTGAAACAGCTGGGAAAGTGCTTTTCGGCAACATCGCTTTCTGTGAATTTTTTGTAACACAATTTTTTCAAAAAATTGATTTTTTCTAGAAATTGTTTGAAAATGGTGTATTTTAGTGATAGAGTGCACAACACACTGCGTCCTGCCGGAAGCGTTTCGGATAGGACTTTTGTACGTTTTAGACCTTGGAATTATTGGAATTCATTTTTTTTTTTTTTTTTGCGTTGCATATCGACATTCAACACTGAGTTCAGTGAGACGAACTGCAGTCCTGCTGGAAGGAAATTCCGGCCCACCCCCCTCTTCTTGCATTTTTTACCTAAACAGTGCTATTTTCAAAAACGAAATCGTAAGTTTCCAATACAGCTTCAGAACTTGTTTTCTTATAAGCAGGGATTTTGCTCGATTGGAATGGGACCAAGACTATAGCGACCCCTTTATGTCCAGCTACAAAAGGAGGTAATTTCGAGCTGTAAAACTGCAAAGAAAAATCGTTCAGAACAAAAAGGGGTTAAGTCCAAAAACTTTGAGCCCCCTCCCCAGCTCCGGCCCATCAAAATCTTATTCGACGGGACTGGGCTTAAAGTTGTCTCTTGGGATCCTTTACCATCACCCTGAAGGACGTATTCCACGATTTCCAAATTTTCGAATAAAACAATTTTTTTCGCTTCCTGAAAAGTGCGATTTTTGAACTTAACCCCTTTTAGTTCTAACCGATTCTAATATGATGTAGTAGTGAAAGATACAACTGACTCAAGACATTAGCCTTGTTAAAAACTGCGAGTTGATTTTTTTGCTTTGCAAACATTTGTAGTGGAAAATTTAAGGACGAAACTGCGCTTGAAATCGAAAACATTGACTCCATTGTATAGCAGAAAAATACTTTTAAAAAAGGCGCGAAAAGAAAAAATTGGGACAAAAATTCTTCGTTTCCTAAACTGGCTAAAAGTTCTCAGGAATCTCGGAGGAGTTTCGTCCCTCAGCGGTGCTGAATGTATCCGAACATTGGTTGTTGTCAAATTCATTAGAACAGGCTTCAGCCCAAATTGGTTTTACATAAAGGGGGCTCTAACCAAGGAGTTTAAAATGATCTTGCCTTGTGCCCCGCATTAACATAGATTTTACGGAGGAAAACGTTGGATTCATCAAATTCTTGCATCTCGTCCACTAAAGTGAACAGAAGGGATGTAAATTATTCTCAGGTATTTTCTCTATACATCTGTACGACCCATACAAGGGATTTTGTCTTCCCCTCACTAGGCTCAATCGCATATCGCCGACAGGGGCAGTTCAGGAAAACAAAGAGCTGTAGATTAATAAAGTAGATTACATCGTGGGTGACAGACCCAAAGCTTGACCGCTTTTACAGTAACAACATGGTACCCAGAAAGGCAACTCGGTACAGAATAACAATATTTCAACCCCACTGTATGAGAAGGTCTTGTACTTTAATTCTTGCGTCCAGTTCGACCACTAAAATTTTATAGGTTGCTGGAATGTGAGCTCAGGGAAGATTTATCCTATGAAGATGATTTTTAGGTCATCGTTCTAGAATACATGTAATGCGATCCTATCTCGGACCGCTCATTAGAACATTTGTTACGCGATGAATGAATGCAGTCAGTATTTTCGAGGCGTACAGTAATCGCTTCTGAGAAATTAGTATAATTTTCGCTTACCGAACCGCCGGCGTGTAGGTCGCTGTAGAGTTAAATTAAATTTGTCGTCTGCGAAATTAAAAGTACAAAAATTTTTAACATTGTTTCTTTCGCGCTTCCGTCCTGATTGTACACACAGCTGTGGAACACCCGTATATGTATAGCAAACAGGTCTACCAAGATTAACAAAAATTTTTTAATGATGGGTTTGCGTTACTTGAAGGATTCTGAAACTGTACCTTGAGTTGTGTATTACGGAGTCTCAAGTTTCTCAGTGTAACTGTACGCTGAATTTATCTGAAAATTCCATTGCAAGTCACTGAACTGCACGAAGCACCTTTAGTCATGCTTTGAGCTTCCTGAGTACGCTGTCGGCAGACATATTCGATTGTTAGAAACGATTTTGTATAGCATTCGGATGAAAGTGGCCATGGTTGAACCACGATCAAGTGTACTCGCATGAGTGAAGATGGAACCGCCCCTCGACTTCTGAGACACGGGCTGGCGACTTCCGTCTTCCTGGACAAATTTCGCACTGGGCCTTCGAGTTTTACGTTCGCTTTTACACTCTTCGACTTCTGCAATCTAATTCTCGAATGACTGGTCTCGTGCGGCATAATCGGGAATTTGTTACTATGTAATTGTCGTACACTTCTCAGTTGAATGGCACGTGTATGGAAGTCTTGTAGCGCGATCATCGAGCAAGCCCATGCCAGGTCCACCTTATGAGACCGACAGATTAGAATTTCTGTACAGCGTATAAGATCGCCTCTTTCGCCTCAGGAAAGTCTCTCTAAAGTCAGTGGTACCTACGTACTTTGAAAATCATATCCATCGAAAATCTTTGAGAAAGACCCACCCACCTTATATTCATTCTGATTTGTTTAGCTTTAACGCTTCTTTTCAATTTATTTCTCCTGGATGTTGCAAACCACCCACTCGCTCTACCACTAACCTACTTTATCAGTTCTCGGCTTCTGCCGGTAACTTACTCCAGGATAGGTGCCTTTACCTGCAGTTGTAGTGATTATACAGTCTGAACTCATACAAAATACCGGGTGTAGGTTAATGACTTCAATATGGAGGGGACTGGAATTTATTTAGAGAACCACGTGGAATGATTGAAGCTTCGTGTAATTGTCCTCTTTTGCTCGTCAACGCTCACTGCTCACTCATGTCAGCCGTCGTAGATCCTCGGGTGCAAACGTGCCCTTGCACCTATTGGCAATTCCGCATAATGCCTTCTTTTTTTCTTTAAAAAACACGGAATTCGACCACTCAAAAATTTTACCCCATCTCTAAAAACTACATCTCCCATCAATGATATCCATTTCGTGGAATTATGAAATTTCTGAGTTTGCATCTAATTGGATAATGAAAAAATGCCGGCTATGAAGGCTCCTCTTAAACAACCTTCCATAGTTGACAAACACACGATGGCAGTCTATTCAGATTTAAACGCAACATTACTGTGCTCTCTCTGGCGCCGTTATGGACAACAGAAAATGCAACGATTCGGGGGGGGGGCAAACTTCGATGGTTTTTAAAGAATTTTATCAAAACTTGTCAGGAAAAATGTTCGATAATTTCCGGAGAATTTCTTCGGAAACTTCAAGGGAAATCGCGAATGATTTTTAAGGAATTTCATCGGAATTGTTGGAAAAAATTCCAATAATTTCCAAAGAATTTCTTCGGAAACGTCGGGGAAAATCTCCGATAAATTGTACGGAATTTCACCGGAACTTGAGAAAAACCTCCGATAAATTTTAAGGAATATCCTCGGAAATGGTAGGAAAAATCTCTTATAATTTTTAAAGAACTTTATCGGAACTCTGGAAAGATCTCCGATAAATTTTAAGGAATTTCATCGGAAATTATTGGAAAAGTCTGCGATGATTTATAGGAAATTTTATCGGAACTCGGGAAAAATCTTCGCTGATTTTTAAGCGATTTCACCGGAATTTTGTGGGGAAAAGATTCCAAGAATTTCCAAAGAATTGTTTTGGAAATGCCGGGGAAAATATTGGATGATTTTTAAGGAATTTCATCGGAAAATGTTGGAAAAAATTCCGATACTGTCCGAAAAATCTAATCGGAAATCTTTAAAAAAAATTCCCAATGATTTCCAAGAAATTTCATGAAAATTCTTCAAGAAAATTTTTCGATAATTTTTGAAGTATTTCTGGGAAATACTCGGGGAAAATCTCTGATCATTTTTAAAGAATTTCATTGGAACTCGGGAAGCATCTCCGATAAATTTTTAGGAATTTTATCGGAAATTGTTGAAAAAATTCCAATAATTTCCAAAGAATTTCTTCGGAAAAGTCGAAAAAATCTCCGATAGGTGAATTTTAAAGAATTTTATGGGAACTCGAGAAAAATCTCCGACAAATTTTAAGGAATTTTATCGGAAATTGTTGGCAACTAATTCCGATAATTTCCGAAGAATCTCGTCGGAAATCTTTAGGAAAAATTTCCAATGACTTCCAAAAAGATTTCATCAAACTCTTCGAGAATATTTTCTGATAATTTTTGAATTATTAAACCATTGGAGTATTCCCCCGAATATTTCCTGTGATATGCTTCAAAAATTATCGGAAAAACTTCCTCGAAGAATTTTGATGAAGCTTATTGGAAGTTATAGGAAATTTTTTCTAAAGGTTTCCGATGAGATTCTTCGGACATTATCGGAATTTTTCCCAACAATTTCCGTTGAAATTTCTTAAAAATTATCGAAAACTTTTCCCGAGTTCCGATTAAATTCCTCAAAAACCATCGCAGACTTTTCCAACAATTTCCAATGAGATTCCTTAAAATTTATCGGAGACTTTTTCCGAGTTCCGAAGAAATTTCTGAAGAATTACCGGAGATTTGTCTTGAGTATTTCTCAGAAATACTTCAAAAATTATCGAAAAATTTTCTTGAAGAATTTTGAAGGAACTTTTTCGGAAATCATTGGAAATTTTTCTAAAGATTTCCGATGAGATTCGACGGACATTATCGGAATTTTTTTTCAATGATTTCCTATGAAATTTCTGAATAATCATCCAAGATTTTTCTCGTTTCCAAAAGATTGTTGGAATTTTTTTCCAACAATGTCCGATAAAATTCTTCACAATTTATCGGAGATTATTTTTCCCGAGTTCCGATGAAATTCTTTAAAAGTGATCGGAGATTTTTCCCGAGTTCCGATGAATTTTTTAAAAAATTATAGGAGATTTTCCTACCATTTCCGATGAAATTCCTTGACATTTATCCGAGTTTTTTCTCGAGTTCCGATGAAATTCCGTAAAATTTATCGGAGATTTTCTCCAACGTTTCCGAAGAAATTCTTTGGAAATTATCGAACATTTTTTCGGACGATTTTCCATAAAATTCTTCAAAAATCATCGAAGTTCCCCCCCCCCCGAATCGTTGCATTTTCTATTGTCCGTCACGGCGCCACAGAGCACAGTAATGTTGTGTTTAAATTTGAATAGACGGCCATCGTGAGCCCGCTTATTCATATTACTGCACAACATGCCGGGTTTTCCTATGTTGCAGGCGCCTAAAAATGCTTTATCTGAAGGAACAAAATTATGTATAGGTATACTTGATTGCACTTGTAGGTATTCACTATTGTCATACTGTGTCTGGAGGAACAACAACTCAGAACTGCTAATACCTTCAACAATTCGTTTTTAATGTTTATAGTCAGAAGTCTGAATGGAATAATGACATGTATATACACGGATGGCATCTGTTATTATCATTCTGTATGTTCAGGAACAATGATGTATGTGACTGCACTTATGTTTACTGTTTTTATACTGTGTCTGGAGGAACAACAACATATGTGATGACTGCGCTGACACCTTCAGATATTTGTTTATAGTCTTTATAGCCAGGAGTATGATGGAATGATATAGAAGGGTACACTGATAGCGCCTACTGTCATACTGTATCTGGAGGAACAATGATGTTTGTAGATTGCACTTGTGTTTGTCCCGGAATTCCACAACTGAATTCTGGTAGACACCCTCCTTGTTATTGCGACTTGTGCTTACTGTTTTCATGCTGTGTATGGAAGAACATAATAACGTGTATGATAATAACTGCTATGATACTTCACCTTGTATTATCTTTATGTTATGGTATAACTATCTTTAATTTTTTGCCTGGAGTTGCAAACCAATAACCGACTCTACCACATAAAGCTTTTATCATACTTTCCAACAAATATGTTCCTAATATCTCCCTGCCTTTATGATAACGTCCTTCTTATACCATCGGGTATAGAGTTAATGACTTAATATGGAGGGGACTGGAATTTATTTAGAGAACGTGTGAACTTTGAAGCTTTCAGTAGTTGTCCTTTTGCCGTCAATGTCTTCACAATATAACGCCATCGTAGATCCGGTGCAAACGGCCCTTGCACCTATGGATTCGCATAATGCCTACTTTTTTTCTTTAAAAAACACGGAATTCGACCACTCAAAAATTTTACCTCATCTCTAAAAATTACATCTCCCATCAATGATATCCATAATTCGTGGAATTATGAAATTTCTGAGTTTGCTCTAATTGGATAATGAAAAAATGCCGGCTATGAAGGCTCCTCTTAAACATCCTCCATAGTTGACAAACACACGATGGCAGTCTATTCAGATTTAAACGCAACATTACTGTGCTCTCTGTGGCTCCGTTATGGACCACAGAAAATGCAACGATTCGGGGGGGGGGGGCAAACTTCGATGGTTTTTAAAGAATTTTATCAAAACTTGTCAGGAAAAATGTTCGATAATCTCCGGAGAATTTCTTCGGAAACTTCAAGGGAAATCGCGAATGATTTTTAAGGAATTTCATCGGAATTGTTGGAAAAAATTCCAATAATTTCCCAAAGAATTTCTTCGGAAACGTCGGGGAAAATCTCCGATATATTGTACGGAATTTCACCGGAACTTGAGAAAAACCTCCGATAAATTTTAAGGAATATCCTCGGAAATGGTAGGAAAAATCTCTTATAATTTTTAAAGAACTTTATCGGAACTCTGGAAAGATTTTCGATAATTTTTGAATTATTAAACTATTGGAGTATTCCCCCGAATATTTCCTGTGATTCTTCAAAAATTTCGAAAATTCCTAATTTTGATGATTTGGAAGTTATAGTAAATTTTTCTAAGGTTTCCGATCGAGATTTCGGCGTGTTCGGACTTTTGCCTCTAGCTTCTAATAATTTCTTAAACATTCGAACTTTTCGTGGTTCAATGAAATTTCCTCAAAACATTGCGCAGCTTTGACAATTTCATGGATTCTTAAATTTTGAGATTTTTCGAGATTTCCGATAATTTTGAAAGATTCGAATTTACTTGATTCTCATACGACAATTCCTTCAAATTTGAATGATTTTTTGCAAGATTTTGAAGGAACTTGGAATCATGGAATTTTTAGATTTCCGATGATTCGTACGGACATATCGGAAACTTTCATTTCAAACATGATTTCCATGAAATTCTGAACATAGGCCTGTTTTTCAAATTTCCAAAGATTCGTGGATTTTTTTCAACAATTCATAAATCTTCAAAATTTATCAGATTATTTTTCCATGTTTTTCGAATCTTTAAAATGGACGGAGATTAAAATTCCATGATTTTATTAAAATTAAAATCTACTATTAAACGTGTTGAACTGATGACATTTACGAGTTTTTCTCAGTTCGATGAATTCCGTTTCTCTACCTCTTCTCAACGTTTCCGAAGAAATTCTTTGGAAATTATCGAACATTTTTTCGGACGATTTTCCATAAAATTCTTCAAAAACCATCGAAGTTCCCCCCCCCCCCCGAATCGTTGCATTTTCTATTGTCCGTCACGGCGCCACAGAGCACAGTAATGTTGTGTTTAAATTTGAATAGACGGCCATCGTGAGCCCGCTTATTCATATTACTGCACAACATGCCGGGTTTTCCTATGTTGCAGGCGCCTAAAAATGCTTTATCTGAAGGAACAAAATTATGTATAGGTATACTTGATTGCACTTGTAGGTATTCACTATTGTCATACTGTGTCTGGAGGAACAACAACTCAGAACTGCTAATACCTTCAACAATTCGTTTTTAATGTTTATAGTCAGAAGTCTGAATGGAATAATGACATGTATATATACACGGATGGCATCTGTTATTATCATTCTGTATGTTCAGGAACAATGATGTATGTGACTGCACTTATGTTTACTGTTTTTATACTGTGTCTGGAGGAACAACAACATATGTGATGACTGCGCTGACACCTTCAGATATTTGTTTATAGTCTTTATAGCCAGGAGTATGATGGAATGATATAGAAGGGTACACTGATAGCGCCTACTGTCATACTGTATCTGGAGGAACAATGATGTTTGTAGATTGCACTTGTGTTTGTCCCGGAATTCCACAACTGAATTCTGGTAGACACCCTCCTTGTTATTGCGACTTGTGCTTACTGTTTTCATGCTGTGTATGGAAGAACATAATAACGTGTATGATAATAACTGCTATGATACCTTCACCACTTGGTTTATAGTCTTTAAGTCTGAATGGAATAATGACATATAGCTGTATGTATTGCCTGTATGAGGTCTGACAATCAAATAACGAGACTGCTTATCAAAAAGAGCTTTATTATAAAAATTATCCAACAAATTAGTGTTTCCCTTCAATATACTCCCCTCCCCTCACCACACACCGTTCCATTCGTTTTTTCCATCGGTTGAAGCAATGCTGGAAATTTTCTTTTGTAAGGGTGTTTAGGAGCTCCGCCGATTTTCGTTTCACCTCTTCCATCGTTTCAAAGTGGGTTCCTTTGAGGGCAGACTTGATCTTCGGAAAAAGTAAAACGTCGTAGGGCGCTAAATCGGGCAAGTACAGCGCGTGTTCGAGCACCTGAGGGCCTCTAGCTGCTAAGTAACGCTACACAGTCAGCGTGTTATGGGTGTTCAAGGATCAAGTTTTTCGGTATCAACTTGGCGCAGACTGTCTTCATGTTCAATTCGTCATGTAAAATTTTTCTGAGAGTTTCTTTATTGGTGTTCAAAGTTTGAGTCAATCTCTGAATGCTCATACGACAATCTCCGCGCACAATTTGATTGATTTTGGCCACGTTTTCCTGAGTTCCCAACAGAGACAGGTCGACCTGGGCGTTGCGTATCTTCGGTGCTCTCTCGGCCTTCAGAAAACCGTTTACACCATTCGAAAACACACGCACGAGATAGACCAATTCTCACCATAGGCCTGTTTCAACAAATTATAGCACTCGGTCGGAGTTTTTTTCAACTTAACGAGAAATTTCAGATTGATACTTTGCTCATGTTTTTCGTCACATATTGTAATCGGCACGGAAAAAAAAACCCACATTCGCTTCTATACTTGATAGAATAAATACTACTGAAGCTATGAAAACGTGATTTAGAACTGGAATAGTAGACACTTTGACGTCTCCAGTGATGTATTCGTTTCCCTCCCTACCCCTCTAGGATGCCCGTTACGCGTGCAGTCTCGTTATTTAATTGTCAGATCTCGTATCTAGAGGAACAATGGTGTATACTACTGCACTTGTGTTTACTGTTTTCATACTGTGTCTGGAGGAACAACAATGTAGGATGATCACTGGAGTTGATACCTTCAGCAGTTTGTTTATAGTCAGAATCAGAAGTCTGATGGAATAATGATGTAGAGTACACCGATGGTGCCCGCTATCATACTGTAGCTAAAAGAACATATATAGAATATAATGATGTATACTTGACCACTTGTGTTTACTGTGTTCATACTGTGTCCAGAGGAACAACAAAGTGTATGATGACTGCACTTGAGTCGACTCGTTCTCAAGCAGTGTTTGGTGGAAAAACGATGACGATGCAATTGTACTCTCAAATTTCCAATCACATACTTTAACATTTTGCTTCTCTGTTCTACGATTTCTTCTTCGCGATTAATTGTGATTCAATGAAACTGAAGACCCTTTTTGTGTTTTTCGAGCATTTCATATTCTATGCAGTTGTGTTGTTGTATTTGCGATGTGTCGATGCTCCAGCCACTGTAAGCCGAGAAACTCGGACTGTCAATACACGTTTACCAGGAGAAACGAGTCTGAATAAAAGTTGAAAACCGTCAACGTTGAATTTTCACATCTGTAATTCTGCTGGACTGTGAGCCCACTTCATTCGAAAGTTGGTCGCTGAATTGACTTCGTTCACCAACTGTCAGTTCTGCATAACTCGGCTTATACTACATCACTTTCATACCTGCCTTGGCGAAGTTACAATTTGGCTTTCAATCTCGAATCGCCGAGATGCTCGAATCTGTCCCATTCATCAGGGCCGACAATCGACCGCACCTATAAGCCCCGGCAAAACGATCTCACGATCGCGATCGCTCCGTTTCGACGGGCTCACCAGAAAGGCCGGTCACCGTCCCGTCCATTTTCGCTCTTTGTTGTCGCCGTCCATTTTTGCTCTTTGTAGTCGTTCGCGCGTGACTGCAATATCGTCCTGACACAGCCGAAAAAACAAAACCCAGCCGGATAATTAATTACATTTCAATTCGCGTTTCGTGAAGCGAGCGCAGCGACGGCCGCAGCGCCGAAAAGACCTATCTCCGTTCTTTCTCCATTGACGTAACTGCACAAGTCAGACGGTCGTCTGGTCGCGCGGACCCACGAAATGGGGTCCACTAAAGATTTCGTTTTCGGATTAGGAGACCTGATCTCTCGAAGACTCACGAAGGGTGAACGTGCTGCGACCGAGAAAAAGTACCATATCCGCCATCTTTTTTTTTTTTTTTCTTTCTTCGCATTTCCCATTACACGCCAGGCGTCTCCTTTGCCGAAGTATTCGCGAAATGCGAATCGAATTTACATCATTGAGGCGAAATTATAACGGAATTCGACGACAAGCATTCGAGGGGGACCTTGGATGCGAGAGAATATTGGCGCATTTTTCGCTACCCTCTCTCTTTCTCCGTCGCTGCCCGCCGAGCCGAGAGTGTATATTTTTTAAAAAGGCTCTTTTACGAATTCGTTTCGACGTATTAACAGGAACAAATGGGTCGGGGCTCACCGTGTGTGCGTTTTTAATTCAAGGATATCGTAATTTTTCGATCGTACTGACCTACTGGCGCTCAGCCGTTCGCGTTTATCTCTGCATTCTCACACACTCCTAAGGTATAGGCGTGTTCGGTGTGTATACATTTTTTTCTTCACAATGGCACACACGTTTTGATTATCGTAACCGTGTTTTCTTCTTCCCCTCGCCGGTATTCGAAGAAAAACGCGATTTGAAATTGTGCACATCGAAAACGAAGGGCAATAACAATTATCGTGGTGTAAAACGCAGTAACAATCTTAATGTGGCGGGTTCTCTTTTGGTTTTTTTTTTTTTTTTAATTTTTTTACGAAACCAATAAATAGCTCGAAAAATTGAGTACTGTTGGCGTGGAGAGAATGAAAAACGAAATTATGTAACGAGAGCTCATTATTACCTTGTTATTTAAGAAGTGTTGGAAAAGATCGATTTACGACCGGAGTTAATTGTGTGGCCGCTGCGGGCGGTGGGTGCGTGCGGCACTCGCCGCTGTGGAAGATTCTGAATGCGATAGGCATGATCGAGTTTTTTGAACAATTTCCTGTTCGGCCCGTGTGATGTGCCTCGTAAAAAAAGAGATTTCGTATGCGAAATAGACCACCGAAAGGCGATTGAGTGTACGTGTAACTTATAAGGTGCCCTGAGTCATAACACGAGTATACTTACACAAATTATAAAACACTAAAAACAATGCTATAGATTGAGGCGCTGGAAGGGAATCATGAGTATGGCTGGAGAGGGTGGTTCAAAAATCTAGCCCCGACCTTCGTTTTTGCTCATTTTCTGTTCGAAATCCAATCCTAATTAGTGTAGAAGAGATGGAGTGCGGGTTGGAAACCGAGTGATAGAATCGAAATTTTAGAACAATCGGAGATAACCTTACTTGGCAACGATAAACTGAGCATAGGATTTTGAAATGCCACCTGCAGGATAAAACAATTCGTTCTGTCCCGAAGGGAAGTTACGGGCCCACCAACTTTACTTTTTCTGAAGGAAGGATATTTATTTATTTATTTATTTAATAGTTTCCTCCCCCATCACAGCGGTTAGGCCAATTACGACGGGGGGGGGGGTGAGTTACAAAAAAAATGTTTCAAAATAATAATAATAATAATAATAATAATAATAATAATAAAAAACTCTTTTGACCCCTTACTTCCCTACAACGTCACGCTCCCGGTCTCTCATCCCTACCACAGCCTCAGTTTATTTTCGAAACATCAGGAGGCATGAAGACCAACTGGGTACTCAGAAAGCATAATGACCTAGTAGGGATCGAAATTAATTGACTGAAGGACTCTCAGTGCCTGAGTTTGAAAATTTTTTCGCTTTAGGAAGAATATATCGATTTTCGGACTAGAGCGAAGTATTTCGTTGTACAGACGCATTGCTCTAATCAAAGTGGACTCCCTGTACCCATTTGTTCTCGCACTGGAAACATCGAAAAGATCTCTGGAGCGTCCCTGAAAAGAGGGGATACGGAAACGAATCTCGCTTAACATGACGTCAGTTATTTTGCCATTGATGATGTCATACAATAATAGCAAAGAAGAAAGCTGCCTCCGAACTTGTAGGCTATCGACTTCAAAGCCCTGCCGCAATTCTTGATGTCTCAAATCTAAAGGGTAATAAGAGAACAGTCTGTAATACAGATACTTGAGAAATCGATTTTGTACTTTTTCAATTGCTTTATTTCCGATCTTTGTAACTGGATTCCAAATTAGTGCAGCGAATTCAAGATTTGACCTTACAAGTGAAAAGTATAATATTTTTATTGTATCAGTATCAACGTAGTTTTGCCCATTTCTCATTATAAAGCCTAACATTCTTTGCGATTTTGACACGACTTTCATAATATGATGTTTATAGAGTAATTTTGAATCTAGGACGACACCCAGCCAGGTCTCTTACAGTTGTGACGTCGCGCAAGTACTCCCCCACCAATATTATAATTATAATCAATTTTAGTACTTTTCCTAGTAAAAGAAATTTTTCGCATTTCCTGACGTTAAAAGGTAACCGGTTTTCCTGACTCCACACAACCAATGAACTTAGATCGTCTTGTATCGATTCACAGTCTTGACTTGATAAGACTTGTTTAAATATTTTTATGTCGTCTGCGTAAAGCAATATTTTGGTATGTCTCAGTTGCGCCACAATGGGATTGATAAATACCAGAAACAAAAAAGGACCTAGGAATAGATCCTTGTGGTACCCCGGACACACAAATAAACTCCCTAGACATTGATCCCTTGTATGATACAAACTGCTGTCTGTTACAAAGATATGATACAAAAAACTGCACCAGATTTGAAGAAAAGCCAAACTCTTCCATCCTGGCAATCAAAATCGAGTGGTCAACTTTATCAAACGTTTTGCTGAAGTCGGTGTAAATAACATCAACTTGCTTATTTTCGTCAAAAGATTTCAGGATGAATTGTGTAAGATGTATAAGGTTTGTTTGAACTGATTTCCCCTCTACGAAACCGTGTTGATAAGGAGATAAATATTTTTTTACTTTGGGGTACAATCTGTTATATAGTACCATTTCAAAGACTTTCGCCGAAGCTGGTATAAATGATATTTTGGTCTATAGTTCTCCACATTTTCGTGATCACCGTCCTTCGGAATAGGAATCACTTTTGCAGTTTTCCAGATGTCGGGGAATGAGCAATTTTTAAGGCATACATTGATGATATACGTTAGTGGTGAGGCGAGAAGATTAAAAATATATGGAGGAATATTATCAGTACCCAAAGATCGTTTTGGTTTGAGTGCTTTCATTGCTGATTTAACTTCACCTACTGAGACAGAGCCAATACCAATAACACTAGGACCCGCTACTGTAGCGCGGCATGATTTCGAGTCGGTCTTTATCCCTACATTATATGAAAATACAGAAGCAAAGTACTTAGCAAAAGCTGCGGAAATGTCGCTTGAGTCCTTCAAACTTCATTGTTATTTCGGTAGGCCTAGATTTACCACGACACTTGCTTACATTTCTCCAAAACTGTCTTGGTTCATTTTTTAGATTTCTTTCTAAATGCTCGTTATAACTGTTCCATGCTACCCTCACTAACTTTTTAGTTTTGTTCAAGCATTTAGAATCTTTGATAATCATTGGGATTTTTCGTTTTTTTTAATTTGGAACGCAATTTCTCTTTTAGCTTAAGATTTCTGATTATTTCGTTGGTGAATCAGGCGGGATATGTCTTCTCCTTTCGTTTGGTTTCAAAGGGGACAGTTAAAGCAATTATTTCATGTAAAGCGTTTTGGTGATGCTCCGTGGCTTCGTTGCTGTCTTTAATTTGATATAAATCACTCCAGTCTTTATCCTGTAAGAGTAAATACATATTTTGAAAGTCAGCTTTGGCGTAGTTGTAATCGAGAACAGACAAAATCGGCATTTTAAGGGTTTTATTTTTTAATTCGATCCTTATTTCTACGTCCAAAGGAGGATGGTAAACATCGGGAGGGATTGATCGTGGATGTCCTTCATTAACTGTTATAGTTGAAACATTGCTTAAAATAAGGTCTAAAGTTTTACCAAACTTATTTGGAATACTATTATACGTGCCTAGATTATTAAAGCTGAGGAAGTTATATAAGTCCCAAAGTTTATAATCATTTAGGCTTAAATTCTGGTTGTCGTGGTACTGGTATTGGGGGAGATTGAAGTCACCAAGGAGTATCAATTTCTTGTCGGATGTATTGAAACACGAGACATTTCGGTAGATGTCAGCGTAGTCTTTTCGATTCGAATTGCGAGGGAAGTAGAATACCCCTATGTACATGTCCCCTTCGCCATCGAATAACCTATCGAAATTGTTTGTCTTTTGCTTCGCTGTATCCGAACATCCTAGCCGGTGGAGATGTTTAGCTTATTTCCGACTGAAATGAGAATTTTATGCTTCAAATTGGCGACGCCGGCTTGGATTCAGAACATGGAAATTAAGGTTTTGGGCCGTTAATTTCGAATATTGCCATACATTCTTCATCAGGTCTAGATTAAAGTCACCAAAATTAAAACTTTAGGCGTCTTCTGGGTTATTTTATTCGGGTATCCTGACAGATTCGGGCCCGAAAGATGAACTTCGCAATGGAGAATTATAATAATTTTTGTTTTTTGATTCAAAGCCATTTTCATTCGCATCGTTGAGAAATCAATGTTGAATAGAATACAGATGTATAGAAAGATTAAATTTCCTCCTCTGTTGTCTCATCACAGTGGATGCTAGAGTGGATCCACAGACATAGGCTCAAAAATAAATTTCGAATTTTTGCCCGCGACCTAGTTAAAAAGTTGCCTTTGGTGAAAAAGAATGAGCTTAAATTTTTTTTTCTTCAATTTGTCAATTCTCCCTAAGGGATTTATTCCTAAAGTTATGTACTATAATAATAGTGTAGTGGGACGAATGGCGATGCACGCATGACCACATGGCCCTCAAGATACCGCACCCCCAGCCCTGGAAACTACCATTTCGAGTATCACATCAGTGGCCGGGGGGACGCTTTGAGGCCGGCCCGGGCCCCCATTTCGCCGTGCCGCTTTTGGTGCACGCGTCTTGCAAGGACCATCATGAAGTTCCCTACTGACCCGAGGTTTGCGCTCCCCGAGCACAAGTCTGAAATTTCAGGTCCCCCACGAACCTGTTTCAAGGTTGCAGTATGCAGATGTATTTCAGTCAGTTTTCGGTCGGACGCGCATTCTCTTCACTCACTCCTCACCTCCTCGTCTCGGTACGTGTACCGACGCAGGTAGCTGGTGACTGTGGGGGAGCCCTGCCGAGAGGTCTGCAGCAGCTCTTCTAGGATGGTACAGGGTTGCCCTGTTCGATGGTGTGGGCCTGGGCGACCAACCGCAATATTGAGTAATGTCTGTGTATCATCGAAAAAATGCCTGAAACGGAGTAGACTTGCCGGAAAAGGAAAAACAGGTGCCACAAGTGTGTAAAAGCGCTAGTGTTTCCCGGCCGAATCATTATTACCATGTTCCTTTCTCCTCTCCCCCCCCCCTCAAATGAAAAAGTCCATAAATATTTAGCCCAGAACGAGACAGTGGATTTGAAAAAATTTGAATCTCGAAATATATTTTTCACATGCGGGTGCAGGAAGTCTAAAGGTGACAGAAAATTCGAAAGTTATTATTACTCTCATGTTCCATTCAAAATGGTTTTTCTGTAGCAGTTGTTTAAAGACAACACATATGACTCAGAAACATTTTGCTAAAAGGTATCTCAACATCACCGAACTGAATGACTCTTTTGCAGAACGCGTCAAAGAAATTGAAAAAAATCAGTGTTCCAACTCTAGGCATAATAAAATCAGTGAGGACATTTTGTAAAAATTCTATCAGAGAATGTTGCGGGGATTCAGACGAATGAAAAAGATTCAGTTCGAGGCGAATTTGCTATTTTGATCGGAATTTCTGAGGAATACCTGATCTTTTCCTGAGGTGAACTTCAAATACTTGAGACCCTGAGGAATACCTGAGGAACCCAAGAATACCTACGATCTCAGGTGAAATCCTGAGGGTTGGCCGCCTTGGCGGTGTGGGCCGAGCTTGGTTCGTCGGCACTCTGCCTCGACCACTCCGTCTACATCTTCCTCTTCATGATGGCCGAGACAAAGGCCGACACCCGCTCCACCCGCTCTTTATAATTTCCGGAAACAGGGTGTCCGACGAAAGACGGCTGATCACGCCGTCGTCTTCGTTGCTTCTGCAGCCGTGATCGATCGCTGTTGCCGTCCTGCGCCTCTCCTGCTCCCAGGCCTCACACTCGAACAGGGTGTGGAAGTTATGTACTTATAGGGCTGCAGATTGAATGTTACTCAGCGCCTTAACAATACCAATTATGCAACTTTTTACATGACCTTTTTAATAGTATTCATCACGAACTTTGAATTAGTTCGTATACAAATGTTACCTATCTGTGAAATTGAAGGCGCTAAGCACTTACAATACTTTGTTGCTTTATAGCGCTTTCAGTATGACAGATGTCGTTTTTGGTCTCTTCGGTGACCGTGCGGAAGTAATGCAGAAGGGGGAGGGGGTTGGCCAACGTATTCGGAATTAACGTGAAAAATAGATCGAGAAAAGTTGGTTCCTTCCTCGGGGCCTTTCTTCTGCAGCACTGTATTATTATTTATTGCAAAATAATTCTAATTAACCGTACCGCTTATTATTTATTATATTCTGTTCTTTAACGCTGAATTTGATGTTTCTGTTTCAGGTGAGTACCTGATTCCACTACTCATGAAAATAGAAAAAACTAGCTCTTATGTAAGTAATTTGTATTGCGCAATATGGTACCGATTACTTGAATAGCAATAGTAGCGAGTGTCTTGTCACTCGAATACGTTAAATGTTTAGCAAGCCATCTTGGAAAATTAGTTTTTGACTCTGTAAACAACTCTGGAAACGTCACGGCAGTAGTGACTCAATTTTCGTTCCCAAGGTTTCCATGTTACTTGATCACCTGCATAGGCCTACACTTTTCATGAATCGAGTTTTGTATTATTCTTCGTATATTTAGCTGTCTTACTTGACCATAGATTAACGACGTATAATTTTCACAGCATTGCGCAATTGAAGGCAACCACAGATTTATGTGCTAGGTTGGTTGCCTATGTACATTTGAGGGAACAATATTTTTGCAGAAGTTATTTTTTCAATTTTGCTGTCGTTACAACGTATGTAATTTTGAAACCATCCCAGTTTTTCTACCCAGTGAGACCTGTCCCCCGCCGTCCAGAATAACAAAATCTAGCCTACTTACAGAACAGTTGATGGGAGGAAACCGAAATTTTCTAGTAGAGAATCAAAAGTGTTGGAGATTATTTCTCAGTTATTTAATTTTGAAAAATGGCAGAAACGTCTCGAAGTCTGAAATTTTCCAATTGACGACGGATTCTCCGAGTAAAGCCAATTGTTGAACTTCGGAGGGCTCCCCCGATCCCCCTTTCGGTATGCCTCTGTTTACTATAGGGTCTGATGCCAAGAGAAGGTGCTGTTGTCTCATTTTCATTCGCTTTTGCTGGGAAATGTTGACTTTTCCTCACTGTTCGATGTTTTATGTATGAAGGTATGAGTTATTTTCGAGAAAATTTAGTAAAGCCCACTCCTCAGTTCCTTTTCCCTGCTCTGTCCATGTAGACTTAGTCACCTGTATAAGCAATGCAGTGATGCACTAAGGAAAAACACAAATTATGAGGACAAATTTAGAGGAACTAGAACATAACATCCGGGGATAAAGTCAGGCGTAGATCCAGACGACTTTTTTATTTTTTATTCTTTTTTGGGAGGGGGAGGAATGGCAGAAGGAATATGCGCGCTGAAATTTTTTGCTGCTGTTCTCTCACCAGCAGATTTCCCTCTCCCCTGCAGAGTCCCCCCCAGTTTTCTCCCTGGACCCCCATAGATTTCCTTCTCTCCCACAAATTTTTCCTCTTTTCCTCTCTGATTTTTCCTTATTTCTTGGGGTGGATGGAAATCCCCTCCGTCCGTGAATCCACGCCCGATAAAATGTAAACCCAAACCAGTGCAATACCTGTAAAAATTGCAAATTTCATTCATCAGAATCACTGCTATCATCTGTAGCACAATTTTTGGGTGCAATAATTTACGACAACCGTCAAACTGGCGGAGTTAGATGTGATGCATACAAACGAGATATATTGCATGAAACGTATTGCTAAACTATATCGCATGTTATCGCATGTGCTTTTTTGTATCATACAACTCTTCAAACCTGTTGCATGCAAAATATATCCCATGCGATTCACATTTCATGGCCTCCTTGTGTCCGGTACTCTATTTAAACATGCTGCAAGATTGCATGATACACATGTTTCATGTCTCATGCGATATGTTTCATGCAATATATTTCGTTAGTGTACCATTCCTTAGGCGGGATGCACACTGATAACTTATCGCTGAAATATATCGCATAATATATGCATGGTATCATGCAGCTCTTCAAAACTGTTGCATGTAAAATGTATCGCATGCGATTCCAGGCGGGATGCACACTGATGAGATAACTTATCGCTGGAATGTATCACATGATATCGTGTGTGCATGGTATCATGCAGCTCTTCAAAACTGTTGCATGTGAAATATCGCCTACGATTCAATGCGATTCATGTTTCATGCAACCTTATGTGCGGTACTCCATTTAAACATGCTCCATGATTGCATGATACACATGTTTCATGTCTTATGCGACTTTTATGCGGTATGTTTTATGCACTATATCTCGTTGTGCACCACTCCAGGGTACGTTATCTTTCTATAGTCTGTCCAACGAAAGACGACGGTTCGTAAAACACCTGCAACGCGCTGACATCACGAAATCAGGGGTCCTCACAATACACTATATACGTTATTAAGGGTTTGATTGGGAAAAAATCAATTTGATTATTCAGCGCAAGTTAAATAATCAACTAATCGATTACCTATTCTACGTAATCGATTTTTACCCACCACTACACCACATAATATCAGGTATAACATTCGTTACTCTAATCTCAGGTGATCTAGCTACACGTATTCAGGTGAGAAAAAAGAATGCCTGAACGTACAGAGATAAAACGAAAGCTAGTTTACTGCTAATGAGAAGGGGTACAATAATAATAAGGGGTTTTCACAGTATTTTTGTTGGGAACATTGAGAAACGCACGTGGTGGTTAATACTAGTCTCGTGGATAGTACCCCACTTTGAGGAACATTGACGCTCAGCTACGAAACTTGAACGGACTTCTTTCGTTGGACAGACCATACCTTAATTGATACTGTTGTCGCTCTGTCCGCTAGGACGTTAGTGGGGGTAGTCGAATATGTATATCACTATATCTCTAACACAGTTCATCAGCGAGTATTGGGAGAGATGCCGCAGTAATTGTCGTGTCTGATGAATTAGTTTGGTGGAATTTGTTGAGAATGTTATTGAGTAATACCACCCTCCTTCTCCCTTCAAAAAATAAGTAATAAATAAATAAAATCGTTCAAGTGCCATATCCGCTGCCGGACGATGGCGGTTGCGGTTTCTGATGCGCGACTTTCCTGGACAGGTTAGTCGGGGTAGTTTGCCGTTGCTTTCTCCACGGTTTGTTGTGTTAGAGTTTTCCTTCTCTGTGCCGGAGAGTGTGCAGCCGCAGTTCCCTTACTAGCCACGTGTTTCACAACGTTGAGTAAGCTAGCCACGACGTGCACCCGACCAGTCCCAATCTGTTAACCCGGTGGTCACACGCCCTGTGATTGTAATGCTTTGTTCGTTCGAACTGGCCGGGTTACAGGACGCGTTATCTTTCCACCTCGATTGATACTGTAGTCGCTGTGTTCGCTAGGATAAAAGTGGGGGTATTCGAATATCACTAGCTTTCCGGCGTTGGTGGGAATCGAACCCGAGACGCAAGGATTGCGAACTGGACCCGTTAACCACTCGGTCACACAGCGACCTTAAAATAAATAAAATACAAAATCGAAAATTAGGGTTTAAAATTTTTCTGGTAAAAAAATATTCTCAGTTTCTGGAGAATTAACTGTAAGAGCCATAAAATCTGCACGTCAGTACTGATCAGCCTGTACCTAACGCCACAGCACTTTCCAAAAATAAAAGTTCGAAAAAAACGTGTGAGGTTTTTTGTACCCTTATGCTGTGGTTTGAAATATCAATTGCCCTGGCACATACAAGCGGTTTGGCTAAGGATCCGGTACTGATGATCTCTATCATACTCATTTGACGCACGAACAAGGGTCAAAGACGGCGCAACCGATTCAATTCTGCCATAAAACTGCGTAGACGCGAGTGCCCATGCACTGTAACCGGTTTTGCATGGGCGCTTGCATACAGGCACCGTAGTTATGTCATTTCATTATTCTCGATAATTCTTTTCTAATCGGCGGTTCTGGGCAGCGGCAGGTACTTGGCCCCTTCTTAACGTTGACCTTCTGCGAACATAAAAATACATGGCCTGGACTTTCGAATGTCTTTGAAATTTCTGGATTAGCGCGCCGGTTGACACGACCAGCAGACAGCCATAATCGTAGATTAACTAAAATAATTATGTTACATCTGAGGAAACAAAATCTGCCAAATCGTTAAACTGGAAGTCCGCACGCTCGCGGTTGACGTTTTAACAACTCGTGGCGGAATTTATTCGCGTATTCACTTTTTTTTTCTCTCTCTTCTGCATTATTGGTATCAGAGGTACGCAGCTGGAGAAACGAGTATTATTTCTGCGAACTCGGCAGGAGTTGGGAAGCTGCTGAATTTCATGTAGTTCTGAAGAGAACGGGTTCCCTAATTAGAGTAGGCATCTCGAATTGCTCGATGTAAATGAGGCATCGAGTTACATTCGGAAAATTTCCGACCAGAGTGCTCGGAAATTTATACGGTTTCGGTGGCGCTCTCTTCGATATCTTCGGGGTACAGCGGGGATGCCAAATTCTTGTTCTAGAACGAGTGCGGACAAGTAGGTATATGTATATGCGGGAGATACATTGTAGACTGCGTGTCGTGCTAATCCATTCTGTGACATCTGTGAGAGTTATTGACAGTGAGTTGCAGCCGCCGAAGGCCGGAAGCCATATTCAGCCGAATTTTTACTGATAAGGCCGAATCCGAAAGCCAGCTTTATTTGAACCTCAATAAGCCAAAAGCTGGGAGAAGTTGAATTTTTTTGGCTTTTTAGAAACTCGTGAATTCTTAAAACATGACAGAATTACGATAATAAAAATTCAAACAAGGAAATTTGTCCCCGAGAAGCAAAAATGTTTCCATGGAATCATATTATGGAGAAAAACTGTGGGTAGCTACAGATAAACACAGATAGAAAGATATCATTGCACTTTGTTAGCTTCTACTGTGTACACCCAGCAAATGGGTCGTCACTACACGTGTATTAATGCCAGCTAGTGTTGGCAACCGTACAAGGCAATAATTGCGTACTCGTTGTACCTACTAGGTGGAAAATCTGTTTTTTTAGGGGGAGAGGGGGACTTTAAGAGGTGACATTATTTTGTGATCGATCATCAGCACGCCGTTTCTATCAGCCAAAAGCCAGCTGAATTTTCCAGAACAACCGAAAGCCAAAAGCTGAAGCCTTACTTTTCAAGGTCGTAAGTTTAGGCCTAAAGCCGAAGCTGAAACATTCGCCTGCAATACACGGGTTATTGATATTGTGGAGTAGTGAGATGGCGAAGGTATCTGTTTTTGAAGATAATAAGATGGCACTTGTTTTACTAAATTATTTTAAATTTTATACAGAGCGAACCATCAATTGAAGTGGCTAGAATCAATACCGACACTTACCATTTTATTCTGAGGGCGCAAATAGGCAAAATACTGTACACTGGTGTAAGAATATCTCTTGCTGCGCCTGGTGAACGTGGAATATGTAATACATACTGCACAATCACAGGCGCAGCAACAGATATTCCTGCCCCCGTGTACAGTATTTTGCCTATTTGCGCCCTCGGAATAAAATAGCAGATTTTGGTATGAATACTTACTGTGAGAAAAAGTAAAAGTTTCTTAGCTTATGATCACGTTCATACCTTTGAGTCAAACATCATTTGAGGATTTTTCCAAGTTTTGAGTAGAAGCTCAGCGGTGAGCATTAAGGTGGATTGTCATACCTAGGTTTTAAAAAATACGAATTTTTGAGCGCGACCTAGTTAAAAAGTAGCCTTTGGTTAAAAAAAAAAAAAAAAAAGAAATATTTCAATTGTTTTTTTTGAATTTGTAAATTTTTCTTAAGGGATTTGTACTTGAAGTTACGTACCTGCTATAATAGGGTTGAAAATTGAATGTTACGCAACGTCTTGAAAATGCAGGCTATGCAAAATTTTTACATAACCTTTTTGATAGTATTCATCGCGAACTTTAAATTGATTCATGTACAAATTTTGCGTGTCTATGAAATTGAAGGCGCTAAAGCACCTACAATACTTTGTCGCTTTATAAAGCCTTCAGTATGGCCGATAGGCAAAATTTACATATGTATAACCTTAACAGTAATAATTATTGAGATCTACAAAATTTGTTATGTACGAATTTTGCCTATCTGCAGTATTGAAGGCGCTATAAAACGACAACTTATTGTAAATGTTTTAGCGCCTTCAATTTCAAAGATCGGCAAAATTTGAATATGAACTTTCTTGTTACTCTTAATTAATACAACTTTTGTTTGGCCTCCGTTCCATATAAACAATAAATGTCCCGTGATAGCCTATTTCCATGGTTTTTGGATTCACTGAGCCTACTTTTGAGGTATTATTAGAGGCGCTACCTGATCCCCAAAGAGTCAAAAGGGAGTCAACCTGTACAAATTGGGGTTAGGTGCTCCTCAAATATCCATTAGCGGGTTTCTTGGGTTGTCGAGCTTATTTCTGAGATTATTTTAGCTGTAAATTCTCCTTTTGGAATGCTCCACAGGGGGCTAAGACCGAACCCTATTTATTCAACTTTCAATATTTCAAGTTCTGGCTTCTTGTTGGCTCTTCCGAGTACGAGTTTTCAGTTAAAATTATCGCAAAAGAAAACTCTTATGTTTAATATCATTAAAGCCTACGTATTCAGTTTTCAGTTTATTGTATTTCAGAAGGTCATACCCTGTGGAGCCTTTCTGGTAAAAGTTATAGCTAAAATAACCTCAACAATGAACTCGGTAACTCAGGAAACCCTATAACCGATATATTGAAATACTACCTCAATTTGTATGTGTTGCGCATTGTAGATTCCTTGGGAGTGGGGCAGTATCCAGAAGGGGAAAAAAACCTCAATAATGGGTTCAGTGACCATGAAAATCACAGACGTAGGTTATGCCGTGACATTCATGCAATAAAGTTTAGTAAAGGGCGTAATTCCATCAGCAGCCCCCCAACAGCCCTCCTGTGTTTCTACACAGATTTTTTTCAAAAAAATTTCTGTGGATTTTTTTGCGGGGCTATTAAATAATATCAGATACCTATTTCCTTTTGACTTTAATCTCTCTTAAAACTAAATAATTACTGTAAAAGAATTTGGAAGATTTCGTTTGTTGTACTGATGACGAATTTTGTGGGTCAGTCTACGATGAAATTGTCAGTCGACATACTTTCGGTTTTATAAATTTCGTTATGTGACATCCATCACTGGTATAAGTTCGAAGAAAAAACTTAAGCATCTAAATAATGAATAATGAGCGCAGCCGTTGGGAAACATTGATGGTTTCCTCGGAAACAACTTCTACGTCTATTTTTGCCCTCTGAGCAACCGAAAGTTCCAAAGTGCTTCATAAACCTATGTTAAAATTGTAGACTCGAATTTCCTTTTCTCGAAAGCAGTCTCAAACTGGAATACCATGAGCGCAAATAGTCGACTTGAAAAGGTGGCACTCATGGAAGAGGGAGTGACAAGTATCAAAATAATGCTGAACATTCTTTTGATCGTATAATCTTTCATTTTTTGGGAGGAAGAAGCTTTTAGAGGATTGGGGCGTAACGACCACGAGCCCCTTCCCTATTTGCGTCTATGTAGAAGACATGCCGAATGTTTTGAAGCTACACAGCTTAGATTTTGAGGCATCTCAACTGCTGTATTATTCTTATTGACCTCCTGAACCACGGCTATTTCCATCATCAGCGTTGCTGCGGTGAGTACGCAGTTCACAGCGAATGGCTTTGTCGTCGAAATTCCGACCAGGTGTCCCGGCGCGACTGTATCCCCCCCCCTCCTCCGTAGTAAATTTCCATTCTTGAGCTCATATTTATTATATGGGTTCTAATTTCGTCGTAATTACCTGAAAAAGCGAACGCGTTACAGAGGCTTTGTGATTCGAGTTTTCATTGTTTGGGCGAAGGAACTTTTTTCTATAATGAGAAAATCTCGCCGTTAATTGCGTTCAATTTTTCCGGAGGAATCAAGTTGATAGATTCGCGGATGATGTTGCAGTTTCTGATTCACGCTACTTCTGCAGATTTTTGTTCTCATATTAAATACGGCGCTTTTTAACTCTCAGCTAGGAAGTTGAACTTGGTGGTCGTTATTGGGTGCAAGTGAATTCGTTCGTTTGGTTCGTATTTTGAAAAACTCGATTGGTGTGATCGCTTTGTATTTCGGTGGCGCTGTCCCTCTTCTGCAACGGCGAAAATAAATGTAAGTAGATTTTGCATTTTGTTAGCAGAACTGTCGACGTTCGAATTTTATCGAGTAGTTTTAAAAAGTTAAGGCATTGCGGAAATTTTGAAAGAAAATCGGAGCCTACTGAGCGAGCATTTGAAAATCGATGTTAAATATCAGCCATTTTTGAGAGAAGAATATCATCTGTATTCGAAACAAGATTTACCTATAGAGCAATATTTATTCATTGATGCCGAAGCCGGGGGCAGAAGGCAGTCGCCCCCGCTCGTGAAGGTGCGAGGGCTATTGTATCAGATTTACCCGCAGTTTTAACAAACATAACTGTAGAGTTCATGATACCATTTTTCCTCCCCAATCAGGCCAATGAAAAGAAGGGGATGGAGGACCAGGAAAGGATTTATCAACGTATGAGAGCACATTGAACCAACGATCGAAATACTGATTTCTTGGGCAGCTAGCTGCGAATGTCCCGATTCAGCTTCTTTCCGGATACCGAAACAAATATTTCTTCCCTTTAAATGAGCGAAGTTGACTAGTACATTAGAAGATATATTTCCAGTAGAATACAAAAAATATTTTTAGAAAATCCGAATGACTACAATAGGCAAAATTAGCTCGTCAAAAGAAGTTAAGAATGCTAACGAAATGCTCTATTTCCTAATTTCGGATTTTACATCAAATTGCTGACCTGGAATCAACCTGAGCCCCAAAAATCCATGCAGTATAAAAAAATTATGAAAATTTCGGAGAGTGTAATTTTAAATTTTATACATCCAAGTTGAGGTTTACATCAACAATTTGATGCAAAGATTAAGATCCGTGACTAAGAAGCTCTACTTGGATTTTCCGATCATTTTTCTGTTTAATCTAGTTTTAAGTTGTCTTCGAACCCGCTGTGTGTCGGGTGGGGAGGATTTAATATTTTTGTAGATTTTTATTCCAATTGATATTGGGTTTCCGATAATGCTCCTGAAAATATCTAATTCTTAAAGTTAGAGTAATTTTTATTTTTCCTTGCCAAGTTTTAGATTTCAGTCCGCTGAATGCGACATCCGATAAGTTATTTGGAGGGAAGGTATCAATTTTTGACACTTTGATTTTCCACGCCAAGTCAGTTCTGCCTTCTCTAAAAAATTATTCAATCGAAAATTGCAGTATTCGAAAACAGCGACTTAGGTGAAACCTTTATTTCGATATTTTCTTCCATTTTTCGAGTCAAATCAATTTCGCCTGTTTGAAAGACGGCATTTTCATTTTGTGATATACTCGCGGTTGGGTCAAACATTTTCATCTGACAGGTTATTCACATTTAGTCGAGCACAAACGATCTCGATAGATTGTTTAGAATCTTCTTCCGAAAGTGTGAGATTGATGGATCCTTAGCCCTTGTTCGAGGGGAGGTGGATTTATAGATCTTCTGAGAAAGGAATTTAAAATATTTCAAGATACAGTTCGGTCCCTTTTTCAGTTGCTTACAAAGTATGCAATGTACATAGGCTCTGTCGCTGAGTAACTTAGACTAAAATTCGTACGGCCCCCCAACGCTACCGATCGGCGTTTCAACGCAGTAGGGGGATAATTTGGTTCATTAGCTATCGATTGAGACCACGTTGAGCTCATTTGATTCAGAACTCGATGTTCCAGACCAATTTGAAAAAAACCATATGCATTAACCCCTACAGGTTTTTTAAAGATTTTTTTGAAGAAGGAAAAAAACATACGATTACAAAAATTTTTATTAATCATCATCTTCTTTAAGTACACGAATATCTTTTTCAAAATAAGCGCCATTCATGGCTATACAGGCGTCCATTCGTCCATGCCATTTATCGAACGTTTTCGCGTATTCCGCCGCCGGTAAGGAGGAGAAAAACATCTGCGCCATGTCCTGACCTCGCCCCCTGCGACTTTTGGTTATTTCCTCAACTAAAGGCAGCCTTACGGGGTCGTCAATTCAACACGAATCAAGAAGTCGCATCACTGCGGCGCAGATGTTTTTCTCCTCGGATCCTTGTATGAATCATCGACAATCACAAGCCAGCATCACTTTTTCTTCTAATTATTTTATTCAGTGGTCGAGGTTTCATGTAGGGTGTATTGTTATGATCTCCCCTCAGACACTTAGTATAAGCATGACACATATGGCAGGAGAGTATGATGTATTGCCTATATCAGAGATTTTCAAAGTTTAAGAAGTCATCGACTCCTTGATGGAAAGTAGGGGCTGTCAAAAAATCGATCCAAAATCACTTCAAATCAATAATCTTGCCTCTTATACCTATTATCGATTATCGATAAGGATCATCGAGTTATCGATTTAATCGATTTTCCTTTATGCGCAACATTGAAAATTGAAATAAAGAATCTGGGAAAATGGTCTTACGCTTCCCGTATTAAAGAGCCTATTCCACTGATTGTGTCAGGTATCCAGGCGCGGATTTAGAAAAAGGAGATGGGGGTACAGTAGCGGCGATGACCTTCGTGGCGTGTAATGAGCGTACAGTTCATCATTTTTATTCCTTTTTTCCCTGTTATTGCGTTAAAAATATTCAACCAAGGGGGGCCATATACCCCATGCCTCCCTTGGATCCACCACTGCATTCTATTTCCTTGCTTTTCAAAGAGAGAAGTGAGAAGACCAAAAGAAAACCAAATAGCTGACCGACTGACCGTGTGAACTTAGTTCTGTTATCAATTATCTGTTCTTAGTTTTTAGTTCAGTCTTCAGTCTTGTGTTGCCTGGCTGGAGTGTGTTCTTCAGATTACCGAAAAACGAAAATTGAATCTGAATGTCAAATGTCGAAGTTGATTCTCATGAGATGAGTTGTGCCAAGAATAATTGTAACGAGAGAAGAGAGCTAGACATTCCAATTCAACTAGTTCCAGGACTAATCTTTCAACTTCGAGTACAAGTTCTAAAAGTCTGAAGTCCAAGTCGTACCCTCTACGATCACGCTTAATTGTAGAATTTTATTTCTCTCTTGAAAATAATGCAAATTAAGAATGCAATGTTCCATCTCGCCATCTACCATCGTCCAAAGTTAGTTTGTGAGAAAAGAACATCACAGAAACGTACCGAAGAGTTTTTCTTGGTGAAGGAGTGGGGGAGAGAGTGTGAAAGTCCCAACTGCTTCAACTCAAAATTCCCAAGTGTGAAAAAAAAAAAACAAAGCATTTGACTTGTTGGATTTTCCCAACTGCTGATTAAAAAATTTCCTACAGGGGGAAAGGGGAAGCTCCACCCTATCAGTACGTCCCTGAGAACACGATCGCAGGCATTTCAACTGTGCTTTCCCATTTTCGTGTAAGTATATTTGGCTCCTGTTCACAATACTATATTACCAGGCTACAGGAGTGCAGGCTACAGGCTTCAATTAAGAAAAATGGTAACTCAGTAGAACGTAGCTTGAAAAATTATTGAATGATTGATTTGAATCGATCTAAATCGATATAAGGAAGGACAACAAATCGATTTAAGTCGATAAGAAATATTTTTGATTTTTGACAGGGCTCGGGTTGAGAGCAAATTGGAAAAAGTCCCCTAATAGAAAGTGAACATTTCATTCGGCGACATACAGCAATTTCTGAGACGAAGGTGGAGGGGTCTTGATTTTTCTGGTTAAATTATCAATTCTGCTAACCGAGAAAGCTTGAAAACAAACAAACAATATTTTTGATGTTTAGCTGATTGACCTTCCAATTTTATCAACTGAAGATATGATTCTACCAATTTACAACCATTTTCAAATGCTGAAGTTGAAAAACTAAATGAATGACAATCAGTTTTCACTTTCGTTTGAAATTCTTCCGAGGATAGATTTTGCCAGTTTTCGAACTGATGAAGATTTGGCGGGAGGGGAGGGGGCAAATCTTAAGCACCTTTATTTCATTTTGGAAAACCGATTGCCTCATTCTCACTAAGTTTTTGATGCTACGTAATATACATCAGAGATTCTACCGGTCATCTAAGTCATCTAAAGTTATCTATTTTGTAAAGGGGTCATGTAAGTCATCCAAAGTCATATTTTTTCCGCTGTAGATTATCTAAATACTTTTATTCTGTTAAATTGTTGAAAAAACTGCTAAAATAACATGGATTTATTATAGAGACATCAGCTAATGAGTAAATGTGATGTAAATGTGGCGTAAAGTAGGAAAGTAACAAACAAGTAAGCGATTAAAGCGAGCAAAAAAAATGGATAAAGGCTGGGGCGAAACTATAGGGGGTTGTGGGGGGTTGAAACACCTTCCCAATAATTTGGCAGTCGGTATATTTTGAAACTGTTCATTTGAATTTTTCATTTTTTATGAATGTTTGTTTATTCACTTATTTTTCAACAAACAAATATTTCTATTAAAAATCGGGAAATTTTTAATTTTTTAAAAATTATGTCGACGAATTTTTGGTTTTCAACGAATATTTGTCGGCAAATCTCTCTTCTTCATCTCCCCAAACTGAAAGTCAAATTTCGTTTTTGAAAATGGAGTACCCTGAACTCCTGCCAGAGACTAATCAGTCAAAAGCCGAAGGTTTTAAGCTGAGTATATCGAACGTTATCTGAAAGGTTGAAACAAAGCTAAATTGTGGAAGACATTTCGAAAATCTGAAAGTCAGTTGCAAACTTTGAATTTCAAATTTCAATGACTATTCTGTTTTTACTAAATTCTCAGTTTGACCTAGAGCCTGAAATTTGAGACAGTTGAACATTTTATTGAAATCTAAAAGTTGAAAGCAAAAGACTTATATTCCTATAATGTTCTGGGTGAATATAGGGGAGGGGGGGGGGTTTAGTCTGGAACAGAAGTCAAAACTCCATGTGTTTTTCCTATAAGAACGAAAGGGAGCTTGTGGCACGAATTCCCCTGATCCGATCGACCTCCTGAAACTTTGTAGGTTTTTTTTTTTTGATTGATTAATTTTATTGGAACCAGTTCAGGAGACGAATCAGAGGAAATTCAGGAAAAAATATCACTAAGAGTAAACAACGATCACCTCAATGTGTAAAGAAACTTACTTGTGTTCCTCTCAAGTATTTCTAACATCCTTCCAGCTTACCCTCCCAGACCAGGATATGCTCATGTGCGCAAATGTGAGTGTTTGGAGGATAAAGTTCCAATCTGCATTTGCCGGGACAAAACTATGAGAGGAGGATGAAACACCCCCCTAATAATTTGGGAGTCGGAAAATTTTAAAGCTGTTCATTTGAATTTTTCATTTTCCAAGAACGTTTGTGTTTGTGTTTATTTATTTATTTATTTTATTAAACAATATTTTTATTAAAAAATCGGCAGATTTTTGAATTTTGAAAAATTTTGTTGGCGGATTTTTAGTTTAAAAAAAATATTTGTTGGCAAATTTTCCTTCTCCACCCCCCCCCCCTCAAATTAAAAGTCAAGTTTCGTCCCTGGATAAAGGTTATCTGAAGTCTTTTTTTTTTTAATTATCAATTCTAGTAGACACCTTGTAACATGTACGAAGTACAACTTTGTTCTCTATTGGATCTAAAATTAGAAAATGGTTCTACAGCACCTTGTTCTTGTACTTCAAATTACGACCTTCGATTGCCAGCAACCGTCCGGGAGACTCGGGAGTAATTTAAAATTATGTGCCTAGATCTTTCAACCTGCAGTTAGGAGAATTTTGATTAAAAATTAGAGAAAATTTAGCTTCGAGTGTTTGCTCACCTACTTATTCCTAAGCGCGCGAGGAAATTCGTATATTAAAAGTTCGTTAATTGAATTTTAGTTTTCAGAAGTGTTTAGAAATGTTTATAGGTCTATAAAATCGGAAATACTTCACTTGGACTCAAATGCTAGTGTATATTTCAAATGGTGTTTGGGCGCCTGCAAATTAACGACGTGAGGTCGGATTTTAAAAATAACCAGTCAACCTATCCGCTTCTATCGTTTTCGGGAATTGCGGTTTCAAGAATACAGGAAACAGTCTACAAAAAAATTAGCTTACGTTCTAAGTTCTTCTTCTTCGTTCGCTCGGTTTCGGGCATCGTGACCAGGTAACCAAGTCGACCAGGCTCCTCCAGTTGTCTCTGTCCTCGACTGTCCTAGTACACGATTCCATCGTCTTGGCAGTGGTTTTCCGTATTAAATCTCGTATGGGTAACCTGCCGCGCGACCTGGTCCCTTCTATACTCTTCCCTGCACAGTCAGTTTCTCCAGATTGTCCCTTCTGATTACGTGACCAAACTAACTGAGAATGCGTCTCCTGATGACTCTGATAGTCCAACTATTTCCAGCTGCTCAGTCTCTTTTTCCACGATTGCGAGTTTGGCTCTTTTTCTCTGTCGCCTCACATTCCATGAGCCGATCTTCAGTGGTTTTGTTATCCCAGTAGCATTGATGGTGCCTGAGATTCACTTACACGAGTCACTCCGGTCGCATATTTCGCACTGACAGGCCCGTACCTCAACAACGCCGGTTGCCGGCCGTGTCGCATGGCCAACTGTAGTATTTCCTTGTTCGACTCCATTTTGATTTTCATGAGGCGTCCTGCGCGGATTACGACTGAGCTGTTATTGATAGAACTGGTTTGCTGACTGTAGCTATTGCGTTGTTGATTTTCTGCAGTTCCTTGCTGGTCTGTTGCCTCCATGGACGAGGGGCGGGGGTTGAGACCCCTGGGGAATGAAAACTTAACCTAACTTTAACTTCTTTTCTTTTTTAATTTTTTGAATAAATAAAAGCCGAGGGGGTGGGTGCCATATTTCTGCCGCTCCTGGCCCCGCTGGAAGGAGCTAGTTATAATTTATTGCACGTTAAATAAACGCATTATACGAGTATTGCTGGAGTAGTAGCAAAATTACTGCGGTGACCCTCTCCTCTCCAATTTAGACTCTGAGACTCTTTAAGCCTCGATAACATTAATTCAAACGTTCGGAGACTGTATCGAAAGACAACGTCGGATTCATGGAGACTTATCAACCCTTGTTGTGTCCATGTTCGAACTATTTAAGATTGTCATTTCAAGCTGAATTATTTTCAGTAGGTACTGGAAGCCGGGACGATATATCGTAATTATTCCTTTAGAAAAATTCTCCCAAAATGCCATTCGATGAGTACAATTCCTCTTTACTCGATCCAAAGTTTCATGTCTGTATCTTCCGAAAGTCGTTGTGTGGCCGAGTAGTAATCTGCCTGCTTCACGAACCTTGCATCTCGGGTTCGAGTACTACCAAGGCTGGAAAGCTATTGGTATTCGAATACCCTCACTAACATCCTAGCAAGCGCAGGGACGACAGTATCAGTCGAGGTGGAAAGCATAACGCGTCCTGTAACCCTGCTAGTTCGAACGAACAAGACATTTTACAATCGCAGGGCGTGTTACCTCCAGATCAGAAAGATTGGTACTGTGCGTGTGCAAGTCGTGGACAGCTTACTAAGTGTAGTGAAAAACTCGTAGGTAGTAAGCGAACTACGTCTGCACGCTCTTCGGCACAAAGGAGGAAAACTCTAACGCAACAAAGTCGTGGGGATAGCAATGGCGAACTACCCTGACTACCCTATTAACGAAATTGGGCAAAATCCAGCTCCTGGTTGTAGCGGATTTTCAGTTTTCCGCTGCGAAATTATGAAAATCAACGCAGCGTTTATACAATTCTGCTGCGTTACACTGCGATATGAGCAGATCTAACAGCAGACCTCAAGAGTTGTCCGCTGCGGATTTTGAAATGATTCCGCAGAGTACACATAGAGACAGCAGCGTTACGCAGCAATTTAAAACAATTATCCACTACGCTGCTGATGTGGATGATGAAACTTAGCAGCATTCAGCGGTTAAATGTTGGATAGTACACAGCAGCGTTTCATTTGCATGCCACTAAGTAGCGGAACGCTGCGGATAATTCAATTTTTTCAGCAGCTAAGGTTTATATCCGAATGAAACAACGGCTTGTAGCTACGGGTGATGTTACCTTCAGGCTTCAAGGTTGTCGCCAAGTCGGCGCCTTTAGATAAACGTTTGCGGCTTAGGCTATCCGGTTTGATGTGTATCTACAAACTATCTCACAGTTTCTGTTTCCAAGTTAGCAGTTGCGCGTTGCGTTTTTTTTTAGTTCAGTTCGGAATTTTTTGTGTTGAGAAGGTAATTTACTGGTAAGTTATGTCATCTACATGTCATTTAATGTAATATTCAATTAGTAGTTATTGGAGAATAATTATTTACAAGCGATAGAAATAGCGTTTGCATGCGAAAAACGACAAGTCTAGAAATCAAACGGAATGCAAAATAAGGCGCACAAATTTAAATGGTCGGACCTGTATGTTGTCGCATGTATGAATGGTACTTCCAGTGTTCTATTTTAGTTGTTCTCTTGGTAACTCCAACTTCAGGGTACGCAACCCTCTCATACTTCAGGTACCAGGTCGCTACTGTCATCAACCACTGCCACTCCAACAACTAGTGTCATGTGCTGGACTGTTAGCCTCAACAACCAGTGCCAGGTGCTCGACTGTTATGAACTTCTGCCACTGCATCTCTTGGCTATGGCTCTGATCACTCTCGTCTGCAGCATGTGCAATGCAGGGATGTTTTCCAGAATGTTTTCAATCAAAAATACGAAAAATGTGAGCCCCCCCCCCAGTCCAGAGAAAAAAAGTAGAAAGAAAAGAGAAATCAAATCAGGAATGTTATTACCTGGAAATTGAGAATCACTACTGAAAAACCAACCAATGTGATGGACAACCAATATCTGACCAAAAACCCAAACTGGTATATTAGCCCGAACTGACAGTCCAAAACTGATAAAGAGCCTTAAAGTTTCCAACATCCTAAAACTGGCGTGATTGTCGCTTTTTTTTTCTTTTTTTTTTTTTAAATAGCTGATTATTGTCGCGTGAACCACCCTTCTTTTTCGCATGATGAAAAATCGCAGCCCTAATTATTCAATGGGTGAATCAGCTTGGGTGTGAGAAAATTCCGAAAATGCTCTCTAGGCTGGTCCTGCAGCCGTTCAAAAGATTTCTACTTGACTTTTTGTACCCTGTGTTTCAAAACGCGCACGCGCATGTTGGGGGGAGGGGGGTCGCGGATTTCATAAGTGATAACCTGTCTTGAAGGTTCTGTATGTGTGAAAAGTCAGTAACATTCATTCGAACTATTTCAAGAGTCTTAGGAAATGTTCATATTTTGTACACGTCTCTGTCAAGAAGGTCCACTTGGTCTTGTCGGTATGAAGTCAAGGGTCGGGGGTCATACTAGACCGAATTACCTTTCGAATGAGACCTTAACCAGCTGTGTAACGTTACTGAAAGATATTTTTTCAGTCTTTTTGATCATGAGGTACAGAAAAGCTGTATTTTGAGAAAAATGCTTTTGAAAGTCCGCAAAATGATTAAGAGTGAAAACTTCCATTAAGAAAAAAACTGGAGTCGACAACCTGGGCCCTTTTTGTTTCTATGCATTTCATACCCTGGGATTTAAATGGAATGACCTCAAAAAATTGTACAGCAGAGCTGATAGAACCAAATCGCTAAAAACCCAAAAATTGATTTTTGGTCAAAAAAAAATCAGCTGTAGATACAGCCAAAACTGTGATCGCCAAAGTGGGCCCTTTCAACAGAGATGTACGCATTAAATTGTTTTTATTGTGGCCAGTGGGCATAACCAACCTAGTATTCAAAGAAGTCAGCCCTTGACCATAGGAGGGGGCATTGGTGAGCATCGAAAAAATCTGGAAAAGTCAGGGAATTTGATCCTTGGAAGAAAGTGGACAACTTGTGAAGAGTGGTGGATAGTCAAAACGTGGCTGATTTTTTACTTCGTTTATGGAATAGTGTGAAAAGAAATCCATTTTTACTTGTTATTATGTAATATATTTCTCTAGATAAATCGAAGAAAGCTGAGTCCGATGAGTCCGATGGACGAGAGAACCGGAATTGTCAGAATATTATTGTATGAATATCAGATTTGAAAATCTTATGGAATACTCGTAGAAAGAATAGGAAGGTGATATCAGTGGGTCAAAATATGTTCAAAAAAATTATGAAAGTCTCAAGTATGTTGGAGGATGCAGAAAGCAGGGTGGAACTTCAAAAAAGCAAAGTGAATGGAGTCCCCTTGTGACAATATCAAATACTAGGTGGAAATGATGCAATAAATTACCAGAAGACAGAATCAGAATTGAATACAAAATAAAATTTATGTCTCTAGGCAAGGAGTGCAATGACGTTATCAGTGTACGAGAATGGGGCCTCAAAGATAAATGAGTGGGATCCCTGCAATGACTTTGCTAGGAGAAGAAAATCATTCCGGCTATGAATTGCGATGAATTGAAAGAGTATCAATATGAAATATTGGGAAGAGTTATTTATTTAGATCAGTTGAGGTGCATTAAAGAAGAAATATATTCTTTTAATTTCAAGCAATAGAATATGAGGGAAAGAAGGATATAGAGAATGTTCTTCTCAGTGTTTTAAGAATCACTCATCCTCAATCAACGTGATTCAAAACTCATTAAGTACAGAATAACAATCGAGCAGTGAAAAATAGGAAAAAGGTGAGATAAAGGTTTTTGTTTTTGGTTCAAGTAGGAGAGAATTGGGAATAAGATAGTAAGGCCATGTAATGATGTATCAGGGTCCTGAAGGAAAAGTAAAGAGAGAGAGAGAGACATTTGAAAACTTGCAGAGCATAAGCCTTACCAAATTGTTGCTTCTAACTGGGTGTAATTTCTAAAAACGAACTTGAAAATACCATGTAGTTATTCAACGTGATAATTTATTTCAGAGACAAATGTGGTCACCAAATCACATGATGAGGTCACCCGCATTCTTGGATTTGAGCAATTTTGAAAGTTTTATACTCGTATGTTTACATAAATATACTTGTAATTTCAAGAATCATTGATATTATTAATTTTTTGGCGACCAGTTACTTTGTATTTTTACTATTACAATTTTCTAAATTGTAAATGAGAAGAGAAACTGCAGTACGCTGTCTACCGCAGAGTAGAGAATTGTAGCTGCGGACCACAGCTGGAACTACTGTTTTCCCGCTGCAAAATGCAGCAGCAGAATCGATTTATTTCCACCGCGGAATAAAAATCCAGCAGAGAATAGCTACTGAAAAACCATTTGAATCAGCTGCTGATTCTGATTTCATCAGCAGTGTAACGCAGTGAACAACTGGTCATGGACGCTGCTGACAGATCTTTTCTCCGCACCACTGCGAACATGTTTTTGCTGCGAAACGCTGCTGACACTTTGTTCTTCCGCATCAGCAGCGAACGCGACTGTCTCACTCAGAATCGCTGCGTGCTGCTGCGGATTTCTTGTGCAAAAATCGTCAATAGGGTAACCCTGCCCAGGGAAGTCGCGTCAGAAAGCGCGATCGCCTACGTCAGATATCGGATACGGCGCCTGAAGAAGATCTTCTCCTTTGAGTTCTTTTATAGATGCCACTATTATCCATGGACGAACTTATAATCCTTTTTGATTCAGTTAATCTCATTTCCTGTCATATACCAAGACCTCGTATATTTTTTACTAAATCATGAAAGAATGAAAAAAGTATCTCGATTTCCGATCTGTATTGGAGGATTCGAATCATTTTTTTAAATCAATACCTTTGATCTGTGATTCGAATCATATTTTCAATTATCTGTGAAGAAGTATCGGGGGCAATTGTTTCTTGTTGCAGTGTTTGTATCCATGATTTGGATATTTTTTTAAAAGGATATTGCCCGCTCTTGCTTTTGATCAATTTTTGGTATATATGGGTAATTTTTTATCATGCCTTTCTTGTAATTTTTTTTTTCTTGGCTTAACGAGGACATCCCGTTCAGTTATACGTTTTCATTCGGGGATTTTTTTTTGGCACAGTTACATAATGTCTGTGCGCGATTCAATGTGAAATTCGGTTGATATTCGAAGGACGTTACGCGTGTAAGGACACAATTCTGCGATGAAACTCTGTTTTTATTATACATGCTTCGGATGCGGTCTTGAACCGGCGCATGTGAAAGGTGAAGACGTCGAGGAATTTGGGAGTCTGAGATTCTGAACACGCGGTCGCCGCGAGTGACAAAGAGAAGCGACCTAATCTCTGAACCCTGTGTCGCCTGTTTGCTCCATCTGATCGCCTTTTTCGCCTTGTTATGGCAGTGCGATTGTGACACTTTTTGTGCAATGCTCGTACGTGCTGACATGGCGACCTACCCCCTTCGCGAATTTCGTCATCGCGGTCCAGTAAATCATCGTACCGAACTCGACTACATATTGTCGCAAAACTGAACGCAGATTACATTCCAGAGGCAGAAAGTTTTTACGAGAACGGAAACCGAGCTTGTAACTTGATATAGTTCGGGCAGTAAAGACGCATGTCTACATAATATTATGCTCGTACTCTGCTTATTGCAGGATTACTGTGTCACGATTACACCAGTTCGGCAGACGATACGGAGATGAATACTTTCTCCGTAAGTGGATCTTTTTCAAAAACATTGCTCGTCGAGTCGATTGCAAAATTTAGAATGTTCTCGCCTTTTTGTACGCACGGGCTTACCGTACCTTCGCGTTGATTCAGTGACGAAAGAATAAAATACTGGAGCTGACTATACGGAACAGTTTTATTTTATTTGTTGCTTTGAACCGGCAGAAGAGAACAAGTACATGCACAGTATTTTAACACAAAAGAACTTTACCAAAAGCGGACGACCCTGGGGGGTCGTCACGCCGTTGGGTCCACCTCGTCACGGGCAGGGATGCGGAAGACGAACGATTCAGTTTCCGCTTCCAGCTTCTAGCCTCCCAGTCTCCTCTACCTTCTCGTATCTAGCTTCCAGCCTCAGGATATGAGCTTCTAATAGCTTCCAGCTTCTTTTACTTATTCTCACCCAAGATTCTTATAATTAGAGAAGGTTCTTTTTAGAAAATGAGGGAAAATAAAGTGAAGTGAAGTGGAGTAGAAGAGGTACATTAGTTTTCTTTTTTGGGCTTTCGACTTTGAGATAAAAGAATCTGTAAAACAAATATGGTCGATTGGACGCTGAAAAATTTTCAGCTTCCACTTCCAGCTTCCAGTTCTTAACTTATTCAGCTTCCAACTTCTGGCTTCTCAAAATTGCTCTAAAATTACAAAAACTCCCGGCTTCTGATTTCGTTACGGGTATAGGTCGCTACCGCCTGTCTCTAAGTCCGTCTGTCCTTAGCAGTCCTCTGCCATAAAATCCCGAATCTCCGAACAATTTCGTCCCTCCACCTCGTGGGTGGTCTTCCCCTGCCCCACCATGATCTCTAGAATACCGAGACTCCACAGTTTTATTCAGTTTATTTCTGTGACTTCTGGACAGGTACACCGCATATCCAAGTTTAAGCTTCTTCACTGTCCCTCCAACATCAGCAGAAGTACATATTAGACTTTCCTCTAATAAACTGCGTACTAACTTAATCGATCAGTCTTAAACCTAGAAGGGACCTCACCATCCTAATACGGAACAATATGCAAATGAAAATAGGAAACGATTTCCGACGACATTTCTTTTTAAAGGAAATATCAGGAACTGATCGTCGAAAATATGAAATCCTTGAAAGTGACACACCTATCACCAATTCTGACAATTTTATGTGATGGCGCCTTAGAGTGGCCCGTCAAAATTTTTCTTCAAAATTCCTTACGCGACCCAGGTAAAAAGTTGCCTTTGGTTACAAAAATGTGTTTTAAACACTTTTTTAATCCAGATGCACGGAAAACGCTTCTTTGTGGGTCTATTTACCATTTCGAAAGTCTTACTTTGTAGCTCTAAGTTTGATACAGGACTGTAATTTACTTTACAGAATACTGTTCTGTAAAGTAAAAATTACAGTCCGCTCCTTTATCAACTTACGCATACCACCGCCGCGAGCGCTAATGTGCTACTCATTTCATTATGAAGCGCTGCGTGGAAGAAGGATTTTCGATCAACGAATTTCTTTTTTCTTATCAGTCGAAAGCCCTTTTTCTACGCAGCGCTTCATTTGACTTCAAAGCTCAGACCGTGATGTACACAGTTTCAAGTTTCGACTTTTGTTTTACCGACACTATTGATATTTTCCACGAAATTATCGATAATTATCGATAACGAAAATGTCCGATAGTTTACGTCTCTAATTCGCTATTACCTGACCTGATCCATTCTCCAAAAACAAATAAAATTTTCTTTTTTCCGTACATCTGGATTAAAAAATATCTTGCACAGCCAGGCTCGAAGTGAGTGTGCAGGACTCACTTTCGAGCCTTGGCGTGCAATATACTATTTTTTTAATTTTTGTAAATTTTCCATAAGGGATATGCCCTCGAAGTTATGTACTATAGAGCTGAAAATTGAATATTACGCAGCATCTTAAAAATTCCGGTTATGCATAATTTTTACTTCACCATTTTAATATCGCGAAATTTAAATTAGTTGATGTACAAATTTTGCCTATCTGTGAAATTAAAGGCGCTAAAGCACATACAATATTTTGTTGCTCTATAGCGCCTTCAGTATGGCAGATAGGTAAAATTCACGTATAACCTTAAAAGTAGCAATGATTAAGATCTACAAAATCAGTTATGTACAAATTTTGAATATTGAAGGCGCTAAAGTAGGTACAATAATTTGTTGCTTTATAGCGCCTTCAGTTTTGCAGTTAGGTAAAATTTGTATATGAGCTAATTGGAAGCTCGCGATGAATACTGTTGAAAGAGGTTACGTACAAGTTTGGTATAGCTGGCATATTGAAGTCGGGAGACCATTGAATAAAAGTACTGGTGAAAATTAGAACTATATTGCCTATCTGTGAAATTGAAGGCGCTATAGCACTTACAATACTTTAGGGCTGTATAGCGCCTTCAATATTGCAGGTAGCAAAATTTGTACGTGACTCATTTTGTGGATCTCAGTTATTACTACTATTAAGGCTATATGTGAATTGTACCTTTCTGCCCTGAAGACTTTATAAAGTAACCAAGTATTGTAATACTTAAGAACTTCAATTTTACAGATAGGCAACATTTGTATAGGAACCAATTTAAAGTTCACGATGAATACTATTAAAAGTGTGATGCAAAAATTTTGCATAACCTGCATTTTTAAGGCTCTGTGTAACATTCTATTTTCAGCCCTATGGTACATAACTGCCAAGGACAAATCCTTTAGGGAAAATTTACAAATTGAAAAAAAAAAATTAACTTTTTACAAAAAGGCAATTTCTCAACCAGATTGTGCTCCAAAATTCGAATTTTTTAGCCTATAAAATTTTAGATACGAAAACAATTCCAAAACAGTGGGAACCCTCAGATATATAATATTAATTTTTAAAAAAGGTAACAAACACAAAATAGAAAACCATAGACCCATATCACTTAGTCCAACAGTTTCAAAAGTTTTCACAAAACTTATTGGATCAAGAATAAGAGGAAAAATCGATACACAGCAACCAAGAGAGCAAGCAGGCTTCCGCAGGGGGTTCTCTACAACTGACACCACCTCCACACTATTAGGCTTCTGATAAAAAAGAGCTACGAGTATCAGTTTGATCTCCATCTGGTTTTTATAGACTACACAAAAGCTTTTAAAGGCCTGAATTATAATTTCATGCTCAAAGCTTTACTAAATCAAGGCGTACCAAAAACATTCGTAATATTGATTCAAAATTCATACAAAAACTTAGAAGGAAGAATTATTACAGATATATCGGGAGAATATTTCAAAATCGAAAAAGGGATAAAGCAAGGGGACCCACTGTTGCCGACCCTGTTCGCCTGTTCCCTTAATCCTTCAGACTACAACAAAGAGTTAATCTTCAGGTACTCCAGTTTTCCCGATTTCCGCGTTCTGTACGTCGATAGTAATTTTTGTTGGGTCGCTAAATCCGTTTCAAAGCACTTTTCTTCCTTCCCTCCACCTTTGAGGCTCTTCTCCACTTCTCTCTAATATTTAAGTGCGTACTCGAATTTCCCCGATTCCCAAGTACTTTACGTTGTTAGTTGGGTTTTCTCCGCCCGTGAATTCGTCTTTGGGTTTCTTTCTCTTCTCTCCTCAACCCTTCAAGCTCCGCAGAGGACTTTTAGATTGCTTGTATTGAAAATAGCGTTTCGTGAGTTGCTGAATTCATTTCTGGAGCTTTTTTCTTTCGCCAATCCGATCCTCCCGATGTGCAAAATCCCGCCAGTCACCCAGGTAACTGAAGGGGAACCAAGGGTGTAACTGACAGGTTTCTGGGTAATCTGAGGGTAACTGAGGGTTGCAAATGGGTAACTTTTTCGCAGGTAACTGGGGTAACTGATTGCGCAACGGGCTTGTGGTTTTAGTAGGAACGGGCTAGATCAATTCGAAGACATACTACGTTTCACCTTCTTCCAAACACAGGCGCATTATGTTTCTGTATGACATGTCGCGTTCTCGCTATACTAGCGGCTTGTAATTATATTTTGAATTATCCGTAAGTTGTTACCAATTTAAATTAATTTGAGTATTTTGATTTTTGTTTCAGGTAAGTTACCTACCTTTGATCAATGCTCGACGTCATAGAATTTATGTTTTGTGAGTACCATATTTACCTTTTCCTAACTCGTGCATCAACTTCAGAATATGGATATTTATTTCACCCTGGATTTGAAAGATGTGAATTCCTAGTATTTTTATTAGTGTTTTTCACGTTTTTGGTAATTTTATTAGAAACTTCAAGAATTTCTACGTATCTTTGAATTCAGTCAACACTATTCATTTGATACGAGTATTTGATTTAACGTTGTACGTAGAACTATGATCAATATTTGCAGGGTTTAACTTTCATGAAAGTCAGGAAGTCGTATCACAATGCATTCAGACAAGCTATGTTAATTTATGTACAGCCCTTGATTTAGGATTCTACTTGCTACACGGGTCCTGGAGGACCTAATATATTTTCCTCCCTCTTCGAGTTAGTAACAAAAATTGAAGAGAGCTGTCAATGAGATCAGCGTACGTTATAAATTTTCAATTTTTTTTTTTTCCCCTGGTAAAACTGATGGAATTCAGTATTGCCGATCCCACGACATTATCAAATAAATGAACGAACAAACCTGGCACGTAGTTCAAGAAACGGCCGCAAGATACCGTATCTGTACGCGACGTTGTCACTCCTATATTACATCAGTGTATGGTAGATCAGGTTCGCAGTAAGTTCACTGTAGGCTTATGAGAGTTTAATAAAATCGTTTGATTGGATGTTAATTTTGCCGCATTTCTCAATACTAAGAAGTACGAATCGAAACTAGTACCTATCAAGTGTAGAAGTTTTACATAATTTCTGACCAATAATAAATATTATTATTCTGTAAACCCACACGAACGAGTTTTTATTTTGTACTGTTAAAATGTCAGATACACTGATCTTTTGAGAAGATTTTGGTTCTTCACTGGACGAAAATCTTCTCAAGCTAACTTACACTGATCTCACACATCATATCAAATCATTAACAACCCTTCTACATTAATTTCCTTCATCGTTCTCTTTTTTTTCTTTTTTTTTCGTATCATAGAAAAAAGAAAAAAATAGAAAAAAAATAGTTTTGTAACGTACACTGATCTCTTTGGCAGCTCTTCAATTAGTACGCTGAAGTGGTCCTAATTTTCAACCTCTGATTTCTTAAAGGGCGACACCTTGAACCGGTTCCGTGAATTAAAAATATATTTTGGTAAAGCTTGAGCAGAATTGAAAAAGGTTAAACCGTTCTGCAAGAGGGAGAAGTTACTATGGAAATTTTCGGAATTTGAAATTCTCAAAGCCAAATTGATCACGGAGAAAGAAAACTTAATTGCATAATTATTCTTATTGTTGTTCTATTAGTGATTAATCTTTTATGAAAGATAAGTAAAAAATACTTACGTTACCTATGACTTACTTATGTAATAGGGGAGAGCGGGGTAAGTTGTCCACGGGTAAGTTTTGTCTCAGCCTCCATGTCGCCCGTGTAAAAATTTTTTTTTTTTTAATCTGATGACGTCACGCTACTTCTTATAGTGTACCAACACTTCATCCATACCTGATAGACCTAGCGATTATGGAACCGACCTGATTTATAATATTTTGATAATACAAAATTTCGCAAAAAGTCACGTTTTATAACCAAGAAGTTCACTCTCATGAGTATAATATTTTGTACTGGCAAAAATCGAATAGGTACTGTGCGGCAAGTAGAATTTCTTCAGATATCTTTGGATGTATTAGAACCTAAAATTGCATTTATCCTCCCCCCAGAAATTGTATTTTCTAAAACCTCTCAATCCGGGGCAGGTTGTCCCATTACAAACATTATCAATTAATGCGAATTTTGTTCCATGTTTTTAGAAAAATTGTTGCGAAAATACGTTCGTAAAATATTTCTGCACATTTTTAGCACAAAACTTACGCCATCATGTATGACAACTTACCCGGGTATGGGGCCAGTGGTTACAAAAAACGTAGCCGCGTTTAAAAGTGTTTGGAGCCAACCGTATGATTTTTTTTATGCGCCATTTTGTAGCCAAAAGTTGTAGCTACAATTTGAGCCTAATTTGAAGTTTCTAAAAATTGTGACAACTAACCCCGGTCTCCATGCTGTTGATTAGTGGTCTTATTGGTCTGTCTTGTTTGTGGAGTTTCATGAGTCCTTCTAATGGGTGGGTGCCCTGGTGTTCATTTCTCCCAGTTTCTTATTCTCTATGTTCTTGTCAGGCATCAGATTTGTGACCCCTTCTCCAACCACGGTTTTTTTCCTTCCGGTTGTTCCGATGACACTGGATGTAACAGAGCCATCGCCCTCTACGCTGCCGATGCCGCAGATGGCTTGAAAAGGTGAGGCTGATTTCCACGTATTGTTTTTGGTAAATCGAGAGAGCCAGCTTCTACTACGTACACGAAGATTATATAATTTCTGAAAATAATAATTTATCCGTCATCGGAGGAGAATACAGCCGGCGTTGAAAAAATTTATGTTCGAGAAATTTAATTAAGAGACACGCCGACTCGCAGAACCGACTTTCGAGCAAGTCGAGTTCATAATAAGACGTATATGATTACGCTCCCACGTGCTGGGAAGACAGAACACGCCTTTGCTGAATGCAGAGCTGAGGTGTCGCCCTAGACTCTCACTACAGTCTTTCGAGTATCGAACACCTCGACTCCGCGTGTTTCCGATCTTCCGATCTGTGGCTTCGTTACCTTTCTTGGTCCTCGAGAATCGCGTATTGTGTCTTTTCCACGGTGCAGTCTAATTATTATGTATGTGCTTGGACATCGCGTACAAAACGCCCTCCGTAGACCTATTCGAGGGAGTTGTACTGGAAACAATGTAAAGTACTTCGTGTGTATGAGCGTGCCGCACTGGCGCCTGAAAATTCAAAACGGTTCGCCAAGTTCAAGGGCGGTTTCTCGAACAAAGCAAATTCTTTCGCAACGGATGAACTTTTCGAAAGATCAATAACCAAGAGTAACTGTGAAGAGTTGAAGGACAGAGGTAGTCGTAAAATGCGAGTCCGCGAGAGCTGCAGAAGAAGTGGCTTCGGGTATTCGAAGACATCCTCTCTTCAAGTATCGTAAAGGCTTTCTGAGGGAAAAGAAGGCACCTGGGCTGGATTTAGTTCTTCTACGTTGTAGGTTAACATTTTATTGCGCCCTCTAGTAAGTTACTAGCTGACCCCCTCCCCGCCCCTGCTACCGACATTCAGTTATTTACTAGTAAGTATACTGGTAATCGACCAAACATGAAAAATGAAAGACGTGAGTTAACATTTGATTCTGAGCTATTTTTAAGCGCCGAGTTCAAAATTCCTTATCGCACTGGGCGAAAATGCTTGGTTCTCGAGGTATGAAAGACAAAACTTTTAGAAACATAAGGGGAAAAAAGAATGAGACACTACTCTTGACTATTCTTAAGTGCTGGGTCCAAACTGGACTACGACGTAACCAGGGGCAAAAATGGTTTCAGCTCAAGTGAACGGTCTAATTTGAACTCCTTTCGAATTTCGAGTAATTTCCAATAGGTCTGAAAACTTTGCTGACAAAAATATTTTTTACCAAAAAAAAAAAAAGAATGTGTAAGGAAAAAGTTATCAAAAATCCAGGGTCTTACGAAATACGATTTGTTGTGGGAGGAGGTCCAAACGTTGAGAAATTTACGCTAATTCACTGAATTTTATTTTTGTCAACTTTTTGTACTCAAGTATGTCAATCATATCGTCGCAATATGTGATTCTATATAGAAATCAATTAAACTATCAAAGTAAAAGTTTTTTTTTTCTTTTTTTCTTAATTTTATTTATTATTTTTTGGAGGGGAGGAGGAGGAAGGCTTTTAAAAATTCAATAATGGCTATTGGACTCATAATCGAAAGTAGTCTTGTGTTAAATGGCAATCTTTTGTGTAATGTGCGAAGGACAAGCTCATTAGAACTTGTTTCGATCACAGGTTAACATCGACGTTGAAACTCAAATAAGCTGCTAAAATAGCAGTTGCTGTAATTCGTAATTTCGGATCATTCAAGTTTTTTAAAATTTATTTTCTAAGTTTATAATTTCATAGGTTTTTTTTTGTTTAGTTTCAAACGGTCCCACTTCCGATAATTCATCCCCGGGCAGTTTTGAAATTTGTCCTCCAGTTTGGATTTTGTTAATTCGATGGTTAAGAAAATTTTGAAGGATCAAGCCAGATTTGTTCACTTCGTGCTCTCATTTGGGTTTTGGGATCCTACTCGAGTCAGTATCAGAAATGAGCTGATGAAATTTTCGAATTAAGCGACCGACTTCTTTCACCTCCCTATTTCGATATACCTGATTAGGTTTCCGAGAAATCAGTTTTTAATTACTTTAAGACACCGGTTTTGAAGCTTTTGACGCCTAAATCGAGGACCCAAGAGGAATTTGATGGAATTTTAGAATTCAGCGATCCAGAAAATCCTTAATTTAACTGGATAAGCACTACTTAGTTTTCACAAATCGAGCAGACTACTGAACTGGAAAGTTTTTGCAATCACTGAATTCAACCTATTGAAGTCGCAATTAGGAACACTTTTTTTTCACATTTTTGAAAAACTCACTTTTGGATTTTTGGCGCAACTGGGATAGTGTAATTATTTTTGAAAAAAATCGACCCCAAGGCTAGGTGGCCTAGGGTATAGGGTACCTACATACTTTTTTTCTTTCAACTGTGATTCCATGGATGGGAGGGGGGGCAAAATTTTAGAAATAGAAACGGAGGACGATATTTGGGCCGCTTGCCCTATGGCTCAGAGGTATATTAACACGTAAGCATGGAAAGCTTTTGCTTAGGACGCGGAGAAGAGAAGGACGCCATCAGGCAGCGAAAAAATATTTTTCTACACAAACGCAGGTGTGTGCGCGCCAATAAAGCTCGCTGAGGGCGCCAGTTTTGATCTTGCTCCTGACGCCAGAAAAGGTCAATCCGCTCCTGCTCTGAAGCTCCCGAAAATTTTTTTGCTGAAAACAATGCTTGATATATAGCATGGAGAAATTTTTAAAATCTTCGAAATTCACCAAACCTGAGATAAACACCTATCCTCACTAAATTCTTCTTGCTGAGTTCAAATTCGATGACAAAATTTGGCGCTGTCCCTCCATTGCCGAGATTCGATCAAGAATTTTGTTCCATTGCGGGGAGGTGCAGCGCTGGGTATCAAAAAAATAAGTGTGGATCAGTTATGACGACGAATTTGAATTCGCCTCAACGTGTTCAAAATATTTCATCCGGTTCTGGTCCGGAAGCTATTCGAAAAAATTTTTCTGAAAAAAATACCTTATGAGTATGGAGAAATTTTCAAAATTTTCAAAATTCCGAGAAAAATAACAACTGATAACCACTTATTCCTACTCAATTTCTTTTCACTGAGCTCAAATTCACTGACCCAATTTGGTACTGACCCTCCGTTGCCGAAATATGATAAACAATTTTGTCAAACTGTGAGGAGGGCCCATACTTGGTATCGAAAAATGAGTGCGAATCAGTTTTGGTAACGGATTTGAATTCGTCTCAACATGTTGAATATGTGTCGGCCCGGAAGCTCTTCGATGATTTTCTCGCTGACAAAATTGCCTGATGTATATTACGAAGAAATTATCATAATTTTCAAAATTCAAAAAAAATAAAAACAGATAACTACCAATTTCCACTCAATTTTTCTCGCTGAGTTCAAATGCGATGACCAAATTTGACGCCCATCCTCCTTTGCCGAGATACGATCAGAAGTTTTGAAACACAGTGAAGAGGGCAGCGTTGCCAATTTAGCCTTTTTTCGGCTGTATTTAGCCAATTTTGTCCGATTTTTTTTTTTGAAATTGAGCCGATTTATAAAACGCAGCCTAAAATCGACTAGTTCGAGAAAAATTAGCTGATCGGTGACTTTTCTGGAAAATTTGCCTGTTAAAGGATAAATCAGTGACGAGTCATGAGAGAAGGGCCCTAGTGTCCACCTCTCCACCTACCACTAAGGCCCTTTTCTTGTTACATGTCACATTCAGTAGAAAATGTGTATTAAGCCTGAAGCAGTGAAGCCTGAATATGATTCTGGTGATGATAACGAGTACAAAATGAAACCCACACAGAGACGCTGTTAAGCAAAAAGGACTCAAGCAACAAAATCTGTTTTTTGAGAAAATGTTGTATTAAAAGCCAATAATTAAGGCCAGTTTACAGACACTGATAAGCTTTTTTTCAACGTGGGTACACTATTTTGTATTGGGGGCCCAATTTTGAGAAATTCTACTTTTTACGCTTTCCAGTGACGCTATAACTCATTTTGTCAACAAATGTTGCTTAGGTCCTTTTTGCTTAAGAGCGTCCATATGATACAGAAATGATTATGCTGCATAAAAGTGGACAGGATTCTCGCACATTATAGGTATGATACTCTTTTCTGAAGACTATTTCCACAGTATTTTTCATTTAGTAGAATTTTTAACCAATTTTAGCGTTTTCCATTTAGCGGATTTTCTTAGTCAATTTTAGCCAATTTTGTCATTAAAACCAGCTGAAACAAAAAACATAGAAATAGTAACCCTGGAAGTGAGTGCAATACTCAGTAGATATTGAAAAATGAATGTGTATCAATTTGAAATTGCCTTAAAATGTTGAATATATTGTACCAGGTTTCCATCCTGAAGCTCTTCTAAAATTTTGTCAACTAAAAAAATGATTGATATACAGTGTGGAAAAATTTTTGAAACTCAAAGAAACTGAGATAATCAATCCCTATTTAATTTCTCGACACATAATACATGTTATATAATTCTTGTATCTTAGCAATGAAGTGTGGGTGCCAAATGTTATCATCTTTGTGGGTATTGTCATCTCTGTTAGTGTTGTTGTCTTTATCAGTGTGTTGTTGTATTTGGTGATGTTATTGTATTTGTCGGTGCAGTTGTCTTTTTCGGTGTTTTTTATCTTTGTTGGAGTTATATCATCTTTGACAGTACTTACGTGCAGTGGAAGTGTGTTGGGCCCATAACCTGAAGACACCGTCCTCTTGACACTCGACTACTCATTTGACTTTTGTAACCTTTCATCTGCTCAGAAGTCATCTGGTCGTGCGCCTTATAATTAATGAAATATTTCTCATGCGATACCCAACGGCTTTGAATTCATCTCGACATGTTGAGAATATTTCACCAGGTCCCCGCCCTGAAGCAGGGGCGGATTAACACGTAGACACGTAAGCATGGGAAGCATTTGCTTAAGGTACGGAGAAGAGACGGGCGCCATCAGGGGACAAAATTTTTTTTTCAACGCAAACGCAGGCGTCTGCGCGCCGATACAGCTCGCTGAGGGTGCCAATTTTGATCTTGCTTCCTACGCCAGAAAGGGTTAATCTGCCCCTGCTATAGCTGTCGAAGGGGAGCATTTTGAAAGGGATTATCTCGATGTATTTTCATTTTTAAAGGTACTTACGTGTTTTTTGCTATCAGTTTGGTTACTTTGTTGTCAGACCTCGCATGTGCTTAATCATGTTCCAGCATCGGTCTGCTGAACTTCGTTCATAGTTTTCATGTATGTGCCCAGACGCGAGGCAATAATCGTGGATTCAGATGTACTAACGGTGAATGAGTAACCGCGCAGGTAACGGGGCTCGTCACTCCTCCGCCAACTTCTTCACATTTACTTACATTTTTTTAAATACTCGGGTATTCTTGTACAGGTTTATTATGTGTACGATGAAACTTTACATACGTTCATAATCGTTTTGGTGATATTATCCGGATAATTATCCCTTATGTTAATCCGTGACTTTCTCTTCACTTATACACCATTTGCTCACTGTGCCAGTCTTTTTTTTTCTCTCTCTCTCTCTCTCTCTGTCTCCATCTTCCAGAATTTTTTTTTTTACATAATCCGGGTTTAATTGTGTGTGACAATAACGATGGCCCGTTTAACGATTCGCACACACTGCGGCCGAGTTAACGTAGCGTAAAAACAAAAATGTCGTAATTGCAGGCGACGATGGCAGATAAACGCGATCTCGATCTGGATATCGGCTCTTGAGGACGTTGAGTAAAATGTTTTGTTTTCAATTTCATCGACGATTTTGCGCCTCGATACACCACGCCTACGTCGATCGGCTGCGAGCAGCCAGCCGTTCTGCTTCGGCTGAGGTCGTTTCGCAGACGATCCTCGGCACGATTCGCGTCTGCGTGCTCCGGTGGCGACGAAGATCACCGCCGCGGCGCAATCAGCGGACAAACTTGCGCATTAACGCGAGCAGAGGTACCGAAAAGTAGAGCAAAGGAAAATCAAATCGAAAATCCACTGTTTATGGAGTCTGAAAACATTCTAGATGAAGTTCACTAATCATCGCTCGTCCTTGTAAGAATGCTATTCTAGTTCACGAAACCTGATCCCCGGATGGTGTGGTGGGACGTATGGCGATGCACGCATGCCAAAGTGGCCCCTAAGACACCGCACCCCCAGCACCGGAAACTACCCTTTCGGGCATCGCATCAGTGCTGAGGGGTACTGTGGGGGCTACTCTCTTCAGCCGCATAGTGTAACTACTTTTCCACTGGATAGATGAAGTTCACCAATCTTCGAGTATATCCTCCTGAGAATGCCATTTTACTTGATGAGACCGGATTTAGGCAGGAAGCTCGAGCTACCACAAAAGATCCTTGACACCTGTACAAAAAATTCAGTGTTTTGACCTGTGAAGCTAAGTTCTACTCTAGCTTTTCAACTCGAATAACTGGAAAATACGAGTCACCACCGGATTCTGCACCTGAGGTCGCCAAATCCGCTGAGATGGTATGTACTCATCTAGCCCAAAGGTTCGCCTGTTGCTGCGTATACAGTTTTCTGTGTTTACAACACACCACTCCAGCACTTACTTCCGGGGTTCAAAAGGGCACCCGCTGCCGGTAATTAACTCGGACCCGAGATATCTGCTAAACAAACACTCGTATAGTTGCGAAGGTCAGCGACGTATCGCGGTGTAAAAATTACGCCGAGCGGATCGTGGAGCCGGGAAGTACTACATTGTCGTGCCGGCGCGTACCTGCAGCCGTGAACAAGTCTGTTTTCATAATAAATTACAATAATTAAATCAGACTACATCCAGTGTACATGTGGTCGTATTTCGGCTGGCCGGTGTTTTATGATGTGTCGTAAAAGCTCATCATCGCGGACCGGCGCATGCGGATGGATATTTTTATGCGGTCGAAAAATTATATGCCATTGTACACGGTTGGTCCTGGGTGAGCCAATGTCATCTGACAGCTCTGTTCGTTAGCAGGTATCCCCATCTTCAATTCCGAAAGCGGCGAAATGCGATGATGGGGCAGAGAAGAGACTTCGAAGTCCAAATTTTGGTATTCTTGGTTTTTCTCAAAAACTGTGGGCCATATAATTTTATCTGAAAAATGGTTCTGCGTAAAAAAGTTCCTCGTGAAATTTTACATAGGGAGAACTATCGTTCATCCATCGCAGGTTACAATATATGAGGTGTCTCAGCGTGAATGAACGTCTTTTAACCGGGTATGGAGGCAGCTAATTGTAACATCGTGCCGATATGTTTGCCTAAGCTTACTTATCAAGGAACGTAGAACGTAGATATGATCGATATACAGAGCTATTTAGATGGTTAATAATAGTTTACAATACTGTTATTGATAATCGATAACATATAGCTTACAATATTGACAATTCAGTGGTGCCGGAGTAGAGGGCAGAGTTGTGAAGCTGGAGAGGCATTAGCATTATTTTGCCCGGTCTTAGTTTCAACAAAGGAAATTGTAAGAATGAACTTACTTACACAAAATGGTGTACGAACGGGCAAATACGCTGGACGTCCATTTTCGTCGGAATCGGAGAGAACAGCTTTGAGTAAATTCAGCTTAAATTTCAGCAAAAATTGTATTGTCTACATGAATGCCACAAGTCTGCGAGCTGTGCGGAAATTAGGCATACAATAAGTACAACGTATCTGGCTGTAATCTCGACTATAGTCGTACATCGACTCTGTGGCATTTTTTCATGAACGACCTAGAGACAGGGTGTTCACAAAGAAATGCCGACATCTGTCTACGGTCGCACCTTCCTGTATTACATCCGAAGGACGTGGTTAGATCGAAATATTGGCGTAAGTGGCCGACCAAGAAAAGCCTAGAAAGCCTGAGGAAGTATCCCGACTAGCTCACAAGAGACCGTGGTATTGCCAGGGAAAGGAAGGTAATTGCCCAGATCACATGTTAAGTCATTTCAAGTTCCGGAACGAAAACGTAAAGAAAAACGAAAAACTTAGATTCTCAAACTCTCTCGCAAGTTGCCCATATCCCTCCCCCCTCACAAATACGAACCTTAACTAGACATCACTAACATTTTATTCAAACGAATAAAGCAAGAATGAAAACACATCGCGAAGTAAAAACCACATGGCGGGTGGGTGGACATAAAACGAACTCCGAAAAATAAAGAAAAAACTGTAATACAACAAGAATTCCGGGAGCGGAAAAGTCACGGACCCACGAAGACCACAGTTCAAAGTAATCCAGCACATCTCAAAAAAGAGGGAAAACGTTTAAAACAATATCACCAAGAAAAAACCAGTTCAGATAAGCGAGGAAAACGAAAACAATTTTCTCTCGTGCAAACGGCACCGAGGACCAGCAGATAAGTATAAGAGTATCGTAAAAATATTTTGTGCCGATTATCTGAAAATGAAAGAAAGATTAGAAATCAGGAAGAAGGAGGGAAAAGAGGTGAAAGTGTGAAGACTTCTTACTTCGTCTGCAGATTTTCACCTGCACGCGGAGTGAGGAGGGAAAGAGGAAAGGGAATCGGTGCTTACACGAGATAATTTTGGTTGAACTGCAAATCTTTACGTTTTACCTGCTACTTATTCCCCGCGGACTGGAGACCATTGCCTGCAATGGACTTCAGTAGGGATCCGTTAGCCTTCCGCCACCTGGAACTGCTTAAAAAACAAAGTACAAAGAAAAAGGACACAAACAAAAATAGCGACTCTTAAAAGTCCACTGCGGAACTAAGAACTTGGAAGAAAAACTTCTTAAAATTTATACAAACAAACATACACATGGAAAAAAAAATGAATAGGGGAGACCGGGGAACAGTGTAACAGTGATCATTAAATTGCTTCATAACACTCTAAAATGTTGCCGTTTTGGTTACTAGATAGTAATATTAGAAAGGAATCTGGTCGCGTTACCTAAACCGGATCGCCTCTCTGAGGATGATTTTCAATGCTATCCCATGTAACGTCGTAAGGTCAATGCGGAGTCAAGTGGCCTAGTTAATATGTTCGGTTCGGATTCTCCTTCAACCCCGAGGAGACGTCGGTGGCGACCTAATCCAAGGGCCACGGGCTATATGTGGTATCTGTAAGTACGCTATCACTTCCAATTATACTAGTTTTCACTGAATCTCTGACCAGATTATTTGTAATGGTTAGACGCAGGAGCGCTGTGGGCTTAAACTGTAAAAGAACCTGCATGACCCTTTTAGTTTTCTGAGGGGTAGGCGTGGAGTCAAAATCTCTAAAGTTTCGCACGCCACAACTGCTATCTTCAGGAAGGGAACAAACGAGTAGAAGTTACTCTACCCAGTGGAACTGATTATAATGTAATTTTTTAGTGATGATGCAGTTAAATTTTAGGACAAATTTTCTTTGAAAGTGAATTTCTAATCGACTTAAGGATAATTGAAGTTTGCTACACTCTTATGGATAAATCTCCATGATCACCCATTCACATCATTGATAAGACACAATCTTGCCAACATTTGCAACTCTAATTTATACCCCAATATGTTGTACTTGATAAAATGTCATGGGGAACAGTGAGTGTTGGAAGAAGACAAAAATCATCATTCTTGTCCCTGTTCATTCTTCTCTAACTGCATATGGTTCTCGTTCATGTTCTTTGTTCTCTTTACCTTAAAATTACCAACGTTCTCGTTCTCGTTCCCGTTTCCATATCGTTCCCATTCTCATTCGATTTCCCGTTCTTGTTCCCATTTTGGTCCTGTTCCCGTTCCCGTTCCCGTTATCAATCCATCATGTTCTCATTCTTGTTCTGAGAACGAGGACGAGAACATGCCGTATTTCTTTTCGATCTTGTTCGTGCTTTTAACATCCGACTACTGCAGGTTGATATTTTCATTTAAAAAATGTATAATCGATGGTTTTAAGCTTTCAGAATTTTATTACTTTTGCGCCAGCTACAAAGGTGTTTGAAGAACGCAAAAATCATCTTATTCCTGTTCTCGTTCGTTCCCTTCTCTATCTGCATGGTTTTCATTCATGATCCTCGTTCTTCTTACCCTATAATTTATCAAGGTTCTCGTTCTTGTTCCCAACCTGTCCTGTTCCCGTTCCCATTTCCCATTCATGTTCTCAATCCCATCATGTTCGTGTTCTTGTTCTCGTTCTGAGAACAAGAACTATAAGAACATGTCATTTTCTTCTCGTTTGTTCTTCCAGCACTGGTTCGGAACAGTGTAACAGTATTTTTTTCTTCATCCATACGTCTGTGTATGACAGTAGGTATTTCTTTCTTCCATACATCTGTGTACTGCCGTTTATGAAATGTTTATATTTTGATATGCCCATCAGTATCCGTTAATGTTGATAAAACTGTAGTTTGTACATTGTACCAAGAAATTTTTGGATCTGTTATTCAGAAAATGCTGGATTTTTCCAAGCTAAACGATTGCTCTATCAACTTCTGGCAGTGTTACATTGTATTCAAGTACTAGGGTACTGTGTAACAAAAAAGTACATGGCTAAAATAATTTATAGATTCTGCAAGTTTTAACATTTTCAGGTGGTAATAACATCAAAATGTAGTCAAAGGTTGTATCTTCCAGGAGGTGCTAAAGTCTGAATTCAAAAATAATTTGTAGTCCACAGATCAAAATGGACGAAAAGTGTTACACTGTTCCCCGGTCTCCCCTGCGTAAAAATACTCAGACCAAACAATAAGAAGAAACTTCCGCGGGTGGTTCAACTTCCGGGAGTAGAAGAGGAACACATAATACAGACTCTTGACTGCTGCGGCCTGACTCTCTGTCTGCGGAATTCAATCGGCACATGGGGTGAATCTGGATCCGTCGTCTGCGTTTCTTCCGCGTATTGCAAATTTGGCAGCATGCTACTAGCGGTGGTCTTCCCAATGCCGATGTGTCCATAGACGGTATGGTAGAAGTGGATGACATGCTCGCAGAGGGCTACGGGCACCCGCAGACAAGTAGATGAGATTGTTTTTAACGGCGATCTGATGCGGCACCGTTCGCTTCAACTGCTAGATCTCCGCATTGGTAGATTGTGAGCACGCGAAGTTGTCAAATACCCTCACAGTTTCGGTCATGCCCCGGGCAGGATCTCGATAGTGGACTTGGTCGTACCCCGGGTAGAGGTTTCTCGGGTCAACATCTCCATGCCCCGGATAGGGGTCTCTACAGCTGTTTGATTGAAGCATTAAAACGATACCCATATCGGTGGAGAATATCTCGGAATATTTCTAATTTTTAGGGGATTTTTTGGGAACATTTTCCCTGAATAAGGGAATTTTTATACGCACATTTTCCCAGTTTTGACGGAATAAATTCACAGCCCTAGTTATCACCACCTTCGAGTGCGAATTCTAGAGTCAAAGTTCAACCGAAGTGGAATGTCATTTCGCAATATTTATTTACCGGTACCTATTGGGATTTAAACCTGCACTAGAGTGCGCTGCAAAATTACCTGCGCGGGTGTTAGCGGGTGAAAATGAGTGAGTGATCATGTGTACTTTCAAATAGAAACACTGCTATCTTCAGTAGGGCAAAAAACCGAGTATAAATTATTCTGGGAGTAGAACTGATTATAATTTAATTTTTTGGTGATGATGCAGTCGAATTTAGGATAAATTATCTTTGAAAGTGAATTTCTAATCGATTTAATGATGGTTGAAGTTTGCTACACGCTTACGGTAAATCATACGTGATCACTCACACATATCGCAGGGCTGCCAACACTTGAAACTCTAAGTTTAAATCCCAATTCTTAGATTTTGAGACGAAATTGTTCCTTTGTTATTTTTTGTCTTACTCGATTTTGAATTCTATAAAATTCAGTAAAATTGAGATATCAATTTTTCATTGTTCAGTTACTGGTGGGTGCCTATTCACAATGGCTTAAAGGGAAAAGGTAGTATGTCACATTTCATTTTCTCTTAGAACATTAACTATAATGTTGGTAACACTGCGCAGCTTCCAGAATTCAGCTAGTTGTTTATGGGGAAGTTGAGTTTTGACCTTGTCCAGGCAGGGCTGCCAAAGTCAGAAAACTGAAATATGATCTGCTACCTTTTTAGGATCGGTGCAGCGGAGCCTTGTACAATGGAAATAGTAGTAGTAATAAAGTTCTGTCCGACGCAACAGTGGCGCTTGCAGTTTTAAATGTAAGCATGTGGACAGACAAACGAGATACACGAGAATGAATCGCGTTTGTTTTCAACAGTGGCGCTTGTGGTTGTATGTGTAAAAGTGAACGTAATTGCATGTGTGTAAAAGAAACAGATAGGAAGGTGGTTTTACATTGTGCTTACTGTCTCTGCAGAAGTGACTTGAGGAATCAACATAAGGAATCGATGAAAGGAGTTCATTTTCTGAGGTTTGTAAAATTATTATATACCTATGATTCTTGCTGAAATCAGAGTCGGCGCGAACCAACCGACATTTGTGAACAAAATGAGTTATATCTTTGGAAAGTGCGTAAAAAGTAAAATTTTTCAGAATTGCCTCCTCCTCCTCCCCCCCCCCCATTCAAAAATGTGTACTCACGTTGATCAAATCTTATCAGTAAACGCTATGTCATATAGTTTCTTTATGGCTCTTGAACTTAGAATCACGTGTTCTCAAAAACCAGATTTTGCTCCATGGTTCCTTACGCTTAACATCGTCCAAGTGCGATCGTACTTCTTGTTCGAAGTTTGTTAATGGAATAGCCGCCCAGACTTAAGCTGAAAGGCCGACTCGATTACTAGGTCGCAAAACGACCTGACTTGTCCTTTTAAGCCATCGCATATGTTAGTAGAGTTTGAAAGCAAGTGCTGCGCGCATCGAGTGAAGCGAGGTGCGAGCTCGCATGACGAATATTATTTTGTTCCTTGTTTGTCCTTTTTGGTCTTAAAAAAATTCGAGAGTGGTCCGATTCAGCGTCGCTCATCTGGCAAACCCTGTAAATTACTGAATTATATTGGCCCATTTCATCGCATTAATTTGTGTAGGTACCACTATGTAGTCCTAATACTCAAAATCACAACTTCGATAGATAATTCTATGAGAATTTCAATATCATTTGTGTTACTGGAGAACCGATTTGAAAAGGCGCCGTTGTTAAAAGCAATACTATATTCAATGATCAAAGACGAGAAGTTTGGTCAGTTGCCAGGTATTCTGACAATGGTGGAGTCAGGGAAAGGTTGGGGAGGATTAAGCTTTTCCAAGACTTCCTGAAACTCACCAGACTAACTGAAGCCATGAAGGATTCCATTTCGTTTCCTTTGCCCCTCTCGAATTCCTACCTCCTTGGGAAAAGTCAGCGCGCGGTCTACATTCTTCCAGATCCCCATCTGGCGCCCGGGCTATACCTCCACGTCTGCGTCTGAACCCTGGTACTTGTTTTCTTCTGTCAAGTTTGTTTTTCTTTGATCGCCCCCGCGGCACTATTTCGTTTCTCGATTGTTAATCGTGACCGGGTCATCGGGCGTTTTGTTTACCGAAAGTCGAAAATTTCACGCGTGTTTCGGGAACCCGCGTTTGCAACCGGATGATCAACAAAAACATCCACTGCTTCCCCTTAGTGTGGTAATTTTTCATACACGAGGCATCGAACGGAAGAGCAAGAAACGCGAATCAGACGTTAATATTTTGTATCGTTAGTGCAAAAAGTAATGTATGATAAAATGTACGCAGTGGCAACGTACACACGTAGTAATCAAATTAATGGCTCTCAAATGAGCGTTCATAAATAATACTTGTTGCCATTTAGACGATGCGGTTTTGCAGAACTTCTTTTCTCTCCGGCCCGGCCAATCGGATCGTGGATTGCTCGTTGACACGCCGGTGAATCGGCATTTTTACTCGAAGAGACGACTCGCGAACAAGGAGACGGGTCTGAGTCTCTCGCCATTGCAGTGACCTTCGTGCGGAGTGGTCAACAGCGTAGACCATTAGCTGCGGGCGATGACAAAATTTGACAGGAAAATTGATAGTAATCGTTTATAGTTGGTCGTTTGGTTGCGTTTCGAAAATATGTACGAATCACGTGAGATAATGCAGGAAAATTTGAAAGTTTTCGATAAGTATTTTATTTTATTTTTTTTTCTAGCTTTTAGAAGTTTTTTGATATTATGTGAATCATGAACTGCTGGATAAAATTTGAAGTTTCAGAAAATTGTATTCATTATAAATTTACAGTTTCTTTAATTTCCTAAGATTTTTAAACCCGCTAAGAAATGAAAAGGGGACCCATTTATCGGCCCACAATGATAATGTTGAATTCACGAAAAAAAATATACTGTTTGCACGAAGTATAAATAAATTGCGAGCGCAATAACAAGTACGAAACAGAAAATGAAAGAGTTTGAAGAAAAAATTAAATTTCAGAACGCAATATAATTCACTTACACGATAATAATTATATGTTGATAAAGCTATCAATTCTTAAATCATTACTCAATTATTTACTAAAATTAATCTAAATAATAAATAATTAAAATTAAATAATTAAAAAAAAAAACGAACTAAATAATACCTACAGTACTAATGTAATATGAACTAATGAAGAAAGTAAGACATTATTGCTGGAATTGTAATACCTTATACACACAATGAAAAAAGAGACATGATATTACTGCGCCCGAAATAAAAAGTTTAAACTCTCGGGCTCCATCATAGTTGCCACAAATCTACAATGTCGCACAAATTAACGTCAGAATCAAATTTTGGAGCAATAAAAATTTATGAATCCATTCTATACTGTATTTTACTGCATTGTTGTCCGCCTCCCCCTGGTAACACTGCGTTTTTCCAATTATGCACCTTCCAATATTCAGCTAGTTGTTTTTGGGGAAGTTAAGTCTTGACCTTATTCAGGCAGAACTAGAGCTCTATAACTTTGTGTGAGTACGATCGTCCATCATTTTGACTCCAACCGCATCCGTGGATGCCGAATCCGACTATGCGGAGCGTACCGCGTAGTCAATTCGGCATCCACGAGTAAAGTTGACGTCAAAATGGCGGACGATTGTACTCACACGAAGTTATAGAGCTCTAGCAGGACTGCCAAAGTCATCGGAAAACTGGAATGTGCTATACTATCTTTTTCCTTTAAGCCATTGCGTACTATGTTAGGAGAGTTTGAAACAGGAATGAGAAGCCGATTGAAAAAGCTCCTCTTTCGGCTTCCGGCTACCCCAAATTTATAAAGCTTCCGACTTCCTTCCAAAATTAAAAAACTTCCGGCTACTATTTTAACGGTTTGCGGTTACTGGCTACCAAGTCTTTGTAAGTCTGTTAAAATCATAATTATACAGGAGAGTGTTTTGAAGATAACGTGCCAAAATTCTGACTACATAATAAGGTACCATTTCGGACGTAGAAATAATGTGCTAGTAGACCTTTGGTATTGTATAGTGCGAGTGTGATAGGTTGATAGCTCATTGGAAAGAGATTATCCGAATCACAAAAATCCGATTAAGAAGCTGAAAAACAATTGGCTTCTTTACCGACTACCAGCTTCCAACTATTTCGGCTTCCCGGTTTCTGGCATCCTAAAATTTTGCTCAAAACCGGCTGACTACCGGCTTCCGGCTGACTTCTCACCCCTGGTTTGAAAGCAAGTGTTGCGAGCATCGAGCGAAGCGAGATGTGAGCTTGTATGAAGAACATTATTTTGGTCCTTTTTGTCCTTTTTGGTCCAAAAAAAATTCGAGAGTGGTCCGATTCAGCGTCGCTCATCTGGCAACTCTGAATATTATTCACTAGGATGCATCGTCGAAATTTTTTTCGAAATTTCTAACGTAACCTAGATGAAAAGTTCCCATTGGTTTAAAAAAAAAGTGTTATTTTGTTTTTTAATTTGTAAATTTTCTCCAGGGCGTTTGTCCTTGAGATCGTGTTCTCTAGGTATAGGGCTAAAAATTGAATGTTACACAGCGCCTTTAAAATGCAGGTTATGCAAAATATTTAATAGTATTCATCGCAAACTTTAATTTAGTTCTCATAAACTTGTACAAAACTCGGTAGCGTTTATTTCACTAGATCAAAAAGGCGGTATATTTATAGTGGGACGAGGGATAAAGCAGGGAGACCCCGTCTCACCCAATATCTTTAACGCGATATTAGAGGATGTATTCAGAAAACTAGAGTGGGACAGTTACGGATTGAGGATTGATGGTCTGCAGATTAACAACCTCAGATTTGCCGATGACATCGTACTGATTAGAAAAAATATGGAGGAAATTAATGCAATGATATAGGACCTGAGACAGCAAGGGGCTAATGTAGGACTTTCGATTAACCTGGAGAAATCTAAAATAATGAGGAACGATTATAAAAAAGAACTCCGCCTCCCCAACACAGTAAAACTCGAGGTAGTAGTTCTTAGGACAAATCGTGTCATTTAGAAGCAGAACCGACAAGGAAATTAAAGTTCGCATAAATAACTCATGGAAAGCATTTTGGGTCCAAAAACATATTTTTAAAAGTAATATGAAAACCAAAACTAAAGCAAAAATCCTAAGTAGCTGCGTGATACCCGTGGCAACACACGGAGCTCAAACATGGTCAATAACGAAAAAGCATTTGAAGAAACTAAAAGTGATGTGAAATTCTATGTTCAGAAGTATTTTGAAAATTAAGTTGAGAGACAAAATTAGACTTTCAGACATAAAAAGAAAAATTAACGTACCTGATATTGGCTATGTGATTAGAAAATTAAAATGGAATTATGCAGGTCACTTGATAAGAGAGAAAGAACCCAAATGGCATAAAATTGCAACTTTTTGGACCCCGTATGGCCATAAATGCGCAAGGGGTCGACCAATACTACGCTGAAGAGACGACTTTAAAGAGCTGGGGGGAGGGTGGACAAGATTCCGTGACACAGGGAAGGAGATGGCGGAAACCTATGCCCTCAAATGGGCAGGGTAGCTGACTGTAGCACACCTACCCAAGGTTGTATAAATAAATAAATAAGTAAAATTTTCTCCAGGGGGTTTGTCCTTGAGATCATGTGCTCTAGGTATGAGGCTAAAAATTGAATGTTACACAGTGCCTTAAAAATACCGGTTATGCAAAATGTTTAATAGAATGCCTCGCAAACTTTGATTTAGTTCCTATAAAGTTTTGCCTATCTGAAATTGAAGGCGTTAAAGTACTTACAATATTTTGTTGCTTCATATCGCCTTCAGTATGGCAGATAGGCAAAATTTACATATAACCTTAACAGTAGTGATGATTCAGATCTACAAATTGTTTTATGTATAAATTTTGCTTATCTGCAAAATTGAAGGTGCTAAAGCACATACAATACGTTGTTTCTTTATATCGCCTTCAATTATTTCTCAGATGAGTAAAATTTGTGTACATATGACCTAATTTAAAGGTCGTGATGATTACTATTAAAAGGGTTATGTGCAAATTTGGTGCATCTTGCGTGTTGAAGGCGGTAGACCATTGAATAAAAATACAGGTAAAAATCAAAACTTTGGAAGAGAAGCGGTATGGGTTAAGATTATTCTTATGAGAAAATATTGATAGAGGTTAATTTTTGGATTAAATAGAACAAAATTAGACCCAATGTTGGGAAAAATGTTTGAAAAAATCTTTCCCTCATACACAGGCCATGTAAAAAATTCGTATATATTATTCGCTCGCTCCTTTTAGTGGAGTTATACTGTGTCTTATCGTTATCTCTCGCTTTCTTAGGAAAGATAAAGAATGTTATCGATGCATCCTGCTTACTATGCTAGACCTTGAAAAAGTTACGTTTGGCGCCATATTTGATAAACTCAACTGTACAAGAAGCTATACTACCCAGTATTTTTGCATCAATTGAACAGCCAAACCAAAGCAAGTATTTTTGTTTCTGGAATGCGTCCAACCTGTCTGTGTGTTTTCCCCGTTTCCCCTCCCATGCTATACTCAGTCAGTGGAAAGGCAGATTCTATTGGTCAGTAAAGTATCATAAATAGGAACAAGCTTCAAGAACTCAAGTCGGAAAAGATTCTTTTAGAAGATTCGCTTTATTTAGGTGTTTTTATTTATTTTATTTTATTGTTTTCTAATTTAATATAAAAAATGTTAAATTTCACTAATTTAATAGGAAAAATCGTTGAGAATTCAATTAAAAAAAGATTTTTCTGGTAATATAGCCTTATTATTTGTTTTTTTGAATTCAAAATAACACTTGTTTCATTTTCTTGATGTTCATAAGTTATATTCTTCACCCCATACTAGTAATGGGCATTAATTGATTTATTCGAATAATCGATTATTCGATTATTTAAAAATCTCAAAATAATCTGATAGATTATTTGAGGTAAATTCGATTGATTAATCGATTATTAATCGAGTAATTAAGAAAATTCAACGCATCGATTTAGTTTTGTAGAAGCGCTAAAGTACAGTCTACATCTACACTCCTGTTTGTATTGTTTTTTTCCAGTACCTGTCTGATTATTGATCAGAGGTGGGTAAGTTCACAAACTTTAAAAATCGTTCACGTTCACCTAAAAGTTTGCTCGTTCACGTTCAGTTCACGTTCACCTACAAATATAGTGGTTCACGTTTTTTTGCTGTTTGTGAGCGAGTGAACGGCGTTCACATCCTTTCTAATTTTCGTCGTATTCTTTATTTGAGGCGTTGAGTATCAAAACCAGCTCAATCCAGTTTTATATATTTTTCAGGAGAGGCAAAAAACATCTGCGCGACGAAGTTTTCTATATTCTCTCGATATTTTTGGCTGAATCAGTAGAAGTTAGATTCCTCGTCATTTAACAATAGTCGATTTTTTCCAAATTCTCTTTTTTGCTACTGTAGAGATACTGATACGATTGATAAGAAATGGCGAACTGGCTACTTGATAATGCGCTCCTACCGGTGGAACTATGAACCTTGGATTGAGCTGGGTTTGATACAAAAGCATATCTTTGATACCATTTTATAATGGGATTGAGATGGATTTGAACCGATATTCGGTTGGTAGGTGATGGAGGATGGTTTCAACTTACAGTTTCAGCAAAAAACGGGGTTTCCTTAAAATGTGGATTGAGCTGGTTTTGATACTCAATGCCTCATTTTAGTCTTGATTTCACAACGCGCCCATCCCTGCTAATACGAAAAGTTATTCCTAGACCCAAGTTTCAGCCGGCTATAAGGAGCTAGTCTATTTAGCAGTTATAAAGACAAGAGTTATCAGAAGATAATATTTCTGATGTCTTATGTTATGCTCTTGCCTCAGTTAATCTAAAATATTAAAATTTTTGTAATTCTTTTTTATTCTGTCACTTCAATATTTTGAGGTAAATCACATACACGGAACTGAGGGGGGGGGCTAATTTTTCATGGGGAGGCTCAGCCCCCTGAATCCTTCTTTTCTAGTTTCATGAAGAGTGAATCATCATTTCTTGGCTTTTATTCATGTTCGCCCATAATATTTACCTTACACTCTTAGTAGAAATTTTCTACAGCAACACTGCAAAATTTTTCTTAAATTGCGACAGCAAAACTAAACCAAACGAAACAGATAAAATTACAGTAGGCTCATGTATGAAGGGGAAAGTACAGCACCATTAGAATATTGTAATTGAAAACAGAGAAAAATGTGAAGAAAATTCTTTTAATGATTTTCAATGCAGAAACTAACATTCTCATTCATCCAGTTAACTCATTTCAATATTCACTCTGTTTATAGGCTTGGGAGTCACATGCCCCTGGCTTTTTTAAGATGTTGAGACCCGGACCACTGCTCAGAAAGTGTACGTGCTGAATTGGTTCTTCCAAAAATCATGCGTGGAAGAGGGGACATGGTAAAAAATAATAAAACCGTACAAGAACAAGAAGCATGATAACTCTTGACTACCAGTAAAGAATAAACGTCAACACGTCAGTAGCCGAGTAGCCTCTTGCATCTCGCCCTCATTTCTTCAGAAAGGAAAGAAATTTTGTTCACTTTCGTTCACTCGTTCACATTTGTCTGAAATTTCGTTTACGTTCACGTTCACTCTTGGAAATATCGTTCTCGTTCTCATTCTCGTTCACGTTCACGTTCGTCAAGAATGTGAACGAGTTCACGAACTGAACGACGTTCACAAGTGAACATACCCACCTCTGTTATTGATCAAGTTTATATTTGTGAGACATTTTATTTACAAATTTTGAAGGCCACCAACAGTGTCTCGTCCTGAAAACAGTCACAATCCACAAAGCCGGAAGCATGATATGTACTATCATCGTATCGAGCTATCGACTACCGATATTCGGGAATTCAAAATGAAAATGATTGTAATGTAGCACAAGAAAAAAATCCCTTAATGGCATCGAACTGGTCTAAGAAAAATGCCCCGAGTTACATATCACTAAAGGCCTTTTTTTCTGAGTTTAATGCCACTAAGGTACCTCTTCTTGTGACAGGTCACAGTTTCTTGAATAATTGATTCATCAATTATACCTATTTAAAATTTGAAATGATCAATTATTTTCATGCTCGATTATTTCTATTAATCGATTAATCGATAAATCGCCCATCACTCCCCATACCTCTTTTCTTTCAAAGTTTTGACTTTTACCAGTACTTTTATTCAATGGTCTACCGCCTTCAATATGCGAGGTGGACCAAATTTGCTTCTAACCTCTTTAGTAGTACTAATTAAGAGTAAGAAAAAAGACCATATTTAAATGTTGTCGATCTGTGAAATTGAAGGCGCTACAAAGCAACGAAGTATTGTACGTGCTTTAGCACCTTCAATATTGCAGATCGGCAAAATTTATACATAACTGATCTTGTAGATCTGAATTATTGCTACAGTTAGAGTCATGTATAAATTTTGCCTATCTGCCATACTGAAGGCACTATAAAGCAACATGTAAAAATTTTGCATAACTGACATTTTTAAGGCGCTGTGTAACATTCAATTTTCAGCCCCGTAATACATAACATCAAGAGAAAATCCCTGAGAAAAAATTTACAAATAAAAAAAAATAGCACGTTTTTCTTTACCAAAGACAATATTTTAACTAGGTCATACTCAAAAATTCTCGAATTTTTCTTTAGCCTATGTATGAAGATCCACCCTATTATTTACCTACAGACGAATTACTCGAATGGTTTTATGGACTGGTGGGGGAAAAAATCAATACACAACCGATGATCGGAGTGATCTACATTGCTCGCTCAAGCTATAGCCTATATTGATATCGGGCCCATAACTTCTCAAGTGCCTATAAAAGTAGGTACCACAAATGCTTGGAGAAACTCGTTAACGTGTTCCTGCTGCGATGTGTCTGATGTTCGAAACTGGAGTGCTTTACAATAAGTTGCACTTTCGCGGGCTTTGGACATCAATTTCGTGCCGGTGTAATCCGACAAACGAAGAAACTAACGTAACCCACGTATATTAGGTATGTTCTTCTCGTAACACGAACAACCGGTTGCCTCTTAATCCAATCAGGGTTGATTACCGTATCGGCCCACACTATGTTCGCCGGCGCTTTCGCGTTACTTTTCATCGGTCCAAATCGGTTTCTTATAATTAACCTCGAAAACTATATCAATTATTCTCATCTCCCACACCCTCTCTATCCTCGATCGGTGTACGAAGGCGACCAAATAGAGACAACTCCTCGGCAAGGCCTTCCTGACAAACCTCCGTCCGGCTGAGCCGGTCTGATCTCATTATTGGAAACACGAACGCGTAACCGCTGGACGAGTGGACACGGTTGGCGTTTCCTCTCTCCGTCCCTGGTGGACACCGCGGAACCAAGGGATCTCAGCAATCGGCGTGACTAATGGTGTGAAAATTTTCTGTCTGTTTGCAGTTTCCGTGTACCCGTTGACTCCTGCGAATCACATAGCAAACCAAATTGCCCATTAGAATGAAACCGCGACTGGTGGCCGGCGTGTGAGTTTAAATGTGTAATACGAAGAAGAAAAGGAAAAGTGGACTGCACCATTTCCACCACGCCCGAGTTATAAAATGGCATTCCGTTCAAAATGGATGTTGATGTTATCGTTACTAAACGCCGCCGCGCTTACAACACAAAGAAATATCCACGCAGACACGAAGGTAAAAATAATTATGTACGCTTTAGGTGCGTGTACTTGTATTTTGCTGGGCCAATTACACGGGACCGAATGGGACGAGAGCGTTCTGCAGCTGACCGGAGGTCGCTGTGCCGACTGCACTGCATTCGATGTTATGAAGAATCAGTTAACTCCGTCCATCGGCGAGTGCGAACATTTTTCTAGAATCAACTTTAAACCAGTACAAAAACGGTGAATAGAGGAAAAAATTATTGGTAAAGTGACTTTTAGCCCAGAGTGTTGGATGACAGCACCGAATTCGAGCATCCTCAAGCTGCCCTTAGTTTTTCCCGGAAAGCTCAGAAAATATCAGCTGTAGAAAGATGTTTTCCAACAAAAATTGTTCCTCATTGAATTCTCTACAAAAAAGGCCTCTTATAATATTTTCGTAACAGCCCCAAAATGCCGTAAATAGGGTGTTCAAAACAACCCATTATTTTGCAATATATCAACACAGATCTGGGAGGGGGCATAGAGTTTTCACGATTTCTTTGCTATCGCTGGCTTTAGCGAACAGTAGAGATGCAAAAATCTCCTGGACCTGTTTCTCTACATCCTCATCTACCAATCTCTGAAATGGCTCTTTCTTCTTTCTCTCTTATTCTTAGATATCACACATTGAAATTCGGGATTTTCTGTGTTTTTCACTGTTTTAAAAATGAAATTTTTCTCCCGCTTGTATAACTTTCATTAGCCCGATTCGTCAAATCGAGATACCAGATAGCGGGTACCCGATGCGTAATCAGTTACCCTCTAGTTACCCAGTTACCTGCGGAAAAGTTGCCCATTTGTTACCCTCGGATTACCCTCACCTTGTTCCTCTTTAGTTACCCGGGTAACTGGCGGGATACTACGCAATTAGTTACCCTGTAGTTACCCGTGGCGGAAAAATTACCCATTTGTTACCCTCGGTTACCCTCAGATTACCCTTGTTCCCCTTTAGTTACCCGGGTAACTGGTGTGGGATTTTGCGCATCGAGTATCAAGGTCACATTATTTGATATTGATATTTGTTACGATAAAATTTCGACATTGTGGTACCTGTGAGGGAGCGGGGTCTTGAAATTTCAAAAAAATGCAACATAGACTAGCCAGAAATGAATTTAGCAGTCCTTAAAGTCTAGTTACCGATGTTCTTATTTGAAACTCCCGTCCCACAGACGCCAAAATTTTGAAATTAACATCAAATCGTCATTAGAAATGAATTTAGCGACCCTTGAAATTCACAAAATTATGTCCACATTGCATTTGTTACGATTTTGAGCCTCCGCCTGCTCAGGGTACCACAATTTTTAGATTACAATGGAACAAATATCAAAATCAAATTCGGTGACCGTGTGACCCTCTCTGCCGATATCTCGATTTAACGTCGTGCTAATGGAAGTTTTCAAAACAATAGTGAACTTTAGACTTACGAGCATAGGCGCAAATGGGGGGCTTCCCCCTCTTCTTCTCCCCCTCCATATTTTATGTTTACAGCCTGAGCCGGGAAGATGTGCCCCCGCACTCTCTTCTCAGCTCGCTCATTTTTGGGCACAGGCTTTCGTCACCCACATCCACTGTGTTTGCGGTTATGCGACCTGCTGCCCCAGTCTGGTCTTTCCCTTAATATTTCATCTAACCAGCGAGCAGCAGATCAAAGTTAAAGACAAAATTGAAATTCGGGACTTGTATGGGAAAAAACAACAACAACAACAAAATGACTAATATAGGGTACAAAATTAAAAAATGAAAAATTATGTATGTTGGCTACATGGCAAGAGAAGAAAGAGGACAGTCGACAATCTGTCGACAATCTGAGTGCCATACGACAGAAAAACGAAGAGGGGGCGAGTCCCAAAATACTTCTTATCACCGAGTTTTGAGTTTTTTCAAGTATTCTTAAATTGTTTTCAATTAGAGTCCATGTTTGGGCACCATACAGCAGGACTGGCAAAACACAGCTTTCCAGCACTTTGATTCTTAATTGCATTTTGCTTTTGAGTACGTATTTAAATCCCAGTATGCCCTCCACCCCCTCACCCCCATAAACTGATTAAAATAAAATAAGGAACACTGAAAAGTTATACGAATGAAAGAATATTCTTAGCATGATTTTGATACTTGCCAGTCCCCTTTCCCTCTACTCGATGTTCTCCCCACACATCACCATCACAACAGGTTGACTATTTTTGTGTTTATGCTTGTGACGTTTATCTTGGAACTGGCTGTATGGCAGCGCAGCATTTGTGACATTTTGCTTAGCGGTTCCAGTCCCTGTGATGCTCATTTTGGGCAGCTCGAAGGAAAATTCCCGCCCTCCGTATTTTGGGCAGTTTGAAACAAATTCAATCACGCTCGTATGCTCTCAAAAAGCCAACAGGATATCATTCTTCAGACGCCGCATCCAATGCCGGACTTGGCGGTTACAGTTTCTGACATGCGACTCTCCTATGCATGTTGATCGGGGTAGTTTGCGTTGCTTTCCCCACGGTTTTGTTACGTTAGAATTTTTCCTTATCTGTGCCGAAGAGTGTGTAGCCGCATAGTTCACTTACTACCCACGTGTGTTTCATGACATTGAGCAAGCTGTCCATGACGTGCATACGCACAGTGCCAATCTTTCTGATCTGGTGGTAACGCGCCCTGCGATTGTAATACTTTGTTCGTGTGAACTGGTGGGGGTTACAGGACGCGCTATGTTTCCACCTTGATTGGTACTGTAGTTGCTGTGTTCGCTATTCGAGTAACATTAGCTTTCCGGCATGGATAGAACTCGTACCCGAGACGCAGGGATTGCGAAGCGAGTAGGTTACTACTTTTAGCCACACAGCTAGAAAAGCCAACAAATTAAAAATTCCTTTGTATTCGCCTCATTGCTGAGAATTATTAATTTTTATGCTGGACTAACTGAATGGCAGCACCGCATTCGCGATACTTGGTTTAGCTATTCCGTTTTGTGTGCTGCCCATATTGGGCTGCTTGGCGCCAAGCACCTCGAAAAAATGAAAATTTTCCTTGCATATGTTCTATGTTGAGCATTTTAAAATTGCGTAGCAAACTGCATCGCGTTAGTGCTAAAAGTTAGTGCTAAAAAAAAAAAAAACAACTAGCGAGATGTCCAGTGTTGGAAGAACGCAAGAATCATTGTTCCCATTCTCGTTTGTTCTTCTTTAACTGCATAGTTCTCATTCATGTTCTTCGTTCTCATTACCTTAAAATTACCAACGTTCCAGTTCTTTCATTCTTGTTCCCATTCCCGTTTTTGTTCCCACCTTGGTCCTGTTCCCGTTTCCCGTTTTCGTTCTCAATCCCATCATATTCTCGTTCTCATTCTTGTTCTGAGAACGAGAATTGCCGTTTTTCTTCTCGTTCTTGTTCGTTCCTCCAACACTGTTGCAGCACTACAGTTTGATTTTTTCATTTAAAAATATATGTACCTATAATTGGTTTTAGGCTATCAGAGTTTTACCTTTGCGCCAGCTGCTAAAGTGTTGGAAGAACACAGAAATCATCTCGTTGTCGTTCGTTCTTCTCTAACTGCATGGTTCTCTTTCATGTTCCTCGTTCTCCGTACCTTAAAATTACCAACGTTCCCGTTTTCGTTCCCAACCTCATCCTGTTCCCGTTTCCCGTTCTCGTTATCAATCCCATCATGTTCTCGTTCTCAATCTCAAAATGTTCTCGTTCTCGTTCGTTCTTCCAACGCTGGAGATGTCATAGAAAATCAAAAAGAAAAAATTTCCCCTGCGCGGTCAGCTTTATTACTGAGAATTCGTATGTAGACTGACTGAACAGCAGCACGGTATTTGCCGCACTTCGTTCAGCTGATCCATTTCCTGCAGTGCCCATTGTGGACTTTTCGGCGCTTTGGGCCTTAAAAAAAAAGTATATTTTTTCCAAATTTTATGGGCATTTCAGAATGGCAAGGGTAAACTCTATCCGCTTGTACCAGCGAAAAGGTGACCATCTCATAAAAAAGTCAAAAAAGTAATCTCCCCTGTACAGTCTATAGGAATGAGATTTTATGTGTAGAATAGAGCATTCTACATTTCACCTGTAGAATGTGTAGAATGAGTAAAATATCTTCAGAATGTAGAGTACATAGAATGCTCTCTGATTGGACAATTTATTATATTATCATACTTTATATACACTACGAGTAGAATTTGCATCATAACATGTGTAAAGTACTACATTCTACTCTTGTAAGATCCATTGGTGGAGTGTATGTCGATGCACGCATGCCAATAGGTTCCCCAACCACCGCACTCCTGGCCCTGGAAACACTACCCTTTCGCTTATGACATCAGTGACTATTTGAATACATAACACGTGTAAAGTAAACAGCCAACCGGAAATATCTTACACATTTTATTTTTACACATATAATAATGTATTCTTTATACGTTTATAAAATAGACGTAGAAGCTATGTAGATAATTCATTCTACGTTCTATGCGCCCATCCCTGGTGGTCTAGAGCATGTTAACTCAAGTGTAGTCCACACGCCATTTTGAATCCTATCGCACCTGTGGATGCTGAATCCAAAGATGTTTATATTATACTATTTTATTTTAATTTAATTTGAAATATTTCTACAAACAACCATTGTTAATTACTGAAATGTTTTGTTACATTTTTACATTCTATGTTCATTTAACTTACCTCACACGAGAAACTACAAAAAACACCAAATAGACCAAAATAGAAGAAAAAGAAGCTTAAATTTTACCTACCGAACTGCCGAGGTCACTTCCACCCACACCGTCCAACCCTCCCCGCTCCTTGAATAGCGAATCAGACTAATTGTTAGAGCCAGTTCTTGTCTCTGCATTAATATCCCCGTCTGTCTCCTTAGCCAGGACTTCATAGCAGAGGTTTCCATCATCCTATTTATGAATGGAAATTTTTAAGACAGTGTTTTAGTGTTTTTTGGGACGAAAAGAGTTTACTTTGCCTGCCTGTGCGTATTGGGGCCAAAAAGTGTAATTTTTTCCAACAGTGGTGCACAATCTACACTCCCATACATGATATCATGTAGCATACACAGACCTCCAACTTTACATCTTGATAGAAGCCTTATCATATTACATATATCTTTTTACTAAATTTTCATATGATATGCTATTAGGAAAATAGTGGTATTCTTTCAATTTGGCTGTTCATTGTTTCAGTAAATGGGTCCCAAATTATGGAAGCAAACTCCAACTGGGACCGAACTAAGGCCAGATACAAAATCCTTAAAACCTCGGTATTTGTAAGCATTTTGAAGTTTCGCGTGAGAAAATCTAATACTTCTTTTTTGCTATTGCTGTGATCTTATCCACGTGATTTGAAAGTCATTTTGGAATCAAGTATTACTACTCTTTCTAATATTTTATTGTCTATCGAGTAGGGGAGCTTGAGGAGCCCTGAGACAGTGAGTGGGAGGAAATGAGACAGCGCGATTTTCTCAGAGATAAAATCGTGGAAGAGGTAACACTACTGGACCATGCGACATCGCCACAGAAAACATACCCAATCTGACAATGTTTACTTGTGTTTTTGCATTTTGCCTCTTTTTTTTTTTACCGATAAAATTAGATTTCGAGCGAGTTTAAAGGAGGAAGAACTTCAATTTTCCGAGTAAGTGATATTGATTCATATGTAGAATTGTTTCTATTATCTGGTAAAAATTAAATCTATCCTCTATGTCGAATAGATTTGGAGTTATATGGTATGGAAATTTTTATGTGGTTACGAGAGAAATGAGACACTTAGGCGTACGTGTTCTTACAGATGTTTGGTTATGAAACATTTTTTCCATAAATCAATTCCAAAATGTGTGAAAGCGATTTAATAATGTAATTTGAACCTAAGTGAATCGTTAGACACCATTTTCAGTTACTTTCCGTCAATAATATGTTCCGTATGGGCCACATGAGAAATTTTTGTTGTATCTCAAGGCTCCCCATGAGTATATTTGTTAGTGATTTTTTCCCTCAACTCATTACACTCGATTTTTCAGCGTTGAAATGTGTTGTCTCGTTTGACCCCAGGATCTGTCTCAATGCTCCCCATGAAATTTATTGGGGGTAATATGACACCGTTTTTTTTTAACTTCACAACTTTTTTGGTTCTACTAATTGGAACTACATATTCATACAGTGTGTAGTACTCATGTCTGTCTATCAGCTAAAAGTGATTCCAGGTTTCTATGTCGCTTCAAACTGATTTTGCAACGTTTTTCCAAAAACCGTTTCAGGGCTCCCCTCCCCCTTCTTCGAGTTATTCAAGATGCATTTCTTTTTTCTAGTGAAGGTTATTACTTTACAATTGAAAATATTGCAATACAGATACCTAACTTCGGATACTACCTTAATAAAAATAAGTGTATCCAAAGTTTGTGCAAGTGCATGCTTGTACAAGCGTTTGCCACCAGTATACTCATTTCCCCCATTTAAAATACACAGTGAATTTTGTATGGACTTGCCGGCGTTCAAATTTTGAAAAAATGAGAAATTGATGTGTAGCATATTGTTTTTTTAATATTTTCCTGCTTTCAAGATATAAATGAATGGTCCGCCAAATTTTCACATTATTTTGTCCAGCCAAAATATGATCAGCACGAATTACAAATGACCCATTTTCCATTTAAAATGCGTTGCAGCCAATTTTCTATACTGGTGAAGCTAGAGGATGGGATACTACAACGCGGGGTGCCGTGAGAAGGGTGTGTACCTCTAGCTGGCTGGAGTTAGGCATCTATAGTAGTGTAGTACTTATGCCCTATACGGGAATGGCACTTTGGCTTTGTTTACATATTTTGGCCCCAAGTTCGATAAAATTGATAAAAATGACTGAATAATTTTGCACTTTTTTCAAGTTAGAACGGATTTTGGGCAATCGGTGGTGAAAATTTGACTATTATTACTAAATTTAATTAGAAATAACGTAAATCCGAAACGTATAATTCAAAATGTTGAGCTACTTACTCGTATAGTCAATTTTCAAATTGTAATAATTCGCGAGAGAATGTTCGAAATTATACAGAAGTTGTTTTATAAAAATATAAATACCGTTGCCTACAAATTTCATTCTTATCATTTTTCACGTAATTCCACTTACTTTCGAGAAATTTCAACATAAATGGAAAAATTCGTTAACTTCCCATTAGACTAAATGTATTTCATTTTGGTTCTTTCCCTCCAATATTGATAACAAGCGTTTTGGTGACGTCATGTGACACTGCCTTATTCCAAATAAGAAACGAAAATAATCAAAACTAGTGATAAGCGATTCGACAGTACAGGGGTAGATCTCAGTAGTTATTCACACTTTTCAACGAGAGCATGCTAAGAGAATTATTTCGACAGATGTATTTAAAATTATCAAATCACAACAAGAATCGTTAACTGTTCAACTGGTCTCAATTGAATCATCAAAGTAAAGTGAAAAATTTCAATGTAAACAAACGCCGAGTACGGCTGCTCAGTTTGTCAGAGAGTGTGTATGTATGTTTAGGGTCGGCGCTGCCGAGCCTTGTACAATGGAAAAAATAAATCTACGTGACGCGTGACGTCAGTGGTTTGTGTTTCTTATCATTTGAAAAGTTCGAGGTACAAGAGAATGAATCGCGTTTGCTTTCGACAGTGGCGCTTGTGGTTTTAAATGTAAAAGTGAATGTAATTGTGTGTAAAAGAAACAGATAGGAAGATGGTTTTACATTGTGCTGACAGTCTCAGCAAAAGCGACTCGAGGTATCAACATAAGGAATCGATGAAAGGAGTTCATTTTAGATTTGTAATATTGTGTGTATGATTCTTGCTGACACTAGGGTCGGCGTGAACCACCTGACATTTTTGTAAACTAAGTGAGTTACTAGTATCGTTGGAAAGAGCATAAAAATTAGAATTTTTCAGAATTGGGCCCCCGATTCAAAAATGTGTTCTCACGTTGATCAAAGTTTATCAGTAAACGCTATGTTGTATAGTTTCTACATGGCTCTTGAACTTAAAATCACGTGTTCTCAAAAAACAGATTTTGCTGGTTGGTTCCTTTTCGCTTAACAGCGTCCAAGTGCGATTGTACTTTTTGTTCAAAGTTGGTTAGTGGAATAGTTGCCCAGACTTCAGCAGAAAGACCGACCCTGTTACTAGGTCGCAAAGCGACCTGGCTTGTTTTCAATATTTGCGTTTCTTATTTGGAATAGGGTATAGTGTATATGTCTTTAGCTAAATTCGAGTAGCCAAATTTGCACTCCCGAACGCGGTTGGATTCAATATGGCGTACGGCTATGCTCAGATGAAAGTAGGGCTCTGTAAACTTCATATAGGTACCTATGCTCAACCACTATTTTTATCCTTTCATTCACGGTGCAACCTTGATCGTCGCTCGCAACACGTTCTGCGATGCGTTGCTGGTTATTGGAAAAAGTAAGGATGAAAATGGCGGATGAGTACGCCCATGCGTCCCGTAATACGTTCGCTTGTTATCGGAAAAAGTAAGGATCAATATGGCGGAGGAGTATACCCATGCAAAGTTTAGAAAGCCTTAGTTGAAGTGCTTTAGTGCGGTCAGCTCATTGCTGAGAATTATTATGTGTAGGATTCGCCGCCGCAGATAACTGGATACCTTGCTGCGTTGGGCTGCATGCCTGCGCCGCAATACCTCGTGCATTGTTCACCTGTTGTGGAAACGGGTTACAAAAGCAAAACGTTATACATTATCATTAATGAACGGAAATATTTTATACGAAGCATATAAAAAGCAAGTGTATTTACACATAAAAGTAAATATTAGGTTGGGTTAACAGCCTTGCAACGAAGGTCGTTTGGTCGTTTTTTTAAATTATTTATTATTTATTTTTTCTTTCTTTCTTTCTTTCTGTCTTTCTTTAATTCTATTGCAAATTGATATAATTTTACCGTTAGACACTTTTCCCTTACATACACTTTTCTTTCTCATTTTTTTTTTTTTACTAATGTATTATTGCATTTCGCAATCCAGCATGTATCTCGTTTTCGGAATTCTCGAAAGTAATGGCGTCAGTTTTTCACGACGCAGCGTGCGTACGCGCACGAAAGCGAAGACGGCCGTGTCGGAAGGGTTTTGATGTGTATTTTTACAAATCGACGACACTAATTAATCATATCATCGACGCGGCCGTTGTCTTGTCGGCGTGAATGAGCTGAACCGGTTCGCGGAGTACGTGCCGTGCACGCGGACGGTAACACTACCCCAATATACCTCAGCGGCTGTAATGGATCCATTTCACTTTTAGCGGCACACACACACTGTAGGAAAATACCTCTACCAGTATAATCTTTGTGAAGCAAATCAATTACCGATCTAAATGGTTTTACTTTCCTCCAGTTGCTGCTCTTAGTTGTAGTCGAAGAGCTTTCCAACTGCACGCCCGCGCATACGCCGCATCTAATACTTACCTGTTGTGATGGAACTGAGTGAGTAGATGACTCTTCCGATGGATGGGTTTTTAGGAGTATTTGTAGGTAACGTGCTCTCTTCACAATTCTTACGTCTCGCCCTCGGCGACATCCTAGCGAAAATAGCGACTACAGTATCAGTTGAGGGGGAAACAGCGCGTCCTGTAACCTCTGCCAGTTAACACGAGCACGAGGGCGTGTTACGACCAGATCAGAATGATTGATACTGTGCGTGTACACATCGGGGAAAGCTTACTCAACGTCGTAGAAACGCGAGGTTAGTAAGCGAGTTGCGTCTGCACACTCTTCGGCACAGGAAAGGAAAACTCCAACGCAACAAATTGCGGGGAAAGCAGTGGCAAACTATCCCGTCTAACTCTGCCCAGGAAAGTTGCGCGTCAAAAACCGCGATCGCCTGTGTCTGGCAACGGACACGACACCTGTAGAAGCAAACATGCAATATTGAAGAAGAAAAAAATGGAAATAGTTTAAGGATTTATATAACTGCGCACTAATTTTAAAAATGTATAGTGTCATCTTGGGATATGATATGCAGAATAAAACGAAAACGGCCATGCTAAAAAATTTAAAATGGATAAGTAGAATAAGAACTTCAAAAGTAAAAAAATCTCTGTTCAACAACAAAAATATAGTGGAAGAATGTCTTCTCAGGAAGTGGGATTGAGTGGGTCACCTGGCTAGACGAAGGGGAATAAATGGGTAGAAAAGACAACTCAGTGTGTATTTAGGACATAATAAACAATCCCGGAAGACAAAAATTACGATGATCTGACGATTTCAAGAATTTGCTAACACAGAATCTATCACCAAGTGGCTATGCAGAGACCAAAATGGCAAAGGTTGAGGAGATCTTTCTCCCGAAAGGGAAAGAAGTATTTCCGATGGTAGTCGGGAAAATCAAAGTGAATTAAATTAAATTAATTTTACATTAATCTCAAACTTAATGTACTCCCTCGGCGGTATTCAATCCTACATATTAACATTACAATAATAATTTTGAAGTTATATTACGCTGCGTCTCGAAAGCTATAAATAAATGAAGGGTGTGATTTTTTAGCACAAAAAGGAAAGTCAGAAATCCCGAAAAAAGAAAGACATTGAGCGAATGATAATCATATCACGAAATGTAAAATTAAGGGAATAGAAAAAATAATACATAAACATTAAGAAAAACTTTCACGAAATAATAAAACATTGAACGGAAAAGAAAAATTACGAACGAAAAACCAGGAAAAATTATTGAATTAACAATTTTGAGGTGAACTAAAAATGGACCAGTTTGGGTTCATGTTAGTTTTGATGGTTGCGAAAATGTTGGCTTATTTAATGGCAGCGCCTTCTGGAGGCTTTGAATTTGCAATGCCCTCTAAAGACTTTGGATTTGCTAATTCTTTCATTCTATTGCATCCAAGGGCATGGCAGTGACAATGAGCCTTCTTAATCGAGGGAGTTTGGTCAGTCTAATGTTGATATTTGCGGAATTGAGAAATCATACTGGATTATAGTGGGAGATGAATAACTGGTGTTCCTGGAAAAGGAAAGGTCAGACAAGGTGGCAGCCTTCTAGAGACCTTGGATTTGCACTGCCCTCTAGAGGCTTTGAATTTGCCAATCCTTTCATTCCACTGCATTTAAACTGAAAGTCAGAAAACTAGCCTAATTAAAAGTAATTCACAAGGGGTAGTTCACAGTATGAATTGCTTCTTAGATCAAAAAGAAGAGGTCGTTTCAGTCACCCTGGTGCTTCACGTCTCTCTTTCTTGTCAATTTCTCTGTTTGTCTGGCGTCGTGTCTACCGTACAGTTCCTCGTAGTTCTTCTTTTTCGTTCAAAAACATAAAAAATTTCGTGCAAGGTGGTTTTCGTTAACTCTACTGACAATTTCGTTATTTTGAATTACTTTTTCGTGCTTCAAACATTGCCGCTTCTGATCAAGTAGTATAAAAAATATCTTCCACAATTAAAGCCAAAATTAAGTTTACATGCCTCGGGAATTGCTCACGCGCTACGCTCGTTCGCAAACTTTACCTCGCCATGTAAACACTCACTTTTGACTCTTGGTGTGTAATTTACTATTTTAGTGTTCGTTTTCTATTGAAAAAGCAGTAGAAACAGTAATCAAGGAAAAAGGGCCTAACTTTCCGTCACTCTTCTCAATCCATATCTCCGCCTACATTTGACCTCATTCATTCATTCATTTGTGTGTGAGGTGGCGCCGTATGCGCCGAGTGCTCAGATTTCCGAGTCCATTGCACTATTCTTCAAGTTGCTGTTAAGGATCAGCTCAGTAGCCTCACTTTTATAGCCAAAGTGAGGATTTTACTGAGCTCTATCCCTTTGACTTCACTGGTTGCTGGATACTCCAGCCCCAATGCTTCGCGTCTTGTCCCGGCTATTGCTGGGCATTGACCTATGATATGGATCGAGGTTTCTTCCTCTTCTCCACAGTACCTACAGGAGCCGCTTCTTACCACTCCTATTTTATACCACATGTGTTTTGTGGCTCCATGACCGGTTAGTAGTCCGACCATGAGCCTTATGCATGTTTCCTGTCAAGCCCTAATAGGAACTTGGCATACTTACTAGGGGTGTCCCCTATCAGTGTTTTGCTGACGTTCATGCCACTGGCCAACCGCCAGTGCATTTCCGTCTGCTTACTTATCCAAGCCTTTACTTTGGATTTTATGACGCTGTACGCTACAGGAAGACAAGGCCTGGGTGTTGCCAGTTCCCTTTTTATGCCTTCCTTCGCTTGCTTGCCAGAGATCATGTTCCTTTTTATGCCGCAGTGACCCGGTGTCCATAGTATGGTGACCCGGTTCTCCTGAGCAAGGGTGTATAGTTTGTTAACACACTCCGCCACCACCAGGGATGTAGTTTGGTGCGACGATAGTACCTTAATAGCCGATTGACTGTCTGTACAGATATAGATCTGTTTATTAACAAGGCCCTTCTGTTGACTTCAATCAGTGGCCATCGTGATCGCCATTATCTCTGCTTGGAGGATAGTGACGCCCTCGCCCAGGGCCACTGAACAGTTGTCAGCGCCTTTTGCATCCGTGATTCCGATTCCTACACCTTGGTCATTCTTAGAGGCATCTGCAAACCACACATTCTCCTCTTTTCCTAGAATGCTTGGCCACCTCTTTCCCCAAGCCTCCTGTGTGGGTATTAGCGCACGGTATGACTTGTCAAAGAAATGTTCCATCGTAATTCTGTCCTGTGGCATCCCAAAGAATTTGTCTATCGTCCCCGCCATCTCCCATGTCCTGCTGTGATCTGTTTTATGGGCCTGAAGGTTTGGTTGACCCGGACGATAAGCCTCCATTATCGCCGCTGCTTCTATAGCAGTGTGAAGTGGTGGCAGGTTTAGGAGTCTTTCGGGTGCTTTCGGCGGTACCGTTCTCATTGCCCCCGTTGTCATCACGCACGCGAGACTATGCAGGTGGTCTAGTTCCTCTCTGACTTTGGCCAGGTGGACCCAGCCCCACCACACAATGGCCGTATATGTAATTCTGGGGCGTATTACACCGGTATATATCAAGTGCATCATATTGGGAGAGAGTCCCAAGGTCCTGCCGACATAGGTGCGGCAAGCCCAAAGAGCCTCAATCCTTTTTCTTATTTTATCTGAGACCATTTGACCTCAGCTCTTCATATTTTAGGATTGCATAAGGAAACCTCCAACTTCATAATATTATATTAATTATTACCCAAATAATCATTATTAGATTACTAGATGAAAGATCAAACGCTTGTTTCCCAAAACGTCATTTCCGTACTTTGGCCCATAATGGACGCATTCAATTGTTCATGTGCTATTTGTTCATTTGCAGCATCGCACATTTGCCCAATCGCTACGAACCGAGCGATTGTTGTTTCGTCTTCAGATGAAGACAGCCGCAATGGTAAGGTTTCATGGCTCGAAACCTCAAACAGAATAACAAAATTAAGAAACATGATTCACATCTCATTATTCCTTTAAAAATTTATTGATAAGGGAGAAAGTACGACAAACGAATATGTTCGACTGATTCAGACTTAACCAGAATTCAGGAACAATGTACTTCAAGAATCTAATGAGAAGGCAAGTTCCAAATATGCTTTAAACGTTCTCTTGTTCTTCTTCACCTTCACTATTAGAATGAGTAGCTGGGCGACACAGCATAATCATTACAGGAGTCGTCCACACAGAGGCGAAACTAGCTGTTTTTTCTAGGGGGGTGACAACTGAAAATTTGCCGAGTACAATGAATTGAATGTGAATATTTTGCCGAGTGGCCATTCATTTATTACATTTATCGTTCGCCCACTGCCGATTTGCCGAATTTTCCAACTGCACTGACGACCCTGGGGGTGTAACCCCCCCCCCTTTGTTTCGCCCCTGCGTCCACAGATGAAGATGTAAAATATAACTCGCATTGGTTTTGTACTTCGGCTATATGAAGCTGACTCTCGATACTCGAAAAGTTGTAAAAAAGCGGTTGCAATTGGCTCGGTTACGTCGACCCTAAAAATTGAGTGGGGCGTAATGCAGCTTGTAGCATTGTCATGAATTTTTAGCAACATTTCATCAAAGCTTTTAACGACCGCAAAAAAAAATGCTTAATTTTGAGGTGATTGAGCAAGCGATTTAATTTTGGTCGAAATCAAAACATCTTAAATTTCCAGGTTCATTCGAATAAAAGTTTTTTGTGGAAATAGCAGTTACGTAATAACCACATTAATTAAGAAATTCGTGCCAAAAAATGAATTATGTAAGTAGGTAGGTCTAGAGGTACGTACGAAATAAACTCCGGAAAAATATTGGGTTCATTAACAAGCGAAGAAACAACTTTTCTAACGCATTCCTTTATGGCTTACATATGTTTTGCCTACTCCTTCATTTTCAGGCAAATCTGACTCGTATTCTGCTATATGACAAAGACTCCTCTCTTGACGGAGGGAGGGGGGGGGGCTAGGAGATTATGGATGGCAACGCAAACCAGCACAAACGAAGCACAATCGATTGCATCCACTTTTCTCTTTTTAATCCTTTGTCTAACCCTTTTTTTCGAAAACCATTTCTTCAGCCTTCCATCCCCATCTCCCAAAAAAATAAACCTCGACATCTTGGGAAGGGGGCAGCACAAATGACGGGTGTGCGACTAAAACCACTTTCGATCCCCTAGGTAAAAGTGGGGGTGCTCCTTTTTCTACAGCCCTTCTCAAGTTTTCCAAAATATCTCAGGAAGGGGAGCAGCACAATCAACCGGGTTTTCAGCGCCAAACCAGAACAAATGTAGCACAAACGAATGGTGCATATTATATGTTTCAAGCCTATCGGGATGGTAGGGGTGCCGAGAAAATGGACCTGGCCACTCCGATTACCCTATATTCGTCGACCAGGTGGTCCATTTTCGATTTCGTCGTCGATCTTGCACTCGAATCGATTTTTCTACGCATCGTGAGCCGTTCGTGGTTCTAATTCGCGTGCTTTTCTCCGGATTATATGCTCTTTTGAAACGAACTAAGAACTGAGGCTCATTTAATGGTTTATACCTCTATTATTTCATTTACCTTGACTCGTTCCCATTGCTCGCCGTTTCCAAACGAGCTGCGGTCGTCGTGTTTTGTTTTTTACTTTTCAACATTCGACGATTTATCATTATTATAAGTCGTTGTCACTCGATATCTAGCTGGCTCGCGCTGTGTGCAGTAGAATCGTTTTCGAACATTCACTAACCTTGGCATTTAGATGCGTGTAATAATTAATAAATAATAAAAATTGGAAGTAAAAGAAGAGAGGGGGAAAAAAACGTTTATAATGCCGCGGCTCTGCCTAATCTGCGGAGTCGCGGTTCCTGAATCGTCTCTGTTTTATTTATTTTGGATATTGTTGTTCCTTAATTATATGTATGAGCATTCGAAAAAGTCCCGGGGCAGAATGCAAAGTCGTGCGAAAATGATAATAGTTGACTGATGAATGGCGCGTGTGTCGATTGCGGGTCTAAAATCGATTAGCGATAATCGGCTCCGATAATCGTGTAAACAAAGATGAGAAGCCTCTCTTTGGTCGTGCACTCTTATAATAGCCGCATACTAACTAGATGATGTTTTTCTGTTTGTTTACAGATACACCATCATATGAACGCGGATGAATTACGGGCTATATTTCAGGTAGAACGACATATAGACGGTAAGTTTTAGTAATTATCGTACATACGTAATCGTGAATTTATTGTGATATAAATGTGAAACCATCGGTTAGGCGGATGCGGGTTACTGGACAGGGTTGGACATAATCCGGAAAATGGCCCGGGGAATTTCGTTTCTCACAGTTCAAACACAGCCGAACTTTCAGTTCCCCCCTCCACACCTACCAATGTTAGAAGAACCCTTACATTTAAAATTTGACTCGAAAATTAACATTTTTTGAAAAATTGGGTAACGTACCTAATGTCGAAATATAGGGACTTACTTGTCGCTCATTTCAAAAATAGATCAATGCAGGTAATAAGGTTCCATTTTGTCGATGTGGAGTTATGAGTACTGGCATATACCTACAATAGAATTTCTGGCGAGATGAGACCTTGCGGAGCTCTCCAGCTCCAGAAATCGACGAGATATGGCTGTTTAAAGTTGAGATTTCAAAAAAAAAAACAAAAAAAAAACACCTCGTTTTGAGAACGAAAAAAAAGCAATTTAAACAAGTAACTTTACTCGAAGAGAGACGGCTGAAAAGTACAGATGGGTCCTTTGTTCTTTAATTCAGTTGAACGATTCACTTGAATGAATGAATGAATCGGATTCATTGAAAGGCAGAACAAGAACACCTTCTACTTGCGAAGCTGCAGCTGCAGTCGCGCAGCTCTATTACTCTATCAACAAAACGAACACACTCTGCAAGGAATTTGATGAAACAATACTGAATTTAAATGAAACACCCGATGTGCAATCAGTTACCCTCTAGTTACCCAGTCACCTGCGGAAAAGTTACCGATTTGTTACCCTCGGGTTATCCTCAAATTACCCTTGTTCCCATTTAGTTACCTGGGTAACTGGCAGGATACTAAGCAGTTAGTTACCTTCTAGTTACCCGCGGTGGAAATGTTACCCATTTTTACCCTCGGTTACCCTCAGATTACCCTTGTTCCCCGGGTTCTCCTTTAGTTACCCGGGTAACTGCGGTGGGATTTGGCGCATCGGACAATGAAACTAGGAAACGTTCTTCTATAATTCTTATCATCTAATTCAGGTGGCATTTCCGAACATCGCAATTCTTCCTGTCCTAGAGGTGAAGGGGGAATTTTATTTCATTTGGATTCAAATGAAATTTACAAAATTTGAACATCTATAACCAAAATTATCACCTATGTCTGATAACCAAAATTATCCCCTATGTTATCCAGACATATAGTCTGTTTCATTTAAGAAGTGCCAACGTTATCAGTAGACTAAGAACGAGTTAACGGGCAATACAATTCTCTGTTCGAACGATTTGTTCACAAGTAGCCTTTCACACAAGGGAATGGGAGTCACAACATGAAGGAACGACGAGCAATTTTTTGATGTTTGTTTACATTTTTTACTGATAACGTTGGCACTTCATAAATGAAACAGACTATAACGGGCATGCAGTTTTAAGAACATCAGAAATTCAGTCCTTTTTTAATATCATCGCGATGAATAATACATTTGACAACTACCTCTCAATTTGCTGGATGATATTGCTGTTTACGTTTTCGATTCGCCTTATAATATAGATATTCACGCTGACATTTCTTTAGTTCATTTAAAGTCTCTGTTATAGTGCATATCCCTCTTGGATGCTCCTTTTAATACTTACGATTCTGCTTCTGATGTTCTATAATCAACATTTACAAACTCTCTGTGCATCATATAGTAAGGCTTTATCGTGTACCTACTGGTTCTGTAGCTAGTAGCTACACATAATTAGTCATTTGCTATTAAGTACTTATAGTTCATTTACAGCGTCACACACGTGCCCACAACCACCACAGAGGCGATCACAGTTCCCGATGCGCGATCAGTTACCCTCTAGTTACCCGCGGAAAAGTTACCCATTTGCAACCCTCGGTTACCCTTAGATTACCCAGAAACCTATCAGTTACCCTCGTTTCCTCTTTAGTTGTACGGGTAACTGGCGGGATTTTTCGCATCCCGATACGCAATCAGTTATACCCTCAGATTACAGATTACCCAGAAACCCGTCAGTTACCCTTGGTTCCCCTTTAGTTACCCAGGTATCTGGCGGGATTTTGCGTATCGAGTTGTTTCATTTTTAGGTGAAGATAGCCACAACAATAAGAGGCTTCATCATCGCTCGAAACTTCAAACAGAATAATATTTGAATATATTTGAGAAGTATGATTCGCATCACATTATTCCTCTGAAACTTTACTGAGAAGGGAGAAAGTAAGGCATAGAAATAGATACGTCACATAACGAATTCTCAACAAAACATATTTCACTTAATCCAGACTAAATTAGAATTCAGGAACAATTCACTTACAGAATTTGCTGAATAGGCAAGTTTCAAATCTTCTTAAACTGTCTTTTTTTCCTTCACCTTCACTACAATAAATAGCTGGGCGACACAGTAATCATGACTGACATCATCCACAGTGTAAGACCTAAAATCATAAGCACAAAATAAAATCGAAATTGTTGTTTATCATTATTTTTATTCTTCAACTGATTGGCTTCACAATTCACAAATCGAAAATAATGCGCCACTGAACTGAACTGTGACTCAGATCAGTGAACACTACTGAAAACTGTTGGGCTAATAACGCGCCACTGATCAGGAGACCTACTTGCATTATGAAACTTTTATTACAATACCACAAGTTGTTACAGCGGTAACTTGTACAGTAAACCCTAACAAGTTACCAGTGTAACGGTTTGTGGTATCGTGATAAAAGTTTCATAATAGGTCTCCTAAACTGTGACTCAGATCATGGGGGGGGGGGAGAGAGAAGAGAAAACAAGCAGCTTTCGCTACTTGAAGAGGGTGGGTTGGAAAATACAACCGTTCTTCACTCCCATGTGCTTTTACTATTCAAAGTCAGTTCGATCAAAGCGTCAAACCAAAGATGTTAACCTGAATAATAAAGCTTAGCTGACTTATAACTTACGGAAAGTATCGTTATAGCTTACAGCTAATCGCTTATAGCTTAATCAGAGAAAATACGACTGAATACAGCTTATGACTTAAAGCTTACAGCTTTTAATGATGAAAATTTTCAGACATTGGTGTAGTATAATGAAAAAAGTGTAAGCGTAAGCTGAAAATGAACCGAAATGATACAGCTGCAGCTTGCGGCTTTTGACTCTCTATGATACAGCTTATGACTTACAGCTTATTTCGCATGCTTGCTTCAAACTGCGAAACTGCTGACTACAGTCGCGCAGAAAAGATCAAGATCAATGAATCCCACCTTTTTTTATATTTTTATTTAAATGACTATTAATTAAAATTATTATAATAAATTAAATCCTTTTTTTTTTTCTAATTAACTTAATTCATTTATTAAAATTAATTTTTTATTCAAAATTATTAATAATTAATTTAATAAATTTTTTTTAAACAACTTTCTCTGAAGGACCTGGTCTACAAATGACTCAAATTTGAATAAAACCGATTTGTGGAGCTAGAAAACGTTCTTCTCTTCTGTAATATTATTTAAATTCAATCAATTCAGGTGGCATCTTAGGAAATCTTGAATCTTCATCTGTTTAAGACAAAGGAAGAATTTTATTTCGATTCAAATGAGAACCCGATGCGCAAAAACCTGCCAGTTACCCGCGAAAAAGTTACCCTTTTGTAACCCTTTTAATTATAATCAGTTCTACTGGCAGAATAATTTTTACTCGGTTTTTTACCCTACTGAAGATAGCAGTATTTCTATTTGAAAGTACACATGATCACTCACTCATTTTCACCCGCTAACACCCGCGCAGATAATTTTGCAGCGCACTCTAGTGCGGGTTTAAATCCCAATGTAACCCTGTAGTTTCCCAACAGTTACCTGGGTAATTGAAGGGCTACAAAAGGGTAATTTTTCCGCGGGTAACCGGCGAGTTTTTAAGCATCGGGAAATTTTATTTTTATTGAAATAAAGTTTACAATATTTGAACAGGAATAACCAAGATTATTACCAATACCATCAAAACTTGTTAACGGGCATGCAGTTTTGAGGGCATTGGTGGTACATTTGTTTGTCATAACTTTGTAACTCAGCATTGACCTAAAACAATCAAAAAATAATAACGTACACGTAGAACTGTAGGTCATTTTTTAATTGTTCACGCTCGCATATCCTTAGTTCCTCTCGTTTTGCTTGATAAATTTGGAGTCTCTGTTGTAGTATTTCTCCTCAATGCTTCTTGTGCCTATGTAATATAAACAGTTCTGCTTCTGGCGTTCTGATCTATAATTACAAACTCTCTATACATCATGTAGTAAGGTTTCATTCTGTACTTATTCACAAGCTAATTGTTCATTTGCTACTTGCTTATTTGCAACTTGTTCATATGCTGTTAGTTCATTTGCTCCATCACCTATTCCCACAACTGCCACAAAGGGGAATTCCGTTGCTTAATTTTCCGGTGAAGACAGCCACAACGCTAACGCTTCATCACTGAAAACCTGAAACCGAATACCAAAATTACCATTAATACTTTCATCATATTTAATGAAACATAATTCATATCTCATTATGCCTGGGAAAATGTACTGTTAAGAGTACCACAGAAATGGATATCTCAAAGGAACATGTTTCACTTGCTTAATCCACATTTGATCCGAATTCACGAACAATTCACACATATCAGTGGTTAGAGATTTTACTGCGAAGGCGAGAAAATCCTATATTGTACGCACTCGGATATGCAACATCGCCACTGCGAAAAGAATGTACCTACTGCTATAATAAGACGAATTTTCTCCTGGACGTGTTCTACTTGGCTCGATTCTAACGAATTGTATGCTTATCAAACTGAGAACCCATGTTATACATTAATAAACAGCTTGACTTACCTCTTCTAAATCCAGCGAAGGGTTTTCCTCAGTTTTCAAAAATTTTTCCAACGGGCACAGTAGGTACATCAATTCTCAACAATAACAGTGCAATAACTGAAGAGTAAGAATAAAATTAAAATTGGTGCTTATCAAGTTAATCCTTAGATATTATTTTTTTATTTCACATCCTTTGCTCTATAGCCGATGCGCAAAATCCCATCTGTTACCCGGGTAACTAAAGGGGAACAAGGGTAATCTGAGGGTAACAAATGGGTAACTAACTGCGTAGTATCCCGCCAGTTACCCGGGTAACTAAGGGGGAACATAGGCAATCTGAGGGTAACAAATGGGTAACTTTTCCGCAGGTAACTGGGTAACTAGAGAGTAACTGATTGCGCATCGGGTACATTGAGAATGACGCTCGCACAGTAATGAATAGGAACGGGCTTTACCATCTGGCCGTTTCGTGGCCCAGCCCCTGTATGTTTTACCATTTTTCAGGTAGGCAATCCATCAGTGAAGGAGAAGATAGCTGGTTTGCCCTGGCAATTGTTTTGATTTTTCAGGAAATGCGTCTGGCTTTTTTTTCCACGGTAGAGGAGGGGGAGGCGGATATTATTTTTTCTTTGAATTTTGGGCGCACAGATCTAATAAGATGATGATGACCTCATAAGTACTTGAGATCTCGGAGTTCAAGATTGTTGGTCTGCCCTGTTCACGAATATAAGACTATGTCTGTCTTCGTTTTGTAAGTCTTGAGGAAAATGGTTTTATTATGTCTTGAGCTTTCCTGAGATTTCGAACTCCAAAAAGGTCTGCTTGTATTATTCATCAGACAGCAATCTGCCTAGCGTTCTGTCTGGCTTTATGTCTTGAGATTTGAGATCTTGGAGATTATGCGTGATTGTCATCAGTATGTCTTATTATGTCGGTCATGTTCTGAGATGAGATCTGAGAGATTCAGTATGATTATATCGTTATCTTTTTATGTCTTATGTCGGTTGTATCTTCAGACAGGAGATCTCAGAGTCTGAAAGGCAGCTGGTCTGCACCTGCAAGTGTCCTGTCTGGCGTTTTTTCTCCGGAGTAGGCGGAGGATTAGTTTTTAACATGAGAGAAAGACACGAGATTTCGGAATCCAAGGTCGTTGAACTGCACCAGCAAGTTTTCAAGTTTTTCTGTAGGTATCCGTCTGGCGTTTTCGCTCCGGAGGTTGAGGATAGGTTTTCAGCATCTAGAGATAGACTTGAAACCCTGAAGTCCTAGGTAGCTGATCTGCCCCTGCATATTTAAGTCTGATTATAAATGATTGCGTCTCTATTATCCCTTTTTATGTCTTATTATGTCGTCGCACTCTTATGTCAGAACAGACTTGAAATGTTTGCCGTCTGCAGAACAACGCACTACCGCACACTTCTCGTGTCACTACTGCTTCATTGATAATGTCAATCAGATCTATGTGAGAATTGAGGAGCTCAGTTCCAAACTGCCCTTAGTCCAATAAAACGATTTCGAGAAAATCGAGAAAAAAAAACATCCCCATCGTGGAACATGTTGAGTAAATTCGAGTTTGTTAACACGAATCGCAAGCTGAAGTATTAAAATTATCTTTATTTTTGAAAATTATTATATAATTTTATTAATAAAAATTATTTAAAATTTTTAATTTAATAATTTATTAAAAATTAATATAAATAAATTTTTTTTACAAATAAATTTATTGGGTTTTATATTTAAAAAAAAAATGAATAAATTTTATTAAATTGGAATAAAAAAATAAAAATTAAGTTTTAATAAATTTGATTTTGTTTTTTGTATATACATATGTTAATTAATTTGTTAGACTTTTTAGTTTAAATTAAATTAATTAATTTTTAGAATGATAATTTTTTATTATTTGAGTTTTTTATTAAAAAAATAATTAAGTTAAAAAAGTTTTAAAAGCAAAAAAAAATATATGCCCTTGAAACTAGCTGGTCAGCCTGGGCAATTTTCCGGATTTTTTGAAAGGCAATCGTCTGGCATTTTTCTCTCCGGAAGCAGAAGAGGAGGATAGGTTCCTAGTATACAGAGGGAGAGATTACAAAATACCAGTCCAAGTCCCTTAAGGCTGTAAAGATCGTACTTACTTGCTGGTAATGGATGACGAAAGATATCATTCATGCTCGCGCCACTAAGAATATTTTGGCGCGTTACCTTTTCCCGGAAATATGTAAACGTCGATGTACGATTACGACATTAACAATATTAAACTAGCTTCTGGCTTCCTAGACAATAGAAATTATATTTGAACCCGATGACCCCATCAGCTCCATCGGTGTCCGTCGACTTCGTGAGCCCCATTTGTCAACTTTTTGATGGTCGCCGCGAGGCGAAGGTACCCGCATACCCGCAGCGCAACCCGGCGCCTCACTCGTTACGCGAATTCGCCGAATTTATGTTTGCGCCATTTTGTCGTTTGTTTCAGTTCCGGAATATGAAATCGTACACTTTCATTCGATCCGCAAACGGGAAGTGGGATCAGCGTCTAATACCACCGACGAGCGAGACAGGAGAAGGCAGGCGGCCGAGAAGCTGCTCAAGCTCGAGGCGTTCGGCCGGAGTCACGAACTGGCACTGCAGCCGCTCGACCAGCAGCTGTTCAAAGGCACCCTGAAAATGTGGTCGGCCGAATCCGACGGCAACGGCTCCATCAGCTACACTGAATTACCAGACGTGAGTATACGTGATCGTATATAGTTGGTGTAGGACACGAAGTTCTGGGTCGCCTTTCTTTTCACCTATTTGTACATAAACTTATCAGATAGGTACATAAATAATAATTTCAGATATTCAGGCCAAAATGGTAGACATCATAGCGCATTCTGTGAAAAGGTATCTAAACGTGGTGTGAGTATCTCTGTTGGTCTAATTTTCTAAAACTAGACTAACGCAACGCTAGGCCTGAACCTCTTCAATCATGTCTCTTTCAAAAGACAGACTCAATCCGTTTTCAGTTCCACTCCAGTCACTTTCTCGGTGACTTTAACTCTGGGGCACTCACTTTTCTTATATGTCTGCTTTAGAATAGTCAACCCGCTCGTACTTCAGCTTCAGGGTATTCAACCCTCTCATACATCAAGTGCCAGGTGCACTACTGTCATTGATCACTCCCACTGCACCCTAAACGACAACTCTGGGCGATATCTTTGAACGCGTCGACATCAATACCATCGGCCTGCAACGTCCATCAGGAAAACGCATTCATCCGCCCCCAGCACCGAGTAACGAGCTGGATACTGACCCCAACATGCGATGATCTCGAACGCCTCGGCTCTTTGTTGGCAGTACCCAGTTTGACATGACTAGCCGAACTATGTAGTTCACCTTTGACCTCATAGTCTGAACTTGGCTTCAGGTAGTCAGCGCGATTATTCAGCTGTAAGCTGAAAACCTGCTGCAGTATAAGTACGCGGCCTATCTCCCCTGCGGACTCGTCAAGTCAGACAGAGGACCGTTCCCAACATGAAAGCACAAGCAGCTTCGTTCATACCAACTATGACGTGCTGTGGGCAACCTGGTACCCTGTCATAGTGCCACCGCAGACAATTCCATGGTTTTCCGGACGAGACCTTCGTCAGGTCAACAGCTACTACTGCCCATATACCGTCAGCCTACAACTGTGACTATCTCAGAACGTCAAAACATCACAATAGTTCTACTGAACTCTGCAGTCCAGCAGTTCATTGTTGACAAGACACCTTGACGTTCAAGCTCCATGTAAGTTGTGCACCGATCTTCACGAAAGATATACACTATCAAAGTCACTAATCCCAGTCAAGCTTCATACTCAAGTTTGCTATCCTCATACTTTCGAGAATAATGACATCTAATGTAGGGTTAAATGTATGAAAATCTCACTCGCAGTATCTTATGCGATAAGAGTGCTACCTGGCTGAAACATGGACACAACATCTCTTCATGTGTATAATGACTGTCGATATATCTATGTATTATTGATATTACTAACATTATCTTACGAGAATTGAAAAAAAACTTGTGGGACTCTTGTGTATACTATATACAGGGTTATTCAGTTTATCGCGCAACATAGGGGAACGCCGTATGTTGCGTGGTGATATAAATAAGCAGGCACAGGATGGCTGGCTGTTCAAATTAAAACGCAACATTACACTGGGCTCCGTGTGGCGCAGTTACGGACTACAGAAAATGCAACGAAAAATTATTCGGGGAAAAAAACCGATAATTTCCAAAGAATTTCTGAAGAAATTTTCAAGAAAGATTCCTTTGATTTTCGAAGAAAAAGCCCGAGGAAATTTATCGAAAATTATTAATGAAAAATTAACGATCATTTTCAAAGGATCTCAGCGGACTTCATTTAAAAAATCTGCGATGATTTTAGGAAAATTTGTTTGGAGATTGGATAAATTACCGATAATTTCATCAAAAAAATTCGGGGAAAATCCGAAAATTTTCGAAGAATTTCATTGGAAATCTTTAGAGAAAATTTCCCGTATTTTCCAGCAAATTTCATCAAAATGATTTGAGAAAATTTTCCGATAATTTTTGAAACTCGGGGGAAAACTCGCATCAGTTTTTGAAATTAATCAAAAATTTTCAGAAAGAATGTTCGATAATCTCCGAGGAATTTCATCCGAAACTTCGGAGAACATCTCCTAATGAGTTTTAAAGAATTTCAACAGAAATTTTTCTGAAAAAAATTCCAACAATTTCCCAAGAATTTCATTGGAAATTTTCGGGAAAAATCAGAGAATTTCTTGGGAAGTTTTCGAAAAGATTCTTTTGGTTTTTGATGATAATTTCCGAGGAAGTCAATCGAATATTAAAGAAAAATTTCCGATCACATTTTCAACAAGTTTCATCGGACCTCACTGAAAAATTCTCCGATAATTTCATCAAAAAAGTTCGGGGAAAATCCGAAAATTTTCGAAGAATTTCATTGGAAATCTTTAGAGAAAATTTCGCGTATTTTTCAGCAAATTTCATCAAAATGCTTTGAGGTTCCGATAATTTTTGAAACTCGGGGGAAAACTCCCATCAGTTTTTGAAATTAATCAAAAATTTTCAGAAAGAATGTTCGATAATCTCCAAGGAATTTCATCCGAAACTTTGGAGAAAATCTTCTAATGATTTTTAACGAATTTCAACAGAAATTTTTCTGAAAAAAATGCCAACAATTTCCCAAGAATTTCATTGGAAATTTTCGGGAAAAATCAGAGAATTTCTTGGGAAGTTTTCGAAAAGATTCCTTTGGTTTTTGATGATAATTTCTGAGGAAGTCAATCGAATATTCAAGAAAAATTTCCGATCACATTTTCAACAAGTTTCATCGGACCTCACTGAAAAAAAATCTCCGATGATTTCCAAAGAATTTTTTTGGAAATTTTAGAGAAAATTTGCAATCATTCTAAATAATTGGAAATCACCGAGAAGTATCTTTGATGATTTTTGAAGGATTTCTTTAGAAAAAAGTTTCGATCATATCCAATTGGAAATCTTCGGGGAAAATGTCTCATAATTGCCAAAATTTTCATGAGAAATTTTTGAGGAGATACTTTTGATTATTCAAGATAATTTCCGAGGAATTGTATCGAAAATATTAAGGCAAAAGTTCCGATAATTTTCAAAGAATTTTATCAGATATCATTGAAGAAAATCTCCTATGATTTTAGGATTTTTCTTTTGAAATTTTATCCCCGATGATTTTAGGAGAATTTTTTCGAAGTTTTAGAGGAAATCTGCCATTATTCCAAAGGATTTTATCGGCAATCACTGAGAAGTACCTCTGGTGAAGAATTTCTTCAGAAAAATAAGTTCATGATACCTAGAGATTTTCATCGGAAGATTTTGGGAATAAATTACCGATAATTTCCGAAGAATTCCATCAGAAAACTTCAGGGAAAATCTCCGATGATTATTAAGGAATTTCATTGGAAATAACTGAGAAAAAATGCCGACAATTTCCGAAGAAACTCATCGGAAATCAAAGAGAAAAAATTTCCAAGGTTTTCCAAAAAATTTCATCAAAATTCTTCGAGAAAACTTTCCGATAATTTTTAAAGTATTTCTTGAGAAATTATTTGAAGGAAAACTCTGACAGTCTTTGAAGGATTTTATCAGAAATTTTCAGGAAAATGTTCGATAATCTCGGAAGAGTTTCATCGGAAACTTCGGAATAAATCTAATGATTATAGGAATTTCATCGGAAATTTTTTTGGAAAAAAAAAACAAAAAAAAAAAAACTCCAATAACTTCCGAAGAACCCCATTGAATTTTTGGGGGAAATCTCCAATAATTTCCAAAGAACTTCTCAAGTAATTTTCGAGAAGATCCTTTTGATTTTCGAAGATAATTTCCGAGGAAGTTAATCAAAAATATTAAGGAAAATTTTCTGATAATTTTCAAGGACTTTCATCGAACCTCATTAAAAAAAATCTCCGATGATGTCAGGAGAATTTTTCTGGAAATTTTTGAGAAAATCTGCAGTCATTCCAAATATTGGAAATCTCTGAGAAGTACCTCTAATGGTTTTTGAAGGATTTCTTCAGAGGAATGTTTCGATGATATCCAATTAGAAATTTTCAGGATGAATTACGGACAATTTGCGAAGAATCTCATTAGAAATGTTCGGGGAAAATCTCCCATAATTGCCGAAAAATTTCATGAGAAATTTTCGAGGAGATTCTTTTGACTATTCAAGATAATTTCCCAAGAATTTTATCGAAAATATTACACAATGAATTTCATCGGACATCATTGAAAAAAATCTGTAACGATTTTAGGAAAATTTATGAAATTACTTCAGAAATTATCGGAAAATTTTCTCAAACAATTTTGATGAAAGTCTGTCGGAAAATATTGGAAATTTTCTCCAAAGATTTGCGATAAAACTCTTCAGCCTGTCCCGTTGCATCGTTGCCTATCTAATACGGACACCCTTGCGATCACGTCTTATCATGCGCACACATTTTTTTATCATGCATTAGACTAGCTGCATGTTAATCTGAATAACACGGCCACTATATGCCGGCTTATTCATATCACCAAAACTGAATAACCCTGATTTGTACATATGTAGAGTAATAGAAACTAACATTGGCCATTTTACTTGAAGGGCGCAAGTAGGCAAAATAAAGTACACAGGTGCAGAAATATCTCTTACTGCGCCTATGAACGTGGAGTATGTAATACATATCGCACCTTCACAGGCGCAGTAAGAGATGTTCCTGCATCCGTGTACGATGTTTTGCCTATTTGCGCCCTTGGAGTAAAATAATGAGTGTTGGTGTTGATTCTAACCTCTTCTTATGTGCCTCTCGAGACACTTGGGTTGCCCAGTACTTAGAACATCTACCTGAATAATTGGTAGAGTGCTAGTGTAGGAATATGTGTACATCTTCCACCAGATAAAACGATTTTTTTTTTAATGGACATGGGTCGTTTTGGAATATCGCTCCTCAAATCTTTTCAGTCTTGTTTTTTATGGGAATTTTTCTATCAGTGATAGAAAGGTGAACTGACCTACATACTTGTATTTGAAAGGATTCATGTTTTATTTTCAAATCGAGATGGGAGATTATTTGATCGGGGTCTTCATTGTTGAGTAATAAATGTTCTACCAGTGTGGTAGTACTGTAGGCTAATCCAACAGTGAGGTTTTGGAATGTCGCTCCTCATTTAAGACGCGATTTTGTTTTCAAAAACACGTTTCCCACATTATAAAATGTGGTGACACTGCATTCACATCTCCTCCACATCTCCGATTATCGACGCAGTTATTCGCATGTCTTATTGTGGGCACTATCTCACTGTGTGGACCTCTTCACCACCATTTTCAATCGCTTTAGTCATGTTTGCTAACGATTTTGAACACTTTTGAAGATACGGTTTCCAAACTGCCCTTAGTCCAAAAAAAATCGAATTGCGGTTTTCAACGCTACCTAGTGGCCAATGCGAGCACTACAAAAGTAACTTTATAGAATCTCGATACCTCGTTCGATGGTCGAATTACGCGCATTCAAAGAGCAGCGCCGGTGCAGGCAGCGTTTTGTTGTTTTCTTGTATTACATCCAGTGCCAAACTGCCCTTTGTCCACGACTTCCGAGCACTTTTCCTTCAATAATTCTAGATAGGCTGCATTCTTATGTTTGTGCGTTTTTGGTAGTATGGTAGAGAATTCAGGGTACTCGCTTGTACCATTTACAGAAGTTTTAAATGAACTGGTACAGTGTAGCACAGTTTGTATCGATTTCCCCAAAAAATAATTTTTGGACTAAGGACAGTTTGGAAACCGTATCTTCATTTGTCTTCCTCGGCCAGTTTTGCTGTTCTTCGATCAATTATGATCAAATTTGTTGAGTTAACCAGAAAATGAGATTGAGAGGTTTGCGTAGTGATGGGTGCCTGTGTGGATGTCGTGGCTGGAGATACTCGCAGTTTTCCATAGATCATCTATGGCTGTTTACGTGGCTATGTCGAGAGGTCGAGAAGAGGTCTGGACCTCTGGACTCGGCAGTGCAATCGCAAGCTCTGACTTCGTCGGCATGCAACCGCATGCGTATATTCGGGGGGAGCTGTAATCGAGTGCGCTAGTTCTGGTTTCACGTCGCGCTGCCGCGCCGTCCACGCAGCGTGAAACGCTCGCAAAATGTCATTAGAACGCGGGCACATTTCGGCGACGTTGCTGTGGTGTAGAAAGTATCGTTGCGTGAACTTTTCTGGTCTTATATAAGCGCCGCCGTGGAAACCAGTTTGCACCGACTAATTAAATAATTATTATGGTTGCGGGTAAGTGAGGAGTCTGCGCCGGCATTCGTATGTACCAATTTCCAGTCGGACAAATTCGCGCACGATTATCTGGCATCCCGAATACACGAACTCGATTCCGATAATATCGATAGCCGAAATTTATAATGTATTGCTGAGTGGTGGATGGGGGAGGGGTAGGAACTCACTCTCCGGGGAATCAGGCTAAACGTATCTTAATTCTACCAACAGCCTCAATTCATATAATTGGTTCACGAACTTCATAATAGTTTCCTGCTGTAACCTGTAACATCTGACATCGAATCGTGTAACACATTTTAATTACCTACTTTTTTCTCAACTTCGGTCTGGATAATTTTCTTCTATCCTAATCTTTAATTATTTTTGTGATTCAGACCTATGTCGGCGATCCGTACCAAGACGAAGAGAATCAAGCCGCGCTACTGCTACACGAAGATATGAACGATGGATCGCTGTTGATGGTAAGTGAAGCTTTTTCTTTTTTACAAATCCCACTATCCTATACGGATCAAGGTGTGTCTGTTTCCAGAGGTGGCTTTAAGGGTAGCTGAAGTATGCCCTCGATAAAGCCTCACGCTAAGGGAAGCAGTATTGGCTTGGTACTGTGAAATATACTTGAACTTTGTACGGAGTGAAAATAAGTTTGCAGATGCTTTGCGATTTTAGGAGTTACCAAAATATGCGACCTCGTGAAGTCTCGTTAGTGGAGAAAATGATGATGACCCCAACTAGAAAGTTTTGAAGTGTGAAAACTGAAAATAACGCGCGCTAAATTTCATTGAAAATACTAATTATTTGGATTTCGCCAGAGAAACTGAAACTTTAAGAGAATCTAAATTGCATATTGATTAAAACGAGTCATTATTTTATTTTGTATCATTTTCTCTCTCTGTATGTGCTACCCGGGCGTGGTGAGGTGGCTTTAAAAAAAAAACTAAAATGCGTACTTAGGATATTCAGAAAAGGGGGACTAACGCCTGCTATGAAGAGAACGCAACCCATCAAACAACCAACCAGAGGAGGTTGTAGAGCAACTAATACTGTGATTCGCGAATTACATGCCCCAGTGTAGGAGTGCTGCAATCTCTGGACGAGAAGGTGACCCTCTGCAGGGCCGGCAACTTCTGTATAGCGGGTGTAGCGAATGCTACACATGGGAAATTATTGGTACAATTGGAGGTATGCATAAAGAGAAGCTTCAGCTTTCACTTCGCAAAAGTGGAGTGCAAACTGCACAGTGTATTCATAAAAAAGTGAAGAGGAAGCTTGTGCTCAGGAATGAGAGCGTTTGCTTCGGGAAAAAGGTTCCCCTTTGAGTTGCATGCATAAAGAGGAGTGTTAACTTCAAAAGTGAAGCTTTCGCTCGCGAAAAAATGCGTCTAGCCCCAAGTAGACTTCTTTTCGAAAAACACATGCAGTTATAATTCATCGTTGAGAAGATTCCTTTGATTTCCGAAGATAATTTCCGAGGAATTTTATCGAAAATATTGAGGAAAAATTTCCGATAATTTTCGAAAAATTTCATCGGACATCACTGAAAAAAATCTCCGATGATTTCAGGACAATTTTGTTGAAAATTTTAAGGAAAATCTCCAACGATACGAAGGGATTTTATTGGAAATAATCGAAAAATATTTCTGATGATTTTTGAAGCATTTCTTCAGAAGAAAGATTCGATGATTTTCAGAGATTTTCATCGGAAATTTTTGGGATAAATAACCGATGATTTTCGAAGAATTTCATCAGAAATGTTCGGGGGAAATTTCCGATGATTTCCAAGGAATTTTATCAAAAATCTTTGAGAACAATCTCTGATAATTTCCAGAGAATTTATTCAAAAATCTTCCGATAATTTTTACAAAATTTTATCAAAAATATAACGAAAAATCCGATGGTTTTTGAAGAATTTTTCATGAGGAATGATCTCTGATGATTCCAAAGAATAATTTCATTTGAAAATCAAGAAGAATCTTCTATGATTTTTGAGAAATTTCATCGGAAAATGTTCGGAAAAAAATACCGGTAGTTAACGAAGAATCTCATCGGAAGTCTTTAGAAAAAATTGGCAATGTTTTCCAAAGAATTTCATCAAAATTCATCGAGAAAATCTTCTGTTAATTTTTGAAGAATCTTATAGGAAATATTCGTGGGGGGGGGGGGACTCTGATGGTTTTTGAAGAATTTTATCAAAAATCATTTGGTAAAATGTACGATGATCTTCGAAGAATTTCATCGGAAATTTTCGATGAAGAATCTCCGAGGATTTCTAAGGAATTTCATCAGACATGTTCGGGGGAAATTTCCGATGATTTCCAGGGAAATTTTATCAAAGATCTTTGAGAACAATCTCTGATAATTTCCGGAGAATTTATTCAAAAATCTTCTGATAATTTTTACAAAATTTTATCAAAAACATAACGAAAAATCCGATGGTTTTTGATGAATTTTATCGGAAATCATCAGGAAAAATTTCCGATGATTTCCGAAGATTTCCGAAGAATAATTTCATTGGAAATCGAGAAGAATCTTCTATGATTTTTGAGAAATTTCATCGGAAAATGTTCGGAAAAAATTCCGGTAGTTAACGAAGAATCTCATCGGAAGTCTTTAGAAAAAATTGGCAATGTTTTCCAAAAAATTTCATCAAAATTCATCGAGAAAATCTTCTGTTAATTTTTGAAGAATCTTATAGGAAATATTCGGGGGGGGGGACTCTGATGGTTTTTGAAGAATTTTATCAAAAATCATTTGGGAAAATGTACGATGATCTTCGAAGAATTTCATCGGAAATTTTCGATGAAGAATCTCCGAGGATTTCTAAGGAATTTCATCAGAAATGTTCGGGGGAAATTTCCGATGATTTCTTCCAAGAAATTTATCAAAAATCTTTGAGAACAATCTCTGATAATTTCCGGAGAATTTTTTCAAAAATCTTCCGACAATTTTTACAGAATTTTATCAAAAATATAACGAAAAATCCGATGGTTTTTGAAGAATTTTATTGGAAATCATCAGGAAAGATCTCTGATGATTTCCAAAGAGTAATTTCATTGGAAATCTTCGAGAAAGAATCTTCGATGATTTTAAACAAATTTTATTGGAAATTTTTTGGGGAAAATTCAGAAAATGACCTAATAATATCCCCTTGCAAAACTTTCGAAAGGAATTTCCAATGTTTTCCAAAAAATTTTATCAACATCTTTCGAGAAAATTTTCCAATAATTTTTGAGTAGGAAACATTCGGGGAAAAACTTCGATAGTTGTTGAAGAATTTTGTTGGAAAAATCTTCAGGGAAAAATCTCCGATGATTTCCAAAGAATAATTTCAATGGACATCGAGAAGAATCTTATATGATTTTTGAGAAATCTCATCGGAAAAAAATTCCGGTAGTTAACGAAGAATCTCATCGGAAGTCTTTAGAAAAAATTGGCAATGTTATCCAAAAAATTTCATCAAAATTCATCGAGAACATTTTCTGTTAATTTTTCAAGAATCTTATAGGAAATATTCGGGGGGGGGGGGGGGGGACTCCGATGGTTTTTGAAGAATTTGATCAAATATCATTTGGGAAAATGTTCGATGATCTTCGAAGAATTTCATCGGAAATTTTCGATGAAGAATCTCCGAGGATTTCTGAGGAATTTCATCGGGAATTTTTAGAAAAAAATTCCGATTCCCGAACTAATGAGACTGTTTCCCACTCATGCGATGGGATCAGAGATTTTCCCTGAAGATTTTTCATAAAATTTTTCGAAAATCATTGGAAATTTTTTCTGAAGATATTCTCCGAAAATAGTGGAGATTATTTTAGAACATTTCCAATGACATTTTTTTGAAATTATCAGAGATTTTTCTCAAATTTTTCGATAAAATTCTTCGGAAATTGTGGGCTGATGATTTATCTGCTTACATTTCGCTAAGAAAACATCGACGGCTCGAAGAACTGTGGAATCTGACGGACAATGCTTCCCTCGGAGTGTTTCTTTCAATTTCGGAAGCTATCAGAAATGACAAGGTGCTTCGTCAGAAGGTTGTAATTTTCGGTAGCACTCTTCTCTAATCGCAAACAATCGAATGAAGCACCTCGTAGGAAGCATTTTCCGTCTGATTCCACAGTTCTTCAAGCCGTCGATGTTTTCTTAGCGAGATGTAAGCAGATAAATCATGTAGGCTATATTATTATGACGAGAAAAGAATATAAAAATCAAATATTGGATTGTAAGACATACCAAGAAGCGGATGTAGATGCGATTACAATTTAGTAGTAATGAAATATAGGTTTTCGTTTAAAAACATGAGTTAGAAGATAGTAAAAACAAAATGAAATTTGGAGTTACTGAAAGAGGCAAAGAAAATAGAAGAATGTCAAAAAGAAGTGACAAAAGAACTTTGTAAATTAAAGGAAGGTAATATTATATTAAGGGGGAGTGGATAGTGTTGAAAAACACAATAAATCTGGCAGCAAATAGGAAAATAGGTACTTAAATACCTAATACAAAAAAGAAAACCATGAATGAAAAATCAAATACTAAAGTTAGTGGAAGAAGGAAGAAGGTATAAACGAGCCAAGGCCAGAGAAAGCAAGGACAAATTTAAGGCTTTAAGAAATCAAATGAAGGGAGAATATAAAACAGTAAAAGACAAATGGATTAATCAGAATCGTGAAGAAATTGAAGAGAAAATGTGAGGGCGTATACGAAAAGGAGGGACCAGTTGATCACGAGTAAAATATTACAGGAGAAGCGTTTAAAATGTTGAGAGGTTTTTTAGTAATTACCGTGTTGTTACTTACAAACATTTCAACTGTGAAGGTCCTACACATTACCACACACTATCCCTTAATCTCTTATTTCATAGGAAATATTGGGGGGGGGGGGGACAACTCCGATGGTTTGAAGAATCTTGTGAAAAATCGCCACAAAACGCGTCCGATGATCTTCGAAGAATTTGATCGAAAATCTTCGGATCCGAGTCCCTTACATGGTAAGAAAGAGTAGACAGGCATTCATGCAGCAAGATAAGTTGTCTGGAGGTTCCCAGCGAGAAATGCTAGACTCCCCTTCAGCAGGTACGCAGGCAACTCATCCTGACAACGAGTAAATGTATTTGCCTGCTCTAGCATTTAAAAGGGCAAAAAGAAAATATGTCCAGTATTCACGGGAAATTGTTTTCGAACAATTTAATTTTACATAAGAACATGCTATTTCCTTTTTGCACTTTTTTGAAATTTTTTAAATACCTAATAAATCTTGATTTGCCTCACTTAAAACTGCAATATGTCGTTGAATTTTTAAGATAGAGGTCTGGGGTTGGTTTTCTTCGATTTCAAAGAGGTTTGTACATAAATTTTAGCCAGAACAGTAAAAATCAAAAAATTGGTCAACTGGTCCCTGTTTGTACGCGCCCTTACGAATGAGCCCCATTTAAGCATCCTTATATATTGTAGATGAATCTAACTGTGACTAAACGCTTGGGTCCAGGTTATAGGTGATGTATTAAGGAAACTATTGAGAAAAAGCGTTTGATAATGTTGAATGGTCAAAAATGTTTTTAAGTATAAGGAGAAGAAAGTAATATGGAACTTATATACGGATCGAAGGGCTCCAATACAAGTAGAGGATGAAATGGGGAAAGCTAACATTCAAAACGGAGTGCGACAAGGTTGCAATTTGTCACCAGTACTGTTTAACCTATTTGTTGAAAAGGTAATTGAAGAAATGAATGAAAAGGAATCGGGTGTGATAATTGAAGGGGGGGTAGTTAGAATGATCAGGTTTGCAGATGACATTGCTATAGTGGAAAGAAGTTAAGAAAGACTAAAGAAAACACTGAAAAAGTTGGATGAAAAATATAAAATGAAGATGAATAAAAATCAAACAAAAGTGAGATACTTATAGGTAGTCTGATAATGCAAGATAGAACACCCGGTTGACGGAAAGTGTCAGGTATCAGTAAAGTGTCAGAATGGGACTCCTGACACTTTTTTATTTATTTATTTAATATTACAACTACCCGAGGGTATCTAGCAATAGCTATATTGATGCTAAGAAACTAGTACATCAGACGGCGGCGTTTATATCAGTAGAGTTGTCGAGTAGCTTAATGGCCTCAATGTTGACATGTGCGTGTAGTCGTTTCTCGAACGTTGATGTGAGTCTCTCAATTTCGCTCGATACGGACGGGATTTGGAGGTCCCTGCGGATGTCGTCGTTGCGCATGTAGCGGTTGGCATTCAACAGTGCTCGGAGGATTACGTTCTCTCGTTGCTCGATCTTCCTCAGGTTAGATGGGCTTGCGTTACCCCATATTGGGGCCCCGTATGTCCAGATTGGCTTTATGACGCAGTTATAGAGGAGTCTCTTATTCTCCAATGTAAGAGTAGATGAACGTCCAAGTAGCCAGTAGTAAGACTTGAACCGTTTCTTCATTGCCTCGCACTTGGCTTTAATATGGGGTTGCCAAGTTAGTCGCTGGTCAAAATATATACCAACATATTTTACGTCGCTAACCTTGGGGATGATGTCTCCATCAGCATAAATCGGTAGTGGCTCCTGGTTTCGCATAGTGAAATTAATGTGCGCCGATTTACTGGCATTAATTTTGATCTTCCATTTTTGGACCATTCTAAGACCTTGTCGAGCTGTCTTTGAACTGCCCCAGTGGCAGCTGCTTGGTTTTCTGAGACAGCAAGTAGTACGGTGTCATCTGCGCAGATAAGATTGTCTACGTCCTCGGCAACAGGTATATCGGATGTGTGCAGGACGTATAACAGCGGCCCCAGCACGCTCTCTTGTTGGACACCGGCTCGTACTTTTGCCTAGTCAGATTTTGTGTCTCCGTAGGATACCTGGAAGTATCTGTCCTGAACGTAAGATTCGATCAGTTGGCAGTAGGCGTGGGGAAGAATTTTCGTGGAGCTTGTGGAGAAGGCCGGCATGCCACACTCTGTCGAATGCCTGCGCCACATCGAGAAACAAGCCGCAACAGTGTTTCCTTTCTTCGAGTGCCTCGCTAGCTCTTATAGAGACTCCAGAACTGGAATGCTGGAATAACTTGCTTCTGACTGAGGATGGGTTCGATCTTGGCCAGGAGTAACTTTTCAAATAGCTTACTAACGACAGGTAATAACGCTATAGGCCGATAAGAGCTAGGGACGTCTGTTGGTTTCCCTGGTTTATGGACCATTATCACAACCGCTTTTTTCCACGATGCTGGGTAGTATTTCAGGCTGAGAATGGAGTTGAAAATGTTTGTGAGGTAGATTATAGCACGTCGAGGAAGTTCTTTAAGGATTTGACTGGTAATCAAGTCCCAGACGGGAGCTTTTTTACATTTTGAGTACTGCGCTATTCGTAGCTGTGCCTGTCTCGGTGAGAGGAATCCGATATTCTCTGTATTTGCGTATGGTACGCCATTACAACTGATATCGGATTCGATGTCATTTGGCGTAAACGTCTTCTCAAGGTGGCGCGCAAATGCTAGCGTTGTTTCTGTTTCACTTCGTGCCCAGCATCCGTCCTCTGATCGGAGCGGTGGAATTTGCAGCTGGGGTCTTTTGATTCGCTTGGCGGCTTTCCATCATGTGTAATCAGCTTTGGCAGAAGAGTCGAGTTGGCTAAGGTAGCTTTTGAAAGTATTATTTCTGAGGTCTCTAATCTTTTCACTAAGGCTCTTAGTCAGCTTATTAAGTTCGGTTTTATCTCTCGGGAGCCGTGATTGATGCCAGACTTTCCTGGCTTTGCGTTTAGCTGATACAAGTTTTCGAATTTCGACTGGATAAGTCACAACTGGGGTGGTTGGACTTGTGAGCGGCGTCGAGTCTCTAGCTGCCTCTTGGATGACGGAGGTAAATTCCTCGGCTGCAGCATCGAGTTCCGTCTTAGTGATGAATCTTCGGTGAGATTTAATTTTAGAGTTGACCTTTTCCCGAAAACCATCACAATTGGTTTTCTTGCTGTATAATGAAGGCTTCGTCTTCCTTTGGATTATTTCCGTGCTTAAAATGAGCAGGCCAGGAGAGGTCGACGATATTTTCGACCCAGATGTGAGTTGGTTGTACCTTCTTGGCAATGAAGAAGTCCAATAGGTCAGGCCTTTTATTTGGATCACTAGGCCAGTAGGTAGGTTTTCGCGAAGAGGCTACTTCTGCGCAATGAGCGTTGATTGCCTTGAACAGCTCCTGTCCTTTAGCAGTGCTGAGTCTAGAGCCCCAAAGTGTACGCTTGGCATTGAAATCTCCTCCAAGTATAAACTGGTTTCCTAGCTGGGATATTATGCCGCTGTAATCCTCAGTTTTGAGCTGGGACCGAGGGGGGCAGTAGATTGAGGAGACTGTCAGCTTTTGCGATGTTGTGTGGATTGTTATCCCAATCATCTGATATTCGTCTATCTGTGTTCTTATGGATTCGTGATGCACGATATGGTCACGAACTAGGATTGTAGCTCCTCCTCTACATTGATTGCTAGGATGAGGGCAGCTATAGAGCTAGAAATTACGGACGCGAAGATAAGACCAGGATGTTAGGTGCGTTTCGGAGATTAAGGCAATGTCGATTTTCTCCTTGTGGAGGAAAAGCTCTTGTTCGTTTGCTCTGCGAATAAGTCCGCTGGCGTTCCAGGTGATGATACGCAGGTTAATGGTCATTTCTTTGTAGATGAGCTGGGTTTGTGACATTCTAATCCGGAGCGTTCCAACTTGCACAACCTCTGGTTGAGTTTGGCAATGGAGTCAGATATCTGCTGCAGAGTTGACTCGAGATTAAATGGAGCGTTGGTAGCTTGGGCTGTCTTGGACGGATTAGTAACGTTGCCTACGTTGATCGAGTTTTTATCAGGTTCTTCATCAGGCATTGATTGGGCAGCTTGGCTGTAAGACACGCTGGTTTGTCTTGCCCTGCTTCCCTGCATTGTAGAGAAACTTGGCTTTGGTCGGGGTGTCGATCTTTTTAGCTCGCGTTTATACTCCGGACAGCCTTTCCAGCTGGCTGGATGCTCACCAGCACAGTTTGCGCGTTTCGGTTTCTGGAGGAACCCTTTATTTTGGCACTCACTTGTCAAGTGATCACACCCGCACTTGACGCACTTCGGAGGAAGCGTGCAGTAGTTTTTAGTATGCCCATGTTGCTGGCATCTTTTACATTGGGGTAGATCGTCGTTGGTCTTCTGGGCTTCAGCTCTAACGCTTTGACTCGCTAGATATTTGAGGTCCATTACCTCTTTGTTGTTGGGCTTAGGCTGCAGGTCCACAAAGAATAGCGGTAACCTGATCTTCGAAAGGTTCTCGCCTTCCCTCTTTTTAATAATTACGTTAGCTACGTTTGTAGCTTCATGACCTAGCGCTAGCAGATTGTCAGTAATGTCCTGGATATTCGTGTCTGGGTGGAGCCCTCGAATAACCACTCTGAATGGTTTTTTAGATTTTAACATCAAGTGGTGATATTCATGTTTGGTAGCGCGGAGAACTTTTATAACTCGCCGGTACTCATCGTCTGTATGAGTGATGACCTTTATGTTGCCGTTTGAGAGGGTCTTAGTTGCAGTGGGCTCCTCTTTTGGTGTATCCTTAGTGATAAGTTCCTGAAAACTTTTCCATTCGGCGACATTGCGGACCGTAATTGGTGGTGGTTTCGATTTTGTAGGTCTGGTAAGAGTCTCTTCTATGGAGCTATCGTTCGACCAGTTCGACGAGTTCAATTCTGTAGCTGGACGTTTGGCCCTGTGTTTCGACCCATCGTTTTCTTTACTAATAGTATTACGGTCCGCCACTTATCTTGGTGTGTTTTACTTTTCTCCCAATACTGACAGAGATAAATATAAGATTGTGTACGAAAAAGTGGTAAACTATCACCCGATCTTTCAAAACAACGTCTTAATCACAGGTGACTTCAATATACCAGATTTTAACCATTTGAGCCCCGACCAACATTCCACATACATGGGAGGTCATATGAGTTTAAGGGCCAAAGACTTACTAGAATTCATGCAAATTTGCTGCTTACATTCCGTAAACCATATACAGAACTACCTCGAAAGAACTCTCGATTTAGTCATCACTAGCACGACTGGGGCCAAGGTAAAACTTGAGGAATCACTTATCTCATCAATTGATCTAAACCATCCTCCACTTCTGATAGTCTTACCAGCACAAACGAAGGTTAGTGGGAATCGAATAAAAAAATCAACAGACGAAGAGAATAAATACCTAAACTATCGTCGTGCGGATTTTCTGGCTATGTATTATAAATTTAGTCAGTTAAATTGGTCCCCACTTTACAAAATTAGTAACAGTGACGAGGCAGCCACATATTTCAGTGATACAGTCTCCCAAATAATCTTGGCTACGGTTCCAATGGCAGTGAAGAAAAAAAGATCTTATCCTACATGGTTTACACCAGAAATAATCCGTACTATTAAAGAAAAGGAGAAGCTTCGCTTGCGGTACAAGAAAACCGGGGATCAATTCTTCCGCCTAACTTTCCAGGAATTGCGCAGAAAATCTAAGCAGTTAATAAAACAAGCTAAAAAAATATCGGAAATAAACACAGAGATGGGATTAAAGGAAAACCCCAAGAAATTCTGGTTGTACGTCAAGGAAAAAAGAAAACAGAATACTAATACAAACACATTTCAATATAAAGAAAAAGATTTACACTCTTCTCAAGACATTGCTGATGCATTCGCCCACCACTTTTTCTCAGTTTTTTTCTGAACCGTCTAGAGCTTCATTTCAGGATACCGCCGAAAACACTTTCGGAGATGTACATCTACTTGGAATAAACATGCGTGAAGTGAAAGAAGCCCTAACAAAATTAAAACCAAAAAGGACTAGTGGACCAGACGGTATTCCCCCATATATATATACAGAGCATGCAATGAATTTTTCATACAACCACTAACATACATATATAATCTAATAATACAGACATCCAAATTCCCACTGCTCTGGAAATTATCCAGTATCACTCCAATTCCTAAGAACGATCAAACAAAGAACGTTACTAATTACAGACCAATTTCAATTATTACAGTCCCCTCCAAAGTCTTTGAATCCATTGTACATAAACGGATATACAAACAAGTTCAAAACCAAATCTCTGAAAATCAACACGGCTTCATGGAAGGCAGATCAGTAGAAACGAACCTGGTGTCTTTTGTTAATTACATATCCGGAAGTCTAAATCAAACCTCGCAGGTAGATACTATATATACTGATTTCCAGAAAGCTTTCGATAAGGTAGATCATAAGATACTCTTAAGTAAATTAACCAAAATGGGATTTTCAGAACCACTAATTCGACTGTTTAAATCTTACTTAACCAATAGGCAGCAATATGTAATATACAGAGGGTCAACTTCCAAAAAATTCACTTGTACGTCTGGTGTTCCTCAAGGTTCTAACCTTGGCCCCTTACTATTTCTCCTGTTTATCAATGATATAACTAACCATATAAAGTACTCTAAAGTGTTATTGTATGCTGATGATTTAAAATTATTCAAACAGATTCGAGGGGGGAATGACGTACAACTCTTGCAAAAAGATATTGATACTCTTGTCAACTGGAGCCAAATGAATCATCTAGCCTTCAATGTGGGAAAATGCTGCTCAGTTACATACACGCGTAAAATTTTTCCTATTCACTCAGTATATACCATTAATAATCACTTGTTAACAAAATACAATGAAATCAAAGATCTTGGGGTAATACTTGACTCCAAAGTAACATTCAAAAACCACGTTAATTTCATAGTTAATAAATCAAGAATGATGCTTGGGTTTCTAATGAGAAACTCAGTTAATTTTACTAATGTACAAACTATACAAACCTTGTATTATGCCCTAGTCCGATCCCACTTAGAATATGCATCTGTAGTATGGAACCCAATAACAGTAGAAGCAGTCAAGTCCATAGAGAAAGTACAAAAACGTTTTTAAAGATATTTATACCATAAGCAGTTTTCCTACTACACATATACTATAACATACAAAGAATTACTTCAGGGTTACCAAATAAAAAGTCTTAAGGGGCGCAGGGACATTTCATCGTTGATCTTTCTCCATGACATAATACAGTACAAAAAGCGAGACTCAATACTGCTTGAAAAAATTACAGTTCGTATACCCAGTTTTAATAGTCGTTCCACAGATCTCTTCGCCCTGAGTCACTCTCGTACACTTCTTTTCTCGAACGCTCCAATAAACCGAGTCTTGAAACTTTATAACGAAGCGAGTAAAAAAGACAAGGAGCTTGACGTCCTTGACGCAGTAAATAAAGCTAGGTTCAGGCAACGGGTCTTCAAACTTTTTGAGTAACTGCATTTGCGAATCTCTGATCCTGAAAAACTTCACCCCATGAGAAACTAGACACTGACGGGGTAGCGATCGCAGTGCACGCGGGGAATGGGATACTTGGGCGTTGGGATAGTTGGGCAAAAGGTGATCATTCCTCTCTTTCCTTCTCTCTCTCTCTCACACACACACACACTTAGCGTTCTTTTTTATTTTTATTTTTCTTTATTTTAAGTTTATTTTTTGATTTTTTTTTTTTTTTCTCTTTTTTTCTTATCTTTTATTGGGGTCCTTCGTTATTGGCCATTGTCGGCTGTGAAGGACCTCCCTCTCATATAAATAAATAAATTAATTAATTATAGTCGTATGTAGCTGTCGTGTTTCCTTACGTGGAACTGTAGAGTTTTCTTTACGTAGCTGTTTAATTAGGGCGGTCTGCTCAGCGAGCTGCTTACGTAGGTCTGTAATGGTAGCTTCTAGGGTGCTAATAATTTTTCGGAGTTCGGACGTGTCGCCCATTTCCCCTACAGGGGAGAAAACCGTGGAGCGACTCCACAAGAGCGAACTGATGATACGCACACCAGTTGATAACAAGCGAGGTTAGTTCGCAAAAGAGATTACGCGCAAGAATTTACACGTCACTTTTCGAGATAAGACGTGAATCACATAGTCGATAGACTTGACTGCAGTTCAACCCGAATTGCGTGTGTACCGAACGAAGTGCAACACGAAACTGTGACCTGACACTTGCAAAAAGTATAGCACCTTACATTATATCTGTCAGGATAAAATTATTTTGACATTATTCCCTTATTATTCTCACAGTCTTACATCATTCTGACATTATCCGTCACCTGGGGATATAAAACAGAAATAAAAAGTAGAATGGAACAAGCTAAGAGAACGTTGTTTTTCAAAAACGAAAAATATTTAGGGCAGATGTAAATTTAAAAGTATAAGACTCAAGTTTCTTCGAGCGCACACTAAGAGTGCAGCATTGTATGGATGTGAGGCCTGGACAGTAGGAACACAAGAGATAGAAACTTTTGAAATGTGTGTCATCGGCGAATGTTGAAATTTAAATGGACAGAAAAGATCAGGAATGAGGAAGTATTGAGGCGAACGGGAAGGAAAAGAGCAATTTGGAATATAACCGTGAAGAGAATGATATGTAACCTCTTTGATACATTCTTTCATCTTCTGGACTTTTCTGATTGTAATTTTTTCTCTCATGATTTTTATAAAGAGTATTTCCAATTACTGGTTTATATTCTCCAAAAAATTCTATGAGCCTCAATCTTTTTTCATTTCGTTCTCCTGAACCATGCTCTCCGCATACTTCATCTTCTTCTTTTTTTCCTACTCTGGCGTCCCAGCTCCAATTATGATTAAATTTTATTTTACTTTCACTTTGCTCAATACTTCATCAATTTCTTCACATATCTTTTTCTACTTCTTTTTCACTATAAAACTTCCTGTTGGCATGTAAATTTGGGCTATCACTAAAGGTCGTGAAAAGTCTTAAACAAGTTTACAATAACCTTTAGTAAATTTGAAGGATATTCGAATCTAAAGAGTCTTAAACAGGTAACAGCTCGAAAAAAAAAAGTATTTTAGGGAGTACAAAAAATTTCAAAACGTCTGAATAGCACTTAAATTTCCCGAAACAATCAGCTCATCAAACGAAACCTAAACATCAATGTTATTTTTCAAAATTCTATACAATCTGGCGTCCGTTATTTTTATGTTAAAATGTTAAAATCCCCGTTAATGCCATCATCAAAGTTCAGATAACTTTCTTCTTGATCGTGATATTCGTGCGACAAAAATTCGAAAATTTTGATGCCACAAAGTGAGTGAGTTTCGACTCTCGAGGTTATGACCACCTTTTTGTGCTACAAAAAAGGCTGAAACCAATCTGGAGCGAAAGAAGGCTCATGGGAGGCCAACAAAAATTAGAATAATGCTGAAAATTCTTTCGCTCGTGTAATTTTAAGCTTTTTTAGAGAGTTTATTCATTTGTGCCTACGCTCGCTAGTAATATTTTGGAGAAGGTCTCTTGCAAACCCTAACGCCGCCTCTGTCGGTCCACTTTCTTCTCTTTCCTGTTCTCATGATGTGCGATTAATGATGTGCCCTCAGGAAGGAACGATCGGTCACGATCTGGTGATAAAACCGTTGCCCAGTCACATACGAAAGCATCTGAACAGGACGCCGACCAAGCTGGAGAAGTCGAAGTTGAGCGACGACCTGGAGGGCAGCAGTAGCGACGGCGACGAGATGTTCCTGGATAAGGAAATTAGTCTCGGGCAAGATCAGATCGCGAAAAACGGATTTCCACTCGGCAAGGAGGAGGAAGAACGGTCTGGCGTGCATCCGCAGCACGTCGTCTACCGAAGGCAGTCGCACGATACGAGCGACTTCAAGTTCAGCGATTTCGGTAGGAACTGGCGGTTGTTAATAAGGTGATCGGGCGAGCGTTGAAGGCGCTCAAAAAGGAATCGGGGTGATCACAGCCAATGTTCTTTTCTTGTTTCCAGCGTATATGGAGGCCGGCGACGTGGAGAAGAACAAAATTAACGTGGGAAGGACGCGAAGGAAAAGGTCGATCGTGAAACGAGAAGCTCCGTACATTATTTATCCGGAGATTTTGGTGATCGTCGATTACGACGGATACAGGTTGGTGTGCATTCGTTGTCGCTTAAGGGACGCTCTGAAATACGAGTTGCAGTAGCAGAAGTAAATGCTGATGGGTCATTCTCTAGAAACGGAGAATACTTTTTTACTAGCAAATTCTGAACCCTAACTTTCAATTTTTGGGGGAAGGGGGGAAGAATGAATTTGAGTTACAGAATAACATCCACGACTAATTGCGCTACTCGTATTCATCAGACAGGACAGTTACCATCTCTTGAATGACAAAAGCATAGGGAGGTGTCGATTGTAGTGGATGTTACCATCTTATCTCAATACTTGTTATATTTTTTTAACCCCCCAAAAAAAAAAAAAAAAAAAAAAAAAAAAAAAAAAAAAAAAAAAAAACCCCCCAAAAAAAAAAAAACCCCAAAAAAAAAAAAAAAAAAACAAAAAAAAAAAAAAAAAAAAAAAAAAAAAAAAAAAAAAAAAAAAAAAAAAAAAAAAAACCCAAAAAAAAAAAAACCCCCCAAAAAGGGAAAAAAAAAACAAAAAGGGCCCCAAAAAAAAAAAAAAAAAAAAAAAAAAAAAAATTTTTAAAAAAAAATTTTAAAAAAAAAAAAAAATTTTAAAGGGCCCAAAAAAAAAAAAATTTTTCCCCCCCCCCCCCTTTTCCCCCTTTTTTCCCTTTTTTTTTTGGGGGAAAAAAACCCCCAAAGGAAAAAAATTTAAAAAAAAACCCCCCAAAAAAAATTTTAAAGGCCGCCCCCAAGGGCTGGCGTCCGTTATTTTTATGTTAAAATGTTAAAATCCCCGTTAATGCCATCATCAAAGTTCAGATAACTTTCTTCTTGATCGTGATATTCGTGCGACAAAAATTCGAAAATTTTGATGCCACAAAGTGAGTGAGTTTCGACTCTCGAGGTTATGACCACCTTTTTGTGCTACAAAAAAGGCTGAAACCAATCTGGAGCGAAAGAAGGCTCATGGGAGGCCAACAAAAATTAGAATAATGCTGAAAATTCTTTCGCTCGTGTAATTTTAAGCTTTTTTAGAGAGTTTATTCATTTGTGCCTACGCTCGCTAGTAATATTTTGGAGAAGGTCTCTTGCAAACCCTAACGCCGCCTCTGTCGGTCCACTTTCTTCTCTTTCCTGTTCTCATGATGTGCGATTAATGATGTGCCCTCAGGAAGGAACGATCGGTCACGATCTGGTGATAAAACCGTTGCCCAGTCACATACGAAAGCATCTGAACAGGACGCCGACCAAGCTGGAGAAGTCGAAGTTGAGCGACGACCTGGAGGGCAGCAGTAGCGACGGCGACGAGATGTTCTTGGATAAGGAAATTAGTCTCGGGCAAGATCAGATCGCGAAAAACGGATTTCCACTCGGCAAGGAGGAGGAAGAACGGTCTGGCGTGCATCCGCAGCACGTCGTCTACCGAAGGCAGTCGCACGATACGAGCGACTTCAAGTTCAGCGATTTCGGTAGGAACTGGCGGTTGTTAATAAGGTGATCGGGCGAGCGTTGAAGGCGCCCAAAAAGGAATCGAGGTGATCACAGCCAATGTTCTTTTCTTGTTTCCAGCGTATATGGAGGCCGGCGACGTGGAGAAGAACAAAATTAACGTGGGAAGGACGCGAAGGAAAAGGTCGATCGTGAAACGAGAAGCTCCGTACATTATTTATCCGGAGATTTTGGTGATCGTCGATTACGACGGATACAGGTTGGTGTGCATTCGTTGTCGCTTAAGGGACGCTCTGAAATACGAGTTGCAGTAGCAGAAGTAAATGCTGATGGGTCATTCTCTAGAAACGGAGAATACTTTTTTACTAGCAAATTCTGAACCCTAACTTTCAATTTTTGGGGGAAGGGGGGAAGAATGAATTTGAGTTACAGAATAACATCCACGACTAATTGCGCTACTCGTATTCATCAGACAGGACAGTTACCATCTCTTGAATGACAAAAGCATAGGGAGGTGTCGATTGTAGTGGATGTTACCATCTTATCTCAATACTTGTTATATTTTTTTTAAATGATTGTATCACGTTGTTTTTTCCCAATGAAGTGGTATTATTCAGAATGATTAGAAGCATAAATGTGAGGGCGCATACGAAAAGGGACCAGTTGACCAATTTTTCGATTTTTACTTGTTTGGATAAATTTATGTAAAAACCCCTTAGAAATCGAATAAAAAACAAGCCCAGACCTCTTATCTTGAAAATTCAGCGAGATATTGCAGTTTTGAGTGAGGCAAGTCAAAATTTATTATTTCAAAAAGTACGAAAAGGAAATAGCAAGTTCTTATGTAAAATTAAATTGTTCGAAAACAATTTTCGACGAATACTGGACATATTTTCTATTTGCCCTTTTAAAATGCGAAGCAGGCAATTTTAAGTTTCAACATGAGTTTCCACCGTACCTGTAAGGATTCTCATATCTCGCTGGAAATTGTCCAAACTATTTGATTGCGATGAATGCGGTATTCTTACTAAAGATTTTCGATGAAATTTTCGGAAATTATCGAACATTTTTTACGATTTTCCATAAAATTCTTAAACCATCGAGATTTAATACCTAAATTCTTCAAAATTCTCCGAAATTCTCAAGAAATTTTAAATTCTTTGGAAAACATTAGAAATTTTTTAAAGATTTCGATAGAATTCTTTCGGAAATTATCGAAATTTTTTCCAATTCCGATGAAATTCCTTAAAAACTATGAAGATTTTCCCTAAGGTTTTGATGAAATTCTCGAGAATAAACTTTTAATTCTTAGAAACATTAGAATGGTTTCGATAAGATTCTTTAAATAATCAATGAAATTCCAAAAAAAGGAGTGTTTCCCAAATCTTTGTGAATTCTTCGGAGAAATTTCGAAAATTATATCTCACGAAGATTCTTAAAGAAATTCTTTGGGTAAAATTGGCAATTTCCCCCGAAAATTATCTATTTATAAAATTCCTTGAAAATCATCGGAAAATTTTCCCAAAAATTTTTGATGAAATTCTTTGGAAAACATTGAAAATAAATATTTACAAGAGATTTCCAAAAAGACTCTCCGGAAAATATCAGAATTTTCTTCCAAAAATTCTGATAAAATTCCTTGAAAATCATTGGAGAATTTTCCCAAAGTATTTCGATGAAATTCTTCGGAGATCATCAAACATTTAAATTCTGTGTGGTCTGTGCGTCTGTGAGGGATGTACTATAATGGTACTCCAGCCTCAGATTTTTCACAGGGTACAATGTGTCCATGTATGCACCCCCGTTCCATTACCACTGCTTCAATAACTATTTCATATTCGATTGTGAGCCCAAAATTCAACGTTCACTCTCATGAAATGGGCAAAATAATTTTATTTTTTTTTGAAACATCGAACAATGTACTCAGGAAGGGAATCTTGGGTCTCTGGTTTCTAAAATCGTATCAGATTTGTAATTTAGCCGCAATTTAGGCATCTGTGTTCATTTCACTTCAGAAATTTCAATTTTAAGACCCAAATCGAAGTCTGATCGGAAATCTGATACACAATTTCTGGTATCATCAGCGACTCAGAAAATCCCATGTTCAATATTTTGTTCGATTTTCCAGAAAAAAACAATTTTGCCCTTTTATGAGTAAAATGTGAATTTGGGGCCGAAAAATTGAAGCTGGATCGAAAATCTTATTAGCTATTTAAAATCAACGAGCCTCCCCCCCCCCCACAACAAAAATCCTATTTCGATACTGTATTCAAGGGTTCTCATTTGAAAATCCAAGTTGGTATCGGCGTTCATGATCAATATTGATTTCCAATAGATCGCGCCTCCAGTATCAATTCTCATTTTACAATAATTATCTACTAAAAATATTGATTTTTCGATCATATCAAATGGTTGTGAACCATTCGTTGAATAAACAGCAATAGACCTTTTTATGGGCCAAAGTTAAAAACGAATCCTCTAAAATTGGATTCGAATCCGAATCCACGAATTACTGCCTTTTTTTGGATTCGAATATGATTCGAGAATGATTAACGTTTACTGTGATTCGAATCGGATTCGAATAAATGGAGTGGATTCGTGGATTCAAATCCACGAATCATTGAATCCAGGAATCATGGAATCTTTTTTTGACTGTTCTAAAATCAAAATCAAAATAAACGATACCTATTTTACTCAAACAGCAATCGTTGACTTTTTTTTTCTTCAGAAAGACTAAATACTCCAAAAACTGGATCTTATTCGATGTAATTTTGGTAAACATACTTTTAGCGATGTAGTTTCCGAAGAAACTAAATTTAATGTTTCGACTGAGGAGACCAGAAGGAATTTTGTAGCTTTTATTACGTTTTTTGATCCTTTTTTCTTTGAAAAAAAAGAAGAAAAGTGACCGAAACAGATGGCCATATTGGGCGACTTTAGCGCCTAATACGGCTAACTAAAAAATTCTAACGAATCTAAAAGGATTCGAATGAATTTTCTGAATCCGGGTCGTCCATTGGATTCGAATCCGGGTTGCGGATTCGAATCATTTGAATTCGAATCTTTTCCCACCTTGTTATGAGCGACGTCATGAGAAGGGCTGTTGCGCAACTGCTCCAGCATTCGCAGCAGTTCGCAGCCTGCAGGGTCCAGCTTATTTTGTTTACATTCATTTTACATGTAAAACTCCATAAGCGAACCCTAACTTAACCGAACAGAACCTACAACTGTAAATTGCCGGAAAAGTCGATTGGAAACGACTGAGTACAGAACATTCGTTCTTCTTTGCAAGTCCATAAATATGGAAAAGCGCATTTCTTAATATTGAACAATAGTATGGAGAAATTTTCAAAACTTTCGAAATTCCAAAAAGATGAGATAACCACAAACACCTACTCAATTTTTCGCGCTGATTTCAAATTCAACGACCAAATCAGGCGATAACCCCCCGTTGCCGAGATACAGTTAAATATGCGATTACACTGGGGGCTGGGGCTATACTGGTTCAGAAATAGCCTGCAAATCAATTTTGACGACGGTTCTGAATTCGTCTCGGTAATTCGATCCTATTTCGCCGGATCCGGGCCCCGAAATTCTCGGAAAATTTTCTCACCCAAAAAAATGCCTGATGTAAGTATGGAGAAATTTTCAAAATTTTCAAAATTCCAAATAGATGAGATAACAACAAATTCTTACTCAATTTTTCGCGCTGAGTTCGGATTCATGGACTAAATCAGGCGCTGACCCACCGTTGACGAGATACAGTCAAATTGGTTATACTGGGGGCGGGGTCTATACTGGGTCAGAAAGAGCCTGTGAATCAATTTTGACGACGGTTCTGAATTTGTCTCGGCATTTAGATTCTATTTCGCCGGGTCCGGGCCCCGAAGCTTTCGGAAAATTTTTTCTCCCAAAAAAATGCCTGATGTGTACGGAGCAGTTTTCAAAATTTTCGAAATTCCAAAAACTTTAGATAACAAGAAATTCCTACTCAATTTTTCGCGCTGAGTTCGAATTCGTTGACCAAATCAGGCGCTGACCCTACGTTTCCAAAATACAGTCAAACTTGGTTATACCGGGGGCGAGGGCTATACCGGGTCAGAAATAGCCTGTGAATCAATTTTTGATGACCGTTCTGAATTCGTCTCGGCCTTTCGAATCTATTCCGCCGGGCCCGGACCCCGAAGGTCTCGGAAAATTTTTTCGTTCAAATGAAGGCCTAATGTATATTATAGTATAGAGAAATTTCTAAAATTTTCGAAACACAAAAATACTGAGATAACTTCCAATTTCTACTAAATTTTTCGCGCAGAGTTGGAATTCGTCGACTAAATCTGGCGCTGACCCTCCGTTGCCGAGACACAGTCAAAATTGTTGTTATACAAGGGGCTGGGCTATACTGGGTCAGAAAGAGCCTGTGAATCAATTTTGACGACGGTTTTGAATTCGTCTCGGCATTCCGAATCTATCTCGCCGGGTCTGGGCCACGATGCTCTCGGAAAATCTTTTTGCCCAAAAAAATTCCTGATGTATAAGTATGGAGAAATTTTCAAAATTTTCGAAATTTCAAATAGATGAGATAACCACCAATTCCTACTCACTTTTTCGCGCTGAGCTCGAATTCGTCGACCAAATCAGGCGCTGACCCTCCGTTTCCAAGAGATAGTCAAAAATGTGGTTATACTGGCATCGGGGGCTATACTGGGTCAGAAATAGCCTATGAATCAATTTTGACGACGGTTCTGAATTCGTCTCGGGCCTTTCGAATCTATTTCCCCGGGTCCGGGGCCCGAAGCTCTCGGAAAATTTATTCGCCCAAAAACATGCCTCATGTGTAAGATGGAAAAATTTGAGGAATTTTCAAAATTTTCGGAATTCAAAAGTACTGAGATAAGCAGCAATTCCTACTAAATATTTCGTGCCGAGTTCGAATTCGTCGACCAAATCTGGCGGTGACCCTCCGTCGCCGAGATACAGTCAAAAATGTGGTTATACTGGGGCCGGGCTATACTGGGTCAGTAATAGTCTGTGAATCAATTTTGACCACGGTTCTAAATTCGTCTCGTGCTTTCGAATCTATTTCTCCGGGTCCGGGCTCCGAAGCTCTCGGAAAATTTTTTCGCCCAAAAAAATGCCTGATGTATAAGATGGAGAAATTTTCAAAATTTTCGAAATTCAAAAATATTGAGATAACCACCAATTCCTATTAAATGTTTCGCGCTGAGTTCGAATTCTTCGACCAAATGACGCGCTGACCCTCTGATACCCAGATACAGTAAAAAATGTTGTTATGACAGGGGCGAGGGATATACTGGGTCCGAAATTGCCTGCGAATCAATTTTGACGAGGGTTTTGAATTCGTCTCGGCATTTCGAATTTATTTCGCCGGGTCTGGGCCACGAAGCTCTCGGAAAATCTTTTCGCCCAAAAAAATTCCTGATGTATAAGTATGGAGAAATTTTCAAAATTTTCGAAATTCCAAATAGATGAGATAACCACCAATTCCTACTCACTTTTTCGCGCTGAGCTCGAATTCGTCGAACAAATCAGGCGCCGACCCTCCGTTTCCAAGAGACAGTCAAAAATGTGGTTATACTGGCATCGGGGGCTATACGGGGTCAGAAATAGCCTGTGAATCAATTTTGACGACGGCTCTGAATTCGTCTCGGCATTTCGAATCTATTTCACCGGGTACAGGCCCGAAGCTCTCGGAAAATATTTTCGCCCAAAAAAATGCCTGATGTATATTTATTGTATGGAACCCCCAATCTTCATTTGGGGGCCCAACTCGTCTGTGGCTCCCAAACTTTTCATTAAGATGTAGACCCACGGGAGGCGGCACAAATTCTAGGACTTCGGAGCACAATTAGCGCAAATAAAATACAAGTTTGTGCCACTATTTTCGAGACCCCACCTTTGTTTGAGGGGGGGGGGGACATTTTACCGCCCCCTATTTTATTTTAGGGCTGTAGGTCCAAGGAAGGGGGCACAAATTGTGGGAACCTCGAGCATAGTTAGCACAAATTAGGTAAAAATTCGTGTCATCACACTCGAGCCCCCACCCCTTCCTGGGGGGGGGGGTCGTGGCCCATATCCACACTGTTTTTACTTTCAGCACGGGTTTCTTCGTTATCATTGTTGCCAAATCCGATGCGCAAAAACAGAAGTGTAGTTGCCTGAAACTATCGCACTTTTGCCTCATGAGTTTAAAAAAAGTATGAACAAAGACAACAAAACTTTGGATAGAATGCTTGTACCTCCCAAAATTGGGGTAGGATATGAGATACCGTGAAAAGAACCTGAAAAATGAATTCGGTGACAACAGAAACGAGTTAATTTCTCCTTTTGAAGATCGTTTTTTTAAAATATTATAATTTTTCCAGCCCCATCAAATTGAGCACTGGATTGTGAGCCCAGAAAATGCGGCACAAATTCTGAGATCTCGGAGCACAATTAGCACAAATTACGATAAAATTTGTGCCGCTAATTCCAACCCCCTATCTTCATTTGGGGGGGCCAACATTTCTCGGGCCCCCAAACTTTTTATTAAAATGTAGACCCACGGGAGGCGGCACAAATTCTGGGACTTCGGACCACAATTAGCACAAATTACAATAGAATTTGTGCCGCTAATTCCAACCCCCTACCCCATTTTAGGGGGGCCGTAGAAATACAGCCATGAGCAGCTTTAGTAGCATCTTCAATATTGTTTTTTATGGAAAACTTAAGAGAACTTATCATTTCTTTTCAGATGAGCCCAACTTCAGTTTTTTTTGCAGAACTTTTTGTCCCAATCAGCGCGCCGCATTTCATTAGGCCGCTAGAGAGCGACTCTTTAGCGTCCAAACGCGAATAAGAATGCAAAATATTATTACGACTTATCAGGGCCGATGACTTAGGCGTTTTTGGAACTATGTAATAATTCAGCGTTGTTCACTGGTAATAGCACATCTATCAGCAAAAACGGGTCGTTCGTGATTTTCTGTATTTGTGCCTATACGTTCATTCTTACCTATTAGAACTATTAGAGTACCTACGCCACTAATTCAGAATTGTCGAATACTTGACTAAATGTTTTTGAAGTTACATTATGCATTTATTTTTCAACTTTGAGTTGACTCCAACTCTTCAAAAACGAGTTGTTCCGGATTGAACTCATTTTAAGTAAATTACCTATGCCCAACTCGTTAGCTGCTGCCCAAGCATTTCTATCATTTGTATAATACGAATTTTAAATGCTTAAGCATTTACCTATTCAAGGAGCACTCGCTCGACAAATGCTCGCCAATGATAAATACTCGAGCAGTTTACCATCACTAGTCACAATCATTTAGCTCTAATCCGCATTGTAGCTGCCTATTATTCTTCTCAGTGTCACTGTAGATACTACACCTACTTACACTTTCATAAGATGAATTTTGGTGACTTCATGAAAATTAACTCAGATTGGTGTGCTAGTTTTGCGACAGATATTTAGCTAAATTATTTCTTGGAACGAAAATTAATTCAACTTTTTAAATGCATATTTTTTAATGTTTTAGATTACACGGAGGCGACAACGTCCAAGTAAAGAGGTACTTTGTGTCGTTCTGGAATGGCGTTGATCTAAGGTACAAGTTACTAAAAGGTCCAAAAGTGCGCATAAGCATCGCAGGACTGATTATCTCTAGAGTAAGTGTGTTAATATTTGAAATGTTTTTGTCTTTTGTCTCTTATATGCCGTATAAATTATCTCCAGCAGGTAGATTACAGATATATCTGTACAGAATAAAGAAAACTGTGGTCATATTAGGCTTCAAGTGTTATTGAAATATTTGGTGTGACTTCTCTATGATAAGTGAAATGACAGTCTTCACGTCATGTTTCATTACTGGTTTCATTATGCAGCTAACAGCGTTTTATCTTTTACCTATTTCCTACTTAGTTTAAAATATACAATTTTAGTAACTTCGAGCTGTTACCAGTAATCATTATACCCATTATGTAAGAGCACTAGATAAGATTTATTTAGGCGTAGTCATGATCATCGTGGTATATCTACATATAGGCATACTTGCAGTTAATATTCCTTCACCAATGGTCCTACAATTTCTCTTGTTTTGAAACCGACTTTCTTTCCATTCTTAAATGTGGAAATCTTTGCAAGAAAATAATTACAATACCTACGGATTTTCTTCATGGTGCTGTGTATAGTTTTGGCATAAACTAGTCCTGTGAATGTACAAAACACTAAACTACTACACTGAAGTACATCCTGGTTGGTCTTGTGAATGATATTAACAAAACTACTTGTTACTTTGTATCATAGTTAGTGATGAGTGATGATACAAATGTAAAGAACAGAGCTATGAAAACCGACTAGGTTAATTGGGATAGGTATTCATTATGATTATGTCATGGGGCCTGTAGAATCCCCACTCTACCTATGGTTCTTTTACAGTTATTGCTAAATCAGTTATTTTTATCTTATTCGAATATTCGAAAATTAACGAGAATGATGGTTGATAACCGAAAAATAAGGGTTAATAACCGCAAATTATTTTATTTTATTTTAATTGGAGTTTATTATGCGAAATAACTGATTATTTCAGATTTTAATTGGTTATTTACAGTTTTATATTGACCTTTTCAATGTTATGGTCAAGTATGTGTTATAGTTAGTTATTATTGCAAAATTATTCTGAAATACAATAAAAATAACGAATAAATACGTGTACTAAATAACAGTTAATAATCACTAGTTACGCCAAATAACTGGTCATTTCTGAATTTTAACTGTTATTTAGTTTCATGTTAACCTTTTGGATATCTTCCATGATTATGTCACTGTTATTTCATACGTATTCATTTTATGGTTATGGTCAAATTATGAAAATCATTGGGATATCTATTTCTTATATGTTCAAGTTACAGTTATAATAAGTTCGATACATTTTCACCCCCAGCTCTAATTAGCTATAAGGGATGGACAAATCTGATACATATAGGTTTTTCTTGCAAATTAACTTCACTGTTCATTACCTGGGGAATAAGTAGCACCTACCCTTTCAACCTTGATCGATGGTGATGATCTTTTCGTGTAACAGATGTAGCTTGCAGCTTTTACCACCCCGCAGAATATCTCAGATTTAACATTACAGCAGTGTAGAGTGAAATCTGAAATTATTGAATATCCTTGCAGGGTGACTTTGGGAATCATTAGTTTATTTGTTTCAAATTGTTATCTACCTCACTTTATCAGTGAAGACTGGAATGAGAGCAGTTTTTATTTTGCTAACTAGAAATATTTGCAACAAGTGGCTGCGGTAACCGATGAATAAGGACGAATGAATAACAATCAGAAAAATCAAATTAGTGAAAGTGCTTCATGTATTCATTCACTTGAACTGAATTGTAACAAACCTTCATATATATGACATCACTTTTGTTATTTTTATTCATTCGTGTTTCTTCGCATGCTGCTCACCTGTAGATTTTAGGCGTAAGTAATCATTAGTCGCTGTGTGGTCAAGTGATAACGTACTCGCTTCGCAATCCTTGTGTCTCGGGTTTGAGTCCCACCAACGCCAACGCCGGGAAATTTGTGATATTTGAATACCCTACTAACATCCTAGAGAATTCAGCGACTACAGTATCAATCGAGGTGGAAACATAGCGCGTCCTGGAAACCCGGGATTTCACACGAACGAGGCATTATAATCACAGGGCGTGTTACCACCAGATCAGAAAGATTGGTGCTGTATGTGTGCACATTTTGGACAGCTTACTCAGTGTCGTGAAACACTTGGTTAGTAAGCGAACTGCATCTGCACACTCTTCGGCACAGAGAAGGAAAACTCTAACGCAACAAAACCGTGGTTAAGGCAATGGCAAACTACCCCGACTAACCTCCACAGGAGAGTCGCGCATCAGAAACCACGACCGCCAAAGTCCGGCATTGGATACGGTGCCTGAAGAAGAAGTAATCATTGCAGTCTGCACACATAATCATAGTAGTAATTTAATTTGCTTTTGTACATGTATAGTGTATACCTTTTGTATCATGGAGTAAATATCAGAGACCTGCTCGTCTCAACCTTATTAATTCATTGATCTGTTTGTTATTGCAGGGGCGGGATGCTACCCCTTATCTAGAGCGTAATAGGGTGGGTCGCGACGCAGTCGACTCGGCTGCGGCGCTGACGGATATGGGAAAGTATTTATTTAGAGAACGAAGACTGCCTGTATACGATATTGCGGTTGCCGTAACCAAGTAAGTACCTGTAATTTCATTTTCATCATTTTAATACTGACCAGTAGTTAACTAACCCGCCATTGTTGTGAATCCTGTAGGGTTCATGTTGGTGTATCTATAGGGATAAAAATAGTATTCCAATGAAATTCAGAAAATTAGTACATCGTTGGTGAAAGTTGAGCTCGAACACATTGAAGGGGTTTGGATAGTTTAGGGTCTGTAACAAGACCAAGTTAGGTTTATGTCCGCGTAGAAACTGTTGCAGGTTCCATAACTGGAAAAAGCGATTAGTATTTTCAGAGTGTGTGTTATGCCTGATGTCTGTTATCGTTTTTGGTGAAACTAAACTTATATATGTTGCTAGATAGCTAGAATATAGTCCCAAACATGTGAGTATGAAGGTTTAGTTACTGTTATTAAAGTACCAACCAATGCGAGTGATAAATTAGATTTGCGTCTGATGTGTCAGAAAGTGAAAATCGAATCAGCTTCTTGCATTAATCTGGTAATTTTAGTAGAAAATCAACTAGGAGTATGAGATGCTTTGGTGTTGATTGAGGTAAACATGCTGGACTATGCCAATAGTAAGAACTCTTCTTTCCAATTAAGTACCAACATTAGGTTTTAAACCATGGTGTGAATACCATGGCAGTGTTACTAACACCATCGTTTTAAGCCTTAATATAAGCAGTTGGAAATAAGTATGCATACTATTGACAAAGTGCTTGGTCCTGGCATGTGTACCTTATCTAAACTTTTTAGTTAATCAGTTTTCTTAGTGCGACGAGTACGCAACTTCATTTAAGAGTATGTATGCATATTTGTTTCCTCGGACTTCCAAAGGCACAGAAACGGGAATGTAATAATATTGCTCTACTGAAAAATGTATTTTTCTTCTGGATTGTGGCCTTTGAGATAACCAAATTTTCCTAACTATCGGCTTGCCAATTTTCATCAGAATCAGTAAATGGACGATTGGGAAGAGGCACTCGTTTACAAAGTCCTTACCTATATGTTAATATGTAATTCATGTATTACCGTTTCTCCCAAGATATTTTTCATGAAATTCGATGAAGCCATATGTTACTGTCGCATTATTAAATTTCGCCATTCTTGCGTTCGTGTTTAGGTATGACATGTGTCGCCGTCGGAAGGGCGGCCGTTGCACAAAAGGAACGGCCGGTATGTTAACCTAAAATTATTCGGGTTTGGCCTGCGTTATTGCGCTCCCTGTACATAAATATACATACTAGTTTGGTTTACAACCGACGAGCTTTTGTAGTGTTTTGATACGTGCCAACTAAAACCCCAATAACGAAAGGTGTATATTTCGAACGTTGTATATATAAACCATTAACCCATGTAGTCATTAACCGGCTTGTGTGTACATATAAGTTGTACAGTTATAAATTTAGTGATTTTAAATCTTCTTCGAATGTATGTTTGGAGAGTTAGAGGAAGGTTGCATTAATGTACTTACTGGTAGGTATTCAAAGATTGAGTAAAATATATGGGGAGAGAGAAAACTGGAACTATGATTTCAAAGCTTGTTGTGTACCGTTAACATCTCATCAAAGTCTTCCAACCTCGAGGTATAAACTAGCCAATCGAATTAAATAAGATTTCAGTAGTGACATGTAGAGCCGGCTCATCAGCGTGATGAAATTTTGTCATGAGTCAAATTAATCTTCTGTGCATTATCATTGGAGATATCATTCAACACGTTTCTCCCAACAAAAAAGATATTATGCTAAAAACTGACGAAAACTACACAGAAATAACTTGTTCGTTGATGCAAACTACAGACTGAAACACACAGTTGCAACAGACTTCAAAACAAAAGTGGATATTCAAAACCCGTCATTTTTTCGGCACAATATTAGGTCGAATTTGGTACCTATAGAATTCGATATAGAGGTCGAGTTACTGTATCAACATCGATTTTGATGTAGAATTCTTTCCAAAAATCGATGTCGGCATAGTAACTCGACTCTTATATTGAATTCTGTATCAGATTCTACCTCAGTGTTGTGCCTGAAAGTGACGAATTTTGAAAGCTTTTTGTATCGACTGTGTATCCAGGTAAACTAATAACAGTGAAAAACATACAAGAGTTTAAATATCAGAAAAAAGATCGGAAAAACTCTGTGTATGTGAATTCCTTTGAATTCTCTTGAATTTCTCGGTCGATCACAACCCTTCTAGACAGCTAGGATAGAAATCGTTTAATGGAATTTTTCGTTTCCAGATTAGACATGTGCAGAAGGCATTATCAAAACGATGCGTGCAACAGAGGCACAGCAGGTAATTGTACAGCACAAAAGAACACAAAAACTCGGATCTTATCGTGTATATCGTAATTAAAAGTTTTCACAAGCTCGTCATTATGGCAACTGATCCTACTCTAGCTAGAAAAATACGTGTGAATTATGAGAAAACGCTTGCGATTTGTGACAGTCTGCCTCGCGCCTCTTCACTTTTTGCGCTTCTCTTCTCTTTTGCTAATTTAAAGAAAAACTATATACTCGTGCCATTTCAAAGAACTGCAGAATACGATTGTAATTAGTCGCTGTCTTGCTTTACCGGCTGTCACACAGAGATCTGTGTATGTCGAAGTGGCTTTTCAACAAGTTAAATACCTCGATATGCTAGTTATTAGAACTGAATAGGTACCTCATGCTATATGTAACTGTAAGAATCTGAGTTCAGGTGTACGTACCTACACTTATTACGTTGAATGAATATTTCTGTGCTGTTTTCAATTTTAAGCTTAAATTTTGTGTTGAATCGGGGTTGGACATTAGTGTAGGGTGGTTGTGGTATAGATCTAGCCTAACCTTTTTGTTTTTTGAGCGTCCCTCTATTACATACTAAAAGGACAATTCTTTTTTGACGAACGGTTCATCTGCAATATGAAAGAAATCGAGATCACTTTATTTGGGCAACTTCCCCACATTGGTGGAATAGATTCCACATAGGTGTGATATTCCTCAAAAAGGCCGTATAGGAATTAGGTGATGAAATCGTTATATTTTAATATAGCGTACTTAAAAACAATTTAAAGTCAGTTTTGGCAAAATTTACCAATGTTTACAAATAGATGATAAAGTAAGTTGAAATGAATGAAAAAACTGAAGTCATTTTCGGCGAAATTTTATTTTTTAACGTTGTATTTAAATAAATGTTTGTTTATCGACTCCGGCACATATAGTTTGTGTGCATCTCTTTGATATCTTCCGGGGCATTCTATCCATATCTCTTTATTGGTAGGTATTCTCCGAATAAAGATCTACAATAAAATATACATTTCAATGATGCCTTCAAGAAAAGAAATGATCATGCCGTTGAGGAATTATTCAAGGATACATCACCATATATTACAATACAAACACTCTCTACCCGAAGTGTCTGTACCATTACTGTCATTTAGCTGTACACTTTGAATTGGAAGCACTGTTGTTCAATTCCTTTATTGCATCCAGGCACGCATCAGACTCAGACCACTGCTTGCAATTTGATTTCCAAACGTAAAATCTTGGCCAGGGGCGGCAACTTCTGTGTAGCGTATATAGCAAATGCTACGCATGGAAAGATTTTGCTACACATGAGATTTTCAAAAAAAAAAAAAATTTAATTAATACTTTACTTCTTAATTTATCACTGAACTTGAATTTTTTTGTTATGCTAAACATGGGAAAAGTCTAGGTTGCCACCCCTGCTCTGGGCGGCATTTTATACAGAATAAATTGAAAAAAGAACATAAATAATCGTGATAAAATGTTTCAAAATGTGGCATCCATCCCGAGCAATAAGTGTAGCAACTATCCCAAATTGGTGGGATAAATGCCACACCTTTACTTATCAGTTATCATATTACATTCGCAACCAATTGCTGTAAATTTAGGAAAACATGTGTTAGTTTCTGATCTGTAGTGTAGTAGGTATATATACTTACTCGCCATCTGGAATCACTTTTTATCTTCCAAAAATCGCATCGAGAAATCTCTTGTAAAAGAATGGAGTATTTTTCAGAGCAAATTATTTTTCAAATGATTATAATTTATAAAATCACGTTATCTTCAACTGTCACAGATGAAAACTGTATCACAGACACTATAGTCACCTTGAGGTGTAACCTGTACTAATTAGTTCTCAAGAAGATCCCATAGGGAACGCTGGGTAAGGCGCATCTATTCCACCTAGGGTATAATAAACAATGGTGAGAATCGATGGCCGCCATTTTGGTTTTTGTTTACCTACTTTTTTCGAGTACAACAGTTATCAGTGTATAATGTTATGTTGTGTTAAATGGTTTAAAATATAATATACACGGATAAGAAAAATTACGGCCATTGATTCTGCCCATCGTTTATCCCGCCCAGGCATCTGTACGACAACCACCCTAAATATCGATAATCTCTGAATGCATGTGTCGGGGGTTGTCGGGATAACTCATGGTGTACAGCGATTTGGTTTTGGGTTTCCATTTACTCGCAACTCATATTATTAAGTTTGTACAGTATGCAATTTCATTTCGAATGGTTTTCATTTCTCCTGAGTACAAATTGGTGTACTAATTACCAATGAGTACGAATGCCTGCTGATCATGTCGCTAATAACACTAACTGAGTACAGACATACTTATCCTATAGTAATTAGTTTATTGTATCTTGCTGCGGGATATGCTTAATCTGTCAAATTCTGTTCATTTAGTCAACAGTAAACGGTTGTGTTAAAAACCAAAATGGGTAGGATTTGAAACTCTCATCTTGCAATCAAATCAAATAACGCTGGTTGTACGCGTATAAGGGAAGATGCAAGCGTGTCATAATATACTTGGTCTCAGATTTTTTTTTTATCAGGTATTTGATTGGCTTCGGACATTGTCCAATTTGGAAATCGTTAATTGTATAGGTAAGCGTTTTGCATCGCCTCGAAAATGAATAAAAGCACAACTGGACAAACTGTTCATAAACACTAAAATTAGCACAATTTCTGATACTGACCGCCGCTGCAGGACACCAGGCTGTTCTGCGGTTTTACGTTTTAAATACACAGAGACCAGATGATACCTCTGTTATAGATGTACCAGGGGGCCTTCATTCTAGAATTTCGGCATATAATTTACCCATAACCATGAGCAGTCAAATTCAATAGATCTACTTAGTGAACAGCTTAGGTGTTAAGTTATGGAATGTCTACTTGTGTACCAGTAAAATACTCAAACAAGCTCCAAAGTATTTGATGATTCCACTACAGTATAACATGTGAATTGTCCTTATTCAAACTAACACATTAGGTAATTGAAGTGAACTTATTCATTCTTAATGACAGATTTCGTTCGTCATCAGCATATATTATTCCTGCTACTATATAAATTCTTTTTGTTGGTGGTGGAATTGGTGATTTAGGTACCAACAAATGAGGTGATAGAAGCACCCATAGGGAAAGAAACTGTGTGGTGAATGAGTTTCTTAACCCTGATAATTGCAACAGAAAAACCCAACTTATGGAATCCTGTAACTGATTTGCATAGCGTGAATGATCATTTTTACTGATGTAGGTTTTGCGTATGTTGGCGGAGCATGTGTAGTGAATAAACGGCTAGAAAAAGTTAACAGCGTTGCCATTATTGAAGACACTGGAGGATTTTCTGGAATTATCGTCGCCGCTCACGAAGTTGGCCATTTGTAAGTTATTGAATTACATTTGAGCTTTGTTTTTAATGATGACTGAGGTGAAGCTATCTAGGCTATAGGATACTTACTAGTTAGTGTACCGATGTACAGTGATGGATAGAGATTGATATAATTTCTGATACATACTTGCGAATCGCAAAATGCCTTTCCTGATACCTAATATTCATCCACTTGTCTAATTATCAGCGGATTGATTGTAGGTATTATAGTTGAAAGGCGATCCTACTTACATATCCAAGTACTAGAAATAAAAAGATTCACCTTATGCATGAAGTCTGTAAGGATAATAGAATTCACCTATGTAAAAATTGCCTTTATTCCATACGTGTCCATTTAACTGTGCATTATCAGAAGATACTTAGGGGTTTCATATTATTGGCAATACATGTTGGTTCTAGTCGAATCTTTTTTTCATTCTTAATGAAAAGACTTATTCACATATATACCTAATAACCTACTGTCAAAAAGTTTTTTAATAAGTACCTATGGATAATTTAGTGTATAGTACCTAGTGCGCACCGCTGATATAAGATTTTCATGTTTCTAGATTGGGTGCTGTGCACGACGGATCCCCTCCACCAACGTACCTCGGTGGTCCCGGGGCAGAAAAGTGTCGTTGGGAGGACGGATTCATCATGAGTGACTTGAGGCATTCGGAGAAAGGTTTCAAGTGGTCACCATGCAGCGTGTCATCGTTCCACCACTTCCTCAAGTAAGAATATATGTATAGTCTATGTATTACGCAAAATCAGAATAATATTATAAGAAAAGTGAATTTCTCTTGACTCGAGTACTACGCTAACAAATGATTTCAGCGGAGATACTGCCACCTGTTTGTACAACTCACCTCACGAAGACGAATCGCTACCCCGAGTACTACCCGGAAAGCTGCTTACATTGGACGCTCAGTGTCGCAGAGACCGAGGCACCAGTGCATGCTTTGTAAGTACATCTTTCTAAAATAAGAGAAGAACCAACTTTTTTTTTTTAACATTTCAATTCTCAGTAAAGAGCTTTAGGTTACCTATGATTTATAGACCTTAATGGATCGAAAGTAAAGATGAATGCTGTTTAAGAGTTTGACACGAGCTTGTAGTCAGTGCTGTGTCCTTAGGATAAAAATGTTTGTCTTTTACTGTACCACCCATGTCAGTGAGCAAGTAGAGCACAGACGTGAACAACTCTCATTTGTTTCTCGTTTTATATATTGGTTGGGAGTGGGGGAGGGGGCGAACTTGACTGAGCGTCAATAACGTTCATTTCATGTTTGATGCGCATATTCTAGGCTTTAAGCCAGTTGAGTTTCATATATAGTAGCATGTAATCTAATAGGTAAATATGTCTATAAGCCTTATTGCCTTTGTCGATTCCACAAAGACTATTTTTTATTTGTGGGTTTGGTAAATGGTGTCCTATACTTGACCGTTGAGTATGTTTGGCTGTTACAGAAAGATGAACGGGTATGTTCGCAGCTATTCTGTTTTGATTCTGGATCTGGTTACTGTGTAGCCTATCGTCCAGCAGCTGAAGGATCGCCATGCGGTGATGGCCAGGTAAGTACAGTACCTCTATGCTGTGCTCTAATCCTCCTCTACTAGATACTGTGGTCTAAAGATCAGTCATATTGATTAATACATCTAACTCATCACTCAGAAACAGCAGTGATAATTTGAACAACTGGCAGTACTAAGCTTCAGCATTGAAAGATTTTTAGGGTAGGTCTCACATATTTGGTGTGACCGTGACCTTTTCAGGATTTGAATGTATTAAAGGTTTATATGTTATGAGCTGGTTAGAAGTATCCTGCTTTCATGAAAAAGTTCGTAAGGATCAGGGAGGGGGTGTATAGTCTAGTTTGATCCATTAAACTATAAGTCTTTGCAGACTGATTCAGCTTTATTCTAAAGAGAATCACTACACATACTGCCTATGATTCTTGTTACTATGATTGACTTCCCTCTGGTCACTGACGCGGTACTCGAAAGGGTAGTTTCTGTGGCCGGGGGCGCGGTGTCATAGGGGCCACTTTGGCATGCGTGTATCGCCATACGTCCCACCACATCACTATGATTGACTTCGTGATTTTGTTATGTTTCCACAGTCTTGCAGTAACGGTATTTGTATTCCTGAACACGAAAATATAATACCTGATTATTCGCAAAATACTCCTTCCTACTTGAGGAGGCACGATGAGAATATTTATGGCAGGGCATTGTATGGAAATTCAACGCAAAGGTATGTGCCAAACTTCTTTTTCATTTTACTGAATTCACAAATGCACATAATGGTGGCATAATGTAAATCCAGAGTGAAATATGATGCTAGAATTGAATATTGTCTGGGACTGTTGGCTAAGTCCCTGACATTTAGGCGGTGTTCTGTAATATTTAGCTTGTTGGGTAGATAGTTGGTCCTCAAACACGATGAATGGTAATAAATATTGTAGATAAAATAACATGGATGGTCAGCAGAGTGCACCCGTTGAACAATCACCGGCATTTCGCCAAGCTGTCCCAAAACATAGGTGACGCTGCTGATGGTATTCATAGTTCTGCAGTGGGCTTAACAGTGTTAGCTGCGGCGCCAACGTTTTGGGATTGTTTCTTTGGTAAAATGTTCAACTGACGCACAATACCCTGTTAATGTACATAATCGTGGCCAATTTGTATACTCCAAGTAATTAATTGTTGATGAGGTATTTGATGGAAATTTGCGTTGATTTTGTTGTACAAGTAATTTCGTACGTCTGTGTAAAAGCCGTCTAAGTGCGCCTGCATTAAAAGCCAGAATATTCAGTTGCCATCTCTTGTAGACGCCACTCGAATTCTGTAAACGCGCCACCGCGTTGAAGGATAATAACATGGAAAGCTATCACTTGTTCTTTGTAGTTTAGAGCAGAGCGTTAGTGGACGCTGCCACAGCTTGAAATAAGCCGTCTATTGAAGTAGCATGATGCCGAGGAGGATGGGCCTTTCAGCTTCTCTGCGTCACACTACTTTAAGTGGCTTCTTTCAAGTCAAGGCAGCACTTTTTCATACATATCTCTTTAATGCAAATTACACACCATTGAGCTTCTCATGTTACCATATCTTCTGTGCACACCAAGGGAAAGGCTTACAGTTTGTCACTTCTATATAGCAGATAGTTGCAAGGGTCATTACAATCAAATGACAGTGTATAGGTATTCTAAGCAATAGAAAAATTTTAATTGGTTTAAATTTAGAGTATTCTTCGATTAAACTGATAGATTGGCTAAGATAAGTGTCCATGGAATATGTGTTAAGTAATCGAATTAATTTGCCATATCTTGTCAATTTAATGGAAGACTGTTCAGGATCAATCGCAGCATCAGTTGTCGCTTGCCATAGTCTGTCACTCAACTGCCTGTTGTACCTATGAGGGGCGATTTGTAGTCACGTTTAGACAGTTTTACGTGGGAATAACAAAATGAATGCTCGTAGTTTGAAGGGGGGGGGGAGGCTTTTATACAATCTAGGAGGCTTTTACATAGCACAAGAATAGTCAACATTTGAAACCGCACCTAGCAAAGGCAACAGAACGAATTTTTCAGGCGGTGTTCTCCCAGGTATAATAAAATGAACATTCCGGCTGCTTTTACACTGAGGTAACAAAATCAGCGCAGATCTTCATCAAGAACCTAGCATCAAGTAATTGTACAGCCACTAACAAACTGTAAATATACCTGTACATAATCCAGTAGTTAGTTAATTATACCTATACCTATGTAGTATAATTTCACAGGTTGTATAGATAACCGCAAGAGCGCTTTTATAACACTTTTGTGGTTAACTTTTTTTTTTTTTTTTTTTTTGCAACCACACGAAAAGAGAATATTGTGCTTTTTTGCGTTTAGGTCCGAGTGGGAGGAGTTCTGGAGAACGGCGACGGCTACGTCCGCGCCGAATTTGTACATAGGTAACGAATACGAACTGAATACTCCGTCGTACGATCCTTACGCGTACAAAAATCCTTTCGACCCACTGGGCCAAGCTCACAAAACCAGCGTCGTCGATCCGTTCGCCTTCTACACGACCAAAAGTCCATTTGTGGACGAATTTCAGAAAAACTGGTATCAGGCGGCGTTCAAAAGTAAATTCCCCGACAAGGTCGACGTGTTTGCTAAGAAGGAGGCTAAAAGTAGTATAGAGGAATTTAATAATTTGTTCTACGGCAGGACGACGCAACAGCAAAATAATGATTTGTATTCCTACACGAGGAACGATCAGCTGGGTAAGTGGAATATGAGGTGTGTTCAAAGTTTGCATCTCAAAACTGTCTGTTTCTCATAAACAGGCTCTTAGACTAACAGGTTCTCACTTCGTATTCTTCTCTCATTCTCGCCTCTATCTCTTCTTCTGTTTGCTGTATCATCTCAGCCTTGGCCTAAGGACAGTTCGCTTGTTCCTCTGAGTTCTGATCTGAAGTTTTTGGTCCTGTTGCGGTCATTGATTTTAAAACCCTTCTGCAATATTTCAACTTGTCAAAATCATATTATATGGTTCTCAGATCTTATTTCATTCTTGGTGGTTGCTAAGTGGCGGCGGTTATTTCAGTTTCTATATTGTGTATACTATGTTGGTGTGGTGCACGCTTTTTGGTGGTGGCGGATCGAACAATAAGTTGGGCAGTTGCTGAACCAAAACTGAATTTGGTGCCAGAAAACGCACTCCAGGCGCCAGGTCATTTGAATACCAAATATGTTTGACCCAAGAACGAGGTTTTCTTTTGCGCGGGGCGCAGTTGTACTCACGATGGCGAATATCCATACTCGGCTGTTTCCAGGTGCTCTAATGACATTACAGAGTGGGTTCTACTATTAGCAAAACTACCCAGCTTGGTTCCAACGAAAGTATCAACTATCAAATCAACTCCTGTGCAAAAAGCACACGGAGCAAAGATCAATATGTTACTACTTGAGAATAAGAAATTTGTTAGACACCAAAGGTACATATTTTTAATCCAGAAAAGGTTCTGAGCATTTGCTAATAAACTCTGGTTTCTAAAAAATTCCTTATTCTCAGATAGTAACACACTGATCTTTGCTCTGTGTGTTTTTCTTACAAGAGTCGATTTGTTAGTTGATACATTCGTTAGAACCGGGGTGGGTATTTTTGCTAACAGTAACCATGCAGCAATGGAAAACGACCCCATTGTGATGGTCATTTTCCCATCGCTTTCAAAAGTAAGAAGAATGAATTTTCAGTTGGGGTTATTGATAATCAGCTCCCTTCGGTGGTTTGCTTCTTCCAGATGTTGGTATCTGAGGTGTAAAGCCAAACTGAACCCACCACTACTGATTAAATGCACGCGCTATTTAGTGTGTTGGTTATGTGTTCTTTGCATGTGCTTATGTTCCAAAGCAAGAATAGACTTATTCTTGGATTACATTGGAGGAAATTATGTTTTCCTCTACCAGGTTACCTGGTTGCGACCCCATATCACATTGGGTAACATTTGGTGACTTGGAATCGTAATTTTCTATGAAGAAAGCCACGGCAGTGCTATCAGAGAGGTTTCTCTGCCAACATCACGACTATAATGCAAAATTGTGTAAAATACATACATGCAGTGTGATAGTTAAGAAATTCTAAGTGGTTATAAATACGGCAGTGAACTGCTAGTCTCACTGCCGGAGTGTTTCAGTTATTTAGTTTTTCTGTCAGCTTGCTGCCATTTAGGCCGGTCGTACTGCTACTGAGTACTACCAATCCACACTAGTTGACATACCATCAGTTCATGGCCAGTTAAACGACATAAAAACAAGAAGGGCATCTTTCCAAAATCTTACTTCTGATACGATTGACACTGAATTTTTTTGTGGCCATATATAAGTCTGAGGTTGTGCGGTGTATGCCTATATATGAGCTGTTCTGTTGATATACATTCTTCAACAGAAAATGTGTAGGCTTATAGGAAGTTATTGGAATACATACCTTGGTGATTACTGGAAATATTTTGCCGAAATTTTGTCATGAGATAGTAAGACTGAAAAAGAAACAAAAACCAACAACAAACCGAGAGTGATATTTTTTGAGAAATTCTCTTCTTGTTTTGTGTTGTTCAGTGAAATTGGCAGAACTACCTCCAGGGCACAAATTTTTTGAGAAATTCTCTTCTTGTTTTGTGTTGTTCAGTGAAATTGGCAGAACTACCTCCAGGGCACAACCAACTGGCTATGGACTGGCAGTATTCCTACATTTTTCTAACAGTGGCAGTATTTGTTGGGAATCACGGCAGCACCTTTACTACCAAATTTGGCAGTGTCAATACTAAATCAACTAGCAGTGACTCAACAGTATAGAGTTTTTTTGCAGTAAAATTCGAAAAAATCTTAGTTGGCGACTCCTGCCGTTTTATTTTTGCACTGGTACTATTTCGTTTGTTCTCATTCTGATATTTTCTTCGCTCTGCATGATGAGATGCTTTATAGTAAAACTAACGCTATTGATCTGTCGCCAATCTGTCGACCAGAATTGAACAAAAATACATAAAAACTAAATGGAACATTTTGGCTTCCTAGTACCGGATTTTGACATACATCGAATAAAAGTCCTGGAAGGCCTAAATTTGCATTTTTGAGTAATCCTTCCTGGACGATCGTGTCAAAATCCTGTGACTGCACCACGTTCGGCAAGTGTAACTAGATTACCAGGGTCGTTCAAAGAGTAAGGTTCCCTACGTCATGAAAAAAGAAGAGATAATGCAAAACAAAAACAAAAATCGAAATCCTTGACGTTTTTACTATTTTTCTATATAGTTTCCGAAACATTCTGCATTTATTCAAGCTATGATACCCGTCTTATTGTGATTTTCGTCCAAATCTTTGAAGTGTTAGTACTTGATGACCTGATTTTCCAAATCTTCGTCTGTGTTGAAATGTCGTCCTCCAAGGTCAGTTTTGAGAGCGGGGAAATGGTGAAAATCGCTGGGAGCCAAATCGGGGCTGCACGCTGGGTGGGGGAAGCAATCACATCCAAATTTTTTGGATACGGTCACATGTTTCATGGGCTGCATGTGGCCTGGCGTTGTCTTCGGGACCAAACCGGCTCAAATTTTTCAGTTATGAAGTCATTCATGAATAATAGAGAGAATAGTACCTCTGCTGACCTGAGGAAATGCTACGGCGAATACGGCGTTCAGAACAAAGATTAGCCTTCAGTAGGGTACTATAGTTTTCACGCAGGTATACTGGACCGCCATTTTGATTCCCAAGTTCGTCCGAGAATTCTCAAATGCGCTTGCACTCATTCGCGAACGGGTGATCAAAGATGTTCGGACTAGTTGGGAATCAAAATGGCGGTCTATTGCACTTGTGTGAAACTATAGCACCGTATCCCCAGGCGCGCCACGGCTTCATATCTGTGATCAGCGATGGCTTACCAGAACACACTGCTCATCCTTGACATTCGTTCGCCCGTCTCGGTATTCCTTGCACCATTCTCGTACAACATGTTGGATTGTAATTACATCTACATCATGTACCTCTATGAATTGGCGATGACCTGTATGTCAAAGGGAACTAGCACAGACATCGCTTCACTTTTTCTAACATATGAACCGGAATAATTCACAAAAACACACTATTGTTTCATTGTAAAGTAAAACCTAGTGCGAGTATTTTGAGACCACACTATCAGGAAAGGTTCAAGTTATCTGATTTTTAGGGTAGTGGGACCTTATTTTCTGAACGACCCTCGTATATAGCGATTCATATAAATGCGTGTGTACTATTATAGCACTTTTGTAATTAATTTGTAGAAAACGATGAATGCGTGGACACGACTTCAGAGTTACCGGGTGCTGTTTCCTGCTACGACTATCTAACCAAATATGGACTCCAGTTCTGCAGCGACGAATACATTAGAAAAAATTGTTGCGCAGCCATTAAATACGTGTGTAACAACCAACCATTATGAGGCACATAATAATGATATGATCTCCACTGATTACCTACCTTTCTTTTCATTTCCTTCTTTCTTTATTTCTCTTTCTCTCTGTCGTACTTCTTTTCTTCTTTCTTGTCATTCTGTCATTGTCTCTCTATCTGTTATTATGTAATTTTGTGTATGTAAATGATTTTTCTTGTAAATTAACCAAATGTTGTAAATAAAGACGGCCTTCCTGTCATTAATGTAATGAATTCGACGTTTGTAGAAAATGATGAAAGATTGTAGCTCAAACTTTTGTAAATTTGTAATTTTATAAACGAGTGCGTTTTTCTTTCTTCCTTTTTATTCGTATACCATTGTGAATTGTTTCTTCTTGTGATGAGCTACCAGTCTCCTTTTGTACGTTTTACCATTTATAATTATTATTTATATAAATTAAAACTCGCAGTTTTTTTTTTTAATTTTTATTTAAATTGAAAGGAAAGAAACCGTGAAAAAAATAAATGAAAGATAACAAAATTACACTGCTGTATTTTTTGTGCCAAGCCTCTTCTTGGGTGAAAATTTTTTATGAGAACGTCGTTTCAAAATAAATTCAAATTCGCTTAGTAATTGAACTTCAGCCAATTTGTCGGTAATTTATTTCCCAACAGTCACTTAGCGTACTTTGTTACTCGCTTTTTGGAGCGTGAACCTGGAAATTTGGTCTCGCTGTATGAAAAAATTCTCATGACAGAGTATGTCAACATTTATAGTAATAGCATACTCTCTTACTCGAATCTTGTAAAGTATAGGACCCCTTATTCTGGTCTCTGCTCTAAATATCTCCATGACAGAGTATGCTAACAGTACTTTGTTGCTAAAATAAATTCTGAAAATGAGATTGAAGTTTTGAAAACTCCCAACAGGCTAAACGACAACTGGAAGATTTTTCGAATTTTTAGCTCTCAAATGAGGAGTATCTGTCAAAAGGGCACCTGCAGAGTCAGGGGCCAGTCAGAGGCCCTTTTGCCAGATAACTCCACGAATGTAGATTTTTCGAATTATTAGCTCTCAAATGAGGAGTTCTCTGGCAAAAGGGCACCTGAAACAGTCAAAGGCCCTTTTGCCAGATAACTCTACGAATTTAGATTTTTCGAATTTATAGCTCTCAAATGAGGAGTTATCTGGCAAAAGGGCACCTGAAAGAGTCAGGGGCCCTTTTGCCAGATAACGAGAGACTCTGTCAGTAATGTTCCAAGAAAAAGGACCTAAAACTCCATGTACATTAGTTCCCTTTTCAATGGCTATAAAATTCCTCTCTTGGCTCTCTGGATCACAGAAATTTCAATTCTCAATGTTCTGAAAAAAAGAGACCTAAATCTACATGTACATTAGGTACTGTTTCAGTGGCCGGAAAAATTCCTGTCTCTTGGCTCTCTGGATCACAGAAATTTCAATTCTCAATGTTCTGAAAAAAGAGACCTAAATTTACATGTACATTAGGTACCGTTTCAGTGGCCGGAAAAATTCCTGTCTCTTGGCTCTCTGGATCACAAAACTGTGAATTAGTTAGAGGCCCTTTTGCCAGATAACTTCCAAAATTTTCGAATTATTAGCTCTCAAATGAGGTTATCTGTCAAAAGGGCACCTGAATTAGTTAGAGGCCCTTTTGCCAGATAACTCCCGAAATTTTCAAATTATTAGCTCTTAAATGAGGTTATCCGTCAAAAGGGCACCTGAATTAGTTAGAGGCCCTTTTGCCAGATAACCAGGAATGGCAGAGCATGCTAAGCGATTATTTGGAATTTTTAAAGGCTTGATACAATTTTCAGAGTCCATATGGCTGTTAACATACTCTGTACCCTAGGTGTATGATCTGTATAAATTGGGTTTATATAGAGTAAGCTCTCTGTCATAGTTATTTAGCATACTCTCTTATTCGATTTTTGTAAAGTAAAATCTCATATTCTGGTCTCTGTACCGCTTATTTCAATGACAGAATATGCTAACGCTCGTGAAATTTCGGAAATTCGGACTCTGCACCATTCAACAGCAAAATAAGCAACATCTACCGCATTTTGTGAGAACTAATTCTAACACCGATAAGAATCTCATTTTCAACATCCCGAGTCAGATTTATTTGCATAATTTCAGTTTGCGTGGTGAGATAATTTAGATTTCAATATAAGCGATAAAACCTGCACTAGAGAGCTTTACAAAATCACCTGCGCGAGTGAAACTGAAAGGGTGATCATGGATAGTTTTAAATGGAAATCCTGCTCTCATTATTTTCGTAATATTTAGTAAAAAAAAAAAAAAAAAATTTGAATTCAGAAGACAACTAAACTCTAATACATTAGGACAAACATATCCTCTATCCTCTACACAAATCATTTCCATATGGATTACCCCCCCCCCTCCAGAAGCCCCTAGGGGCCGGTGGCATGTCGACTTCAAAATGTAGGAAATGAAAATTCGAGCGCTGTACATGGAGAAATTTTCAAACAATTCAAAAATCAAAAATTTTGAATTAAAGATTCTTTTGAACTCACTTTATCGCGCTGAGTTCGAATTTGGTGTTCAAGTTTGGTGGCGACGCAACGTTGCCGAGATACACTCGAAAATGTGGTCAAAAAATGACTCTAGCTAAATTTTGACAACGGATTCGAATTCGTCTCGAAAAATTTAGTAATCAGCTTCAGCGCCGAAGCTGAAGCCCTCCGAAAAATTTTTCGCCCCAAAAAAAAGACACGATGTAGTATGGAGAAATTTTCATAATTCGAAAAAACGAAAATTTTGAATTAATGACTGTTTCTAACTCAATTTGTCACACAGAGTTCGAATTCGGTATTCAAATTTGGCGGCGACGCTCCGTTTCCGAAATACAATCGAAAATGTCGTCAATTCAAGTCAAAAAATGACCCTAGCTCAATTTTGACGAGGGATTTGAATTCGTCTCGAAAAACTGAGTAAATAGCACCAGCGCCAACGGCAAGCTTACATATTTACATACTTGCATACTTACATAGTTACACCCTTACTTCCTTACACACCTACATACACACATACGGAATAACCGTACAAAGGGAGGTCCTCCGGTGTAACCGTACGTTGTGGGGTCTCTTGAAAAAGCGCTTTAAAATGCTGTTAGAACGTTGGCGACACTGTACACACCAGCATGTCGGTGTTTTTCTACAAAACCGCTAACACTGATTTCACTTACACTCAAAAATAAAGAATAGAGAAAAACCGTACCTTATGAGGTCTCACGTGTGTGTATGAAATACACCCGTGAATGCGGAACTGAACGGCGTTGTGGGGTCAACCGTTTTAGCTGTATTTCCGAAAATCATGTACGTTCTGAGGCCATTTTTGATACACAATGTGCAACGTTGCCGCTTAGGACAACATTCCAGACACCGAACTAAATACGCGAAAAACTCATACATTTGTTGAACCGCAGCGACTAACAGCCTGGCCTGTCGTTACAGCTAACTCATATTGGTAAGGATGTGTATAGTCCGATAATGTATTTGATGTGTGTTCGTGGGCCGTTATCATGAATTTTAACCAGTGGCGTCGCTGGAAAATATTTTGGGGGTAATTTTATCAGTAGTGTTGGCCTACATTCATCTGCGTTGGTGGTTTTTTTTTGGGGGGGGAGGGGTGTAGTATGTTGTATTAAAGTGTTTAACAGTCATTTAGGTCATTTACTTTCAGTCATGGTCATTTAAAAATTTAAGAATCAGCAAATTATATCTTGAAAGAGGAAACAAAATTGGAAGATTCTATTATAATTACCAGGGCTGCAATTTTTATGCGAATGTATACTCGTATTTGTATCTATGGCGTATAGGTATAAGTATCAAAAGATGTTAACGAATCACAGAATTCTGAGTCAATGAAGCAGCACTTCATCATGCATATTTCACATATTTTGGCATTTACCGCGTATTTTGCACGAATTCTGCTCATTTTTCAATTTCTTCCCCACAAAAAATTAGTTTTGTAATGTTGAGAATGATGTCCGACTCCAAAAAAAATTGTGAAGACCTAATGGTTAATGAATTAGTAGACAAGCTTTTAGAAAAATATGTTCTTTTGCATGTGAGATAGCGTTTCTCTTGCCTGCATAACATTCATCAATCACCAAGAAATTACGAATAGGTGCATTATCCCCTGGGTGCATCTCCTATTAAAAGAAGATTGGACTCTTAAGGAGATACTTGGCTGGATCATTTTAAACTATGATAAAAATTGTCTCAGTGTATCCAATTTAATTTTTCTTTTGAAACAATATACCCAATACCCATATTTATTTACATATTTACGCATATCTTACAATTTTGACGCATATTTTCGGCATATTATTTAGACTGAATTCAGTGCATAAAATATGCGCATATTTCGCTATTTTTTGTGCATAAAAATTGCAGCCCTGATAATGACCATAAATCGAAATATCAGCTTACAAGAGTCTTCGCATGTATGACATGCTCATGTGAGTCGTGTGTGAGACGTGATCCTCATGCGCGTATTAAGGTAGGTGAGCTCAATAAGGCCCTGGTTTAAGGTCTTGGCTCTCCAGACTTGCATGTAAGTGATTTCATGTTTTTCCTTCTTCGTGTTATAGTCGTCGACTGCAATATTTAAAAAGTGGCTAGCTTGAAATTTTTCTAGACTGCTCTACGTTCCTCAGATCTTCTAATAAAAATACCCCTTTTTCAAAACTTGATAAATCCAGCGCACCAACGAAGGCTGGGCCACCTAATACCTAATAAGCCTGACCTGAAATTCTATAAGTAAAATGTTAAGCATGGTTCAACTAGGAATTTATGAGTAAGTTATACCTGAAATGATAATCAATTGATCTTATCAGGCTGGGCCTTATTAGGTTACATAACACTATTTTTCGTGAGTTTCGAATACTTCAGTTCCAAATTGTTCAAATTTCACTTTTCTGGCGTCAATCGTTAACCAACTACAACTACAACAACTGTCCAATGTTTGATTTCTGGATAGATTCCATTTGATTAACATATTAATCGTAAATTCTCCAAGTTACATAAAAAACATTCATTTTGGAATTAAGATGAGTGCTTGGTAGAATACACGACAGTGACCCCACAGCGATAGCAAAAATTCAGGTGTGTGACCTCCCAACGGCCACGAAATACAGAGACCAATACACTCAATTTTTAATGACCCTGAATACGAGGTAAAGAGCTTTCTTATTGCGAATTGTGACTGAACAGTGTACTGATAATAACTGAGTACAAACTCACAGACCATTCTACCTCTCCAACCCTTGCAATGTCCTCCCAGAGTCCTCAGTGAAGGAAGTGAATGCCCTTCCATGTGATAGAATCAAGTGGCCCCACAGCGATAGCAAAAATCCAGGTGTGTGACCTCCCAACGGTCACAAAATACGGAGACCGATACACTCAGATCATTATCACCCTCAATACGAGGAAAAGTGCTTTCATACTGCGAACTGAGACTTACCAGTCTACTGATAATAACTGTGTACAAAGCCACAGACCATTCTAACTCTCCAAACATTTGAATGCCTTCCCAGAGTCCTCAGTGGAGAAAATGAAGGCACTTTCATGTGACAGAAGTAAGGGTCCCCACAGCGATAGCAAAAATCCAGGTGTGTGACCTCCCAACGGCCACAAAATACAGAGACCTATACACTCAGATCATAATCACTCTCAATACGAGGAAAAGTGATTTCTTACTGCAAATCAAGACTAACCAGGGTACTGATAATAACTGAGTACAAACTCACAGACCATGCTACCTCTCCAATCCTTGCAATGTCCTCCCAGAGTCCTCAGTGGATAAAATGAAGGCACTTCCATGTGACAGAAGTAAGGGTCCCTACAGCGATAGCAAAAATCCAGGTGTGTGACCTCCCAACGGCCACAAAATACGGAGACCGATACACTCAGTTCGTAACAACCCTCAGTACGTGGTAAAGTGCTTTCTTACAGCGAATTGAGACTAGCAGGTCTACTGATAATAACTGAGTACAAACCCACAGACCATTCTAACTCTCCTAACATTTGAATGTCCTCCCACAGTCCTCACTGGAAAAAGTGAAACCACCTCCATGTGATAGAAGTGACCCCACAGCGATAGCAAAAATTCAGGTGTGTGACCTCCCAACGGCCACGAAATACAGAGACCGATACACTCAAATTTTAATGACCCCTTAATACGAGGTAAAGAGCTTTCTTATTGCGAATTGAGACTAAACAGTATGCTGATAATGATTGAGTGCAAACTCACAGACCATTCTATCTCCCCAAACATTGGAATGCCTTCCCAAAGTCCTCAGTGGAGAAAATGAAGGCATTTCCATGTGATAGAATCAAGTGGCCCCACAGCAATAGCAAAAATCCAGGTGTGTGACCTCCCAACGGCCACAAAATACGGAGACCGATACACTCAGATCATTATCACCCTCAATACGAGGAAAAGTGCTTTCTTACAGCGAATTGACACTAACCAGGGTACTGATAATAACTGAGTACAAACTCACAGACCATTCTACCTCTCCGATCCTATCAATGTCCTCCCAGAGTCCTCAGTGGAAAAAGTGAAAGCACCTCCATGTGATAGAAGTAAGTGACCCCACAGCGATAGCAAAAATTCAGGTGTGTGACCTCCCAACGGCCACAAAATAAGAGAGACCGATACACACGAATCATAATCACCCTTAATACGAGGTAAAGTGCTTTCTTACTGTAAATCAAGACTAACCAGGGTACTGATAATAACTGAGTACAAACTCACAGACCATTCTAACTCTCCTAAAATTTGAATGTCTTCCCAGAGTTCTCGGTGGAGGAAGTGAAGTCACTTCCATGCGACAGAAGTAAGTGTCCCCACAGCGATAGCAAAAATTCCGGTGTGTGACCTCCCAACGGCCACAAAATACGGAGACCGATACACTCAGATCATTATCACCCTCAATACGAGGAAATTGCTTTCTTACAGCGAATTGAGACTAACCAGTCTACTGATAATAACTGTTTACAAACCCACAGACCATTCTAACTCTCCAAACATTTGAATGTCTTCCCAGAGTTCTCAGTGGAGGAAGTAAAGGCACCTCCATGTGATAGAAGTAAGTGACCCCACAGCGATAGCAAAAATTCAGGTGTGTGACCTCCCAACGGCCACAAAATACAGAGACCGATACACTCGGACCTTATTCACCCTCAATACGAGGTAAAGTGCTTTCTTACAGCGAATTGAGACGAACCAGTGTACTGATATTAACTTGAGTACAAACCCACACACCATTCTAACTCTCCAAACATATGAATGTCTTCCCGGAGTCCTCAGTGGAAAAAGTGAAAGCACCTCCATGTGATAGAAGTAAGTGACCCCACAGCGATAGCAAAAATTCAGGTGTGTGACCTCCCAACGGCCACAAAATACAGAGACCGATACACTCGGATCATAATCACCCTCAAATTCCCTAAATGTGCACATAGATTGTTCTTGTTTAACACGGCAGTATTGGATACGTGACGCAATCAGTGGAATATGCTTTTTAATACGGGAAGCATAAGAAAATTTTTCCGGATCCTTCATTTCAATTTTCAGTGTTATGCATGCAGGAAAATCGATTAAATCGATAACTCGAGGATCCTTACCGATAGGTAGTCGATTAGAGGCAAGCTTATCAATTTAAATATATTTTGGATAGATTTTTTGAGGGGTCTTACTCGGATATGACGAAGGGAAAAAATCTTGTAGACGACGAAGGAATATTTTGTGTATAAATTGACTGTAGGCAGCTAGTACTTTGAAAAAATTTAATACTGAGCACGTTTGTATATTCTACAGTGTTGGCTTGCTACAAGTATGCGGTTATTCGATACTTGTGATAATTGCTTCACAGTTTATTACTGTAGTCTACAAAGGAAAATTTAGAGTACGGAAAGTCGATTTTCAGTTTAAAAAAACATTTTGTATAACCATGTTAACTTCGGAATTTTTGGAAATTATTTTGTGGACAAGACATAACCTCCTTCTAACTATAAGGATTCAGGGTTTCTACTTTTTTTCGTGAAACGAATGTCACCCACAATAAGCACCATAAAAATGTGCAAACTACGAAGGAATAAAAGTGGTTACACAACTTCAACGTAGCTGGTAGACCCTCTTGAGGGGTCAAAATTTTGGGCAGCGTCCTCAAATGACTTGCACAACAAACATTCCACATAAATTTTTTATTAGAAATGTCTGTCTGTGTGATGCGTTTTTAAGAAAAATCCGTGAGTGGTTACATAGACGATGATGGAATTTTGACCGTAATTTGACAGTTTGGGGATGCTAGTTAGCTGTATGTCAGGTTATGTATTTTGAACTCTTTGGTTGATTGACATGATAGAAGAGATTTACACTTATCTCACAAAAAAAAATTATTTTCTAACATTCTTAGTTTTTGACAATATTGAAATATTGGGAGAATGACCCATGTATAACCATGCTGATACTTCAGTCGATGAACTGCGGATTCTCAGACTTTGTAGTATCATGATTCTACTCATTTTGGAATTAAGAGTGAGTGCTTGGTAGAATACAAGATGGTGGCCCCACAGCGATACCTAAAATTATTCAGGTGTGTGACCTCCCAACGGCCGCGAAATACAGGCACCAATACACACAATTTCAAATTAGCTTCACAAGCCCGTTCTTAATTCGATTTCAGAGTAAACCACTACTCGCGAACTTCACTCCACAATTTGCGACCTTCGCAACGTCCTGCATAGGTATAGAGGAATGGTGAGAATTGGCAACGTGGGGCCCCACTACGTCGGCGTTTTCACCGAGGCCTCAGAACGTTGTAGTAATGCGAATACTTCTGAGAGTCTTTACACCTGGTGATACACAAAGTGTATAGCGGAAAAATAGTCATAGGGGGGACTTTTTCCAAAACAAATCGGGATCAAGCTCTAGGCTATTATTTTGGCCCAAAGTATCGAAAAATCTGGTTAAAACGTTGTGGGGTCCTAGCCGAAGACCTCACAACGAAAATGGACCCCACAACGCCGGTGTTCAGCGGACTCAAGACCTCCCTTTATACGGTTATTCCGTACTTACATACACACTTGCATACTTACATACTCACATACTTACTTACATACTTACCTACATACTTACATGCTCACATACTTAATACTTACGTACTTATGTAAGATATTCTATTTTAATTTATTATAAAAATTTTATAAAAAATTTCTATAATAAAAATTCTTTAAATTCAATTGAATGTGGATTTAATAATTTAAATAATAAAAATATTTCTATCCGAGTACGCAAGAACAGATGAAAGTTCGCACTTGAAAATTTCACTTACGCGGGTTAAGAGTTTGGTAAGCAAAACTGCGCCGAGTGATTCCAATCTTGGAATTGTGAGCGCTTTCAAAGGCGCTACCTTGGATTTCGCGCAAATTAGGATAGAGTGCACTTTTGACTGCTGTTTAGTGCGCAGGTAGACAGCAGCTCCGTAGGCACGTGGGCTTGCATCCGAGAAGCCTACTATCGTGATTTTGGAATCTTGATAGGTTTGGTAGAAGCGAGGAATTGAGATAGATCCGAGAGCTGCGATGTCTTTGCAGTAGGCGCGAAAGGTTTTGGCAAGATCTGGGTCTATTGGCTCGTCCCAGGTTTTTCCTTCCCGCCACAAATCCTGCAGCAGGATTTTCGCACGTATGACGATGGGGGCGACAAATCCCGTAGGGTCAAACGCCTGCGCGGCGAGTGAAGCAACCACTCGCTTTGTTAAGACGACTCCAGTTAAGTCTACAATGTTGGTTTCAATCGAGAAGCAATACGTGGCTGGTTCCCATTGTAGACCCAAGACTTTTGCTGCCCCAGTTGGTGCAAATTCGATTGCTTGAAGAGGCTCGACCAGACCAGAGTCGAGAGCTGCGAGGAATTCTGGTGAATTCGAGATGTACTTCCTCAACGGGAAATGTGCGCTTTGGGTGAATTGTTGCTCGTTTGGTTAGCGCTTCCGAGACAGTTTCCGCACCCGTTAATAGATCATCCATATAAAACTCGGACGTTATCGCGTGAGCGGCTGCAGGATGATCTGCTTCGATTTGATTGCCTATAACTTGCAAACACTTTGTGGCGATGTAGGAGGCGGGTGAGGTACCATACGTGACCGTCATCAACTCGTAAATTTTGATGGGCTGATTCGGGTTATCGCGCCACAAAATTGATTGTAGCGGCCAGTCGTTGTGGTGTACCTGGATTTGTCGATACATTTTGCTGATGTCTGCGCTGAACGCGATCGAGTATGCTCTGAAATGCAGTATCGTGTCGAATAGCTCGGGCTGGATGGTAGGCCCTACCATCAAAGCCTGATTTAGAGATAAACCAGACTGGTTGGCAGCTGAGGCATTGAAGACAGCTCGAAACTTGGTAGAGCTGCTGTCTGGTCGCAACACGAACAGATGTGGTATGAAGTAGCGTGGAATATCCATGTCGATGGCTTCCCGCATGTGATTCAACTCGCGATACTCGATCATGAAGTCGACATACATTTCCCGAGTTTTGGCGTCCAACTTTTGTTCAAATCGCTTGAGCGTAGGTATTAGCTATCGCTTGCAAGGGTTTCTCGCGTGGGAGGCGAACTTGAAATTTTCCATTTTCAAGTCTCGTGTATGTCGCGTTGAAGTGCGCTTCGCACCGCTCTCGTTCCCCGACTGGGTTAGGATGTTGAACTTCTTTGACTTCGAAGAATTTTAACAGTTCGTGCTCAACTTTCACTGTTAAGTTGCAGCACCGCGCGTTCAATAATCCGTGAGGGCGTAACGGGCCTTCCGTTACCCATCCGAATACCGAGTCTTGGAGAGCGAAATTCCCGAAAAATATTCTCTCTCCTTTCAAAATTTGATTCGAGTACTGAGCGCCGATTAGGAGGTCGACGGACGAGTGCGGCAAATTGCATTCCGCAAGATTCAAGCTCGGATCTAAATTTTGCACGCGTTCTATCAAATCGTGAGTAATTTGATAGGGTACTTGCCCTACAACATTGGCTTCGTAAGACAGCTTGAAATCCGTGTAGCGAGATTGTATATTCAGACTCACCAATAGAGACGTCTTGTACCGTTCGGAGCTGACACTTTGAACCGCGCCTAATGCGGCTTTCGTGGTGATGCGATGTCGTCTCACAAATGACTCCGAAACCAATTCCAGTTGCGAGCACGGGTCGATCAATGCGCGAGCCTTCACTTGCTTTCTGCCAATTTGCACGATAACAACGGCACTGGGCAACATCACAATTTCTTGCGAGCCAGAGTGATTAGAAGGAGTTGAAGCGGACGTTGAGAGATTAACCGCTTTAGGCGACTTGCCTTCTGCGGTTTCTTGAGCTGATTCGCTTTTCCTCTCGGAGTTTGCAGGACCAGATGTTGGCAAGATTTCGCGATGCAACAAAGTATGGTGGTTTTCGCCACACTTTTTGCATTTTGACGAGTTGCACACAGATGCAGTGTGATATTGACGAAAACAGTTAGAGCATAACCGTTTTTCTCTGACAAACGCGAATCGGTCAGCGACCGATTTGTCGAGAAAGAGATCACATTGAGATAGGTAGTGATCTTTCTCACAGAGTAAGCACTTTGGATATGAAGAAGGCTGAGTGTTTGGACGAGACTTGATTGCCACCGCCAACGTAAGCCTTCTTTTTCTCCTCCGGTTGAGCAGACTTTTTTGACTCCGAGGCTTTTGCAGTCGCATCTGGGTGGACACTCTCAAAAGCGAAACATCAATTCTGGAGAAAAGTACCCAATGGCGTGAACGATGTGTACGGCGAGTGGTCGAGATAGGAATTTTCCCAATCAGTTCGCAATCGATCCGGGAGCTTTCGCACGACGATGTAAGCAATCAGTGGCGACATCTTCTCCACGTCGATCTTGCACACCTTCAGACCGCGCAAAATAGCATTGACTTTGTCGAGAGCCTCACGCAACGTAGGCAAGGTTATTGGAGGTAGTTCCAATAAATCGTGGAAGTGCGTTGCAATCAGCGCCCTTCGGTTGTAGTATCGCTCCTCTACATATTTAAATGCAGACTCGTAAGCACCTTCTTGAAGAGTGTGGTCCTTCAAAAGAGCGGCCGCGTCTCCAACCATCGCTTGTTTCAGAAAATAAAGTTTCTGCACGGGTAGAAGGCTATTGTTTTTATCGATCATGGCAGAGAACAGCGAGTGCCATTCCGTGAAATTTTTCATCTTTCCATCAAACTTCGGAACTGGTATGTCCGGGAGTTTGACCAAGGCGTGACCAGCATTGCCTTCACCGACGAATGAGGAATCGACTGAGCGACGGGTAGTAGTGAAGTCTGAGGACTTTTTGAGACGAGCGAACATGGCTGACAACTTACCCTTGACAGTAGCATATTCGGTAGACGACTTGAGAAAAGCCTTGGAAATTTCGCTTTCTTCTTTGGAAATTTGATCCGCGGTTTTACCTTTTCAACATCGGTAAGCACGAGCATGTCGTTGATCACATCCTCCCATCTTGCGAGGTTGTTTTTCCACTCATCGAGATGCGCGCTAATTTGGAAAGCAACCTCTTCAGATGGGTTCTCGGTGAAAGCATTGTGTATGATGCCTTTGGTGGTATTGATCTGCCTGACCAGTGAGCGTTGATGACGAGTCAAACTTTCAATAGTCACGCTTTTGTCTGACATATTGAGGCTAGGGTCGCACGAGACTGGAACGGGACAATGTTGTTGCTCAAAACTGGAACGGGAAAGGAAATGGCTTTTTCACTTCCGCGCACGAACAAACACTCATCACTTTCTGAACTTCATACGCGATTTACTAACGAGTGATCAAACTCGGTATTACTAATGAGCGCAATTAGCACACGAGTTTTCCCGAACTTATTCGAGACTCGCGAATAGGTGCCAACAGCACACGGACTTTTCACGCGAAATTCGAGGTCTAAGGTGATATACAGCAAAGACAAGCACAATAGCAAAAAAACGTAACACTAATGATATGCGGACTGTAAGTTAAAACTGCACTAGCACTTGTCACTTAGCAATCTGGCGCGGAGGACCAATGTTTCGACAACATAAACGAAAATTAAAAAAAAAGAACTGAATTCGAGAAAAACGAGCAGCGAAGGTATTTATAATTTGTACACGAAAATACATCGCAGAATAACGATATCTGCCGATAACTTACACAGGCACCAACACGCTCATTTACGGCACGAGTCGGTTCGTGCTTCTCATCATAGCATAACAATCGGAAGATACAAATAAAAACGACGTGAACAGCAGGTTTTGTTATTAAATCCATCTCGTACGCAAACTGCAAAACGTTAAGTAAATTATACTTAGTCTGGTCGAGTTCATCAGTGACGGATAGGCTGAAGAAAAGTTACCGGGCAATGGCAAAAATTAAGGCGCCAGGGGAGTTTAGGGCGCCTCAAAAAATTGTTTTGCTGATATAATTGATTTTAAATAATACCCCCCCCCCCTAAATATTCCTCTAACATAAGGGTATACGCGTACATGTAGGCCGGTAGTCAATTTTATTGTAAAAAATTCGAAATAATAGGTAGGGTATAGTAAAAAAAGGGTTTTAAAATTTAAAAAAAAAAAATTTATTCAATTTAAAATACGAAAAAGAAAAGAATAAAAGGAAAACATAAAAGTGTTTCCCAAAAATTTTGGGTTTTCTCTTCTATAATTCTATACCATAAGGGCTTATTTGTTAACAATTTGCTTTTTAGAGCAACGCGATCAATTATCTCCTCGTTATTTGGACAAATAAAAATTATCTCGCTCACAACTATGAGCATAAACGAATTGAGGTGCTCAGCCGCCCAAAGATTTGCGTAACCTGTGTTTTATTATTTTCAATTTCGAGAAACATCTCTCACAGGGTACCTGGGGATCGCAATGTGAGAAGAAATTTTTTGTACGCCTTTTTCTAGTCCGGGGTTTTGCAGTGACGGGAACAAATTATATTGTGTCAGCAGTTTATAAACACAAAGAAACACAATATTTACCATGTACTCCTTTCATTTTCTTCCCAATATTACAGCTATCATTTTCTTCCTCATCCTCACTGATGTCGTCATCGAAATAATCTTCATTGGAATTTTCTTCATTCTTGTTGTGTTCCTTATAAAAGGTTCTATGATCTTTTTCAACTCTTTCCACTTACTAGAAAAATCTTGCAATTCCAACCGCAAATCACTAAGACTTAAGGTGCAGTGGGGTAATTGCAAAATTGGGGTGATTGCAAAATCAGCTATTGGAGACAAAAAAACTTTAATTTTTGGGGGCCCCGCACATTATTGGTAAAATTAAGGCACATCTATTACTTATTACTCTCCCAGCCGGGCCCAGTATCAGTGCCTAGTTTGTTCGTGGAAATTTTTTTTTACCCCACATGTGGGAATCACTCCAAAGTGAAGTGGAGGTATTTTTAATTTATTAATTCAAGAAATTTTAAAAAAACCCTTTTTTTTAAAAAATTTGAAAATTTTTTTAAAAAACCCCTGTGTGTTTTGAACCTATTTTCCCATCTGTTCTATAAAGTTTTTCTTTAATTTTCCATTCAATTTTTTTTTTTCGCTTTTTGTTTTTTTTTGTTTTTAAAATTTTATCATAAAATTTTTTTAAAAAAACCCCGGGTCGCCTTCTTTGGGCAAAGGGGCCCCTAAACCCCGGGGGCTTCCCCCGGTTCCGTTCCCCCGGGGGTTCTTTAATTTTTTAAAAAACGCAAACAAAAAAAGGGGAAAATTTTTAAAGACCATACCCAAAGAATTTAAAAATTTTTTTTCCCCAAATTTAACCTTAAATTAAAAACCTGTTTTAAAAAAATTTAAACATAAAAAAATGGTTTTTAAAAACCAAAAAAGGTTTTCTGGCAATGACGGACATTTTTCCCTTCCCCCCCCCCAAATAAGGTTTTATTTTAAAATGCGAACCCCAAAAGTTTTTGCAAACCAAAAAAAAAAAAAAGTATAAAAAAACCCCCTTTTTAGCTCCCCCCGGGAAGTTAAATTTTTTTTAAAAACCCAAAGAATCAAAATTTAAAAAAACCCAAAGTAAAAGGGGCCAAAAAAATTAAAGTAATTTCTTTTTGGGTTAACAAGTAAAAATGAAAAAATTTTAAAATTTTTTTAAAAAATTTTCAGGGGTTTTACCTTTTGTATGAAAAAATTTAAAATTTAAGTTCCATTTTAAAAAATTTTTTTTTTGCCCAAATTTTTTCCCCCGGAGTTCAATTGGTGTCAAATTTGGGGGAGCCCCTTGGGGGCCAGGAAAAATTTTAAAAAAAAAGGGTTTTTAAAAAAATCCCCCCATCAATTTTACAAAATTGTGAAAATGATTTAAACCCCCGGACCCCGAATTCCCCAAAAATTTTTTTAAAAAGACATGAAAATTTGGGTTGAAGTTTAAATTAAAAACCAAATTTAAAATTTTTTTTCGTTTTACCAATTTTTAATCGGTGGAAAAAAAAATTTGGGCCCGGGCCCCCCTCGGGTTTAAAAGGGAAAATTTTTAAAAATTTTCAGTTTTTCAAAAAATTTTTTAAAATAATTTGAGAGGATTTGAATTCCCCCGAAAAATTTTAGCCCCCTGCCCCCCAAACTTCAAAAAATTTTCCCTCCCAAAAAAATTTTTTAAAATTAAAAATTTTAAAAATTTCAAAAAAAAAATTTAAAAAAGGAGGTTTTTATTAAAAAACCCCCGGGGTTTTAAGTTCAAAATTGGCGGCTCCTAAATCCGGAAAAATTTTAAAATTTCTTTTGGGGTCAAAAATGCCCCAGTTTTTTTAAGGTTTGAAGTTAAAAAAAATTACCCCCCCCGGGGTTAAAAATTTCTTTGCCCAAAAAGCTTTTTAAAAAAATTTTTTTTTTTTCCAAAATTGGGAAAAAAAAAATTTTTTGTTTCTGTTTTTTCGACTCAATTTTTACCCTGATTCAATTTTCAATTTTGGCGGCGCCCCCTTTTCCGAAAACGGAAAAGTTTTTGGGCGTTTGGATTAAAAAATGATCCATTTATTTTTTAGGGAAAGCCCAAAAATTAAGTTTTTTGGGGGGCCCCCCCCCAAAAAATTTTCCCCCCCCCAAAAAAGCATTTAAGCTGGTTTTTAAAAAAATTTTCGATAAAAAAAAATTTTTAAAAAATTTTTTTTGATTTTTTTTTCCAGCGATTTTTAAGGGAAAATTTTTGGGGCCCTTTTTCCCGGGATCCGGAATTTTAAAAAAAATTTCTTTGGGGGTAAAAAAAGAACCTACCCTAAATTCGGGGGTTTGAACGGGGAAAAATGAGAAATTTAATGGGGACCCCTCCCAAAAAAAAATTTTGAAAAAAGCTGAAAAGCCCTAAAAATTTTTCCTTTCGAAAAAAGAAAAATTTTTTGGAACGGACGGTTTTTGTTTTTTTTTTCCCCAGGGGTTTTTTAACGGTGGAAAATTGGGGATTTGTCCCTTTAAAAGGGGGAAATAGAAAAAAAAAATTGGGGTAAGTTAGGTAAAAATTTAAAAATTTTGAGGGTTTAAAATTGAAAAAATTTAAAAATTTCCCCCCCGACCCAAAACCCCGTTTTTTTCCCCCAAAAGAAAAAGGTTAAGGGAAAAAAATTTTTTAAAAAGGAAACAAAAATTTTAAATTAAGATTTTTTTCGTAATTTTTAGTATTGAACGGGGAAAAAAAACCCCCGGGGTTTCCCTAAAAAAGGGGAAAAATTTTAAAAAAAATGGAGTTTAAATTAAAAAAACCCAAAAATTTAATCGGATTTTTTTAAATTTTCGAAAAAATTTTTTAAAAAATTGGGGGCCCCCGGCGCCAAAACCCCCAAAAAAACCCCCCAAAAAAAAAATGAAAGTTGGTTTTTTTCCAAAATTTCAAAAACCCAAAAATTTTGGGAATTCGGGGTTTTTTTTTATTTTCCCGGAGACTGGAAAATTGGGGCCCCCCAAAGGGTAAACGGAAAATTTTAAAAAGGGGAAAAGGGAAAAAAATGATCAGTCTTTAAAAAGGGTTTAACCCCAAAAAATTTGGGAAAATTGGCGCCGACGCCGAACCCCGGGGAAAAATTTTAAAAAAAAAATTTTGGGGTAAGTTGGAAAAATTTTCAAAAAAAAAAAAAAATTTTAAATTTTCGGAGGGTTTTTGATTTTTTCCAGCGAAAGGTTCAAAATTGGGGCCCCCCGAGGTAAAAGGGAAAAATTTTTTTTAAAAAAAATTGGGGTGTTTTTAAAAAAATGACTTGCTAAATTTTTTACGCGGATTTAAAGGGGGAAAAAAAATTTTGGAATTTGCCCCGCCCGACCCGAATTAAAAAATTTTTGAAAAAAAAAAGGGTTTTGGGGAAAAATTTTAAAATTTAAAAAAAAAAAAAAAAAATTTTTTTAAAGGGGGAAAAATTTTTATTCTTTTCCAGCGGGTTTTTAATTCGGTGAAAATTTTTCCAAAAACCCCAGGGATCCGGGAAAAAAGGTTTTTTTAAAAAATTGTATTTTTTTTTTAAAAAAACCCCTTTTCGGGAAAAATTTTTTGGAAAAAAAAATTGGAAAATTGCAGCCCCGGCCAACTTCCAAAAAAATTTCCCCCCAAAAAAAACTATGGGAAAAATTTTCAAAATTCAAAAAAAAAAAAAATTTTAAAAATTCGGGGTTTTATTCGAAATTTTTTAATTCGGTGGTTTTTGGGGGACCCCCCCGGGGTTTTTAAAAAAAAAATTAAAAATTGGTAGGGTAAAAAAATAAGTAAATTTTGCAATTTTTAAAAAATTCGCTTAAAAAATTTTGAGGATTGTCGCCCAAAAGCCCCCAAAAAAAAATTTTTCCCCCCAAAAAAAATTTAAAAAATTTTTTAAATTTTTTTTTTATAAAAGAATGTTTCAGCGTTTAGGCGAATACGCTGGATGGGTATTATTTTCCGGTTTGCTGTTTGTAATGGGGCTTCTGATAAGTAATGTGCTGTAAAAGTTTTCTACGACGTACGCAAATGTGATAAAAAGTTTCTGTACTTCGGCTGTAAAAGAACGGCCATCAAGTAACTCCAAGTCCATTGACATTATAAAGGATTATAGATGTGAAGCAAGGTAAATCCAGTAACAGACTAACTCAAGCACCAGGATTACTTTTACGCGCGCTCTTTTCAGAGATGAAACTTTGACTTAGTAGGGGGGGTGGTAGAAGAAAATTCACGACAAATATTTTTTAAAATTCAGATTCGCCTGTAAAATTTTTTTTTTTATTTGCATAAGTTTGCCTATTTTTAATTATGAAAAAAATAAAAAACAAAAAAAAAACAAAAACAAACTAAACAAACCAGAAACTTCTTAGTGTTAGAAATTTCTTGCAATAAATTGTATTTCGTTATACAAGTTGGGGACGTGGAGAAGAAATTCACAAAAAAATTTTTTTTAAATACAATCGAGAAATTGGTTTAATTAAAAGCTTAATTTTTAATTGAGAGAAACACACAAAAGCTCAAATAGTAGATAAACTAATACTATCCCATTAGAAAATGAAAAATTCAAATGAACAGTTTCAAAATTTGCCGAATGCCACATTATTGGGGGTGTTTCACGCCCCTCTCATAGTTTCGTCCTTGCAAATGCAGATTAGAACCTTATTCCTCAAGCCCTCACATTGGCGCATATGAGCATACCCTAGTCTGAGAGGGTAAGATGAAAGGATGTTAGGAATACTTGAGAGAAACACACAACTTCCTTTACACATTAAGGTGGTCGTTATTTACTCTTGGTGATATTTTTTTCTGAGTTTCCTCTGATTAGTCTCCTAAATTGGCTCCAATAAAATCAAGAAAAAAAAACCTACAAAGTTTCAGATCAACTGGATTAGAGGAATCCGTGCCACAAGCTCCCGGATTTCGTTCTTATGGGAAAAACACGTGGAGTTTTGACTTTTGTTCCAGACAAAATTCCCCTCCTATATTCACCAGGACCAAAGCCCGTAAATTATACAATAGAACATTTGCTATCAGATTCAGCTTTTGACATTGGAAAATAAGTCTTTCGCTTTCAACTTTTAGATTCTAATAAAACGTTCAACTTTCTCAAATTTTAGACCCTAGGTCAAACAGAGAATTTAGTAAATGACTAACCGACTCATTCACTCACTCACTCCTTGTATCAGCCTGAGAGCAATACTTCGAGCACTAGCGGAGCGTAGTACTCGAAGGCTGATACAAGGAACGTAATGCTCTCAGGCTGATACAAGGAGTGAGTGAGTAAGTGAGTCAGTGAGTCAGTCAGCCAGCCAGCCTATAGCCTACCCGTATAACGCTATTTTTGTCACGCTCCAGACGCTTTCCAGCCAGCCTAGCCAGCGCGATTTTCATCACGCTGAAAAGTGACGCTTTTTCCCATTGTGTACCACAGTAAAGACATAACTAATCAGTCCAGTCAGTCAGTCATTTATTATTATTTTTTCGTAAAGCTCTTTTTGTAACGTTCCCAAGTAACGCTTTTTTTCCGTCGTGTGCCAAAGTAAAAACATAAAAATGTCAAAAGACTAAAAAATTACGGAGAAAGTGTTGGGTACAAATCCACACTGCAGTCTGAAAGTCAAAAAAGAAAATCATTGGTCGTTAGTTTACTGTACGCGTTACTGTTCTGTTTTATTGTTGTATTGTTGTTCACATTTTTTACTCTGAATTATATTTTTCTGTAAAAATGGTTTAAAGTTGCTAATATATTTATCATGGTAGCAGAACCTGCAAACGATTTACTTAACGTTCTCTGGTGAGCATTTCTCACCCATACAACTTCGTATCCTCGAAGTTCTGTATCCGAATCTGTACCTGTACCGTATCCGAACCTGTAATGGCGCCAAACAAGAAGTCTGCCGATATCGTACCGAAATCCAAGTCTGAAGTCTTTGTATTCGAAGGTAAAGATTACGAAGAATGGCGAGCCCGATTAACCCGAACCTTTACTCGAGAAGGGGTCCGAAAAGCATTCAAAAACGACGCCCTCGAAGAGCAGTATCTAAACCTTGACGAAGATGAACGTGAGGATAGAATGACCGATTATATCATCCTCCAAGAAACCGCACAATCAATTCTGTTCGATCGGTTAAAATCGAATCATGTCCGCCAAATCCGAAAGTATGCCACTGTACGTCAGAAGATCAAACATCTGGATCAAGAAATTTTCGGAATTAAGAATACTGTAAAAGTGATGGAAGATAATTTATCCACCAAGTTAATTGCTGAGACTGGCGAACGACGACGTCTACGTCATGTTATTATTAAACAACACTGTGTCCTCGAAGCAGTGGAAAATGGAGAGATAGAAATTCTCCATATTGCGGGTAAAGATCATCCAGCAGATGGCTTTACAAAATCTCTTGATGCTGAAAAGTTTAAAAAATTCGTTTCGTTTATATTTTAAAGGGGAACTCGGGGATGAAAAATATAATCTCAACTTTCTTTCATATTACGTATGTAAGTTCATTTTTTATTAAAATAAAAAAATTAATTAAGCTTTTTTTATATATATTTTTTTATATATATACTGTTTTTTACTTTTTTGTATAAGTTTTTTTTTCCGCGCGTAACCTTGTAGATTTGGGGAAGTGTTGGGTACAAATCCACAAAATCATTGGTCGTTAGTTTACGTTAGTTTACTGTACTCGTTACTGTTCTGTTTTATTGTTGTATTGTTGTTCACATTTTTTACTCTGAATTATATTTTTCTGTAAAAATGGTTTAAAGTTACTAATATATTTATCAGAAAGATCATTACCTTCTCCTTCATTACTGATAAGGCCTAAAGACAGACATGATACTGTCAGTCTATGGCTGATAAGACATAACGACATAGTGAGACTTACTCTTGTGTCCGATATAAATATCACTAACAGTTACCTTCTCCTTCCCTACTGACAAGGTATTAACCTAAACATAAAAACAGACATGAGACTTGTCTGTATATTTTTGATAAGACAAAAGAAAAAATTCAAAAAATTGACAAGCTACCGTCTCCTTCATCATTGATAACACATAATGACAGATACGAAACTCGTCGATAAGACATAAAGAAAAAAATCCAAAGAATGGCAGGGACAGATGAGTCACCTTCTACTTCATTACTGAGATAAGACCTGAAGACAGACATAAGACTGTCAGTCTATAACTGATACAAGACATAATGGCAGCGAAAGATATACGATAGGCATGAAAAGTTTACCCGATATAAATCTGACAACCATCTGCTCCTTCCCCCAGGGATTTCCACGGTTTTGGTGTGTGGTGGGACGTATGGCGATGCACGCATGCCAAAGTGGCCCCTGAGACACCGCACCCCCGGCCACAGGAACTACCCTTTCGAGCATCGCGTCAGTGATCGGAGGGACGCCTTGGGGCCGGGCCCGAGCCCCCATTTCTACGTGCCGTAACGGTGCGCGCGTCCTACCAGGGCCACCATGGGGTTCCCTACTGACCGAGGTCCGCACTCCCAGAGCGCTCGCCTGGAAATTTCAGGTCCCCCACGGCCTCTCTTCACTCACCCCTCACCTCCTCGTCTTGGTCCGTGTGTCGACGCAGGCAGGTGGTGAAGACGGGTGAGCCCTGCCGGTGGGTCCGCAGTGCAGCTGCAGCAGCTCTTCTCTAGGATGGTACAGTTTCTCCTCCTGTTCGATGGTGTGGGCCGAGGTGGTGAATCGCCGGCCCTCTGTCTCGACCACTCCGTGTGCATCTTCTTCTTCATGATGGCCGACACCCGGTTCCAACTGCTTCCGTTCATCATCTCCGGAACCAGGGTGTCCGGCGCGAGACGGCTGATCACGCCGACGTCATCGTCTTCTTCTTCTTCATCGTCGCCGCCGGGATCGATCGCTGTTGTGGCCGTCCCGCGCCTCTCCTGCTCCTAGGCCTCACACTCGAACAGGGTGTGCCAAGGTGTGTCCTCCGCCCCTCGATCACAGTGCGCACACACGGGGCTCGGCGCTATCGACATCCGATGTAGGTACGTGCCGAAGCACCCGTGGCTGCTCAATACTTGGGTAAGGTGGAAGTTAAGCGCTCCGTGCGTTCTTCCTACCCATCCGTCGAGGTCGCGTATCAGCGCTCGGGTCGACTCGCCCTTGGTCGAATGGGCGAGCGCGTCCTTCCACTTCCGAAGCGTGTCCTGCTGGATGACTCGCTTGACCCGAAGTGCCTCCCGTTTCGTCTTCGCTTTCTTCTTCGCACCGTATACCGCTGCAATTTCGCGGACCTTGAGTTCGATTGGCGGTATACGCGCTAACACGCCCACTGCGTCCGAAGAAACAGTGCGGTACGCACTGACACCCCTCATCGCGGCTTTTCGCTGGATCTTCTCCATCTCCGCTCTCCTGTATGGTATATCGATGGCGTCGGCGAATACTGGCGCCCCGTACAGGAGGACCGACATGATGACGTTCACGTATATCCTACGTCGCTGCTCTCTCGGCCCCCTAGGTTCGACATCAGACGGGACAGCTGGCCGGCTACTCGATCCGTCTTCTCAGCTGCCCGTCGGAAGTGCTCTCGGAAATGCAACTTCCCGTCGAACCACAGCCCCAGGTACTTCAGGGCTGTACAGAGCCCAATCTCCACACCTTTCAGGACAAAGGTGGGTGGGCTGTACTTGCGTCGCGTCGTGAACAAAACCGCTTCTGTCTTCTGAACTGCTAAGCGCAGCCCCGCCGGCTCGATCCAGTGGGTCAGCATCTCTAACGCCTGGTTCACTCGTCGCGTGACCTCTGCTGTTGTCTCCGCCTGGCACACCACCAGCGTGTCGTCGGCGTAACAGATCAACTTTACGCCTGGTGGTAGTGCCAGCCTCAGCATCCCGTTGAAGGTGACGTTCCACAGGGTAGGTCCGAGTACTGATCCCTGAGGAACGCCGCAGGTCATCTCCCGTGTGATTGGTCCGGCCGCCGACTCCATCTCTATCCGGCGGCCGGAAAAGTACTGCTCCTGATGATGCGCACGAGGTAACCAGGTACCCGCGCCAACTCCAACGCCTCCATGATACGCGTATACGGAATGGAGTCGAACGCGTTCTTCATGTCAAGGCTGACCGCCGCGCAGAATTGCCGCTCGCGGATCGCCTTCTGCGGCAGTCTCTTCAATTTCAGCGCGGCGTCCGCAGTCGAGCGGCCAGTTCTGAAACCGTACTGACTGCTTGAAATCGTCTTCCGCCTTTGAAAATGCTCCTCCAGCCTATCCACGATGGTAAGCTCAAACACCTTGCCGACGGTGTCGAGCAGGCAAATAGGCCGGTACGAGGACGGCTGGCCATCTGGCTTTCCTGGCTTCTTGATCAGTGCCAGCCGCGCCGTCTTCCATCTGCTAGGGAATGTCCCCTCCTGCAACGTGCGATTGAATACGTTGGTCAGGAGGGACGGGTCTGGTCGGTGGACTATTTCCCAGACGACGTTGGGAATCATGTCCGGACCAGGCGCCTTCCTCTTTTTTGTCCTGATCCGGTCGATCGCGCTGTCCACTTCTCCTACACTAAGCAGAGGGATATCCTCTCGCACTTCGGTGGAGACTGCCGTTAGCGAGGGGCGCTGGGGGAACAGTTCTTGAACTACCTGTTGCAGCACCCCCGGCTCCATACGGCTCGTCACTGACGGCCCTCCGGCTTTCCGCATGACTACCTTGTACGGCTTGCCGAAGGGGTCGTCATCTGCTTCCTGACGCAACTCCTCCCAAGCTGCCTTCTTGCTTTGGCGTATGGCGAGCTTGAGAGTACGACGAGCCTGCTGGTATTGCTGCAAAACTGCTGTGGCCGCTTCGTCGTCTCTTCTTGTGCGTTGGTACCGACGGCGAAGTCGGTGGCACTCCTTCCGCAGCTTGGTGATGTCCTCGGTCCACCAGTAGACGGGTTGTCTCTTGCGCGGTGGACCGACTCGGGGCATTGCGCTATCACGGGCCGCGACCACAGTCCGGATGGCGTTCGCGGCCGCGGCCTCCGCACTCTCCTCTTCTTCTGCTTCTTCTTCTGCCCGACACTCTCCCGTTTCCCAGATGAGAGGGATGGTAACCGAATAGCTTTGAAATTTTAATTTCGGTTTTGGTTTTGAGCAGTATAATTTTATACAGATATTGCTCCCAGTTTAAAAAAGTAATTTGGTTTTTGGTTTTGGTATTGTTTAAAGAATAATTTGGAATGCATATTGGTTTACGGTATTGTTCGCAAAAAAAAAAAAAATGTAATTTTACGGTTTTGGTTTTTTGTTTCGTTCTCAAAAAATTCATTGACTATACCAAATGTTGGACTTAATTTCAACTCGGAAGCTCGGAACGAAAATTGATACTGAAACGGCGAAACGGCGTTGCAGTGCAGTTTTGCACTGATCGATTTATCGATTCTTGATATCTTGTAGAAAAAGACCCTTACATGAATCTATTTTAAAGTTTCTTTGCCTGTGGAATTGTGGATCAATCTCAGAATCGCTTTGGCGTCAAGCGTTGCTGCCAACTGTGAATGCTGCAGATTGCAGAACGCAAAAGACAGGTACAGATAACCAGACAAGAGACAAGGGGAACAAAACCAAAACCGATTTCAAAAATTAATTTGGTTTTGGAAATGAACAATATATTTTCCAGTTGGTATTGATATTGATTTTTAGATCATCATTTGAATATTGGTTTCGGATTTGTTCAGAGAACAATTCTCAAGCATAGATTGGTTTTGGTTTTGTTAGAAACCAATATAAAACTATTTTGGTATTGGTTCTTGGTTTTGGTTTCGGTTACCATCTCTGCCTTCCCCACTGATATTACTTACAGCAGTCTCATTTCCTACTGATAAGACATAACGACAAACGTAAAACTTGTCTATATACCGCTGATAATGCATAAAGGAAACAGTCCAGTCCGTAGTTTTATTATTATGAAGTAGGTATTATTATTATTATTCGTGCCGTGCAGCACTAGTATCGAATACTCTTATCAGCGAACCAAAGGTGAAGTTTTTGACCCATGTAGCAAAATTTTGGGAATCTAGATATAAAAATAGTCTTAATTGAAAAGAAAATTCTTTGTTCGAAAAAATTTTTTCTCTTTAAATTCTTTAAAAACGTCTTACTTTTCGAGATATTTCAATTTTAATGGGCTGTATTTCTTCGCCCCCCCCCCAAAATGAGGTAGGGGGTTGGAATTAGCGGCACAACTTCTATTGTAATTTGTGCTAATTGTGCTCCAAAGTCCCAGAATTTGTGCCGCCTCCCGTGGGTCTACATCTTAATGAAAAGTTTGGGGGCCAGAGAAATGTTGGCCCCCCCAAATGAAGCCTATAGGGAGTTGGAATTAGCGGCACAAATTTTATCGTAATTTGTGCTAATTGTGCTCCGAGGTCTCAGAATTTGTGCCGCATTTTCTGGGCTCACAGTCCAGTGCTCAATTTGATGGGGCTGGAAAAATTATAATATTTAAAAAAAACTATCTTCAAAAGGAGAGATTAACTGGTTTCTGCTGTCACCGAATTCATTTTTCAGGTTCTTTTCACGGTATCTCATATCCTACCCCAATTTTGGGAGGTACACCCATTCTATCCAAAGTTTTGTTGTCTTTGTTCATACTTTTTTAAACTCATGAGGCAAAAGTGCGATAGTTTCAGGCAACAACACTTCTGTTTTTGCGCATCGGATTTGGCAATAATGATACAAGAACGTGGTGAAAGTAAAACAGTGTGGATATGGCCACGACCCCCCCCCCCAGAGAGTGAGGTCGAGTATGTGGCAGAATTTTACCAATGTGCTAAATTGCTCGAGGTTCCCACAATTTGTGTCCCTTCTGGACCTACGCCAAAATAAAAAAGAGCGTAATGTTACCCATCCCCCTCACACAAAGGTGGGGTCTCGAAAATAGTGGCACAAACTTGTATTTTATTTGCGCTAATTGTGTTCCGAAGTCCTAGAATTTGTGCCGCCACCCCTGGGTCTACATCTTAATGAAAAGTTTGGGGGCCACAGACATGTTGTCCCCCCGAATGAAGATTGGGGGTTCCATACCATAAATTTTGTACATCAGGCATTTTTTTGGGCGAAAATATTTTCCGAGAGCTTCGAGCCCGTACCCGGTGAAATAGATTCGAAATGCCGAGACAAATTCAGAACCGTCGTCAAAATTGATTCACAGGCTATTTCTGACCCCGTATAGCCCCGGCCCCCAGTTTAACCACATTTTTGACTGTATCTCGGGAACGGAGGGTCAGCGTCTGATTTGGTCGACGAATTCGAACTCAGCGCGAAAACTTGAGTAGGAATTTGTTGTTATCCCATTTTTTAGCAATCTCGAAAATTTTGAAAATTTCTCCATACGTACATCAGGTATTTTTAATGGCGAAAAAATTTTCCGAGAGTTTCGATGCCCGGATCCGGGGAAATAGAATCGAAATGCCGAGACGAATTCAGAACCGTCGTCAAAATTGATTCACAGGCTATTTCGGATCCAGTATAGCCCTCGCCCCTATTATAAACACATTTTTGACTGTATCTCGGCCACGGAGGGTCAGCGCCTGACTTGGTCGACGAATTCGAACTCAACGCGAAAAACTGAGTAGCAATTTGTTGTTATCTTATCTATTTTGAATTTCGAAAATTTTGAAAATTTCTCATACCATACATCATCAGCATTTTTAGGGCGAAAAATTTTCCGAGAGCTTCGTGCCGGACCAGGTGAAATAGAATTCGAAATGCCGAGACGAATTCAAACCTCGTCAAAATGATTCACAGGCTCGTTCTGACCCAGTATAGACCCCCCCATATAACCACTTGTTGACAGTATCTCGTCCACGGTGGGTCAGCACCTGATTTGGTCGAAAAAATCGAACTCAGCGCGAAAAATTGAGTAGGAATTGGTGGTTATCTCTGTTTTATTGAATTTCGAAAATTTTGAAAATTTCTCCAACGCCACATCAGGCATTTTTTTGGGCGAAAAAATTTTCCGAGAGCTTCGGGGACCGGACCCGGCGAAATAGATTCGAAATGCCGACACGAATTCAAAACCCTCGTCAAAATTGATTCACAGGCTATTTCTGACCCAGTATATCCCTCGCCCCTATCATAACAACATTGTTTACTGTATCTCGGAAACAGAGGGTCAGCGCGTCATTTGGTCGAAGAATTCGAACTCAGCGCGAAACATTTAGTAGGAATTGGTAGTTATCTCAATATTTTTGAATTTGGAAAATTTGGAAAATTTTTCCATCTTACACATGAGGCATTTTTTTGGGCGAAAAAATTTTCCGAGGTCTTCGGGACCCGGACCCGGCAAAATAGATTTGAAAGTCCGAGACGAATTAAGCACCGTCGTCCAAATTGATTGAACGGCTATTTTTGACCCAGTACTGCCCCCGCCCCCAGTATAACCACATTTTTGACTGTATCTCGGCAACGGAAGGGTCAGCGCCTGATTTGGTCGACGAATTCGAACTCAGCGCGAAAAATTGAGTAGGAATTGGTGGCTATCTCAGTATTTTTGAATTTACGAAATTTTGAAAATTTCTCCATACTACAACAGGCATGTTTTTGGGCGAATAAATTTTCCCGAGAGCTTCGGGCCCCGGACCCGGGGAAATAGATTCGAAAGGCCGAGACGAATTCAGAACCGTCGTCAAAATTGATTCACAGGCTATTTCTGACCCAGTATAGCCCCCGACGCCAGTATAACCACATTTTTGACTGTCTCCTGGAAACGGAGGGTCAGCGCCTGATTTGGTCGACGAATTCGAACTCAGCTCGAAAAATTGAGTAGGAATTGGTGGTTATCTCATCTATTTTGATTTTTGAAAATTTTGAAAATATCTCCATACTATACATCAGGCATTCTTTTAGGCGAAAACATATTCCGAGAGCTTCGGGGCCCGGACCCGGCGTAATAGATTCGAAATGCCGAGCCGAATTCTAAACCGTCGTCAGAATTGATCACAGTGTATTTCTGACCCAGTATAGCCCAGCCCTCAGTATAACCACATTTTTGACTGTATCTCGGCAACGGAGGGTCAGCGCCTGATTTGGTCGACGAATTCGAACTCAGCGCGAAAAATTGAGTAGGAATTGATAGTTATCTTCATTAATTTGGAATTTCGAAAATGTTGAACATTTCTCCATACTTATACATCGGGCCTTCATTTGAACGAAAAAATTTTCCGAGACCTTCGGGGCCCGGACCCGGCGGAATAGATTCGAAAGGCCGAGACGAATTCAGAAACATCGTCAAAATTGATTCACAGACTATTTCTGACCCAGTATAGCCCTCGCCCCCAGTATAACCACAAGCTTGACTGTATTTTGAAAACGTAGGGTCAGCGCCTGATTTGGTCAACGAATTCGAACTCAGCGCGAAAAATTGAGTAGGAATTTCTTGTTAACTAAAGTTTTATGAATTTCGAACATTTTGAAAATTGCTCCGTACACATCAGGCATTTTTTTGAGAGAAAAAATTTTCCGAGAGCTTCGGGGCCCGGACCCGGCGAAATAGAATCTAAATGCCGAGACGAATTCAGAACCGTCGTGAAAATTGATTCACAGGCCATTTCTGACCAAGTATAGCCCCCGCCCTCAGTGTAAATAATACATCTTTGACTGTATCTCGGCAACGGAGGGTCAGCGCCTGATTTGGTCGACGAATTCGAACTCGGCGCGAAACATGTAGTAGGATAAGGTGGCTATCTCAGTATTTTAGAAATTCGAAAATTCTTAAAATCTCTCCATACCATACATCAGGCATTTTATTTTGGGCGAAAGAGTTATCCGAAATCTTCGACTCATATCAATTGTTTACGATCAGTTCGAATTCGGCGTTCAAATTTCGCGGCGACAAGATACCCTCGAAAACGTTGGAAAAATTGGTCAATTTGGGTGAAAAATTGAGTGTAGCTCAATTTTGACAACGGATTTGAATTCGCCTCGAAAAATTGAGTAATTAGCACACGCGCCAACGCCGAAGCTCACCAAAAATTTTGTGGCCCCAAAAAGGACATGATGTAAGTATGGAGAAATTTTCAAAATTCGAAAAAAAACACAAAAATCTTGAAATAATGACTGTTTTTGAACCATTTTTTCACGCTGAGTTTGAATTGGGTGTTCAAATTCGGCAGGGACGCTCCGTTCTCGGGATACACTCGTAATAGTTGGAAGTATTGGTCAATGTGGGTGAAAAAATGACTGCAGCTCAATTTTGACGACAGATTCAAATTCGTCTCGAAAAACTGAGTAACTAGCACCAGCGCCGACGCCGAATCTCTCCGAAAATATTTTTGCCCGAAAAGAGACATGATGTAATTTTGAGAAATTTTCAACATCCGAAAAAATGAAACATTTTGAATTAAAGACTGTTTTCGACTCAATTTTTCGCGCTGAGTTCGAATTCATCGACCAAATCAGGCGCTGACCCTCCGTTCCCGAGATACAGTCAAAAATGTGGTTAAACTGGGGGCCGAGGCTATACGGGGTCAGATATAGCCTGTGAATCAATTTTGACGACGGTTCTGAATTTGTCTCTGCATTTCGAATCTATTTCACCGGGTACGGGCCCGAAGCTCTCGGAAAATATTTTCGCCCAAAAAAATGCCTGATGTATATTTATTGTATGGAACCCCCAATCTTCATTTGGGGGGACAACATGTCTGTGGCCCCCAAACTTTTCATTAAGATCTAGACCCACGGGAGGCGGCACAAATTCTAGGACTTCGGAGCGCAATTAGCGCAAATAAAATACAAGTTTGTGCCACTATTTTCGAGACCCCACCTTTGTATGAGGGGGGGGGGTAACATTTTACCACCCCATATTTTATTTTTGGGCTGTAGGTCCAAGGAAGGGGGCACAAATTGTGGGAACCTCGGGCATATTTAGCACAAATTAGGTAAAAATTCGTGCCATCACACCCGATCCCCCACGCCTTCCTGGGAGGGGGGTCATGGCCCATATCCACACTGTTTTTACTTTCACCACGGGTTTTTTCGTTATCATTGTTGCCAAATCCGATGCGCAAAAACAGAAGCCTCCTGTGGGTCTACATCATAATGAAAAGTTTTGTGGGCCAGAGAAATGTTGGCCCCCCCTTCACCCAGATGAAGACAGGGGGTTGGAATTAGCGGCACAAATTGTATCGTAATTTGTGCTAATTGTGCTCCGAAGTCTCAGAATTTGTGCCGCATTTTCTAGACTCACAGTCGAGTACTCAATTGGGAGTGGGGGGAGGGAGGCTGAAAAAATTATGATATTTTTAAAAAACGTTCTTCAAAAAGAGAGATTAACTGGTTTCTGCTGTCACCGAATTCATTTTCCAGGTTCTTTTCACGGTATCACATATCCTACCCCAATTTTGGTAGGTACACCCATTCTATCCAAAGTTGTGTTGTCTTTGTTCATACTTTTTCTAAACTCTACACGTAGCTACCTTTCGTGCCTCATTACAGATAGCAGTGGATACGACGTCCGTACAAATCCCTATCTTTATAACGACCGTATATGGAATGGACTTTACAGATGGCGGTGGATCCTGCGTCCGAAAGGTTGCCAAATTTACGTCACCTAATACTGATCTCCCACAGACACTGATAAAGGGATTCCTCCTTATGAGCCAGGGAAATAGTTTCACGTCGGCGTCGCCTGTAAGATCTCTTCCAGACGAGGATGCGTGTATCGCGATACAAGTATAGCTGATTATTGTGTCGGCTAGCATTTCTGCCGTATTTCTCGAGTGCAAGGAGGACTGATTTGAATTCGTCTCGACAAGTTGAATAATTTCACCAAGATTTAGGGGCGTATCTGGATAACGGAGCGTCACCGTCGAATTTGTTCACAGAATTTGTACTCAGCGTGAAAAATTTCGAAAAAATGAGTTGTTGACTCAATTTTTTTGATATAACTCTATTTTCGATAAATTGTTCTACTTGCTGGGAAGCATACTTCCCATTGCGCACAAATGGGTTAAAGAATTTTGGATTGAAAAAAAAAAAACCAAAAGAAACAGTATGTTGCAAACTCAACGTAAGATAAAATTTGGCTGGCCAAAGTTTTTGCACATCGGTGACATTATAAGGTATCGACGGCTTTTGTGCTTCATTAGGGAAGGAAGGCAAGTACTCAGGGCGCAATACCTCCATTACCCCTACTTATATTCTCAATTGATAACGGGTATTTACAGGGAAAACAAATAGAAGTCTTGTCTTTTTTCAGTTCATGGAGAGTTTCCATCATCTTGAATGAAAAACTCACCATCTATAGAACAGGTCGTCATTTTGTTGAATTATTCGAATTTCTAAGATTTTTTTTTTCTCCAAAAGTCTTATCACAACTTATGATGACAATTTCCCTTTGACCCAAACTGACCAATTTTTCAAACTTTTTCCAGCGTATCTCGGGAACGGAGCGTCGCCGCCAAATTTGACCACCGTATTCGAACTCAGCGTTAAAAATTGAGCCAAAAACAGTCTTTGGTTCAAAATTTTTGGTTTTTCTAATTTTGAAAATTTTTCCATACTATACATCATGTCTTTTTTGAGGCAAAGAAATTTTCGGAGAGCTTCGGCGTCGGCGCGGGTGCTAATTACTCAATTTTTCGTGGCGAATTCAAATCCGTCGTCAGAATTGAGCTAGAGTTATTTTTTGACCCAAACTGACCAATTTTTTAAACTTTTTCCTGTGTATCCCGGGTACGGAGCGTCGCCGCCAATTTTGACCACCGAATTAAAACTCAGCGTGGAAAATCGAATCAAAAACCGTCACTGAATTCAAAATTTTTGGTTTTATCGAATTTTGAAAACTTCACCAGACTTACATCATGTCTTTTTTGGGGAGAAATTTTTTCGGAGAGCTTCGGCGTCGGCGCGGGTCCTAATTACTCAATTTTTCGAGGCGAATTCAAATCCGTCGTCAAAATTGAGCTGGAGTCATTTTTTGACCCAAACTGACCAATTTTTAAACTTCTTCCTGTGTATCCCGGGTACGGAGCGTCGCCGCCTTTAACCACCAAATTCGAACTCAGCATGAAAAATCGAATCAAAAACCGTCACTTAATTCAAAATTTTTGGATTTTTCGAACTTTGAAAACTTCTCCAGACTTACATCATGTCTTTTTTGGGGCAGAAATTTTTTCGGAGAGCTTCGGCGTCGGCGCGGGTCCTAATTACTCAATTTTTCGAGGCGAATTCAAATCCGTCATCAAAATTGACCTGGAGTCATTTTTTAATCCAAACTGACCAATTTTTTAAACTTTTTCCTGTGTATCTCAGGAACGGAGCGTCGCCGCCAAATTTGACCACCGAATTCGAACTCAGCGTGAAAAATTGAGTCGAAAACAGTCATTAATTCAAACTTTTTGTCAATTCCTAATTTTGAAAATTTTTCCATACTATGTCTTTTTTGGGACAAAAAAATTTTCTGGGAGCTTCGGCGTCGGCGCGGGGGCTAATTGCTCAAGTTTTCGAAGCGAATTCAAATCCGTCATCAACATTGAGCCGGAGTTATGTTTTGACCCAAACTGACCAATTTTTTAAACTTTTTCCTGTGTATCCCGGGTACGGAGCGTCGCCGCCTTTAACTACCGAATTCGAACTCAGCGTGAAAAATCGAGTCAAAAACAGTCCCTGAATTCAACATTTTTGTTTTTTTTTTGAATTTTGAAAATTTCTCTAAACTTACATCATGTTATTTTTAGGGCAAAAGAATTTTCGGAGAGCTTCGGCGTTGGCGCGGGTACTGATTACTTAATTTCTCGAGGCGAAGTCAAATCTGTCATCAAAATTGACCTGGAGTCATTTTTTCACCGTGACTGACCAATTTTTCCAATTTGCTTTTGTGTATCTCTGGAACGGAACGTCTCCGCTAAATTTGACCACCGAAGTCGATTTTAACGTTAATAATTGAGCCGAAAACAGTCTTTAGTTCAAAATTTATGGTTTATTCGAATTTTGAAAATTTCTCCGTACCATACATCATGTCATTTTTAGGGCAAAAAATTTTCGGGGAGCTTCGACGTCGGTGCGGGGGCTAATTACTCAGTTTTTCGAGGCGATTTCAAATCCGTCGTCAAAATCGAACTGAAGTCCTTTCTTGACCCAAACTGACCAATTTTCCCAATATTTCCCTGTGTATCTCGGAACCTGCTCGTTGCCCTCGAATTTGACCACCGAATTAGAACTCAGCCTGAAAAATTTAGTTATTTTCGAAAATCGAAGGAATTCGATCGAAGATTTCTCATGAAATTCTTTGGAAGTCATCGCAGATTTCCCCCTAAAATTATTACTGAAGTGAGGCTACACAAATGATCCATGTCTTGAAGAATCAGAAACATGTTCTTTCATTGAGTCACGAGAAAAAGTTTTTTTTTCTTCGGGAGAAGAATTTCGTTCCTCTCTTTGAGGAGAAAAAAGAAAGTTGCCTCTTTTCTTTTATGAATGAAATGAATTTCTCTCCTTTGAGGAAATTGAATTTTCTTTCTCCGAGAAAAGAGAACATTGTCATTTCCATTTCTTGAACGTAAACCGTTCCTATCTTCTAGGAACAGAACCCATTTCTGTTTTTAAGGAAATTGAATTAAATTATCCTTTCCCCGTCTTAATGTAAAAAGCTTATTTCTTTCTCCGGGATCCTGCAAGGTGTCTTCGAATAAAAGTAAGAAAATCATCTATTCCTCACATCTACTAGACAAAACGTACCTACTCTTTTTTCATCTTTGAGAAAGAAAAATCTGAATTTTTTTTTTTGTTAAAACAGAAAGAAAAGCGTGTCCTTTTCACGAGAAGTAATTTGTCCACATAGAAGAGAAAGTGACGATTTTCCTATTGAACTAGATTTTGTTTTGACCTACAAAATTTGTTGTCATTATGCTTTGATTATTTTTTCAGGATATGACTGAGATTTTCTATGGATTTTAAATAGGCAGTTTTGTGTATCAGAGCTATTTGATAATTAATAATAACGAATTGAGTTCAATTTTTACGAATCATCATTTCTTTTCTTCAATTTTGTGATGATTCATTGATCATTTGTTCAAAATGATAATTTTCCATAAATTAGGTTGAATTTATACTCAAAAAAATAAAAAAAAGAAGAGTACGTTGAAAATTTCCGACATCGAATTCAGTTTAATTTATCGGAAATCATAGTCACTTTGGACATTATAATCAAAGAGTAGGTACTGACAAAAGTACTGAAACAAAATTTCGAAATTTCAGAGAAAATCATTTGTAACCAAAATGAGAAGAACTTGATCCATCATGAGAAATGAGAAAAATCAGTCTTCCGGAATTGACCCAGTTTTTAGATAAATTGAACTAGGTACCGGACTAAAAATATTCTGTATTGCTGAAAAGTGAAAACAAAATTTTCGACCTTCAATTTGGATAGTTTGTTTTACTTATAAAATTTAGTTCTTAACGAGTAAGAAATCTAAGCTTAAGTTTTTCGAACATCAGAGCCGAGAAAAATCGAACCGTTTTCTGAAATCACACTGTTCCAAAGAGAACCTAATAGCGTTTGCAATTGTTTGTTCAGTTTTTTCAAACTCCCTGAGTCAGTGTAGGTCAATTTTAAAGCTTCTCATTCGGATTTGTGGACTCGTACACAGATTATAATGAGATGAATGATCGAAATTAAAAAATGATGGAGAATCTTTTGTTGCTTTCCTCAAGGAAAATGAAGAAAATTTTCTTAGGTGAGAAGAACCTTGAGTGATTGTTTTTGACTACGGCTTCCTTTTTATTAAATGAGAAGAACTTCGTTCCATTTTTTAAGAAAAGTGAACCAACTTTTTCCATTTTTAAAAAAATAAGTAACTTGTTGAAATTAAGAAGAAAACTATCTTTGCTTTTCTGTCCTCATTTCTCTGTAATTAAATTTTTTTCAATTGAGGGAGAAAAAAACAACAGAAAAATATGATTTTTTTTTTCCTAAAAGAGAAAAATTTCTGCCTTTTATTGGAACAAAGCTGAACAAGTTATTTCATTTCTTGGCATAGAAGAATCATGTTCATTCATAAGGATAGAAAAAGAGAAAAAATCTGGTTTCTCCCCTCCGTAGCAAGAACCCATTCCTGTCCTTTAAGCAAGAATAAGAAAATCACCGTTTCTCTTTCACTAGTGAAGAGTGAAGTGAATTTCACTCATTTCCTTGTAAAAAGTTTAACTTGCCTCTCTGTCCTTGAGAGTGCCTATCGTCCCTTTGATTTCGCAAATTTAATGGAATTCGTTCTTCTCTTCTAAGAAGTGAACCCATTCCTTTTTCTAGGGAAAATTAGGAAAATTGAGTTTTCAAGTTCCTCAGTGAAAAAGTTGCAATTTTTTGTCTTCGAGAAAAAGAAATCTACAGCCTTATATTAACGGAAAGAAAAGATAATTATTTCTTTCTTTTCTTGAATAAAAATAGTTAGTTTCTCTTTGAATAAAAATTAAGAAGAAAAAAACATCCTTTCTTTATTACTAATGATAAAAACAATTTTTTACTTGAAAAAATCTGCTTGTTTAGAAGATGGAAGAAGCGATTTTCTTATTAATATTTTATTTGACTTTGACTACGAAAATAGCCAATTTTGAGAGCCTAGTACCATTTTATTTGGAATATTAATGAGACGTCCCGGTCCTTCTTTAGGGAGTTGAAATCATCTCTCCCTTTTGTGTCGCATATAAAAAAGGTAGTTTATTTTTCTCTTTGAGTAAAAAAAACAAAACAAAACAAAAAAAAACTAAAATAATATAAACGTTATCACTTTTCTGTCAATAAAAAAAGGAATTTTTTTACGTAAAAAAATTTGTCCTTTGACTCGATAATTAAAAAAAAAATCCAGAACAAAATCCCCCCCCCTCCTCCAGAAAAAGTGGAATAAACTAGCGATCAAACAAAATTGTGCTCGCGGACTTCAACCTTGAACTTTATTAAGTACTTAATTTCGAATGTTTTCATTTTTGTATTCGTTAATAATTTTTAATAATTTTCTTTCACTAAATAAACTTTTGAACCTAAGTATGTACAGTTGTTTTAGTTGGTACAACCCGAAAAATTTTTGGTACTGCCAATTAAGGTCACTGAAAAGTAATAAAAAATCGTACTTCAAATTCGATTACACGAACATATCAAAATTCACGTACCTTTAAGCACGACTACTACTACCTATAATTTACAGGTCGAACTTGGACAAATTCAAGTTGCAAAGGAAATAATTAAGGTATCCACAGACAAATCAAAGAGGATTATGATACAAAGCATTAAACACCAAAACTCACAAAGTAGGAGATGAAGTTGTAATCAAAATGAAGTAAACTAAAAATGATTATGGGGGAAAAATCTCGACCGGTTTGATGCAGCTTTCCATTTCTCCCTATCTTGTGCCAGTTCCTTCATTTCGTAATAACACTTGAAAACTGTTTTTTGATGTGAAGAGATTTATCATGTTATTTGATTTTCTGAATTAAGTAGGTAGGTATAGTATGGAGAAATTTTCAAAATTCAAAAAAATCAAAATTTTGGATTGAAGACTGCTTTCAACTCAATTTCTCACGCTGAGTACGAATTCGATGGTTAATTTGGGCTTCGACACTCCTATTTCGAGATAAGCTCAAAAAAGTTGGCAAAATTGGACAATTTGGGTCAAAAAATGATTGTAGCTTAATTTTGACGAAGGATTTGAATTTGTCTCGAAAAAATGAGTAATTAGCACCCGCGCCGACGCCGAAGCTCTCAGAAAATTTTTTTGCCCCAAAAAAAACATGATGTATAAGTATGGAAAAATTTTCAAAATTAGGAATTAACAAAAATTTTGAATTAATAACTGTTTTCGACTCAATTTTTCACACTGAGTTCGAATTCGGTGGTCAAATTTGGCGGCGACGCTCCGTACCCGGGATACACAGGAAAAAGTTTAAAAAATTGGTCAGTTTGGGTCAAAAAATGACTCTAGCTCAATTTTGACGACGGATTTGAATTCGCCACGAAAAATTGAGTAATTAGCACCCGCACCGACGCCGAAGCTCTCCGAAAATTTCTTTGCCTCAAAAAAGACATGATGTAAGTATGGAAAAATTTTCAAAATTAGAAAAACCAAAAATTTTGAACCAAAGACTGTTTTCGGCTCAATTTTTAACGCTGAGTTCGAATACGGTGGTCAAATTTGGCGGCGACGCTCCGTTCCCGAGATACCCAGGAAAAGTTGGAAAAATTGGTCAGTTTAGGTCAAAGGAAAATTGTCATCACCAGTTGTGATGAGACTTTTGGAGAAAAAAAATCTTAGAAATTCGAATAATTCAACAAAATGACGACCTGTTCTATGGATGGTGAGTTTTTCATTCAAGATGATGAAAACTCTCCATGAACTGAAAAAAGACAAGACTTCTATTTGTTTTCCCTGTAAATAACCGTTGTCAATGGAGAATATAAGTAGGGGTAATGGAGGTATTGCGCCCTGAGTACTTGCCTTCCTTCCCTAATGAAGCACAAAAGCCGTCGATACCTTATAATGTCACCGATGTGCAAAAACTTTGGCCAGCCAATTTTTATGTTACGTTGAGTTTGCAACATACTGTTTTTTTTATTTATTTATTTTTTTTTTCAATCCAAAATTCTTTAACCCATTTGTGCGCAACGGGAAGTATGCTTCCCAGCAAGTAGAACAATTTATCGAAAATAGAGTTATGATGCTACTGCCTTGAAACTAGCTAAATTGTTCTAGGTTCTGGGAAGCGTACTTCCCGTTGCACACGAAAGGGTTAAAAAATACAAGGGAATTACAAAAAGTCTTATAAATCTGAAATGTTCCACAATATAATTTGTAAACTCAACAAAAAATTGTAAATATTCTAATTTTTATTTTATTTTTCGAAAGTGCATAATAATAGCTTTATCGCCTATTTCTGATAATGTAGATCTAACCGATACTTTTTTGATTTTGTATTCCAAGACGGTTTTGCCCTTTTTTCTTTCGCCGAAAAATTTTTGGTCCCCCCAAAAAACATGTTGTAGTACGGAGAAATATTCAAAATTTCGAAAATCAAAAAAATTGAGTCAACGACTCATTTTTTCGAAATTTTTCACGCTGAGTACAAATTCTGTGAACAAATTCGACGGTGACGCTCCGTTATCCAGATACGCCCCTAAATCTTGGTGAAATTATTCAACTTGTCGAGACGAATTCAAATCAGTCCTCCTTGCACTCGAGAAATACGGCAGAAATGCTAGCTGTATCGCGATACACGCATCCTCGTCTGAAAGAGATCTTACAGGCGACGCCGACGTGAAACTATTTCCCTGGCTCATAAGGAGGAATCCCTTTATCAGTGTCTGTGGGAGATCAGTATTAGGTGATGTAAATTTGGCAACCTTTCGGACGCAGGATCCACCGCCATCTGTAAAGTCCATTCTATATACGGTCGTTATAAAGATAGGGATTTGTACGGACGTCGTATCCACTGCTATCTGTAATGAGGCACTAAAGGTAGCTATGTGTAGAGTTTAAAAAAAGTATGAACAAAGACAACACAACTTTGGATAGAATGGGTGTACCTCCCAAAATTGGGGTAGGATATGAGATACCGTGAAAAGAACCTGAAAAATGAATTCGATGACAGCAGAAACCAGTTAATCTCTCCTTTTGAAGATCGTTTTTTTAAAATATCATAATTTTTCCAGCCCCCCAAATTGAGCACTGGACTGTGAGCCCAGAAAAGGTGGCACAAATTCTAAGAATTCGGAGCACAATTAGCACAAATTATAAAATTTGTGCCGCTAATTCCAACCCCCTATCTTCATTTGGGGGGCCAACATTTTCCTGCCCCCAAAACTTTTTATTAAATGTAGACCCACGGTTGGCGGCACAAATTCTGGGATTTCGGAGCACAATTAGCACAAATTACAATAGAATTTTTGCCGCTAATTCCAACCCCCTGCCTCATTTGGGGGGGGGGCTAGAAATACAGCCTGAAGTTTCAGAGAGGAAAGTGCAAACAATCACCATTAGAGGAAACTGCAAGAAGAAAGCCAGTGAAGATGTGGGTGCACGGCCGAGTAAAATTATTCGTCAAGAATTACGTTCCATCGAAAATACGGTCGGAATGAATCCGAGAAATGTGATGAGTCATAATTAATTTAGGGAATATACGATTAGCCACGTATCGAGAAAAGAAAAAACGTTTGCCGACTTTGCCAAAATATATTTCAGAAGTCCTCCAGGAATTGAGAAGTTCGTTACTTTCGACGTCTAGAACCGTAAACCGGGAAGACTTTGCCGAACATGTTGGGGTTTTCAAACTTTGAAGAGCTGAAGCGTGTAATCTATTGGAGATACAGGAAATCTAAAAACTGTTCCAAATTGGCAGAAGCTTCGGGAATGGGAAATTTACAATTGAGTCCCATATTGTCTAATTGAGTCCGGTCCACAGCCGAATTGAGTCCCCATCGTATGCTAATTGAGTCCCACGAGATGGGTGAATTGGGTCCCAGTTAGTATATCAGTTGAAGATACGGTTTCCTAACTGCCCTTAGTCCAAAAATTATTTTTTGGGGAAATCGATAAAAACTGTGCTACACTGTGTACCAGTTCATTTAAAACTTCTGTAAATGGTACAACCGAGTAGCCTGAATCCTCTACCATACTACCAAGGACGCACAAAAATGAGAATATAGCCTATCTAGAATTATTGAAGGAAAAGTGATCGAAAGTCGTGGACAAAGGGCAGTTTGGCACTGGACGTAATACATGAAGGTCCCTTTCTTCCTGTCAGCTCACCGCTGCTCTTTGAATGCGCGTAATTCGACCATCGAACGGGGTATCGAGATTCTATAAAGTTACTTTTGTAGTGCTCACATTGGCCACTAGGTAGCACTGAAAACCGCATTTCGATTTTTTTTTGGACTAAGGGCAGTTTGGAAACCGTATCTTCAGTTGAGTCCCAGCAATAATATAATGAAATGAAAATGTTATTAATCTAATGAGCTGTATACGCATACCGTACAGTGTATCTGTGTGTATTGCAACTTGATTGCTTATCACGTTCTGCCGTGAAAGCTTCCGCTTCAGTCATCGGAAAGGAGCTATTTGTAGCCGGAAAAAATGTTAGCATTTGACTCTGGTCATATAGTGTGGTATATTTTAAAGCGATAAAGAAAAGCCAAGCCGGTGCGCCGATACCCCCGCCACTTGGGACGCTTGACGCGTAGCTCGACCGGCTTGGCAAGAGGTATCGGCGGCACGTTAAACGAGATAGACTTTCACGTACGAATTTGCGGAACTTTTTTTTTCTCGGTTTTTTCGGTTTTTGGAATACTTATATGAACCTTTTAATAGTTTTTGTAATGCGGTTTTTCGTTTTAGCTCTTCGGGTTATGTTGAATAAAATGTGTAAAATAATGTCCTGCTAATTCGTTTGTATGGGGAGGGTGGAGAGAACCAGAGCTGATACACTAAGCTGAGATGGATACGTAAGTGAGTGTTTCTCTCTCGATTTTGTGTTTTCTCACGTCGAATTGATCTACACACCAAGTATGAACACCAATCTTGTAAGCTGGCTGCTTAAAGCTGAACTTTTGGTCTCTAGCAATTTCAGATGATCTCACGAGCAAGGGAAGGCCGCTAAACAAACCAGATCTCCACCGACTTGAGCTAGGCCGGGTGTAGTCTGTAAGTGAAGCTGGCTACAAATGGACATCACGAGCAAAAGAGGATTATTTAAAATCCTTGTGGTCAGTCGAGCTGGTGTACGGAGACCGGAGTTGAGGCTAAGCACATCATTCATTTCGTGGTGTGCTTCACTTCAATTTCTGGTTTTTGGTACAAAGGCGAAATTTACCACAATAGATGTGATGACTTTTTCATTAAACACGTCAGTTATAAATTTTTGCCAAAGGAGAAATTGTAACTAGTGAGATGTATGTACTTTTTCTCATATAATTAATAATGTTCATTTTTTAAAACCTTTTTTACCTTACACTTAGAACATTTTGATTTGTTGTTTTTGTACGAATACTTAACTAATTTCATTTCATTAATTTATTTTTTGCCGTAATACACAATTAGTTGGCTACATTTCTACATTTTTTCATGCAAAATATTCGGGACTTAATTCACCTACAGTATCGGACTCAATTCGCACTCATAATAAATTAAGGTGGGACTCAATTTGGCTGTACACCGGACTCAATTAGACAATATGGAACTCAATTGTAGTGCGGCCTCGGGAATAAGATTAGCTAAGGGAATCAAGATTTCCCTCCCCTCCCCCCTCCCAGAGAGGCCTAAAGATGAATCGGAAAAGTTACCGTTGCGCACAGGGTGACATTGCCAGTACATAAGAAATGCATAGAAAATGAGTGAAAATGTTCAAAATTTATTAAGAAAGGCCATAAAAACGAAAGAAAAATTGCAATTCAAGTTAAATTACATCTTCGGGGAAGATAAATATTCCTCGGGATTCAATGGGTTCAGGTAAAACTCTTGATGGCAGCAAATTTCAAATCAAACTCATCCATCAGAGGATAGTGAAATTCGTTTTTTCTATTCTGATATCGCTCGTTCTTTCGGCTTCCGACGGATATATCATTATCAGTTTTCTGAAGATAATTATAAATTGTTTTAACTAGTATCTTGAATGTGGCTGAAGCTTCGGCTCTGGTAGTACCACCATTTCGAATTACACTTTTTAAGTGTTTCTCCGGTATAACCAGAATATGTGCGACACCCTACTTGTCTTTTATCCATGTTCTTGGTATCTCAAAACAACGTCACATGACATCTAGAGGTGAATTCAAAACTCAAAACAACCTCGCGAATTCGCCGTGAATTGTAACGTAACGTTTTAGACTGATAACGACAGAAATTGACATGCGGCTAAGTCACCCCAAGGCAGTTTTTCGCTTGTACCTTGTGACTGCAGACTGGAAAATTCCTAGACCTGTACACCCTTGGAAAGCTGCGACTTCCGGCTTTAAAATGACACCACAATAATTTTTACGTGGATGCCAGGTTGGATTCCACAGACCTTATTCATCATGGCATTCCAGCGATACAGATGATGGTGGAGGAAAATATAGATCTCTCATCAGATCATATTCCTCTCCTATTAACGGTAGCTTCAGAACCACTGCATATTCCTAGTACAAGCAAGCTGGTAAATAATCGAACTGATTGGGACCACTACAGAGAAACACTAAATAGCCTAATCAATCTAAAAACTAGATTGCGCTCTGAAGCAGATATTGATGCAGCAACACAAGCATTCACTAATTCCATCTACGAAGCAGCTAAAGCAGCAACTCAAACTACTAATGAAGCAAAACATCCATCTGCGATTTTATACCCGTTGGAAATTCGTCAGCTCGTAGAAGAAAAACGCCGTGCCAGACGACAGTGGCAAAATAGTCGCTCTCCTGCTGATAAAACAATTTTTAATAGACTGTGCCAAAAACTTAAAGAGGAAATTCGAGAAATCAAAAACATCTCCTTCCAGTCTCATCTACAATCACTAACGCCTACGCCTGAGACTGATTATTCTTTGTGGAAGGCTACGAAGAAAACTGGACGTCCTGTTTTGCAGGTACCCCCTCTCCGAAAAACTGATGGTACATGGGCACGCAGCGATGATGAAAAAGCGGTGGCATTCGCAACACACTTACAGCAAGTCTTTCAACCTAATCCCATTCACTCAACAGTCAACCTCAACCACAACACTCGGAATTCAACAGTCAACACCAGTGGAACAATAAAACTTGCTTCTCCGTTGGAAGTGGCGAGGGAAGTTGACAAATTAAAGAGAAAAAAAACTTCAGGCTACGATGAAATCTCTGCCTATTTACTGAATGAGCTACCGAAAAAAGGACTCGTTATGCTTACCTACCTCATTAACGCTGCTTTTAGAATTAGATATGTCCTACAGGCATGGAAAAAAGCGGAGGTTATCATGATACCGAAGCCAGGGAAGTCACTAGAATCGGCTGCGTCTTATCGGCCTATTTCCCTACTACCAGTACTCTCAAAGCTATTTGAAAAACTCCTATATAGTCGACTGAAACCACTGCTCACTAAACAAAACCTAATTCCAGACGAGCAATATGGATTTAGAGAAAAGCACTCAACCATTGACCAGGTCCATCGTCTTACATCTGTCATTAATGAAGCACTCGAACGAAAAGAATACTGCTGTGCTGTATTTTTAGACTCAGCCCAGGCCTTCGATCGTGTATGGCACCAAGGCCTACTCCATAAATTATATCATCACCTTCCTGAGGCATTCTACACTCTCTTACAATCATACCTTGACAGAAGACAATTCAGAGTTCGTCATGCTACTGCTACTACTGCCTGGTTCGATATACAAGCTGGAGTCCCTCAGGACAGTGTACTCGGACCTCTGCTGTATCTTGTCTATACACACGACATTCCTAAACTCCCTGATACCACTACAGTACTATTCGCGGACGACACAGCTGTTCTAGCCACTGATACAAGCCAAACTGTAGCTATATCGAAACTTCAGCATGTCCTTGATGCTGTGTCCAATTGGACACAAGATTGGAAAATTCGTCTCAATCCTGAGAAATCCATCCACGTCAACTTTACCCTGCGATTGACAGCATTTCTCCCTGTCATTCTGGAAGGAAAAACAATTCCGCAACGTGATTCCGCAAAGTAGTTGGGAACGCACCTAGACAGTCGCCAGAATTGGAAAGTCCATGTCAAAATGAAGCACCAACAAATGAAAGAGAAAATGCGCTCATTATACTGGCTTGTGGGCAGACACTCGTCACTCAACCTAGCATCCAAAAAACTGCTCTACCAGATGATAGTACGCCCTATATGGTCATATGGATGCCAGCTATGGGGCTGTGCCAGCAAAACCAACATCGACAATATTGAAGCTGGACAAAATATTGCTCTCCCCACCATAGTCAACGCCTACAGGTACGAGAAAAATGTAGATATTAGACGCGACCTGAATGTAATCTCAAAGTATGCAGCCAAACACGAGTCTCGTCTACATAAGCACCCGAATTCTACAGCACTGGAGCTGCTCGACACCACCAATACCCCACGTCGGCTCCATAGACATCACCCGATCGACCTGGTTACACGATTTCCATAAATTTTCTTTTTTTTCTAATTTTCCCTATTTTCTTTAGTTACCATTTCTCTATTACTTCACTGTTTTATCTGTTTTGTTTTTGTTTTATTATTACTGTTTCGTGAGTTTAACTTTATCTTTTACGCTTAGAGAGTACCCTTTTTTTTATTTTCTATATTACCCCCCCTTATTTGTTATTACTTTGTTTATCTTTCTTTTTGCTTGTTTATAATTATTGTTATTATTTATTTAATTATCTCTTTACTGTGATTAGCTAAGTCTCTGCCTCTGGGCATTTTTCTAGATCCCGTGATCTCGCTAATATTCAAAATTACCTTTTATTGCCTCATAAGGCAGATAAACGTAAAAATTTAAATTAAAAAAAAAAAAATGTTACTATTTCGGAACTTTTTCTGTGCTTAAAAAACAGCCTACCTTTGCCACCTATTTCGGCTTGTGATACCAAGGGTATTAGGCGGAAAAGTAGGTCCGCTTGGCAAGGCGCAATTACGTCAATGATGTTACTGCATTGAAACTCACACAGGTCACTTATGGGAATACAGCTTTTTCCGATTTTTACCCCTAATAGGCTGTATTCCTACGGCCCCCCCCCGAAATGAGGTAGGGGGTTGGAATTAGCGGAACAAATTCTATTGTAATTTGTGCTAATTGTGCTCCGAAGTCCCAGAATTTGTGCCGCCTCCCGTGGGTCTACATCTTAATGAAAAGTTTGGGGGGTCACAGAAATGTTGGCTGCCCCAAATGAAGATAGGGGGTTGGAATTAGCGGCACAAATTTTATCGTAATTTGTGCTAATTGTGCTCCGAGGTCTCAGAATTTATGCCGCATTTTCTGGGCTCACAGTCCAGTGCTCAATTTGGGGGGGGGGGGGGGGGGGCTGGAAAAATTATGATATTTTAGAAAAACGATCTTCAAAAGAAAAGATTAACTGGTTTCTGCTGTCACCGAATTCATTTTTCAGGTTCTTTTCACAGTATCTCATATCCTACCCCAATTTTGGGAGGTACACCCATTCTATCCAAAGTTTTGTTGCCTTTGTTCATACTTTTTGTACACTCATGAGGCGAAAGTGCGATAGTTTCAGGAAACGACACTTCTGTTTTTGCGCACCGGATTTAGCAACAATGATAACGAAGAAACCCATGGTGAAAGTAAAAACAGTGTGGTATTGGGCCACGACCCCCCCCCCAGGAAGGGGTCAGGGCTCGGGTGTGATGGCACGAATTTTTACCTCTAATTTGTGCTAAATGTGCTCGAGGTTCCCACAATTTGTGCCCCTTCCTTGGACCTACAGCCCAAAAATAAAATGGGGGGCCGGTGAAATGTTAGCCTACCCCCCAAACAAAGGTGGGGTCTCGAAAATAGTGGTACAAACTTGTATTTTATTTGTGCTGATTGTGCTCAAGGGTCCCACATTTTGTGCCCCCTACTTTGAATCTACAGCTCACGAATAAGATTTGGGGGCCGGTAAAATGTTAGCCCCCCCCCCTCGAGCAAACGTGAGGTCTAAAAAATAGTGGCACAAATTTGTATTTTATTTGTGCTAATTGTGTTCCAAAGTCCCAGAATTTGTGCCGCGTCCCGTGGGTCTACATCTTAATGAAAAGTTTGGGGGGGGCCACAGACATGTTGGCCCCTTAAATGAAGATTGGGGTTCCATACCATAAATTTTGTACATCAGGCATTCTTTTGGGCGTGAAAATTTTCCGAGAACTTCGGGCCCCGGATCCGGCGAAATAGAATCGAAATGCCGAGACGAATTCAGAACCGTCATCAAACTTGATTCACCGGCTATTTCTGACCCCGTATAGCCCTGGCCCCCAGTTTAACCATATTTTTGACTGTATCTCGGCAACGGAGGGTCAGCGTCTGATTTGGTCGACGAATTTGAACTCAGCGCGAAAAATTGAGTATGAATTTCTTGTTATCTCATCTATTTGGAATTTCGAAAATTTCTCCATACTAACATCAGGCATTCTTTTGGGCGGAAAAATTTTCCGAGAGCATCGGGGACCGGACCCGGCGAAATAGATTCGAAATGCCGAGACGAATTCAAAACCCTCGTCAGAATTGATTCATAGGCTATTTCTGAGCCAGTATAGCCCCCGCCCCCAGTATAACCACATTTTTGACTGAATCTCGGCACCAGAGGGTCAGCGCCTGAATTGGTCGACGAATTCGAACTCAGCGCGGAAAAATTGAGTAGGAATTTCGATAATTTTGAAAATTTCTCCATACGTACACCAGGCATTTTTTTAGGCGAAAAATTTTCCGAGTGTTTCAGGGCCCGGATCTGGCGAAATAGAATCGAAATGCCAAGACGAATTCAGAACCGTCGTCAAAATTGATTTACAGGCTCTTTCTGAACCAGTATACCCCTCGCCCCCATTATAACCACATTTTTGACTGTATCTCTGCAACAGAGGTTCAGTGACTGATTTGGTCGACGAATTCGAACTGAGCGCGAGAACTTGAGTAGGAATTTGTTGTTATCCCATTTTTTTAGCAATTTCGAAAATTTTGAAAATTTCTCCACACGTACATACCTACATACGGCATTTTTTCGGGCGAAAAAATTTTCCGAGAGCTTCGGGGCCCGGGCCCGGTGAAATATATTCGAAATGCCGAGACGAATACTAAACCCTCGTCAAAATTGATACATATGCCATTTCTGACCCCGTATAGTCCCCGCCCCCAGTATAACCTCAATTTTGACTGTATCTCGGCCATGGAGGGTCAGCGCCTGATTTGGTCGACGAATTCGAACTCAGTGCGAAAAACTGAGTAGGAATTTGTTGTTATCTTATCTATTTGGAATTTCTAAAATTATGAAAATTTCTCAATACCTTATATAACATCAGGCATTCTTTTGGGCGTGAAAATTTTCCGAGAACTTCGTGGCCCGGATCCGGCGAAATAGAATCGAAATGCCGAGACGAATTCAGAACCGTCATCAAACTTGATTCACCGGCTATTTCTGAGCCAGTATAGCCCCAGCCCCCAGTGTAACCGCATATTTGACTGTATCTCGGCAACGGGGGGTCAGCGCCTGAATTGGTCGTTGAATTCGAACTCGGCGCGAAAAATTGAGTAGGTGTTTGTGGTTATCTCATCTTTTTGGAATTTCGAAAGTTTTGAAAATTTCTCCATACTAACATCGGGCATTTTTTTGGGCGAAATAATTTTCCGAGGGCTTCGGGGCGCAGACCCGGCGAAATCTATTCGAAATGTCGAGACGAATTCAGAAGCGTCGTCAAAATTGATTCACAGGCTATTTCTGACCCAGTATAGACCCCGCACCCAGTGTAACCACATTTTTGACTGTATCTCGGCAACGGAGGACCAGCGCCTGATTTGGTCGACGAATTCGAACTCAGCGCGAAAAATTGAGTCAAAAACAGTCTTTAATTCAAAATTTTCAATTTTTTCGGATTTTGAAAATTTCTCAAAATTACATCATGTCTATTTTCGGGCAAAAATATTCTCGGAGAGATTCGGCGTCGGCGCTGGTGCTAGTTACTCAGTTTTTCCAGACGAATTTGAAGCTGTCGACAAAATTGAGCTGCAGTCATTTTTTCACGCAAATTGACCAATACTTCCAACTATTACTAGTGTATCCCGAGAACGGAGCGTCCCTGCCGAATTTGAACACCCAATTCAAACTCAGCGTGAAAAATTGGTTAAAAAACAGTCTTTATTTCAAGATTTTTGGTTTTTTCGAAATTTGAAAATTTCTCCATACTATACATCATGTTCTTTTTGGGGCCACAAAATTTTTGGTGAGCTTCGGCGTTGGCGCGTGTGCTAATTACTCAATTTTTCGAGGCGAATTCAAATCCGTTGTCAAAATTGAGCTACACTCATTGTGTCACCCAAATTGACCAATTTTTCCAACGTTTTCCGAGGGTATCTTGAGAACGGAGCGTCGCCGCGAAATTTGAACGCCGAATTCGAACTGATCGTAAACAATTGAGTCGAAAATCTCGGATAATTTTTTCGCCCAAAATAATGCCTGATGTATAGTATGGACAAATTTTAAGAATTTTCGAATTTCTAAAATACTGAGATAGCCACCTTATCCTACTACATGTTTCGCGCCGAGTTCGAATTCGTCGACCAAATCAGGCGCTGACCCTCCGTGGCCGAAATACAGTCAAAAATGCGGTTACACTTGGGGCGGGGCCTATCCTGGGTCAGAAAGAGCCTGTGAAACAATGTTGACGACTGTTCTGAATTCGGCTCTACATTTCGAATCTATGTCGCCGGGTCCGGGCCCCGAAGCTCTCGGAAAATTTATCCGCCCAAAAAAATGCCTGATGTATGGAGAAATTTTCAAAATTTTCAAAATTCCGAAAAGATGAGATAACCACAAACTCCTACTAAATGATTCGCGCCGAGTTCGAATTCGTCGACCAAATCAGACGCTGACCCTCCGGTGCCGAGATTCAGTCAGAAATGTGGTTATACTGGGGGCGAGGGCTATACTGGGTCAGAAATAGCCTATGAATCAATTTTGACGACGGTTCTGAATTCGTCTCGGCAATTCGATCCTATTTCGCCGGATTCGGGCCCCGAAGTTCTCGGAAAATTTTTTCGCCAAAAAAATGCCTGATGTACGTATGGAGAAATTTTCAAAATTATCGAAATTCCTACTCAATTTTTCCGCGCTGAGTTCGAATTCGTCGACCAATTCAGGCGCTGACCCTCTGGTGCCGAGATTCAGTCAAAAATGTGGTTATACTGGGGGCGGGGGCTATACTGGCTCAGAAATAGCCTGTGAATCAATTTTGACGACGGTTCTGAATTCGTCTCGGCATTTCGATTCTGATGTAGACCCACGGGAGGCGGCACAAATTCTGGGACTTCGGAGCACAATTAGCACAAATAAAATAAAAATTTGTGCTGCTAATTCAAACCCCCTATCTTCATTCGGGGGGGCCAACATGTCCCTGGCCCCCAAACTTTTTATTAAAATGTAGACCCACGGGAGGCGGCACAAATTCTGGGACTTCGGAGCACAATTAGCACAAATTACAATAGAATTTGTGCCGCTAATTCCAACCCCTACCTCATTTTCGGGGGTGGGCGTAGAAATACACCCCTCATAATAGTTGTCCTGAACATATTTTTCTACTATTTTAACCGTATATAATATTCAATGATTTTCCCCCATCATTACTTTCTTATGAAGTGAATTATGGCGCGGGTCAGACAGGAAGAATTGTTGCAGGTTGCCTATCCGAGTGGACTAATCTTCCCTCTAATAGACTTGCTGTGATACATCTTACTGGTTTTTGATACGGTCAACAATAAAAATCGGCAAAGTCACCCCAATTTATGGAAATGAAAAATTTTGTTTCGTTAACGATGACTCCGATATCGTGTTCTTCACCTGCGAGTCTAATTTGAAATTGCTTTGCGAGAATGTACTTCCGTGTTATACACACTTCTACTCGAGAAGCGCCATGGAAAATTGTTAGTTGCTCAAAACGCGTTACTACTTTCCAATACGGCACAGAACATCAAGTTCCAAAATGAAAACGACGTACATTATTGATGAACTGAATGAATTAGTTAAATTCGATACATGGCTGCTGACCCTAAATATGACATTTTGAAACCTAATTGTAATGTGTCCTTGGAAAATTTGTGAAAAAACTTACAAGTTGAATTCGATACCGTACGCTGTTGAGCTTTCAACGCTCAAGGTTAAATTAAATGGATCGGATGAAACCGCAAATAAGAGAGAGACAACAGGCGTAGTTATTCTTAATGTCAAAAACGTTACCATTAACTTTTACATGAGTCGTTTCTTGTTTAATATGGTTACTTTTGCACAAAATGACTGACAGCAATCACATCACGGTATCCAACACCGCGTGTAGCATGACCACAGCCCTAAATCATTGCGCATCTACGGAACCACCACTGATGAAATTGCAAAACAAGAAGATTTGTATGAAACATTATAATTAAAAGTTCAACTTGATAAAAGTTCCCCACTTAGTATAAAAATTGCACAACAAAAAAACGCGATGAACACGCTTCAACTAGATCTAACACAATACTTCGCGTACACTTATGAATATGTGATGTCATTGCGATGTTCGCCATTTCTAAATCATAAAAAAGTAAAAACAATGGTCCGACATTTTCCACCGGATATATTCTCAATACACCAGAAACTGATAAGTTGCGTAGAACCTCGCCATTTATTGAATTTTATGCGCGTTCACATAATTACTGATTCCCGTGTAGGACAGCTTCGCCACCATGGCCAAACTGCAGGCAAAAATAACATCAATGTCTCTGAATAGTGAGAAATATCATTTGGTAGATGTGAGTAGACGCAAACATGAATTCAGAACCATTAGAGGGAATTTTATGTCCATTCGAGTATGATCTCTTCAAATTCTCAGTTTCCATTTCACTTAGAGCCAAATTCAGTAAGAAACGTCTACGAGCAAGTATAGGTGCCGCCTCTCGTCACAAAGGAAAGTTGTTATATAATTTCTCTATCACTTTTCATCACTTCACTTTAGATGCCCCTTCATGATGCCGTGACGCATCCCTTCTCTACTTCTTGATATACATTAATCTAACACTGTCGAAAGCTCGTTCAGATTTGTTCAAGTGTGTTAGAACTCTTCTACATAAGTGTACAACTCGTTAAGACACATTAATACTGGTAATTTCATTACTCTTCCAGACTTATTTAAGACGTTTTAAACTTCAGTCGATTTGGTCTGACTCTTCCAGGCTAGTTTGGAGCTGTCAATACGCCAACGTTGGAAAATGCTAGAGTATTTTCTCTGTGAAAATATTCTCGATAGTACATAAATGTAACTGCTGACTGATTAAGAAAATTAATTTGAAATATAGTTTGTATTCGGCCGGTATAATTTATTCTCCGGCATGATCAGATTCCCTGTAGTAATTTTATGGATTTTTATCGAAATACTGCATGTTTCACTACACTACGTAGTTTCAATTGTTCTAAGTCAATTACTATTTATGGTAAAAGTGAAAACTGACCAATGACAACTGACAAACTGAGAATCAAAACTCATTAGTTTATAATTCTTTCAAATGCTGATATCAATTACCAAGATGTGATCTGGGTTATATAACATAAATAAAAATGGAAGCAGTAGCTGATGATAGAAACACAGAAAAACAGATTTACAAAAATTAGAAACACGAATGGAAATTTAAAACAGAATTTCGGGTGCAAAATAATAACCTGGAAAAAAAGGATAAAGAAGTAGATGATCATAATATCAAAACTCAGAAGTGATAAAACATTAAAAACAAGATTGAAATACAGGACACTAGGATTTCAGTCGAACAAATTTTACAGCTAAGCTGCAAAAAAAAAAAGTTTTTGCATTGTTCGAAGCTGAATGGTGAAAGCACATGGAGGTCAACCAGGGATGGGCAAAATAGGATTGAAATCCGAAAACCCTTTTAGAATGGGATTTAAAATCCAATTCAAAATCCTTCTGAAAAACGAATTTAAAACCAAAATTCTAAAAACGGATTTTGATGATTCTAGATATTAAAACTGAAAAGGATTTAAATCCTGTCCATTCCTGAGGCCAACAAGGGAAATAATGTGGTATGTAATGAAGGAAGACACTACTCAGTGGACTTTGTCTTTTGATTTAAGTATCATTAACAACAGTCTGACGTTAGCTTTGCATGTACATGATAAGAATACTAGCATTCGTAAAAACAAAATGAGGTACACAACCAAGCAACAAATCAACATAATTCATAGTGCAGATCGTAGATCACTGACGATGATTTCTAAAATAATTTCATACATACGAAAGGGAAGGAGCAAAGACCCTTCATTAACCCAACTGCATGCACCAAAGATCCTTTTCATTTTACAATTCGATAACTAATTCGATTGTATTCCAAAACTTCAACCGTACCGTACTCATTGGGGTCATAAGAGGCGACTGACCCATAATTATTTTCCAGAGTTGGTAAATTTGTAATTTTAGGTGCTCAATTGGCAAATTCCGGCATTTTCTCCCCTTTTAGCTTAACAGACTGAACACGTTGATTTTATCACTCCAATAATTACAAAATGTTTGTGTTTCTCAGCCAGAGATGAGCAAAATCAAAAAAGCAAATTATTGAAAATCAAAATTTTAAAATGATTCTAAAATCTCATTCAAAGTCACGCGTGTAAAATGAAACATCATTTTTCCAAAAATGATTAAAAATCAAAATTTAAATAATTTTTCACACGATTTTTGTAACTTGAAAATCGAAAAAATTATTTAAAAAAAGTAATTTAAATCACAAAATCATGATTTTATGATTTTAAAATCAATCAATTTTAATGATTTTTTCAAATCTTCAATTTTTGATTTAGCCAATTTTTAAATTTGCTTCGCTACGGCCCTACTTTTCAATAAAACCAAGGTTATTACAATAAAACTTGAACTTGAGCGAGTGCTTTCTTCGGTGAACTAGATGTAGAACTTTTTCACAATCGCAAACTTATCCAGTAAAGATAAATTTCAAGGTGAAACTTTGAAATTTATTAATAATTTTCATAGCGATAACATTTTATAAGATTATAAACTAAGCCAAATGATTAAACTGTTAAGACTTTTATTACTGATTAACTGCAGTTAATCAGATGTGGCCAAAATCAAAAATCATAATAATCACATAAATAATTAAAATCAGTTGATTTTAAATCATTTTAAATTAATAACTTTGAAATCATGATTTTGAAAATCAATATTGGTTTTTGTTTTCAATAATTTTAATTTTGTTTTTCCAGGAGTTATTAATTTTTTTATTTTTTCATTTTCAAATCACACAAAATAAAAATGTAAAAAAATTATTTCCATCATGATTTTTGATCATTTTGAGAAAAATTATTATCTGATTTTCAAAGTGTGATTTTCAAACGATTATTAATCATTTGTCTTTTAATATTGCCAATTTCTCCAGTTAATTAGCAACATTATTCATTTCGAAGTAATGTTTAAAATATTTATAGAAATTCTCGTGCGCGCCGAAAATATTCGGAAATATTCTTGTAGAGAATATTCACTTTGCCAACCCGGCCAGAATTTTTCATATTAGTCTTTCCAATTTCTGCTTACAGTGCTTCAAGATTCATTAACACTCACTTGAGACTCTTCTCAACTTAATGGAGACTCTCCGATACTGCTTCGGGATTTTTTCAAACTTATACTTACACTCATTCAATACTCATGAAAACCAGTTCCAGTTCGATATTAACGCACTCAGAAACGAATCATACAGTAGCTCTGCTTCCTCCACAAAGAGAAAAACTTGAATAATAATTCATGCTTACAATTTTCTCCCTTTTTGCATTCTAACTTGTAGGTTCTTTTTTCTTTCATTATTTTTCACTTTTCCCTTTCTGGCACTCGTTTGCAGCTGAGCACTCCGGAATACCTATACTTTTTTTTTTTTTTTGACTACCTAACGTATCTGCTTTCTCTTACCTATGTATTAATCAGTTACATACCTGAGTAAGGTGATTAGTCCAGCTGGCATGAATTTCTGAGAACCATAATAACGATGGCCCATAATACCTGCGAGAATAATGCTAGTACCTAAAGATAGGTATATGTTGGTCGGATCTTTGGTTATTTGATAGGCTCCGTATCCTAAGATTGAACCAAAAGCTAACCCGGCTCCAAGACTAGGTACACTCCCTAAAAACAAACAGTTTTCAACGTTAACAAGATACCACAGCACCGCGAAGAATACTGATCATAGATATCCATAGCTGGACCCAAGACTGTCGGGCACACGCCATCAATACCATCATTCAATGTATCAATGTATCAAGGTGGAAAGCTGTGATGCTCTCCCCTACTTCGAAATACAAAAAATATAATTTGGCACCAAATATAAACCTACAAGAATCGAAATCTTGTTTCAGAATACAGAGGTTGGATGATTCCGCGGAAGCCTTGATTTATTTCGTTCCGAAACCTCGGGATATGAAAGATAACGTTCTCCAGGACACATTATGATTATTTAACACGATAATTTTCACACACTGGAAAGCAGAAGTCTGAACTCGGTGGCGTCAAAAAGTACGACGGTTCAACAAATAACATCAGATTCAGGATAGTGAACATTATCAAGAACTGTTGATTAAAATCATGTAGAACAAACGACGTTAAGTAGAACAGAAATGATCGAGATTTACCTGCTTTAACGTATCCAATAACGCCGCCGGCAGCAACAGTTATGGCGTACGCAAATCCGATGTAATCTACAGTCATGTTCAAGCTTGAGTGAATACTACTCCTTGGAGGACGGCAAGTGATCACCTTTTCACACAAAAAAATTAAGTGTAGTAAATAAAGAATCGTACTAAAATTGAGAAGCCAGTATTCGGAATACAACTTACGAAATTGCCAGAATAAATATTGAATTTTCTTGTAATTGTAATATGTTGATAAGGAACCAGGAAATTTATCAATTTATACAAACGGCGCAAAAGATTTTTGACGGAACGTGGACGGAACCAAAATATGGGAGCAGCATGAAGCATGAAGCGTACAGTATATCCAAGTCTCTATAAAATTTGTATGGGCATCACATCCACCATTTTGTCTGGGATGTGGAACGGAATGTCACAGAACTAAAGCACCTGTAAAAAGGGAGTATGCGCATACGCCATATTGTTTGCAAAAGCGCCCGTCGATGCCGAATTGACTGCACGGTACGCAACGCATAGTCGGATTGGGCATCGACTAGTGATGTGTAGTTGTTGATAGTTTTGGACTATCAATTGTTTTGATAGTAACTTAAAGTACTATCAATACTATCAAATAGTGGTTTGATAGTTTTTTACATACTATCAATACTATCAAAGTTTATTTGATAGTTTTAAGTTTTAACATTAATTATTAAAAATTTTAGGATCAATGAATAATTCATTTATTATCAGTTCTAACAAGATTTAATCACTATTTTGTTATTAATTATTATTATTATTAATTAGAAAATAGATTGAGAATTTTCTCGAATGAAATAATAAATACACGCTTTGTATTTTTTAGTATTTTACTATTGGCTTAGGCGTTAGGCCTGCTACTGTTTTGTGTTTTCTTCTTTCAAATCAGTTTAACAATTTTCAGTTCGCTGTGATTCGATTCCTGTATTTTGTTATTCTAGCACCCCATCTCTCGACCTCCTCTGAGGCAGTCTGATGTCTGATCTCTCCAAATTCCTGATTCATGATGTCTGCTCGTTGCATTTTTTATTTATGATGGTTATACAACGTTACAAGTCACGAGCTCTTCTGTATTCTGTCTTCTATTTTTTTCATCTTCTCTGCTCTTCACTTCAGTTTCCTTAACCTTAAGGGATCGATCGATCGAACTATCCATCCAGTTTCCACTCTGTTAAGAAGAACCTAACCCAACAACTTCGTATTTTATTTTACATTCTATAATTTTCTAATCAATAATCAAGTTCTGAGTCTTATGTGCTTGTTTAATCATGTGTGAAATCAAAAGGTCGCATATCGTGTTTTGTAAATCATAAATATGAAGAAATGAAGGAAAATTTATAATAATTGCTCGTTATATAATCAAAGAACTTTCTTACAAAAATGAGTGTGATACTGGTATCCGGATTCCGTACTCATGATAATAATTTTAAATAATCGGCAACTCAATAATCAATAATCCAACAAATAACTTATTGATAAGAAATAACAATAACTTTTAAATGGTTTCAAGTTTCAGTAGGTATTCAGTAATATACATTACACGAGCATAAGCCATAACATTAACTACCAAACCCAGAACCAGAAGAGTTTAATTAATAATCAAATAATGGAATGAAAAATGAAACTGTCAAATACACATCGAGGATCGAGAAACGACTGGGAGAACGAACCTAAATCTAACGAGCTTATGGTCTCTTTCCCAGCTTCCAAAATTCATCTGAATGGACGAAATCACAGTTCACAAAATCAGTAAAAAATACTAAATAGTAAATACTATATTTAGTATTATTTACTATGTAGGTAACTATAATTAAATAAATTTAAAACAGTGTTGATAAATGGCAAATTCATAATTATTCATTTTGATGATTTGATAGTTTTCATTAATTTGATAGTTTTTAAGAACTATCAATAGTGTTGATAGTCAATGAAGTAACTATCGATAGTTTGATAGTACTAAATTTACTAAAAACTATCAATACTATCAAAAATACTATCAATTACTACCAGGGATGAGAAGCTTAAACTGTTAAGCTTAAACTTTCGCTTAAACTTAAAAGTTTTTCCAAAAATCTCATTTGCTTAGCTTCAGCTTTTTGCCCTTATCATTAGCTTTTCAGCGCTTCGCTATCGGCTTTTTTTTTTCAACATTATACTCAATTCCGCATGAAATCGACCATAGTGAATAATTCATCAAGTAGTATGAACTTCGTATGTAGTACTTAGTACTTACTGGTCAACGTCAACATCAGTCAGACGTGAAACGTGAAGCGAAGTCGACACTGAAGCACTGAAGCAGGAAGCACCAAGGAAACAGGCGAACACAAAGAACAACCCAGAAGCCAGAACCCAGAATCCGCGGCCGCTGACATGATTATTCAACTTAGAAAATTAAGTGTTGTGATTTTTTTCGGCTTTTTGATAGAAAATGTGAATGTCTTAATTAAGCTGCTCAGCGTATCCTTTTTGGCTGGCTTTGCGCTTAATGAACAGCGAATGGCTGACTTTTTCATTCGCTTAAAAGCCGTTCAATAATGAGCTTAAGCTTCGGCTTAAGCGGTTATCGGCTTAAACTTCTCATCCCTAATTACTAGGGCTGCCGATTTCATGTAAAAACATATTTTTTTGTATGGAACCTGATTCTGTATATCTTGGATATCTTTGCGAATCATCAAATTCTGAGTAAAATAAGCCCTATTTGTTGTAGCATATTTTTACATATTTTGGGTATAATTGCATAAAACTGCATAAAATGACCATTTTTACAGCATTTTACAACATATTTCTCCGTTTTAGCTAATTTTAGGTGCATATTCTCAAATTGCAATAAAAACAGGAGATTTTTCGCTGAAAGAAAGACAAACTTGAAAAATTATCACATTATCAGTATCACTGGAGTACTATAGACCCGAGCACGCTCATATGCCATTTTGAATCCAACCAGCATAGTCAATTTGGCATCGACAGGCGCAGTTGGATTCAAAATGGCGTATGAGCGTACTCGGAATAAAATAATGGTACTATTCGATTGAGCTCCATTTTTCCTTTAAAATAATACCCATATTGTTAGGGCATATTTTTGCATATTTCCAGTTTACGGGAATATTTTAGCATATTTTGAAAAAATAAACGCATATAATATGCGCATATTTGGCTATTTTTTAGAGCATGAAATCGGCAGCCCTACTAATTACTACACATCACTACCTGACACCTCCGCCTCGATCTAACTGCAGGTGGATTATGGATTTACATTCGAGTCGGCGACACATCGCGGACAAGCTTGTCAATGCTAAAAGTGTCCGCGACATGTTGTCGACTCGAATATAAATCCACCATCAGATTCTTTTAGCATCATTCGCTTATCAGAAAATACCTATTCTACACTAGCGCTTCTACAATTTGCATAGTCCCAGTGGCAAACACCTGTTAGCTGTTACTACCTCGCGCGTTTATTTCAATTCTCGATTTCTCATTTCTCTGTTCGCCTCATGTTCGCCTCTCTGTTATCAAGTGCACGGCATGAAGTAAATTGTCTTCAATAATTACGAGAATATTCCTTATCCATATTTTGTACTGGTCAAAAAGTGAACAATAATCCATATTATAGAACTACAATATTACCAAGTATCAGTTCAGATAAATTGTCGATACCGAATAGTTCCTTTGACGAGAAATACTAGAGGACAAGTACGATCGCACACGCTTGACTGTAACTGGTAAACGTTTTCAAATGGCGGAAGCATCCCCAGGTAATGATGTATTTCACTCTTTTTTTATTGTTAACATAAATCTCACTGTTATCGTTTTCAAAACAATGATCTGAACTAATTATTGTAATATTATTGTAGAGTACTGGAACGATTTTTTCCACAAAGCCGAAATCGACGCAGAGTATATACCAACGTACACCCAAATATTCCTCGATCATGGAATTAGAATCTGCATTCTTATCTTGACCATCAGTGTTGCTTTCAGTACCTGTTTTCCATTCGGTATTTTTATAATTGCATTCTTATTATCTGAATTACTGATCGCAAATGAGAAGACTGACCAAATGTCATCGGCTGATGTAAGTAAAAACTGCTTTTGTATTTTCGGGAATTTGATATGTTTATTGAGATACATTTTACAATCTCTCATCAAGAGGGTGCTGTCATCTTACATGTATATTTCATATCCGATCTAATTCTTGAGTTCTTGTGACGAGAACATAGTACGATATCGTCAGTCCCTTCAAGAAACTTCCCTGATACTGTAGTGTTGAGCCGTCAGAAAAATCTTCTTCGAGTTGAATCGATCGCCTAGCTGGAAAAACTTGTACTATAACATTTTCGTTCATTGTTAGAAGGATATCATCGCTGCCATTTGGATCTCGATGAAAAAAAATTCGGGTTCTTTTTGAATGGGCTATCATCGACTTGATACTGAACACAGGGAACCAATACGATTCATTAACGGATCATTTTGGTGTTTCAGTGTTATACTACGATTTTTCAGTTCACAAGAAGAGGCGGAATCGAGAAAATCTAATGAAGTATCGTCTTATTCTTACACGAGTTAATTATGATTCACTTAACGATGTCTTTTCCTTTCACGTGCTACGGAATCGCGATTATTCGATTTGTACGTTAAGCTCGCACCCAAAACTAGAAAGGTTTGAAACACTGGTTTTTTCAAACGATCCTACAGGCGGGCGAGCGTAAATTGTTTATTATTTCTTCGATGACGATGTCCGATACTCGAGTCGTCGACTCTGATTTTTCGAGCGTACAAATGCTTACGTACGCATATGTAGGCATAATATCGGGAATAGGTCTTCGTTTCCTTAAAGGAACCTGGCATGAAGTTTGTCGATGATATTCTTCTGATTTTATTGCCACAGTTTCCAAAGTATACTCAAATTTTCGTGATCAGGCTCGTTAGTTGGAATGAGTAACATTCCTGTAATGACGAGATTGTTTTTTTCGAAATACGTGTTTCGAATACGAGTATCGAAATTCATCATGTTCGTGATTATAGGGGAACGCGATCTAAATTGGAGTGGACGAGTACACCTTCATTTTCTTAAAAGAACCTCGAGAAAAAATTCATATGAAACTACAATTTGACTCCATTTCGACGTTGATGTGGAGTCAACTTGTAGAGGCCACTCAAATTAGCAAATGAAAAGCGATTAATCTTTTCGAAAAACGTCTATTCACTGGTTTTTTCGATTGATTCTACAGACAAACGAGCGTAAAATTGTTTATTATTTCTTCAATGACGCCGATACTCTGCTCGCTGATAGCTGTCTTCGATTACGAATTAGGATGAGAATCAGTGTTAGGGTCTCTTTTCAGTTCAAGATCTAGTCGAAAAAAGAAATACAGGATCTTTTCAGATTCGAATCTCGACAAAAAAAATAAATAAAAATACGAGTTCTTTTCCGATAAGTACGGATGTTGAAAAAAAAATTTTTCGCCTGACAATATATTCGAGAAAAAATTAATATGAAACTATAATTCTGAACTGACGGTAACAACAATCTAACAGCGATCTTACTCGTGTGTGCTTCGATCATCGATAGCTTCAGATTGATTAAAACATTTTAAACTGCACCTCCGGGTCTTAAAGTTGGTGGTTTTTGATTAGGAAGTACCATATAAATAGAAAAGTAATTAAAAGTTCAAAATAGAAAAGTAATTAAACGTTCAAAAATCAGCCGATTTTCTTTGTACTTGGTGAAATTATTTTCCCGGGTCAGGAGACTATGTGTATAATATTTTGGGTCTATATGACAAACAGTTGTTGCAATCACAGCGGTTTTAAAGATAAAAAACATATCAACCAGGGCAGGGAAGGGGTTAAATGGATTATATTCAATACTGTTAAATAGTGAATGGTTAGCCAAACGTTTACTGTTACGTGTTACTTGGTCTACGAAACACACCAAGAGAAGATGCACTTTGCTCATTGGTGTAGAGCATGTTGGCAACACTGCTCTAGCTTCCTGATTCCAGGTCGCTTATCATCGTTGACTGTTGTTGGTTGTTCTCTCGTTTGTTTTATGAACCGAATATATTATTCTTTAAATCTGTCGTTCATTGTATTAATTGCATTGATCAGTCATTAATACCGCTACAATACTGTTATGAGTAAAATACGAATCGAACCACACGCCTCCGCCTTAAGACCGATCTAACAATCTAAACGCAACTGAGCTAAAACTGAACTATGAGCTTGTGGCATTTTTTCATGAACGACCTAAGAACAGGGTGTCCACAAAGAAATGCCGACATTTGTCTCCGGTCGCACCTTCCTGCCTTACGGCCGGAGAGCGTGCTTAGATCAGAAAATCAGTGTCGGTGGCCAACCAAGAAAAAGCCCAGGAAGCCTGAGGAAGAATCCCGACTAGCTCACAAGAGACTTCTCAGGCGCAGTATTGCCAGGGATAGGAAGGTGATTACCCAGATCACATGTTAAGTCGTCTCAAGTTCCGGAACGAAGAAAATAAAATAAATTAGACTTACGTTCTCACATTCTCCTGCAAAAATTGCCCATAACTCCCCCCCTCACAAAAAGGAACCTTAGGACATAACAAACATTTTATTCAAGGAAAAATAAAAAATAAAATAAAAAATAGAGCGAATTTCCGCGAACGAAAACCACATGGCGGGTGGCGGACGTAAGAATCAAACTCCGAAAAGATGAAGAAAATCAGCACTAAAATACACGATTCCAGTGGCGGAAAGTTCACGCATCCGCGGAAACGGCAGTTCACGGTCCTCCAAAAAGAATAATGTCCAAATAATGAAAAGTTCATAAAATAAAAAAAAAATCTCGCAAAAACGACCGAGAAAAAAAAAGCAAAAAAAAATCGAAGTCAAAGTCCAACCAAGTTAAGTAACACCCGGAAAAAACATTATCGGATTACAGGTTCAACAAGATGGTAAGAGAGAAAAAGGGTAGGAGGAGGAGGGAAAGGAAAATGGAAAATGAGAGAACCGTTACTCCGTATGCAGATTTTCGCCTGCATACGGAATAAAAGGGAAGGAGGAGAGGATTGGTGCGATCACACAAGCTTAATTTAGTTGAACTGCAGTTATCGCGTTTTACCATGCTACAAGCTGTAAACTAATAAAAATAACAACAGAGTACGTTCACGTAAAAGGAATATATTTTTAATAGCATAAAAAGAAATGAACGAAAAATATAAACCGCATGTGAAAATATCTAATTCCATCTCATTTTCTACAAAGTACAAACCATTAACACAATACAAAGTATAGACCATAGACTCAATCTAGAATGGATAGATGGATAATTCAACATTCCACCGCATTCGTAGATTAGTCTGTTTTGAATCTTTCTACTGAACACCTGAAACACAGTAGGCAAGAAAAAATTCATACATTTAGTGTTTTCATTCGCAGTTTTTCTTTAAAGGCTTTGTAAACAAATCAGCAGGATTATCATGGGATGCAACTCGCTCTAGAACTATTGTTTTATCTATTTCATCCCGTATGAAAAATAATGTTGTCATCATCTGCCGTGTACCTTTATGCCTTTTTGGGTTTTTAGCAACATCTATGCAAGCTTTATTATCTTCTGTAGCGTCTGTAGTGTGTGTGTATTCGCAAATGTAAAATAAATGGTCAAATAGCGAGAAAAAATGGACTGTATTCGAAAAACATGTAGAATAACACGCCTGACGTAACGAAGTGCAAGGAAAACGATAGAATTGAAACTATATACAATGTGCATAGTGTACGGCACAGGCTGCATACAAGATCAGCGAAAAGACAACGAAAACGGGGAAAAACGATAACGGTCAAACCCGATAAGCGGTTCAAACCGGCACGGCACGTTTACGCATGGAAAGAGCAGATAACGCATGTACATTCTCCCGGCCGCTGACCAGTGGTCAGAGGGTAGAAGATAAGACTAAACATCTTATAAATGATAATGCCGTAAGATAAGACTAAACATCTTATAACTAACAGATTAACAATTAGTGCAACCAGTGACTAATCGTGGTTATCTACTGGTAAATAAATCAAGTGAATTGTCGGGACGGTCTTCAACTGCCCATTGACACGGATCTGGACAGTAAGGATGACGCCATTCTTGTCAGGAAAGCATCGTTTGATGCGAGCAAGCGGCCATTCCATTGGTAGGACATTCAATTGTCAGTGTAACACAACCTGGCCTTCGGTGAAATTAGGCTGTGGATCAAGCCACTTAGAACGACAGCGAAGTTGATTTACATAATCAACGGACCATAGCTTCCAAAATTCAGTCAAATGGTGACGGTTGGCACGATATTGGGCCGATAGCGGTATTGACACAGTTGACTCGGATGGTTCAGGTATAACTGACAGATTGTGGCCAATGAGGAAGTGACCTGGTGTCAAAACTTTATCGTTGGTCTTGGAGGTCCTTGAAGAGACCAGGGGATAAGAGTTGAGTAGCCCTTCAATCTGGGTCAATAGGACTCGGAGTTTGTTATACGTGAGCGTCTGCCCATTTGTGACAATAGGCAAGAAACTTTAGCGCTCTTGATAGCAGACTCCCATATTCCACCTCGGTGCGGAGTATACGGTAGGTTGAATTTCCATTGAATGGAATTAGTAAGCGCATAGTCAGATATCAGTTTGTCTCCAAAGTTCAAGTAGCAACGGCACCCTTGAAGTTAGTCCCATTATCGGAATGTATTGTTGTTGGTAGACCACGGCGGGCCACAAAACATTTCAGAGCATGCAAAAACTCTTCAGTTGATAATGACGGTGCCAACGCAATATGAACAGCGCGCGTGGCAAAGCAGATAAACACAGCAGCGTAAGTTTTGGCATACTTTGTGGTGCGGTGATAGTTACATTTAATGGTAAATGGGCCCGCGTAATCGACGCCGATGATTGCAAACGGAGGCCTTGGATTCACTCGATCAAGGGGCAAGTCAGCCATAAGCTGGGGCCTTGCCTTAGAGAGGTGACGGCGACATGGTACACAGCTACTCAGCACAGCTTTGATCACACCAGTGATACCTCTAATGAACACATATTGGACAGATAGATAGGCATAAAGGAACATTCGAGTAGCATGGAAGTATTGTTCGTGGATATGGCGGACAAATATGGTTGTAAAGTAACAGCGAGATGGCAGAATTATCGGATTTCTGCGGTCATAGGAAACATCAGCATTTTGGATACGGGTTCGAGAACGAACGAGCCCGCATTCATCAAGAAAAGGCGCGTGACGACGTAAGCGACTGCGTTTGCAGATCCTACGGTTTGACCTCAACCGTTGGTATTCATCAGCAAACATTGTATGCTGGGTAACTCGGATCAAGTGTTGCTCAGCAAAGATTAGATCAACCAATGCAACTTGGATTGGCTGTTTCAATGTTGCCTTAGATCGCCAGCGGCGACATATTGCCTTAACAGTAGCGTACAGGCAGACTAGCTTGAGGTATGATGAACATGACTCAATTATCACGCTATCCCCGGTGTTATCAGCTACGACAAAGGCAACGGCTTTTGGTTTGTAGAGATAGGTTTTACAATGGTCATCTATCTCAAAGACAGACTTAGGGATTTCATCCTGGATGATGAACTCAGGACCAAAATGCCATAACAATGATGTGGACAATTGATCGGTAGTCAGACCACGGGTAGCAAGATCAGCTGGGTTCAGTTTACCACTGATGTGACCCCAATGATCACTTAGAAATTTTGAAATGATTTTAGCGATACGATTGCGGACAAAAATCTTCCAATCACTGGGTAGACAAGCCAACCAAGATAGGACAATGGATGAGTCGGAATACAGGTGAACATGGTGGCCCTCCACAATTACTATATCGCGCACACGGTTGACTAAATCAGACAGCAACACAGCAGCTTGCAGTTCCAACTGCGGCACAGTTAAGGACTTGACAGGAGCTACTCGTGTCTTGGAACACAAGAGCGTAGATCTACGGGTACCAGATTTGCTAGTAACAGCGTAAACAACAGCGCAATAAGCTTGCTTAGAAGCATATCTAAACCCAATGATACGGTCTTTAGTATAGTTGCCTACAAAACGAGGGTAGGTTAGGCGCTTAACATCAATTAGGTCAGCAATGTACAAATGGAAAGCGTCAGCTATTTGGTCTGGCAAGGGATCATCCCACTTGATACCAAGCTTCCGTAATTGCTGGAACAGTATCTTACCTCGGATGACAATGGGTGAGGCAAAACCCAGCGGGTCAAACAGTTTGGATATCGTTGATAATACCAAACGTTTTGTAACGATGTTGGTGTTCATACCAAAATCAGTCTTCAGCTGGAACACGTCGAGAGATGGGACCCACAAGAGGCCCAATATTGATAGCGAGTCATTGCCACCAAAACTCTTAGACAGCTTGGTTTCAATCAGCTCAGGATCAATAGAGTCTGATACATCACGTGAATTAGACTGGTACTTTCTTAGCTGGAATCCCGCACCGGCTAAAACTCCATGGACAATCTTACGGATTTAAATAACCTCAGAATCAGAATCGGCTCTACAAAACTAATCATCCATGTAGAAACACTTGCGAATGATCTCAGCAACCATTGTGTCAGTTGGTTCGTATTCTTCAGCTAGTTTGTCCAAGCACTTGGTAGCTTGGTGGGATGCTGGACCGGTGCCGTATGTAACAGTATTTAATTCGTAGACTAGGTTCTTCCATAGAATGGATCGGTACATACGGTCTGATTTGTGGACTAGGATGCATCGGTACATCTTGGCAACATCACCAGATACAGTGTACTTATAACAACGGAAACGAAGTAAATGATCAAACAGTTCAGGCTGCAGTACTGGACCAACCATAAGTATGTTGTTCAGTAACAACCCTGAGCGCGTTTTAGACGACGCGTTGAAGACAACACGCAGTTGGGTGGTTGTGCTAGAGGGCTTCAGAACAGCATGGTGTGGAATGAAGTGTCGCTTAGTGATATCGGCATTTGGAATGGCAGTCATATGGCCTAAATCAATGTATTCTTGCATGAACTCATCGTACTAGATGGCAATTGGGTTGGATAGGCGGCATTCAATACGCTTGTAGTATAATAGCACTTGATCGTAGTTATTCACAATTCAGGATGGATCCCGGTTGAATGGCAATCGGACGACGAATTTACCGCTGGATTTGCGGGTAAATGTTTGTTCAAAATGCTTCTCGCATTTGATGGCTTCAGACGAAATATCAGGACTACTAGGTATTGACTCAACTTCCCAGAAACGCTGTAGACGTTGATCAATATTATCAAGAGTCAAACCGCAATACAAAGGGCTTGACTCGGGGTGAGGCATCTTAAGGTTAGGAACTCCTGATGATGACAGAGTCCAACCTAATGTTGTGTCTCTCAGACAGAGAGATCCGATGTTCACAACATTACCACAAACACAACGGTTATAGGCTTCAATGCCAAGTAATGCATCAACCTCAGATATTGATACAGTTGATGCAGGGTGAGCAAGTTGATGCTTACTCAGGCCTGTGCACAGCGAACCTAACTGTAAATTACGGACTGAATATGGTAGTTTTGTGTCAATCACATTGAATGTGGTCTCAAAGTGGAATGGCTCAGTTTGAGACTCGAGAGATAAGTGCACCATTAGCTTACTCACAGACTGAGTACCATTAACACCTGATACTTTCTGCGCAAATTCACATCGCGATGTTGGAATCTGTAGGCGGGATACGAAGGATTTAGTGATGAGGTTCAGCTGAGAGCAGCTATCCAGTAGGACATGCATCTCTCCGCTTGTCTTGCCAGAGACAAATTTCACCACAGCAGTTGGTAACAAAACAGTTGGGTTACGAATTGACAGCATCGAAGCATTAGGGGTGACAACTGATACAGTAACAACCTTCACATCAGGAGCATTGGCAGCAGCAGAGTTATCAGTTGACTTCTCCTCATCGAAATGGAGAAGAGTATGATGCGCGAGTTTGCACTTAGTGCATCTTGGTTGTTTTGGGTACTCACTGGTTTTGTGACTCGTGTTGAAGCAATTACGACAGACAGGTTTGGATTTCAGCAAACCATATCATTCACGGGGAGTTTTGGTTCTGAAATCGTCGCAATCGATCAGCAGATGTGACTGGGCACATATCGGACATTTCGGTTTACCAGACTTGTCAGAACATTCGGATGCAACCAAAAAAGTACTGCGTTTTGATGGGGTATTCACACGAATAGACGAACTAGTTTTTGGATTGGCAAAGGGGCTTGCGTTTCCATCCGTTTTTCGTTTGCTAATTGAAGAAATGTTCTCCAAGAATTGACAAAAGAGATCCCATGAGGGAAATACGGCGTTGGTCGTTAGCGTTTTCTCAAACTCGTTGAAAGTCGGCTCATCAAGGCGCTCGGATACAATGTAGCTCACAAGGGAGCTCCAATTGTGAGGATGCTGCATGCTTTTGCGATGGAACGTTTCGCCAAACGTGAGCTGCGATCATAGTCGAAAACGGACATCTTGTATCGGAACAGAGATGTACAAACGCGAACACAAACGAGCAATATGTATGTCAGGTAATACACATGCACTCGCGAATGATTGCAGTATGTATGGCTATCGGAAGTACATACATACGCGAAAACGCATACAGTATGATTGACGGCAACACATGTACGCGGAAACGCACAAAGTACACAACACTACTTATGCGGCAAAAAGGTACGAATTATCCAGCCTGGTATGGACCATAATGTAGCGTCTGTAGTGTGTGTATTCGCGAATGTAAAATAAATGGTCAAATAGCGAGAGAAAATGGACTGTATTCGAAAAACATGTAGAATAACACGCCTGACGTAACGAAGTGCAAGGAAAACGATAGAATTGAAACTATATACAATGTGCATAGTATGGCACAGGCTGCATACGAGAGCAGTGAAAAGACAACAAAAACGGGGAAAAACGATAACGGTTCAACCCGATAAGCGGTTCAAACCGGCAGGGCACGTTTACGCATGGAAAGAGCAGATAACGCATGTACATCTTCATAGATTTCTGTGGGCATGTTAAGAGTAACACCTAGAAATTCAACAAATTGTCGCATCCACAGTATGTCCCTAGTTATTTCACATAAAGCATAATATTCTGCTAGCATAGTACCCAAAGCTACTGAATTCTGTCTGCGAGAACATCATGCTATCAACTTGTTTTCAAACATTAAAATTATACTACCACTAGTCGAGCGATACTCAACATCACCAGTACCAAAACTGGCATCTACATATCCTGTAAGTGGTTTCACAGACTTTCCTGCATTCTTTGTATATATTAACTTCTGACTAAGGGTCCCTTTAACATATCTTAGGACTCGTTTAATCAATTTCCTTAATTCTTCACTGGGTTTTGACTGAAACCTACTAAGTAAACTAACAGGATAACTTAGGTCTGCACGAGTACACACCATGGCATACATTAAACTGCCTATTATTTGTCTACAAGGACATTTCTCAGACAATTTTGCATTTTCCAGTAGTTCTAAGTTAATTTTAATTTCCAGCGGAGTGTTACATGGATTGCAGTCTGACATATTATTACACTTTTCTTACAAATTTTCCAAATATTTTTGTTGAGACAGAGATATACATTCCGCTCCATAGTCTACTTCAATTCCTAAATAATAACTCAATTTACCATTGTCTGTCAGTTTAAACTGCTTTTGAAGTTCTTGTTTAAGAATTTTTATATCTTCCCCATTTCGAGAAGCAATTAAAATATCATCTACATAATATACAAACACTTCAAGGTTCTTGTTCAGATCATTTTTATCCAAAATGTACGCGCAATATTCTGATTTGCTGTATTTGAAGCCTAATGAAAGTAAGTAAGTATTTAATGTTCGTTGCCAGCATCTGGCTGCTTGCTTCAGACCATAAATACCCTTTTGTAAGAGACAAACTTTGTCTCCTTCAAACTGAATACATTCAGGCTCTTCCATATAGATTTCTTCTGACAGTTCACTGTTCAAGTAAGCGGTAGTAATATCAAGGTGCTCAATAGTGAACTCATGCTGTACTGCCAGGGAAATTAATACGCGAAAACTTGTTAACTTTAAAACTGGTGAGAAGGTTTCTGTAAAATCTTCTCCAAATTTTTGAGTAAAGCCTTGAGCTACTAAACGTGCTTTATACTTTTCAACTTTACCAGTTTTGTCTTTCTTAAGTTTGAAGACCCACTTACAACCTATCACATTTTTATTTTTAGGTCTTTCAACTAATTTCCATGTGTTGTTTTGTTTTAATGAATTTAATTTACTTATTATAGCATTCATCCACTCTTTCTTATCAGGTCTATCTGCTATTTCATTAAAATGAGTGGGCTCATTGTTTTCTATTAATAACATTGATATGTTATTATAATCATTTAACCATAAATCAAGATTGTCATAGTCGAAACCGTTTTTACATCTTCAGGCTTCTTAACAATGTCCCATACACAATTTTTGTCCATAGCATCCAATTCCTCAGCAATAGCTTTTCTCCACTTAGGCCAGTCAACTGATTTGCGAGCGTCTTCGAAATTCGTGACATCACTGAAGCATGTAAACTAAGCGTATTGACATAACATATCATCATCGTTATCATCTATTATTACATTTTCAATATTTTCAATATCTATACTAGGATTCGAAGCAACTTTCCTGCAAATCTATGCTTGTTTATTGCTTTCTCTTTCTCCCGGGAATCATGATCTATTTGCTATCAAAAAAGGTTGGCAATGGTCTGAAAATGATGTATTTAACGCATAGAATCCAAATCGCAGGCGATTCCCAGCTGGGATTCCTGTTCTCGGGAATTTGTTGAAAATTCACGGTCAAAAATTTCATTCCCGGGAATTTGCCAACACTGGCGACAACACCAACAATAGGGCTCTATAGTTTCACCTGGGTATACTAAGCCGCCATTTTGGTTCATACTACGCCCGTGGATGCCGAATCGGACTATGCGGAGCGTAACGCGTAGTCAATTCGGCATCAACGGGCGCAGTACGAACCAAAATGGTGGCTTAGTATTCGGACTTCTCAAGATTCAACAGAACCGTATCAACGTTAGGATTACATGAGATGCTAGGCATTGTTTACGTACAGTTTATCCTAACGTTGATAAGAATTCTATGGCACTATTTCCTGAAGTGCGGAAAGGGAGGAAGGCCCGATGCTAGCGCGCCATCGGTCTGGGAAGTCCGAATACCCAGGTGAAACTATAGAGCCCTACCAACAAGATATAGTAAGATTAGAACTCATCATAGCATGCGATTCTGGATGTCTTCTTTCTTACGTAAACTAATGTTCGGTTTCATGGTTACCAGGTTCAAAAATTAAAAGAAGAAAATACTGCACTGAAAACTGAAACCAAGGTATTACGAGAACAATTAAAAGCTAAAAATGAAGAACAAAAAGTGGAAGTGGGAAATAGGAAGGCGGCGGAGGTGAAATTGGTAGGTACCTACTGTCATGGAACGAATTCTCGCCGCTTGTTCATTCACTGGTTCCGTGACTGGTTTTAGAGACGAGTTCAATAATGACTTCTCTGGTTGTATTAGTACGCACAACTCGTTCCTCTTTTCGCGCATTGAAAGTGATCCGAGCGGACCGTTTTCTTATCACATACGTCATCATCTTCGAGATATATTAGACGTTCGAAATTCGTTGATATAAACAGTGTTCAGACGGGGAATTCCCGTTTCCAATTTCCGGGAACGAATTCCCGGAAATTGGCATTCCTGTTCCCGGCTCTAAACTATTCCTGAATTCCCGATCCGTTAACACTTAACACTGCTGATAAGTTAGTGTTGATAACGCTATGGTTGAACTACAATGAAAGGGTTGCATGACAAGTTCTACCCTTGTTCTACCATATGAAAAAGAGTGGGACTCGGCTCACAATGATGAGAAAAGAACGTAGAATACAAATCCGCCGGGAATTCCCGATGGGATTCCCGTTCCCGAAAAATAGCTGGGAATTCCCAGTCCAAAATTGAATTCCCGGGAACGTCCAAACATTTGATATAAACAAAAAATGGAACGATTCGTTCGTAATATGCGCGACGCTTTGCATGATTCAGCTTTCTTGACGTACATATGTGATAAGAAAACGGTCCGATCGGACCACTTTCATGGCAAGCTAGAATAGCGTTCGAAATAGGTATTCCTTGCTTTTCTTCGAGATATAGAGTAGATGTTCGAAATTCGTTGATTACTCAATACTTGAGGAATTCGGTTTATTTCGTACGATTCCTCGCTTTCGATGTTGACTTACCCACCTTAGTATTAAATATAAAATAAGTGTACCTAATTCAGACAATATTTAAAATTTTCAGGCAAATTACGAAAAAGTGCTGTCCATCATTGTGATTCGTTCGAAATTCGAAGATTTAGTTAATAAGCTCTACCCACTTAAACGTAATAAGAAAACGCAAGAGATGGTATATGGAAAGTCGAAAGCAAGCTACTGTGACGCATTAAATGAGATGCTTGTTTCAAGGGACGTTCGTTTTACTAATGATCCGTTTGTGAAGATGCTACGTGAGCGATTTATGAAGGAAGAGATTCCTGTAGATATTGCTGTGCGATTCACCAGATGGTTGTACAATCAGTTTAGTGATAAAGCGTGTCACAAAATGGCACAGTTCTCACCATCGTTGCCAGAATATAGTGACACCGCAGGAATCACTAAAATACTTCAGGCATTGAGTATTGACCCAGATAAGCCAGCGGTTAAATGCATCAAAGTCGTACTTCAACCTCTGGACTTACCTGTACCCAGTCCTGAGACATCTACATCACCGTAGTCCTCTTATGGATTTTTATTTTTTTAAAATTTTAGGTGGTATTCACTCTTTTTTTTTTCTCCTTGAATCTCGTTGTCGAACTATCTAATTATAATTACTGTCGCCGTTCCATTTTGTGTTCTTATTATTATGATTGAAGAATAATACACCGAGCTGTCGAAAATGTCGATTATTTTCGACTTTACCTCTGGATGAATGACGTCAGAGGTAAAGCTAGGTGGATGAGAGTAGGCAACAGTACCCGCAGGCCGAGTCTGGTGAAGCCGATCGGCGAGGGGAAACTCTCCGCTGTTTGCGCGCTTTCACCCGCGAACGTACGAGAACCCGCGACCTACCCTTACGCAACTAGGGTTCTATAGTTTCACCTGGGTATACTAAGCCACCATTTTGGTTCATACTGCGCCCGTCGGTGCCGAATTGACTACGCGTTACGCTCCGCATAGTCGGATTCGGCATCCACGGGCGCAGTATGAACCAAAATGGCGGCTTAGTATACCCAGGTGAAACTATAGAGCCCTAACGCAACTGGTTTCATCCCGGTCGCATCAGTCTCTTCGTTAACGTTTACGTCGTTTGTCTTCGGAGTACCGAATCATTTTCGACTGCGGTTTTGAACGAGTTCCTTATAAAATTTCCGATAGGTATATTCGTATTTCCACCTCTTTTCATTTTCAAGATTTAAGAAAAATGAATCCGGAAAATATCATCGCTGATATGGTGAGTGAGAGAATGATTAAAATCAGGGATGGCAAACGAAACCGTTTTTTTTTCGTTTCGTTATTTCGTTTTGATATTTTTGACAAAAATCAATCGTTATTTCGTTTCGTTTGTTTGCCATCCCTGCTATTTACTTAACTCACCCGGGAAAAGAAATGAAATTTCGATTACAGTAGGCTCGGCTACTAGTACCCGACCCTAGAAAGTGGGTGCAATAGGCTCGACCCTAGAAAGTGGGTGCAATAGGCTCGGCTACTAGTAGCCCATCCTAAAAATCACAAATCAGAAAACTAGGGATGGCAAACGAAACGTTTATTTTTTCGTTTCAATATTTTAGACAAAAATCAATCGTTATTTCGTTGTTTCGTTATTTCGTTTTGTTTCATTTGCCATCCCTGGATTGAATATTAATTTTCGTAATTTAATCGGTTCCTACTGCAAGGCTCGGCCTCGTTTTTGGACACCCCTTGTTCTTAGTTGCGAAGGGGATAGGTCAAGGGTTACGATTTTTTCAACATCTGGCTCTTCCCCTTAGTGTGGTGAGGTGGACTGACACTCCCCTCAATTTTCCTGGAGGAATCCGCAGAGTTTCCTCCCCCGATTATGGTGGACAAGTCCCCCCTCAGCTGGAGGGCGAGTGCGGACTGATTCCTTTCAGAAAAATTTGGTCCATTGGATTGTAGATTAATGTCTCTTCTGATCGCCCCTCTTTGTTGACACTAGCAATGTCTAGGGGCTCGCCCCCCCCCTTGTGGACTTCATGAAATCTAGGGGCATCTTCAGTGTTCACCGAAGTTCGACTCTACTGGTAATTCAGACAGCGTTCTTATTTTACATATTATGTGCTAAGGAGCTCTCGCTCACATCTCTATTTGAGAGACTGACGGGTGACTTTCTGTGTGCCCGTTAGACGCTGAACCCCAGAAAACGGTCGCGGAGTAATCAAGCCGCGCACCCCTCGCTGTTGTAAATATATGTAAATAAGGACTTGTAGATTTAAGGTGTACATACCAGAAGAACGGAAACGCCCGTACTTGACGCGAACGGTAAGCGGCCGTTATTATCTTTGATATTCTAATTCCTAGAGCTTCCACTGCGCCGTCTGTGAGTGCCTCCTCCCGTACCCCTGTGACGTAAATCCCTAACAGGTCTTCAGGAAGCCCAGCACGAACATAACTAGTGATGTGTAGTTGTTGATAGTTTTGGACTATCAATTGTTTTGATAGTAACTTAAAGTACTATCAATACTATCAAATAGTGGTTTGATAGTTTTTTACATACTATCAATACTATCAAAGTTTATTTGATAGTTTTAAGTTTTAACATTAATTATTAAAAATTTTAGGATCAATGAATAATTCATTTATTATCAGTTCTAACAAGATTTAATCACTATTTTGTTATTAATTATTATTATTAATTAGAAAATAGATTGAGAATTTTTTCGAATGAAATAATAAATACACGCTTTGTATTTTAGTATTTTACTATTGGCTTAGGCGTTAGGCCTGCTACGGTTTTGTGTTTTCTTCTTTCAAATCAGTTTAACAATTTTCAGTTCGCTGTGATTCGATTCCTGTATTTTGTTATTCTAGCACCCCATCTCTCGACCTCCTCTGAGGCAGTCTGATGTCTGATCTCTCCAAATTCCTGATTCATGATGTCTGCTCGTTGCATTTGTTATTTATGATGGTTATACAACGTTACAAGTCACGAGCTCTTCGGTATTCTGTCTTTTATTTTTTTCATCTTCTCTGCTCTTCACTTCAGTTTCCTTAACCTTAAGGGATCGATCGATCGAACTATCCATCCAGTTTCCACTCTGTTAAGAAGAACCTAAAACCCAACAACTTCGTATTTTATTTTACATTCTATAATTTTCTAATCAATAATCAAGTTCTGAGTCTTATGTGCTTGTTTAATCATGTGTGAAATCAAAAGGTCGCATATTGTGTTTTGTAAATCATAAATATGAAGAAATGAAGGAAAATTTATAATATTTGCTCGTTATATAATCAAAGAACTTTCTTACAAAAATGAGTGTGATACTGGTATCCGGATTCCATACTCATGATAATAATTTTAAATAATCGGCAACTCAATAATCAATAATCCAACAAATAACTTATTGATAAGGAATAACAATAACTTTTAAATGGTTTCAAGTTTCAGTAGGTATTCAGTAATATACATTACACGAGCATAAGCCATAACATTAACTACCAAACCCAGAACCAGAAGAGTTTAATTAATAATCAAATAATGGAATGAAAAATGAAACTGTCAAATACACATCGAGGATCGAGAAACGACTGGGAGAACGAACCTAAATCTAACGAGCTTATGGCTTGCTTATGGTCTCTTTCCCAGCTTCCAAAATTCATCTGAATGGACGAAATCACAGTTCACAAAATCAGTACATACTAAATAGTAAATACTATATTTAGTATTATTTACTATTTAGGTAACTATAATTAAATAAATTTAAAACAGTGTTGATAAATGACAAATTCATAATTATTCATTTTGATGATTTGATAGTTTTTATTAATTTGATAGTTTTTAAGAACTATCAATAGTGTTGATAGTCAATGAAGTAACTATCGATAGTTTGATAGTACTAAATTTACTAAAAACTATCAATACTATCAAAAATACTATCAATTACTACACATCACTAGCATTGATGGACACTTTTGCAAACAATATTTATGGCGTATGCGCATACTTGGTTTTTATAGGTGCTCTAACAGAACTAAAGTCTGTTCCAAATTAAGTACACCCAAATTTCCAAGGGGCAAGATAGGTGGCTTCACACTGAGAGTTCAATGATGCGTACTTTATTTTAGTGTTCACCAATCACAGTATGTTTACATTTTTATTGTAAAATCTGATGTTCGTGTTTCGAGTTTTAATACTATCGGGATTTGGAATTTTTAAATCGAAATGTCTCCGCCAATTGCAAATCCGTCTCCTGTAATCTTCGTTTCAGTGCGAACGCACTCCCCGTCTCGTTGCACTTCACCTCCGGTACATCTATCGATTTAGTGATAATTCGTGTATTGCGGATAGTGGCGGGTGTACTTAATTTGGAACAGACTTTAGATGACAAACTCCCATAAGACGCCGTGTTAAAAAAATGCGCCAAATCATAGTATAACTTGCGCCTGACGCTTAGGTCATGCGTTCAGGTGAAAATACGGGTATCTTCCTGTTGTTTCATGTTTTTTGGTGAAACGGAAAGTTCAGAACAAAATTTTACAAAGAACAGAAGTTACTAGAAATGTACATTATATTTCTTGTGCCGATACACTTTATTAATGAAACAGTATAATATGCAAAATGAGGCAAAAGAGGAAGGAAATATAAATGTAGACGTACAGATAAATATTTTAAGTACATATTCTTTTGTAACGCATTTTTCAGCAACTTATTTTCTTCACTTATCCGGTCATTTGTATGTCTCTCTCAAGAATAATACCTTACTTTCGAATACCTATCACAAATCAAAGTGAAAAGTGTAAGTTTAGGATTATTGTGTCATAGGGGCCACTTTGGTATGTGTGCATCGCCAATTCGCCATACGTCTTACCACACCATTATCCAAATCAAATTACAATGGGCATTCAATAAATTCCGTCCTTTTTGCGTGCAAAAAATTTATTTATAATTTATTATAAAGAAAATCGGTTTGAAAATTCGGAATCTACAGTCTTTAAACTCTACTTTTCTACATAATTACAAAATTGGATTGATTACAATGTGAAGATGAATTTTCACTAGACAACACAGAAAAAAAGAGGTTTAAAGTAATTGAAAGAAGGGTCTATGTAACGCCCGACTCACACCTCACTGCAGACCAATCAAATACTATTTTAAAGGTCTGATAGAAAATAACTGGTATGATTTAAGGTGAGCTTACTAGTACAGCATTGACACTATGTCACAAAAAACAGATTTAGGAAAAGGCAAACAATTAAAATGAAGCTAAAAAATTCGGATCTACCTATGCAACATTTTTATAATTTAATGTTTCACGTTCACCTACACAACATCAAAGGCGTACGGATTCAAATGTAAGATTGCGAGTTTTGATTTTGTAGTGAGCATGATGTTTATGAAATACATAATGAATAAGATAAGACTTAAAACCTTTGACAGTGAAAAATTGAATGTCATTGATGTGCTCACAGTCCTTAAGAACTGTGTTCAATCTCTCAATCTTATTTGAGAAAGTAAAAACTAGTTAGAAACTTTAATACATGCCGTTGCAACTGTTGCAAAAAAAAAGAAGTTGATATTGATCTGGAAGCAAAATTCAAAAAGCAGCATCGCCGTTCATCGCATTCCCAAACAATTCGACTCAAGTAATGAAAATCAAACGGAAATGATTCTTTACCAGTTCTATACGAGTATAGATCTGAATTTTACAAAGTTTGACACCGTCTGACCATGGAAGTGAAAGAAAAAAAATCAAAGATTTGTGTGAAACGTTGAATCCTTTCCATAAACTCCTGGAGATTCCCTCAAAATGAGAAAATTTCACCCTGGAGGATTTAAAACGATGTCTTAAAATTCATCCTAATTCTAACTCAAAACGAGATATTTACGCTCTTCAAATCAAAATGGAGGTGCTTTTAATTATTGCTTTCTATTGACGTCTATGAATCTATCATAAATCCCCATCTCAAACTAATCAAAAATGACTGGACATATTCTCGAAAAATGAAAAATTATTGATCACTCCGTTTTTTTTTAGTATCGTTACGGTTGATTACCATTCACCGCATTAAATAACACATAAATCTCAACGTTGACTAATCTCATAATCGTTCCAAACATTTCGAGATAAAACGATTGGATGAATTAATGTTATTGTATTCTGAAAAAGATTTGACAGATCAAATCAAATTTAAGGAAATCATGAAAATTTGGGCGGCATTAAAAAATCGAAAAATTAAACTATGAGTAATTTCAAAATAAAAACCATAAAAACTTACACATTTTTAAATTTGTTTATTGGTAAAGGTATTATTTGTTATTTATTAGTGCGCTGAAAATAAATTTTGAAATGAGTTTCAATTGCTACCGGTTCATCTTTTTTTTTTTGAAGAGGCGGGGGCAATTCAAACAATTTTGTTATTCAGGAATTTTAAGTTGAGTCAGTTGGGAATTTAACAAGTTTTGCCCCCCCCCCCAGAAAACCTTCTTCGCTACGTTCATGGGAAGAAAATATAAATGTAATGTGTACAAAGGCTGTTCAATAAGTAACGCCTCAAAGCCCATATCTTGGGAACAATTCAAGTTACAAAAATGAAACAAAGCTCATTTGAAAGAAAATTTTATAACGTTTCTAAAACACTATTTATACTTCAACATGGTCACTATGAAATTCAATACATTGCTGCCAACGCTTAATCAGTTTTCGCACTCCATTCTTGTAAAATTCAGCCGTCTGTTCTCGGAAAAATCTAAATATTCGGACTTCAATTCGTCTTTACTCTTGTATTTCCCATAAATTTGACAAACAATATTCAACTATCACCGGTAAAATATAGGTATAATTTCTGAAATCGTGATCAACCACTGGCATACTATCAATAAGTAGGGCTAATACGATGTGGATACGACCACGATACGACGACCTAACTTAAGGGGCACATAGGCAACGGACAGCGGTGTATTTTTCCGTGAGCTTGTCATCTAGCTTTTATGTATGTCTGTGTCTGTGCGGAATGTAGTTAAATGTAGAAGCGCTAATGTGCACTTCCTAAGTGAGTGATCAGCTGATCACTAGGGATTCCAAAAAAAAATTAATATGTACTGAAAAGCAGAGATGGAAAGCAAGCTAAAAGCTGAAAGCGGAAAGCCAAAAGCGAAGAGTTTTTTTACCTAAAAAGCAAAAGCTGAAAGAAAAAGCTAGAACGCAGAAATAATTGAAAGCAAAAGCAAAAGTTTTATTTTTTACAGCTTTTCCAGTATTTATCTATTTATAGTTTCAAATTTTCATTTTTATTTTCATTATCTCAATGGTTCACTGGTAAGCAGTGTTGTGAAAAGCTATTTCTAAAAAATATAATGTTGTACAAAATTTTCAAAATTTAGGGAAAAAGCCGAAAGTCAAAAGCGGAAAGCTGAAAGCTTATGATTTTTGCATTGAAAAGCAAAAGCCAAAAGGGAAAGCTAAATATGAAAAAATTTGAAAAGCAAAAGCTAAAGTTTTATTTTCCAAGGTCAGAAGCTAAAGCCGTAAGCAAAAGTTTTATCATATGGCTTTCCATCTCTGCTGAAAAGGGATCAAATATTGATAATTATGGGTCAATATGGGTATCATTTTGAAAATAAAATCGAGAGATGACAGATATACAAAATAAAAAGGTCCTAAAGTTGTCGCGCAAAAAGTCCTTTTTTATAGGCGAACACTGGATACATATAACAGTGTTCTACATAGGCGGAAAACTTTTGGGAAAAAATTTTTTGGTTTACAAAAAAGTTGCAGTTGTGGCAGTTTTACTTTCTTAGAAGATAAAAATAGTGCAATATTGAAAAAAATGGAAAATATTCCGCAAAAATTGTGAAAATTGACCAAATATTCTTGAATATGCTCTAAAAAAGCAGAAAATATGCTAAAACATGCTTTTACACCCAAAATATGCCAAAATATGCTCGATCAAGTGTGGCTCTTTCTTCTTGAAATTCTATGAATCACAAAAGTAACATGGATATTCCCTATCTACTTCAACAGAAAAAAACATGCAAAAGCATATTTTTGGAATCCCTACTGGCCACATATGGACGCTGTTTAACAAAAGGGAACTAACCCACATTAGTAAAGAAAATGAGTTATTAGTATCGTTGGAAAGAGCATAAAACGTAGAATTTTTAAAAATTGGGCCCCCGATTCAAAAATTTGTAGTCACGTTGAAAAAAGTTTATCAGTCAACGCAATGCCGTATAGTTTCTACATGGCTCTTGAACTTCGAATCATGTGTTCTCAAAACGCGGATTTTCTGGGTTAGTTCCCTTTTGTTAAACAGCGTCCATATGATGGAAATAACATTGCCTGTAAATGGGAAGTACGGGTTTTTCAAAAAATCATTATAGAATTAAGAAATAATAATGACGGACATGCTTTAGATTTGAACTGTAAAGAGCTACATATTTGAACTTGCGATTAAAAATTTAATATGTCAGGTAACAAAATTAATAGAAGTGTGATGAAAGTAAAAAAATGAGAGGTACATTATCAGTTGCCGTTCCGACCCGCGCGTAACCCGCGAACCGATTTATTTTTTCTCCTCAAATTTCGACAGACTCAGTGGTTATATGTATAGAAGGGTTCGACCTTGGGGATGGGGGGTTGGAAGCTCGATGGAGTGATCGGGAAGAGACGAGAGTGTGAACTATTTTTAGTGATTGGTATGGTGGGACGTATGGCGATGCACGCATACCAAAGTGGCCCCCGAGACACCGCACCCCCGGCACCGGAAACTACCCTTTCGGGCATCGCATCAGTACCGAGGGGATATTTTTAGTGATTACTCGAATCTCTAATTAGGTGATTACTGATTAGCCATCAGTTTACTTTCTACATTTTAATAAGACAGAGATACTTATCCAGCTCCTGAAACGTCATCTATCATGTGAAGACTTGTTTTCTCTCGTCATACAGCAAGCTGATAACTGTCATGGTTATCAGCTGCAAATTTTTGAATAGCTAGTGCATTCTTTCTGCGTAATGTCTTGGTTTATTATTAAAAGTGCCGAATATCAACCGCTGTTCGTATGTATTTACAGTTCAATCCCAAATTACGAAGATCCATTTAAAAATTTACCAGCTGTTCAAGCTTGCGAGCGGAATAATCAATAAACAACTGCTGATAACGATTAACGATAACCGAGTCGCGGGTCTGGCCGCGCTCTCAATTGAACAATTTTTAATTCTAGTATTAGTGTTGAGGTTACCCGGGTGCGGTTACCACGTTCGTACATAACGGTGTTCAATATATTCGCAGTCACAGGATGCTTCATCATGTGCCGGATTCGGTTTCCCAGCTCATCCTTCACACGGGAAATATGCTGTATTACACCGACGTTACCAAACAGGTGAACATGGTGGCGACTGAACAGGTAAATTATTGGTCATTAGTCTTATATAAGTGAGCAATTCGTAGCACGGTGCATACTCATTACGAACATGGTGTAGATTGTTGAAGGGCTGAGCACTTGCTTATCATTGAACAAGGAACTACCAGAACCTGAGAACGGAGTGCTGCGAGTGAAGAGAGCGATTTTGATTAATCAGACCGATGAGGATAAGAAGAATTTGCAGACTATGATTAAGGTGTTCGTCAAATGTGGAGACGCGAACTGCCTGAAGGAAGCGTTGCAATACAGTGAGTAATTTCGAAAAGTGTAGTTGTACAACCTTGGGTAATAGTTATTCATATTTATGACTCATGTAAGAACTTTGTGGAAGTCGAATTAATAATCAACGAGTTGATGCTTGGCCTCGACGGTTGAATGAAGCAAGTCTGTGAAGCGATTTCTTGTGTTCACTTAGTGGCACTGGAAATCTTAAGACTTCGAATTGGTTATATCCGATGCCAGTAATCGTAAAATCGTATGATGTAATAACTGACCAATGGATAATTCATGGAGTTATTGAGTTTCTGAGACAGTTGAATATTTAGCAATAAGGCAATAACCAACGAAAATCAACTGGATTCCTCCTCTTACCTGGAGTGTCTACTGTTTCAGCAATCACAGATTTAGAGTTACCATGCATTGATTCTGTAATCCTTTCCTACCAAAACGAATCTGTTGACTCGAGTCACTTGCTCAATGACCTAGTGCTCATGTGGAAAAGTTTAGAAGAGTTCGTCACCCGAGGTCAAGTATGTGATATTGGAATCAGCGACGTAGACACCGAGATGTTCATCAGTTTGTACAATGCCGCTGAGGTTTGTTGCAAGCTCTACTCATTCGTATATATCTGAAAGCGTTTATTAGAAGTTCAGGAAGCCGGTTTGCTTGGAATAGATTAAGACCGGAGAAGGAACAGAGCTGCCGAAATCGGACTTTCTGGATGTACTGATGGCAATGAATATAAAGTATGAAGTCCTGGTATTCTCAGTGGATTAAACTAATTCCGATGAGAACTAGCGTGGGTCTTTGTTTCAATAAGAACGATGCCTATGATATAAAATCCCAGAAATATTTCATTAGATGAAATTATTTTGCGTAATGGGGTTGTACACGTTTATTCTACGTATTTTCAGGTGAAACCGAGCATACATCAGATCAATCTAAGTGCCTGCTGTGTCGTCCCACCAGATTTGCAAGAATTCTGTCGGGAACACGATATCCGTATACTTACACACAACGACCCCACGGGTTTGTATTTTGTAATCTATTTTGTGAAATCTACGAACACTGTAAATATTCTAACACATGGGCTGTTTGAAGTATTGAAATTTCCACGCGTCAGATTTGAGTTCCAGGTGGTAAACTTATTGGGCGGTTCTTTTTTCAATTTTGTTAAACCTTTGAACCTCACCCCAAAGTTGATCTCTTTTCAACTTAGTAGAAAGAGCTTTTTCACTTTCAGTTGTAAATTTTTATTATGCAAAATGTTTCTGTTTTACTCAGTAATCATTGTACAGTTTTTCTACAACTGATGTTCTATGTCTGAGTTACGCATGATATTGTTGAAGTAGTACCGTATAGTAAGCATGTGTGTCCTGTATTCCTGTTGACTGTTGCGGTATGGTCCGTTTGTCTAATGTCTGTGCAGTTCTCAGTGTGTAGAGTGAGGTAATTTAGCGATAAAGAACTTCAGGTGTGAAAGGACTGCACACTAATGATGGAGTGAAATTTGGAAATATTCTGTACAATAAAAATTTTCAACTGGAAATGAAAAAGCTTTTTCTGTCAAGTCCACTTCTTCACTTACACTTCGAAAAAATTGACTTTTTTTCATTGGTTTTTACTTGATAGCGACCAAATCTGGACTATAAAACGCCATGTGCTGTCCGTGTAGGGAAACCCAAAAGCAATGCAGCCATTCAAAATGTTTAAAAAATTGAGAAATCAAACTTAACCAATTGAAAATCTTTTAAATTTGTTGAAAAATAAAATTGCTAGAAGTTGGGAACTAAATGTAATTTTAAAATTGACTGACAATTAATACAAGACAAACGCGAGAAAGAAATTTGAGAAAAATTAAATTAGACCCAATATTTAGCATGTTGTGAAATTCAAAATTTCCACCAAATAAATTTACAAAAAATTTGGAAAATTTGGAATTGACTAAGTTCTAAACAAATGTGCCAGAAACCGAAGTATCAAAATTTTTCAAAATATGAATCGAAATGATCGTATAACAGTGAGAGGGTTTGACCCATTAGTTTCTCAAATTTTAAATAAAATTGCTCTCTAATCATAATGCTGGACTTGCTCGGCGGCTTGACCTTATAAAATGTTTGACTTTGTTTAGTTTTCTTTGAGTATTAAACATCCAAAAGTTTACAAAAAATGGATAAAAATGGAAATAGATTGTGAATTTGTTGTAAGTAAAGTAGGAGCATTAAAATCTTTGAATTTGAAGAGTTTGAAAATGTTTGATAATTTTGAAAATTGGAAAACTAAAAGTACAGAATAACTATTTAAAAAAAAGAAAACCTAATGATAATAAGTAACCAATTTCGCGAAATAGGGATTAACATTATTGTTTAAAAAAATATTTAAACATACGAGAAAAATTTCAACTCATTTTGAGCATTATAAGAAATCATTTAAGTGTCCAAAAAAAAAATTGAAATAATGATGATTATGATAATAATAATAACAACAATAAGAAGAAGAAAGTAAGAAAGAAAAATAAAAACTAAATTTGAAAAAACATGTAAAATTTACGAAAATTTTGAACCTTTATTTATTAAAAACGTGGCCTGTGCTCAGGAGGGCCGTATTTACGTACATATAGGCAACATAGGTATTTGCCTAGGACGGCAGATTTTGAGGGACGGCAAATTCTCGACTTGTTTTTTTGAATCTATGTATTTATTTTTTTTTGGGGGGGGGGGCGAAAATCTGAGGGGTAGCAATTTTTATTCTGCCTAGAGGTGCGAGAATGCTAAATCCGGCACTGCCTGTGCTGCTGTCTCGCTTCCTCCGGCTAAAAAATAAGTACATTCATTGGAGGGGGAGGGGTCTTTATGATATATGAAAAATGGCAGGTTGTAGTCCTTTTGATTCAAAATAAAGCCTTTAAGGCAGGTAGACAAAATAAAAAAAAATTGACTTATGGATGGATGGAAAGATGAACAAATGATAAATAGACAGAGACACCCAGTGAGCTGACATGAGTGAAGTGAGAGTCGAAAACGGGGCTGGGCTGCGGATACTGAAAATGTCTCAAAATATTCAATATTTAAGCATTATTTTAGAAATTGAATCGCGTTTGACGACCGAATATTGGCAGTTCACTAAGCTCTCTTTTGTCAGCTGCACTGATGTTAAACCAGTCCACTAACGGATGTTCCTCAGCCATGATATCTTTTTCCTTCCAGGTTCTCTATGTCCCTCGATCTTCCCTTGAATGATTAGTGAATCAGTTCGTATTTTCTTTCCCGTAGTATATGGCCAAAATATTCTCTTTTCTGTTTTTTCATCATTTCCATGATCAATCTCTCGGTATTTGCCATTTGCAATACTCTGCTGTTGCTCATTCTTTTAATCCATGGGATACGCATCATTTTCCGGTGAAACCACATCTCGCAGGCTTTCAAGTGGTTGATAGCTTTCACTGTGTACGTCATACTTTCAGCGCTGTAGAGTAAGATGGGATATACGTAGCTTTGCCGTGTTCTCTGTCTGCTCTTCAGATTCAAGGCTGGTTTTGTTAGCAGATTTTTCATTTTCAGAAAGGCCGTTTTAGCGTATATAATTCTGCGTTTTATTTCCGCTTCTGCTTTTAGATTCTGTGTGATAACACAACCTAGATATTTAAATTCACTAACTCTCTCGATTTCTCTGTTGCTGCATTAACTTGGTCGATGATGAACTGTAGATAAGATAAGAGCCTTTATTGCGCGAAATTATATCTGGGTATACATTGAAGTACGCAGACTCCTATCGCGCCATACCCTGCTTGTGGGCAAAGGCCTCCCTCAGTCTTTCCCATTCTCTTCTGTCCCACGTTATTCTGTGGTATAATTTGTTTTTTAAAAATGAATCAAAAGCATCCCTCCATCTTACCGCCTGTCCTCCCACTTTCCTTGGGGTGTATGGGTTCCAAACTGTCACTCTTTGGGTCAATCTGTTGTCTGTAAGTCTTCCGACGTGGCCTGCCCAGTTCCATTTCTGTTTCCTATGTGCGGTTATTATGTTTTCGATGCCCGGTAGTTTGTTTTGTATTGTTGTTAGAGGGACTTTGTCTCGTAGTTTCAAGTTCAGTATGGATCTTTTCAACTTGTTTTGTGTTATTTGTAGCTGTTTTTCTTGATTTTTCGTTATTGCCCAAGTCTGTGAACCGTATGTTATTGTGGAGTAATATTTGCGTTGAATATTGCGCTTTTCAATTTGTTAGTGAATTGTCCTTTAAAAATGTGTTTCAGATCCCAGAACTTGTTCCATCCTATTGTTATTCTTCTTTTCACTTCGTTGTCCATTCTATTCTGAAAACTGATAGTTTGGCCGAGATATATAGCTTCATCCACTTTTTCGATATTTTCTCCTTCCACCACTATGGGGGTTTTTGTGTCATTATTTGAAATTAATTTTGTTTTTTCCGCATTTATTTTTAGACCCGCTTTTTTTCCCTTTTCACAAAGTTCTGAACACCATTTCTTTCAGCTGCAGAAGATTATTAGAAACTAGGATAATATCATCTGCGAATCTCAAATTGTTTAGATATTCCCCTTGGATTTTTATCCCTTTTTCTTCCCAATTTAAAGATCTAAAAATCTCTTCTAATAAGCTGTTAAATAGTATGGGTGATAATGGGTCTCCCTGTCGGACTCCTTTTTCAATTTCAAAGTATTTTCCAGTGACATCTGTTATAATTCTAGCTGTTAGTCCAGAGTACATATCTGCTATGATGTTCACTATATTTGTGGAGATTCCTTGATTTTTCAGGGCCGTAATTAGAAAGTTGTGGTTAATGGAATCGAAGGCTTTAGTATAGTCAATTAGGAGTAGATGTATGTCAATCTGATAATCTTTACATTTTTCTATTAGTTGGTTTATGGTGTGTAAGTGGTCTGTTGTAGAAAAATATTTTCTGCATTGACTTTGAGAAGGCGTTCGATTCTGTGTCACATAGATTTGTCTGGAAAGCTTTAGGAGACCAAGGGGTTAATGCGGATATCATCAAAATTCTTGGAAAGCTCTATGACAGCTCGAAGGCCTACGTAAAACAGGATCTTCCTGGGGATAAATTTAAGTTGCGTAAGGGAGTAAAGCAGGGTAACCTCCTTTCTCCGCATTTATTCACTAGCGTTCTGGAAAGGAATTTTTCAAAATTTGAATTGGGAGAATTATGAGAATTTTGGTCAATGGGCAAAAATTAAATCATCTCCGTTTTACTGATGATATTGTTCTGGTAAGTGAGAGCAAAGATGAACTGGAATCCATGGCCAATGAGCTGAGTGCGACGAGCAAATTAGTTGGCCTGTCAATCAATTTCTCAAAATTGAAACACATGTTCAATGTTGAACGTCAAATTTTTGGTTGATAATCACGAAATCGAAAGTGTCTCAGAATATAAATATCTAAGCTCCAGATCTTATCATTTGAAAACAAACAAGATGATGACCTAAAAGCTCGTATATCCAATGCATGGAGGAACTTCTGGTCTCTTAAACACATTTTCAAGAGCAAATTGAATATTGCCTCCAAAGCCAGGGTGTTCAGACAGTGCGTTGAGCCGTCACTGATTTACGGAGCCCAGACCTGGGCCCTTACCAAAATCCAAGTTAATAAGCTGAGGACCACCCACAATAGAATGGTGAGGTTGCTTCTAGGTTTACGATTGACCGATAAAGTTAGTACGCAGTTTATTAGAGGAAAGTCTTGACTTATGATGTTGGATGGATAGTGAAGAAGCTTAAACTTGGATATGCGGGGCACATGGCCAGAAGTCACGGAAATAAATTGAATAAAATTGTGGCGTCTTGGTATCCTAGAGATCATGGTAGGGGAAGGGAAAGACCACCCACGAGATGGAGGGACGAAATTGTTCGGAGATTCGGGATTTCATGGCGGAGAACAGCTAAGAACGGAGGGACTTGGAGACAGGCGGTAGCGGCCTATACTCGTGACTGGATAGACCCGACGGCGTGACGACAACCCATCAGGGCTGTCCGTTCTTGGTAACGTTTATTAAATGTGTATGTTCTTTTCTGCCGGGTCAAGGCATAAAATAAAATAATTTAGCTACATTTCAGTGAAGCAGTTTCTAAACATACTCATACCTATATAACAAAAAGGTCTGGGAACTAATTCTGTCTTAATTCTAGTTTGTGGCGCCAAAACGAACGATCCTAATACCAATGAAAATAAAGTTAAAACTTTGTATAACATGGCTTCCCAAAGCGCTGTACCAAAATAACATTCCCAAAAAATATTCGCTGGATTATCTTTCAACCGGGGAGTGTTATGTACCTCATTCTTCCAAACCATAAATGGATAAATCTCCGCTAGACGCTAGCCTGATACCTTATTTTCGACGTGCAGAGGACTAGGGATTCCCAAAATTGGTGCCAAGGAAATAACTCCCTCTTTGATTCGTTAATACAAGCTTCATATATGATGCAGCACCAAACAGAACTTCTTAAAGACAATTTAAGATTGCTTCTGATCTTCAGTTTCCTATAGATACGTCAGAATTGGAGTTTCCTTAAATGTCACAGAAAATAGTGTCTTTCCTGCAAATATGATGAAACGACAACACTGAGCCTAAGAAAATCCATAATGACAAAACCGAGTTAATGTAGCATGAAGTCTGCGGTTGGAAACCAGAAGGGTCTTTCGTTTTGGAAATAAGTATTAGTGATGGAAGAAGTACAGTGGTGAAGAAATAGTTCCAAGTGAAATGTAGAATGTACGCCTATCTTTTTGTCCTTAGAACTTGACGATATATAGATTATTGTAACACCCTGCACCTTTTCCCCTCCACATTGATGACCGCAGTTGAGTTCGACATCCTCGATAACTATTGATGATTTTGTTTTTTATCTTTCAGATATCCTGCCAGTGAACGACTTGATTCCTCTGTTCAAGACCAAAAACGGTAACAACGAGGCGGACGAATCGAAACGCTTATCCAATTTGAAAGTAGCTTGGGTCACTCGATTTCAAGCGCATATCAAATGCCGCGGTATTCTTTCGAACAAAGGTTATATCGTGTGCCTAAATTCGAAGTAATTCATGTCCCATCGGTTACTTACATTTTTGTTCTCTTTATTCTACAAACTTGTTTTCTCGACGAATTGATTCGATAAAGTTTTTTCTATACAATATAGCTTTTCTTCAATTCAGAAGTTACCATTTTTATCCCGTTTTATTCGCCTTGTGATTTAATTTAGTATTTTACAATTTTCTTTTTTAAATCTTCGTAGATTTTTTATCTTAATTTTTTACTCTCGGTTCAGGTTGAACGTACGCGTTTTGTGTAAACGAATTGTAGTGGGTTTTTGAGAGCTTTACGAGGGCAGTCTTGAACCGTTGACCGACAAAAATGTGTGACCAGTTCGAATGCACATTTTAAGCCGATGTAAATTATACGGAGAAATTTATCGTTTGTAACACGAGTATTGATTACCAACGTGCTTGTATAAAAACACGAAAACTGTGTTCTACTTAGCGATTCTAACTTTCGATGTCACAGTCAGAATTACAGGGTTTAAGGTATTCACCCGACTGCGGCAGACAATCAAGTGTACCAAAATCGAACTCGTAAGCTCGGGCTCGGTTATTGACTGCGAATTGGGAGGGGAGAGTATGTTCGGAAATTGATTTAAAAATAACGTATAACTTTTATAAGTGATATCAAATGTTAATTGCTCATTGTTAAGTACGAAATAACGTCCACTGGTTTAGATACTTTAACTTTCTAATAACGGGCTTAACAATTAACCCTTTTCTTGTTGTATTCTCATCGATATGCACCCACAGTCGAAGTATTTTTAACTTTTTTCTAGTTTTTCTTATTGTTAAAATCGCACTCGTTGCTACGATATAGTCGTGGAAGAACGAATCACCATAATTATTATAGAAAGTGATTCATTCAATTATACTAAATGTAAATTCTAATGGATGGCCATTTTACCCTAGCACACTTTCTCTACTGCGTGTACGATTTGATGTATTTATTTCCATTAAATAATATTAATATTTATCTAATGCGTGTATCGAGTCCTGCTTTATTTAGATTTGTAACACGGATGATCAAGTCCTTATCAAGATTGAACTCAAAACCTGTCTGCGTGGACGCTCGCTCTTACATTTTATTCCGATTTCCAGTTCAGGAACTTTGTATCATTGTTACCCTCATTTCTCTCTCAGGAGCTGGTTTGAAAATGCATTAAGATCATTCGACTTACCTGAGGTTCTTCGTTTATACAGGTGCCTCGGCTGGTTCCAAATGTTTCTTGACTAGTAACTATGACGGTCCCCTTTTACTTGTTGCTGCAGTGCTCGTAGACCTGTAACTGACCAACGAAGAGGCAAAACCTCACTAACACTGTTCACGATGGAAATGAAAGAGACTGAGATATCTGGCATGCAATTGACGTGTAGTTTTCAGTCCAGGGATGGGTGAGATCATTTGATCCAAGATCGAAAAGATTATTATATTCTTGATATGAATATACCTCAGATGATCTAAGATCAAAAATATCACAAAGGTCAGGGAGGAATTCTGATAGAAAAGTCAAAAATGGCATGGATTAATACTGATGAAACGCCTCGCTTGAGCAAAACGGTTCTTAGGTGCAAAACTGCCTCATCTGAGACGTATAGCTAAATATTGTAGACGTCGCCTTCTTTGAAAAGACCCTGCTGTCAGATTGGTCTTGAAAATAGAGACACTTTTGTGCCACAAGTTTCATTTTTAGATTTTTTGTGTTCTGTGCTTCCGACCAATTTTTCGACAGTTGGAACACATGGAGCACGGGGATAAGTGCCCGGATATACGGAAGAGGCAAAGGAGGGAATAGCCTCTCCCAGAAAGAAATTTGAGATCAGAAACGTTTCAAAAATGATAACATCTTACAGCGTCTCAAACGAGCTTGCTGGAGTCGTTTTAAAAAGAGGTTCATTTCAAACACGTGTTCAAGGTTTTAAGTTGTAAATGAATCTTTAAGAGTCGTAGCGAGTCTTAAATAAGTCTAGAAGAGTGTTACATAGTCTTAAATAAGTTCTTGGAGTCTTTTGAACTCAAAAATTCATAATCAAGTCTTGTAGAGTCCCGATGAAGTCTGGAACAGTCTGAAAAAATCTTCAACAAGTCTATTAGAATTTTATAAAATTTAGTACAAGCCATTGAAACTCATTAAAACCCAGGCGAGACTTGAACTATTTAAATGAACTGAGTCGGTATAATTCTGCTGAGATCATGAAGACTCACTGAGAGGCTTTGTTCAGATTGATCCAATCTCTTTGGAGTCCGTAAACATTCATGAAGATTGTTAACGATGGCTTCCTGGAGACTCCTCAAGGCTTCGATAGTTATAAGTTGACATATATTGTCAAAGTCATTTGAAAATTTCTTTTCCTTCAGAGGAAAAATCAGAATTACAGAGATTTTCACTCGAAGCTCAGTTTCGTGCTGAGATGGATTATTGGCGGTCAATTTGTTGGATAACTTGCTGCCCTTATAAAGTTTTGGAATCTTTTTCCTTGCCTGTTTTAGAGTAACAACAAGATAATACAGAAATCTTGGTTCATGGCTTTCACACAGAGTAAGTTTTGTATGGAAAGGAAATTTGTTTTGAATTTTGATGATGGCTCTCAAGAAGGGTGCATTTTTGGTTTAAAAAAGAGAGCCAAATTTCATTAAGAGATATTATTTTTTAAGTGTCGACCAAAAAGCTTAAAGCTGAATCTTTGGGAAGAATTAAATACTGTGATGCAGTGGCGTAGCCAAGGGGGGGAGGCGAAGGGAGCGAATGCCTTCTCCAAGGCACCTGAAATTGAATGTAAAATATGCAAAAAAAAAGCAAATTTTTGCCTTTAAAGCCCATTTTTTTGAAAAATTCTTGCTCAAGCTGTGTAATTTTACTTTCATTTTTCATAAAATAGTCCTCTAATATCGGCAATTTTTAAAAAATGCCTCAATTTTCGACTTTTTCTCCCTCGAAACTTTTACTTCTCCCCCCCCCCTTTTAGGGAAAATCCTGGCAACACCACTGCTGTGATGGTCTTCTAGATTCAATTCACAATCTTGAGGAATCCGCCCAACTTGTTTTAGACTCTTCAAGGTTTTTCAGTGGGTCTTGAAGACTCTTTAACACACTTAGACTCTTCCTAACTCCTTCAGGACTATTCCAGTTCTCATTAAGACTTTTAAAGACATTTTTAGATTATTTTTTTTTTTTGGTTAAAGATTGTTTGAAATTTTCAAGGCTTTTTTCAACTTGTCACGACATGTTACCAGATGTTTAAAGATGCATTCAGATAGGTTGAAAACTTTTGAGGTTCCTTTAGGACCCCTACAAACAGGTTCTCTCTAAGACTCTTCTAGATGTATTTACGCCACATAAACAGAGTTTAAAACTTACGAGTATTCAAGACTATCTTCTGGACTCGTTGAGAACTAACCAGAATTGAGTAAGATATTCTGAGATGTGAGATCTTATGACTCATCCTTTAGGATGCTTTAAAACTCACCTGGAACCTAAAACAAGTCTGAAAGAGTCTCAGAGAATACTATAGTCTTGGATAGTCTTGAAGAATCTAAGTTCTGAAGAGGCTTGGAGAGCGGAAGGATTTTTATTAGTCTTGACCCAGTCTTGCAGGGTCGTGAACAAGTTTGGCGGGAGGGTATTAAATGAGCATTGAAGGGTCTTATTTAGGGTCAAAGAATCTTTCAAGTTGTATACAAATTTTAAATAGTTGTAAAAATGTTGAAAAGTTGTTTTGAAAACCCAATGATGTGCCGAAGAGTTCTTCCTGGGGGAGGGGAGTGTGAAAGTTCTGACTGATTCAACTCAAAATTCCCAAGTATCAAAGAAAGAAAAGAAAAAAAAGCTCTTTGATTTGTGGGATTTTCCCAACTTCTCAATCAAAATTTCCAAGAATCAAAGTACAAAACAAAACAATTTAAAAAAAAAAGGTTTGACTTTTGGATAAATTGTGAAATCGTTGTGGAAATGAAATATTAATTTCCGAAATTTTGCCGAATTGGGCAGAATTTTGCCAAGATTGACGAATGAAAAATGACGGAGGGGGGGGGGACTTTGATACCTCCTCGCACCGGCTCTGGGAACCCCATAAAGATTTTGAAGTTTAAAAAAATGTTCACATGAGCATTTTGAAAATTGAAATCATAGCTCATAGCCAATCTCAAGAATTGCTCCATCTCCCTCAGTGAGGGCAAAAAAGTTGATGGTGATGAACACTGAAAATTCGTCAAAAATCGTCACTTAGATATTCAGAAGAATTTAGCAAATTGAAAGAATGTAACCTCACAGTTTAGAAAGCAGTTTGATTTTCAAAGTCAACATGGACGCCCGCAGAGAGTAGCGGAGGTAGCGACCGCTACCTCATAGGCTTTTCATTTTTTTTGTTTTTGAGCATCACTGCGCAAGTTCGTTTTTTCAGTTATCAGCCAGTGACTCATACCCATGTAACTATTCACTAATCTCAATTCAAATACAAAAATCAGGGTTAAATTATGGTCGTCAGCATTTTCTCTTGCTACCCATCAAAAAATTCTGCGGGCGGCCATGAACACGGATTTGAATTCGTCTCGAAAAATTGAGTAATTAGCACCAGCGTCGACGCCGAAGCTCTCCGAAAATTTTTTCGCCCCCAAAAAAATATGTATAGTATGGAGAAATTTTCAAAATTTTCAAGATCAAAAATTATGAACTAAAGACTGTTGTTAACTTAATGTTTCACGCTGAGTTCGAATTCGGTGTTCAAGTTTGGCGGTGACGCTCCGTTCCCAAAATAAATTCGGAAATGTGGTCGAAATGGGTCAAAGAATGACTCTAGCACAAATTTGAACACGGATTCGAATTCGTCTCGAAAACTTCGAGTAATTAGCACCAGCGTCGACGCCGAACCTCTCTGAAAATTTTTGCACCTTAAAAACGACATGATTCTAGAATAGAAAAACTTTGAAAATTTGAAAAATCAAAAATTTTAAACTAAAGACTGTTTTTAACTTAATTTTTTACGCTGAGTTCGAATTCGGGGTTCAAATTTGGCGGCGACGCTTCGTTCGCGAGATAAATTCGAAAATGTTGTCGAAATGGGTCAAAAAATGAGTCACGATCAGTGTTATCATCTCTCACGAAATTTCGTGAGATCTCACGAGTTTTTGAAAAAAAACTAGCACATAAAGAAGTGTGAGCTCCGATGTATTCATTCTAGTGACGCAGCCAAATCTCAAGAATTTTCATGAAAAGGATCTGGCAACACTGGTCACGATCCTCGTGGTTTCGTGTACCGGATCCACGAAGTCACAACCCTCGTGATCTCGTATACCGTACGCACGAAGGCACGACCCTCGTGATCTCGTGTACCGGGCCCACGAAGGCACCACCCCCGTGGTCTCGTGTACCGGACCCACGAAGTCACAACCCTCGTGATCTCGTATACCGTACGCACGAAGGCACCACCCCCGTGGTCTCGTGTACCGGACCCACGAAGTATTCAGTGTGCAAATTTGGCGGTGACGCTCCGTTCCCGAGTTAGGCTCGAAAATGTGGTCGAAATGGGTCAAAAGATGAGTCTAGCTCAAATTTGACAACGGATTCAAATTCGTATCGAAGAATTGAGTAATTAGCACTAACCACTCACTAATCTCAATTCAAATACAAAAATCAGAGTTAAATTATGGTCGTCAGCATTTTCTCTTGCTACACCTCATCAAAAAATTCTGCGGGTGCCCATGAAAGTCAATATGGAATATAGTCAGCAGTACAGATGGTTTTAGAGTCTGTCTAGGTACTCCTCTTTCATACGTACTTATACAATTATCATCACGAGGGTGAAGAAATGATCTAAGAACTCGGGAGGGAGGGGGTTGTTGGTAAAACTATAACTAGACAGTCTTACACATTCTGAGTTGCCTCTCCCGAGATAACTGTATTATCTAAATCCGTCACTGGGCCAAAAATATTAAGATCTAAACCTTTTCCCTGATTTCTGATCTTTTTCAAAATGATCTTTCATTCTACGTTCGTCATGCTTCCCGGTTTTTCAAATGATCTGAAGATCATCATCTTAAATCACAGAATTTATGATCTTGCCCATCACTGGATTGAAATCCAATAATCGAACAGAGTTGAACTACTGCAATTAATTTTGTTACCTCTCCCTTTCCACAGATGATTTTGACGACGTTTATCAAACGGTCTTCGACTTACTAACGTTTAATAAGAAATTCCAAGTTGTTTTCTTCGAAATACGGCTGTACTTCTTCCTTTATAGTTTCTATAACTCTATATATGGGATAGTAACACAAATTTAGTTAGTAAATATACGATCACGACACGACATCACACAACACATGCAAAAAGATAAATGTTTTACGAATTACGAAATCAGAATTCATAAAAATAATAATTGGAATCTAATTCGCCGTATAACAGCTTCGTTTGTCAGTCGGTATATCGTTAGGATTTATCAAAGATTCATTTGGATTCTCGGCGACTTTGCTGGCACTGACCTGTGACAAAATAGCTGCATTAAAATGCCAGTACGCTGAAGCAGAGACGTGTGCAACAAGTCCGAGTAAATAGAAAAAATTGTGAAATGAAGATATAAAACTGTGTAAAATCCCTCAAAATGTCGACATGTCAAATCAGTCAGTTTACACGACATCGTGATTGAATTCGATACAGAATTCAATACAAAAGTTGGGTTACCATGTCGACATCGACTTTTGGATCAAACTGTGCATCGCTATCCGAAAGTCAATATGGGTATGGTGTCTCGACTTCTTTATCGAATTTTGTATCAGGTTTAAAACTACAATGTCGAGTCGAAAACGTGATGAATTTTGGGTGTCGACAAGAGTTTATTTTGGTATCGACTATATGTGTCAAGAGATAAAGATGATCGCAGTTTTCTCTAGAATAGTTTTTCGGGGGTGTTGGTGCATTCCCTTTAAGCAAAGCCTCCAAATATACAATTTGCGAGGAGCGGGGCGGGGGGGGGGTTCTAAATACTACACCAGCAAACATTATCGAGTTTTCAAGACCGCCGAAGAAATGAATCAAATTTATTGTGCACCTACTTGCTCTACGGCTTGCAACACACGAACGAAATTCAAGCCGGCCAGTTTTTTCAGTTCGTCCGGAGTCCATTTCGTTTCACCTTTTTCTGGTTGAGCCAAACGGTCGAACAGTGCCGGATACTTGGAGCTATCCTCTAGGCCGCTGGTTTGTGCACTGCAACAAACGAGCCTTTAAATTTTGAAAGGTAACAGAATTGACAGGCAGAAAGTACAGGATTAATCAGCGTTACCTGCCATCGGAGTTGAATCCAGCTCCTATTCCGACGTTGTCAACACCCACCATTTGCCGAACGTAATTGATGTGAGCTAAAATCATTATTAGAAAGCTGGTTACATATGTACCTCTTATTATATGATGCAAGGTGTCCCGAATATGTCGAATACCCGAGCACAGTTCATAACTATGTGATCAAGTAATCAAGTTATACCGGGTGCTCCACGAAAGTCCCCCCCCCATGTTTTTTCACGAACCGATGGGCAGATCTTCCCGGGACGGAAATGATTTTCCAGTCGTAAAGTCTAGTTTCTCCTGAGCTTAAAAAATTTTCTCCCCCTTTCACGGGGGGCTGGAACCTACCACCAACTTCGGAATCTTAAATGGGAAGGTATGCCTTTATGCACCTCGTTGGAAAGGCCATTTACTCCAAAATACGAATCCGTGGAAAAAAATCAAAATTTGTCAATTTTGGGGGGCAAGGGGCCTAGAGATGACCAAAATCCACCCAGAATCAAAGTGTTGTGACCTATCAAAAATGGGGTTTTCCAGGTCGCTGATTTCGAATATTACCTTATTTTTCCGATTTGACTAACCCAGGGGGCAGAACATTCGAAAATTTGGGACAGAAGGGGTCATTTTCACATGTTTTTTATTTTCGCTGATATAATGTTTTATTCACCTTGTTGGAAAGGCCTCTTCCCCCAAAAGTAGAATCCGTGGAAAAATTTTGAAATTCGTCAATTTTGGGGGGCGGGGGGCCTAGAGATGACCAAAATCGGCCCAGAATCAAATTGTGATGACCTATCAAACGAACTATCAAAAAGGGGGCTTCCTAGGTCGCTGATTTCGAATAATTGCCTTATTTTTCCGATTTAACCCATTTTAGAGTTTTAAAATCCAAATTTTCAACCTAAACTTGGTTCCATTATTCACAAATTTTTGACTTTCTGAATGCAGATTATTAAAGTGGCTTCATGCACAAAAATTTCCTCCAGAGTATGAATTTGTGAAAAAATTTCAAAATTTATCAAGTTCGAGGGTGAGGGGCCCAGAGATGATCAAAATCCGTCCAAAATTGAAGTATTATGACCTAGCAAAAAGACTATCGGAAAGGGAGTTTTCGAGGTCGCTGATTCCGAACGTCACACGGAAAAATCTCTGCTGATTTTTATGGAATTTCACCGGAATTTTGTTAGGAAAAAATTCCAAGAATTTCCAATGAATTCTTTGGAAACGTCAAGGAAAACTTGGTTGATTTTAAGGAATTTCATGGGAAATTATTAGAAAAAATTCCGATAACGTCCGAAGAACCTCATCGGAAATCTTTAGAAAAAACTTCCAATGATTTCCAAGAAATTTCATCAAAATTCTTCAAGAAAATTTTTCGATAATTTTTTAAGTATTTCTGGGAAATACTCGGGGAAAATCTCTGATAATTTTTAAAAAGTTTCATTGGAACTAGGGAAGAATCTCCGATAAATTTTAAGGAATTATATCGGAAACTGTTGAAAAAAATTCCAATAATTTCGAAACGTTGGAAAAAATCTCCAATAAATTTTAAGGAATTATATGGGAACAGGAATTTCATCGGAAATTGTTGGAAACTAATTCCGATAATTTCCGAAGAATCTCATCGGAAATCTTTAGGAAAAATTTCCAATGATTTCCAAAAAAAATTTCATTAAACTCTTCGAGAAAATTTTTGAATTATTTAACCATTGGAGTATTTCCCCGAATATTTCCTATAACAAGCTTCAAAAATTATCGGAAAAACTTCCTCGAAGAATTTTGATGAAACTTTTTGGAAGTTATAGGCAATGTTTTCTAATGGTTTCCGATGAGATTCTTCGGACATTATCGGAATTTTTCCCAACAATTTCCGATGAAATTCCTTAAAATTTATCGGAGATTTTTTCCGAGTTCCGAAAAAATTCCTTAAAAATTATCGGAGATTTTTCTTGAGTATTTCTCAGAAATACTTCAAAAATTATCGAAAGATTTTCTGAAAGAATTTTGATGAAACTGTTTTCGAAATCAGTGGTAATTTTTCTAAAGATTTCCGATGAGATTCTATGGACATTATTGGAATTTTTTCCAAAGATTTCCGATGAAATTCCTTAATAATCATATCCGAGTTTTTTCCCGTTTCCAAAAAAATTCTTTACAATTTATCGGAGACTTTCCCGAGTTCCGATAAAATTCTTTAAAAATGATCGGAGATTTTTCCCGAATTCCGATGAATTTTTCTTTTTAAATTATAGATTTTCCTACCAATTCCGATGAAATTCTTTAAAATTTATCGGAGATTTTTCCCGAGTTCCGATGAAATTCCGTAAAATTTATCGATGATTTTCCCTGACGTTTCCGAAGAAATTCTTTGGAGATTATTGGAATTTTTTTCCAACAGTACTGATGAAATTCCTTTAAAATTATCCGAAATTTTCCCCGAAATTTCCGAAGAAATTTTCCGGAGATTATCGAACATTTTTCCTGATGAGTTTCGATAAAATTCTTCAAAAACCATCGAAATTTTCCCCCGAATCGTTGCATATTCTGTTGTCCGTCACGGCGCTACAGAACACAGTAATGTTGAGTCTAAATCTGAATAAACGGCCATCGTGTGCCCGCTTATTTATTTACCACGCAACATGCCGGGTTTTCCTATGTTGCAACGAAAACTGAATAACCCTGTATGTCTTGTAAGTCCCAAAATGTCAAAAATTTGTACTTGACACCACCTTTCTCATTCAAATTTTGGATTTCTGGGCCCTAGGATGCGCTGGATGTAAGAAATTACGCGATGAACACAAACTTTTTTCGTACAGATTCGTTTTTGGGAGAAGTTTACTTTCCAATGACATGCATAAAGCAAAGCCATTTGGATAATCCGCAATGAGAAATTCAAAAATTTGTAAAGGGCAGCACTTTTAGGTATCCGATTTTGGATAGGTTTTGGCTAGGGTTAGACCCTGTCTCCCAAAATAGATAAATTTGCCATGTTTCTTCACGAATTTGTATTTGGAGGAACTGCCCTATCCAACGATGTGCATGAAGTCACTTTGATAACTTGCGTTCAGAAACTCAAAAATTTGTAAATTAGAATCACTTTTGAGTCTAACATTGAATTTTAGGGTCCTAAAACGGGTTGAATCGGGAGGAAAGTGTGACATTCCGAATGAGCGACCTCGAAAACCCCCTTTTTGGTAGTCTGTTTGCTAGGTCATGATACTTCAATTTTTGATGGATTTTGGTCATCTTTAGGCCCCTTACCCCCAAATTTGATGAATTTTGAAATTTTTTCATGGATTCATACTCTGGAAGAAGTTTCTTATTTAACGATGTGCGTGAAGCCACTTTAATAATCTGCAATCAGAAAGTCAAAAATTTGTGAATAGGAACCAATATTAGGTTGAAATTTTGGATTTTAAAGCCCTAAACCGGGTTAAATCGTGTATTCGGAATTCGTGACCTCAAAAACCTCACTTCCAATCGTTTGTTTACTATAGGTTATGACACTTTGAATTTTGATGAATTTTGGTTATCTTTAGGCCTCTTGCCCCCAAAATTGATGAATTTTGAATTTTTTTCACGGATTCGTCTTTTGCAGGATATGCCCTTTCCAGCGATGTGCATGAAGCCATACCTTCCCATTTAAGATTCCGAAGTTGGTGGCACGTTACAGCCCCCCCCCCCCATAAATGAAGGAGAAAGTTTTTCAAGCCCTAGAGAAACTAGACCTTGCCGCAGGAAGATGACAATTTGTCCGGCAAAGATCCGCCAATCGGTTCGAAAAAAAATGGCGGGGTAACTTTTGTGGAACACCCAATAACCCCTTCTGCCCCAAATGTTTGAATGTTCTGCCCCCTGGGTTAGCCAAATCGGAAAAATAAGGCAATATTCGAAATCAGCGACCTGGAAAACCTCATTTTCGATTGTTCGTTTGATAGGTCACCACACTTTGATTCTGGGTGGATTTTGGTCATCTTTAGGCCCCCTGTCCCCCAAAATTGACAATTTTAAATTTTTTTCCACGGATTCGTGTTTTGGAGTAAATGACCTTCCCAACGAGGTGCACAAAGGCATACCTTCCTATTTAAGATTCCGAAGTTGGTGGTAGGTTCCAGCCCCCCGTGACAAGGGGGAGAAATATTTTTTAAGTTCGGTCGAAACTAGACTTTACGACTGGAAAATTATTTTCGTCCCGGGAAGATCTGCTCATCGGTTCGTGAAAAAACAGGGGGGACTGTCGTGGAACACCCTGTATATTACTTTAATAGTTAGCAAAAAGTATTCCAACTCTGAACTGCTTGCTTCTACAGAATTCGGCGGGAGTTCCTACACAGACTGTAAGAAATGCTAGCGCCTTAATAATGCGAGATAGGCAGCCTATATTTCGCTACAACAAGTAATTTTGACATGTTAGGCTCTTTTTGGCAGTCTTAACACCCTAATGAAGTTCCGTCCTCAGAAGGTGACATTCGCATTCGAACATCTAAAGATTGGATTTCTGATAATCATTCCATTGTATCCTGTACGGACATAAGCTCTGGAACAATCCAGTTCCACAGCGTGACCATTTTCCAAAAGGGAAACTTCAGATCCGGGGCTAGACAACTTTTCTATCTTCATGTTTCAGTAGGCAAGCAAAAAACAAGTTCTTATTTTGCTTTTTGCACACCAACTGGGATAATAAAATGTAACTGAAAAGCGAAATCCGTCAGCTAAGAGACAATACCTATATCTGTATCCCCAAGCCATGGGTGTAGGACAATGAAACTTCTTGAACCTACACACGTTAAAATCGACCTCTCTCGTCACTGCATTGGGAGATTCAACAACTCCTTCAGGACACCTAGTACATCCAACTGACACCTAATGGACGACTTCACCACCAAGTACCGAAACATACCGATGACATTTTTCAAGGTTGCCACAGCAGCACTATCTTTGTCATCTTTCAGTGAATGTCCATCGAATGTGATAATCACCAAACCGTTGTTCTTTTTCTGAATAACAGAATAATGAATAAAAGAAAAGCATATAGGTAACCATTAGACAAGCAACAACGACAAGAAAAAGTATACCATTAAGTACAAAGGCAGATATATAAGTAAGGATCCTTACGCTCTCTCTCGGCGAAAAATGAAGATAGAAATTCACTCTCGGTCTCAGAAGAAAGAAAATTCAATTCTATTAATGCTCCACATAATCATCATCCCTATCAATACATTTTTACCAACGTACAAGTAAGTAGTTTTCTCAAGCATTCTTTCCAGAAATTCCGCCCAACATGTTTCATCCATTCCATGACTCTGCTGCCTTCACCTCACCACCCGTTGTCAAACGTTTTCCCTGCAGGAATTTCGTTGGGCTACTGAAAATTCGATAATCGCAGAGACTCAGATCTGTGGAGTATGCCAGGTGCGGGTTCAGGGTATCAGGGTTCACTTCCCAGCGAAAAGTCTTCACCACCCGATGCGCAAAATCCCGCCAGTTATCCGGGTAACTAAAGGGGAACCAAGGGTAACTGACGGGTTCCTGGGTAATCTGAGGATAAACGAGGGTTACAAATGGGTAACGTTTCCGAGGGTAACTGGGTAACTGATTGCGTATCGGGATGCGTAAAATCTCGCCAGTTACCCGGGTAACTAAAGGGGAATTAAGGGTAACTGATGGGTTTCTGGGTAATCTGAGGGTAATTCGAGGGTAACCGAGGGTTGCAAATGGGTAACTTTTCCGCGGGTAACTAAAGGGTAACTGATTGCGCATCGGGATTGATGTTGTTAGTGTGGCAATGTGCACATGCCTATTGTCGCGAAGGAGAACGGGCGGTGCTGACAATTTTCCTTTTCTGCGGTTTCTCACATTTGTGTGGCGTTGCGTTTTTCCCAGACCTAAGTCCCTGCGATTATCAAATTCTCGGTAGCCTAAAGAAATTCCTGCAGGAAAAACGTTGCAAAACGGATGATGAGGTGAAAGCAACAGTCAAGGAATCGATGAAATCCGTTGGGCGAATTTCCTGGAAAGAATATTTGGAAAAACTACCTGATAGAGGGATGGTGATTATGTGGAGCATTAATAGAATTAAATTTTTTCTTTCTTTTGAAACAAAAACTGAGTTTCTATCTTCATTTTTCGCTGAGAGAGAGGGTAAAGATCCTTATTACTTATTGATCTGCCTTTGTACTAAGCAAAACTGTTAAATTCTGGATAAATGGCGGCAGTAAGAATGAACGTTGTACAAACCACTTTCTCCAGCACTTCGTCTTCAATGTTCCCTTCGTACGCCGCTAATGACTTGACTCCTAGTTTGGTAAATATCACCGGAGCTTGCGTTTCATCCAACACGGCTAACTGTGTCTCCTTTTGTGCCTGCCCCAGATCGATGATCATACCGAGACGATTCATTTCCTTGATCACAACCTATAACACACGTGTACCAGTCGCCGTTTATCAAATGAATTGGTCATTTGACCACCGATTACATAGGAAATAGTAGGTATTTAAGTTTCTTTATTACCTTTCCGAATTCGCTTAACATGAAACGCGCTACCTTGTTGTTCAAACTGGCAGCCCTGCGAACACCATTTCACACATTAGAAACTATAGTTTTTTAATAAGATTGCAGAGAAGTTCAGAAACAACCCGACTTCCCGAATCTATAGGGTTCAGTGTACAGAGACATTCTCCTAGTTGAAACATATAGCTACAGTAGGTGAGAAAAACTTCCTTCCAAACAAACCGCCTTTTAGTATTTAGCCCTAAGTCTCCTACGTCCTGGCCGAAATTGCTGAGCAGAGATACTGATAATATTTGATAAAGGTGGAACATGCATGATATTTGAGCTAAAATTCAAGGAGACAAGTTGAGCTTGGAATTGGCGAAATTTGTTTACACTCATATCACCCATTATGCGGTATATAGGTATAAACGTCAAAGTACATACCTAACACCACTTAATTTATGACGAGCACTTACCAGGTGTTGTTACATTCGCTAGTCAATGCCATACATCTCACGCCGAGACTGTAATACATCCGTAATGCTGCCAATTTGTTGTCGATTGAATGGCCGCCATCGATGGCAATCATGCTACCCACCTTATGATCATAATTGAAGTTATTTGTTATATCTGCAAAAAATTACAACGTGGATTAGATTAACAGGAAGTATATAAATATTGGTTTTTTGATTTTGTAACAACAAAAAAATAACTAGAGCAAATGTGTTGAAACAAAAAACCGATATAGTCAGATTGAATTTAGCGAAATGAAATATCGGTGGTAAATGAAATCAAGCAGCACTGATATAGATTTCGAGGAGAAACCTATCATCATAGTGGTTAGTTTACATTGGTTTGGACGGTATATGGACTGTAATGAATATGACTTACCCTCGGCCGTTGTAATCAGCTTCATCTCATCCTTGTAATGCAAAATTAACCTTCGCATAAGATCCACCTGCTGAAGGGTTTTTGCTGCCGCGTCTTTGTATTGGGATTCGCATGCCACCTTCACCGACCAAACCTGCACAGTAAATTTGTAAATTTTTCATAGCACTAAAGCTTCAGGCAAGAAGTACCGAACATACTTAGCATCATTGAATTACAAAATTACGATAACCGAGTTTTACAATTACACTAGGAGGTCCAGAGAGGGTAAAATCTTGTGGCCCCTCCTAATAAAGGTAGGTACCTATAGCTACCTACCGAAATTTTTTCTATCCTAAAACCTTTCCAGATTTCATGACGAACGAATTCAGAAAGTATTAACCTCTTAGCTTTTATGGTTCATCCGCCAACCTCAAACACCCACATATCCATACACACAGAGAAACAAATACTTTTATGTATAGAGAGAGATAAACCAGATTTAAGACTGATGTTACTTTTATTTGTGCGGTAGTGTGGGGTGGGGAGGGACATAATTTTGCAGACTGAAAATGTGAATTGAAAAAAATCAGATTTAGCCAACCAACAAACAAGAAAAATTGACAAGCAAAGAAAAACAAGCTAGGTCGCTTTGTGACCAAGTAATAGGGTCGGCCTTTCAGCTGAAGTCTGGGCGGCTATTCCACTAACCAACTTCGAACAAAAAGTACGATCGCACTTGGACGCTGTTAAGCGTAAGGGAACTAACCAGCAAAATCTGTTTTTCGAGAACACGTGATTCTAAGTTCAAAAGTCATGTCTAATTTCAGCAAGAATCACACACAATAACAATACAAACCCCACAAAATGAACTCCTTTCATCAACTCCTTATGTTGCTACCTCGAGTCACTTCTGCAGAGACTGTAAGCACGGTGTAAAACCATCTTCCTATCTGTTTCTTTTATACACAATTACGTTCACTTTTACATTTAAAATCACAAGCGCCACTGTCAAAAGCAAACGCGATTCATTCTCGTGTATCTCGTTTTTTTGTCCACATACTTACATTTAAAACCGCAAGCGCCACTGTTTCGTCGGGTAGAACTTTATTATTATTACTAGATACTATTATTTGGACGCTGTTCAAGAAAAGGGAACCAACCTACATTTGTAAACAAAAATAGTTATTAGTATCGTTGGAAAGACCGTAAAAAGTAGAATTTTTCAATATTGAGCCCCTGATTAAAAAATGTGTACTCACGTTGAAAAAAGCCTATCAGTAAACGCTATGTCATATAGTTTGCACATGGCTCTTGAACTTCGAATCACGTGTTCTCAAAAAGCGAATTTTGCAAGTTGGTTCCCTTTTGCTGAACAGCGTCTATTTCCGTTGTATAAGGCAAATAATATTATAGGTATTATCAAATGGTTTTAACAGTAGCAGCTTAAAAGTTATCAAACGAGTGTAAATGTTTTTAACTATTATCAAACAAAGTTGACCATTATCAAGTTTTACCTATTATCGAAAGGTTCAGTTGTCATTTGACCCAATAAGACAAGCAAAAATATGGATAAACTAAAAAAATATCGGGTTTAAAATGTTATTTTATAAGCTTTGAAATTTTACTTTTTTCTGAGGGAAGGGAGGGGGTATATCTTCATATTCCTCGATATTTACCCACTCTTGAATTCGGGTGTGATTTGTCATTATTTTATGATTCGAACCGTTATTAACAGTTTTACGTTAACCTGCTGTACATATGATGTGCGGCTTAGTTTTGGTCATGGAAAGTTACAGAGGTCATGAGTGTTGTCGGATTCTCCCCTCCTCAAACAAAAAATTATTCAGTTGGTCATAAAAAAGGCGCCTTGAGACAGGTTTTTGGAGCTATGTACACTGTTAAGCAAAACAGAACCAACCAACAAAATCGGTTTTTCGAGAACACGTGATTCGAAGTTCAAGAGCCATATAGAAATTATATGACATAGCGTTTACTTATAAGCTCTTTTCAACGTGGGTACACATTTTTGTATCAGGGGCCCAATTTTGAAAAATTCTACTCTTTACGCTTTTTCCAACAATACTAATAACTCATTTCGACAACAAATGGTCGCTTGATTCTGTTTTACTTAACATCGTCCATATTAGAAAGAGACAAGAAAACTTTTTTTTTTTATTGACTATCGACATGAACTACAAATGTTTGTACCCCTTAAGAAAACCTTTCTATTCCACTATAGCATGCAGGTTATTGATTATAATTTTGTAACAAAATATTTTTAGATATAGGTAAAACTTTATGGTTCTGGTTATTGTTGCGTTGTCATATTTCTGTTTGGTTGCTCTCCTGTGGTCATCTACAGCATTAGCTTGGCTTTTCATCGCCTCAGGAGAAACCATTATCAAAACATACATGCGGGCCATTAAAAAGGAGACAGACTCCCGAAGTTCCGTGATAAATTATGGCAAGTGCTACGGCTTACACCTATGTGACTATAGTCAGTAAGATTAAATTAGTTTCACAATGAACGCCGATATAGCAGACATTCTACGCAGCGAAAACTTTCCAATTAATATTCTCCCTTTGCAATATTGTCGACCGGCAAGTGTGAAACTTTCTTCGACCTTCGAGCTTTCAGTCGTGTATTCGACTCAAAATTTCCTTATACTGCGAACCTTTCACAGCTGATTTTAAAAAATTAAAAAAAAAATGAAACGAAGAAGTTTCTGGGATAGGCGAATTAGCAAACAGTTCATACCTGAGTGTTAACCATGCCGTCTCTCAATCTTGGCAGATCCGTTTTGCTCCATGAAAGAGATTTATCATCGGCGAGATTTTTTTCAAACGGGAACTTGGAAAGCGCTCCGTTTAGCTTGTTCATCAATTGAGCAGGAAGCCCATTGTATCTAAGTAAGGAAAAAATTAATACAGTAGTGCATTTTCATAACATGGTATAATTCAGACGTAAAAAAGGCTGATGTCTTAAAAATCAAGTGCCCGTAACCAGTCACTTGTATGGGCGGTGGGGGTGGAGAATATTTATGAACATTCTTAGGGGGCTGATTGGGGCCGGGGGTCTGGTTGGCCAAGTGGATAGCGCGCTGGTCTCGGAATCCGGAGGTCCTGGGTTTGAGCCCACGTAGCAACTCGCTACATTTCGACTCGGCCGGTTTTACGGCAAGATGAGAAAAAGGATAAGACAGCACTAACAGCCTCCCCGACGTCTCTGAGGTAATACTCGAAAGGATGGGTTCCGGGGCTCGGGGTTGAGAGTAAAATTAGAAGAGAAGGAGGCTAATTGGGGCGGAGGAGGAGTGGCAATGGATTTTCTGCTTGAGCCAATGCCCCCATTTGCCTCGCCCTGGTTACAGGCTTGCCTAATGAGTCTCCAAGAATGCTAAAGTAATAGACGTCAGAGGAGTATGAATCTAATTTTGTCATTCTACATACTTAGAGGTTTAAAAGCAATCAGCTAATGGGATGAGAGGGTAGCACCATTCGAGATTCAGATGATGCCCTGGTGATTTCATCAGTGGTACTGTGCACAAATTCAGATGAAAACTAAACATACCCATCCACCAATGGAACGAATTTCAGTACTTGGTGTCCAACTGACGGACCATCTCCACTTTTGCTGGGTAATAACGTGAAGAGTAATATTACTATTACAACAGCTGCGATGGCGACTACTCCGTAGAGCAGTAATCTTGTTGGCGAGGCTGAAACAGAAGTTGGTATCTGGTTAGACAACAGCGATTAAGCAGACCGAGTGGAATACAGTTTCTGATTTACTTGGGAGAACATTTGAAGTGGTTAGAATCAAAACCAACACTTGCCATTTTATTCCAAGGGCGCAAATAGGCAAAATACAGTACACGGGTGCAGGAATATCTCTTCTTGCGCCAGTAAACGAGGAGTATGTAATACATAAAGCACATTCACAGGCGCAGCAAGAGATATTCCTGCACCCATGTACAGCATTTTGCCTATTCGCGCACTTGGAGTAAATAGCAAGTGTTGGTCAGGGACGTAGCGAAGAGTTTTTCCTGAAGGGGTAAAAATGGTTAAATTCCCAAGTATAAAAATTTGTTGGTATTAGCAAAAAAAATCTTTTGACTTGTTGGATTTTTCCAACTTTTGATCCATCTACTAAAATTTTCCAACTCTGGCGGAGGCTTAAGGGACAAGCTGCCCCCCGTGTCCCCTTATTTTCGTTCCTGGTGTCGGTTTTGATTCTAAACTCTTAATTTATTGTAGAAGTAAGCCGCTGCTCGAAAGCAACATTATTTTCGCGATTTTCTTCCTCAGCTGGGGATAAAATCGATTTTGTGAACCTCTGTTGAGCCTATTCCGATGATTCTTTCTTCTCGGAACAAAATTAATGCTCAAGTCTAAGAAGAAAATACGTAATATTATGTTCTTAAGACAATTTTGTTAACATTATTGAAGGCCGACCTGTAAACGTATTTTCTTAATTAAAACTCCACTCGACATACCTGAATTAAGTATTTGGAATTTTCAAGATAAAATATTTGCAGCTTAACTCAGGAAGATAAATCTATGACACTTTGCATTGAAATTACAAGTATTGAATAATTAATTTACGTTAATTATTTTTAAATTTAATTCGCTGAATTTATCAGACACAGAAATATTAACAATTCTCGAGTTTTTGCAATTGACAGAGGATGAATATACATGAAGAGTATTATTCCAAATTGCCAGGAGCAATGCTGTGACTCTACGCGTAAAGAGCAGTTTTCTACGTTTCAGTATAAAAAACCATGTAAAAAAAGTAACCGACGTAAAATACGTTAAAAAACGTAGAAAACCTTGTCAAACACATACAGTAACATGCTGGCATCTGCTGGATTTTCGAGTGTATTACGGTTTCTTACATATTTTACAGACAACGTAAAAAATAAAAATCAATTTTATACACATGTATTTTATTTGGTATTTTAAGCGTAGTAAACATGTGAAGTAAAAAGCAAAATTTTTCGACACAACACTGGCCCAGAGTTAATTTTTACCAGGGATGCGGAAGCCGAACAATACAGCTTCCGCTTCCGGTTTCTAGCCTCCAATTCTCATCTAGCTTCTCGCTTCTAGCTTCCAGCCTCAGTATATGAAGTTCTATCTTCCAGCTTCTTTTACTTATCCTCACCATTTCACTTTTCCTAACCTTTTTTTTCCTCCATTTTTCTATTACTTTTTTAGATAAAAGCATGAAAATAGGGATAAGCCTTGGAAAGAAATTTATAAATTTTTCCAAATAAATGTCTTCCCAGAAAAAATAATAAAAATTTATGGAAACTTTGGAAATTTTCAAATGAAAACACCAAAACATACTCTCCTTTCATGTACACACCTTCTTTGATGGAAATCTGAGCCATTAAATTAAAATTAAAGATGTTTAACTATCTTTTGTTCTGAAGTTGAGTATAGAACTATGGAAGTACATAGTTCTTGATTAAATCTTATCCAAAAATTAAGGGAGTTTTATGTCAAAAAATTCTCTAATACTTATGGATTCAACTGAACTAATTAAAGTTCAATACAGTAGCCAGGAAATGGAATAAAAATTGATTCTTCAGTCTTCACTTAGTACTTATTTTTGTGAAATAATTTTTTTTAATGATATCTAATAATTCGTATTATTCTCTCTCATGAGTAATTAGGATGTCTAGTGAAAAAGGATAACCGTTCGGCGATCCTGATAAGGCTTTCAATCTAATCATGCTGTCGGCAGTAAAAGGTTCCATGTACTCTATTTAAAGCCTACTTGTCACTGATCACGTCCTTACACTCAAAGCCTCGTTATTATTATTAGCTACAGATTGTCAAAAGACTGAATTCAGTAAAAAAGCCCTTTTAAAAAAATGGAAATTTTTGAAAGAAATAAAAGATAAATTTTTTTCCAAAAATTTCTTACTTTTCCAAGTAATATTTCCGGAAATATTTCCAAGGCACATCCCTACATAGAAAACAACTTTCATAAAATTGTAAGAAGCCGATTGGAAGCTGAGAAACTTTCAGCTTCTACTTTCGGCTTCCAGCTTTCAGCTCATTCAGCTTCCAACTTCTGGTTTCTCAACATTATCTTAAGACTGCAAAAACTTCCGGCTTTTGACTTCCAGCTACCGGCTTCTCCACATCCCGGAATTTCGCAAATAAAGAAGTAAGAGCGCGATCTAGTGTCGAAAGATGGTTACCAACAAGTTATCGAATTCCTGTTATCCAGATCACATGAAAAAAGTAGTGATGTTAAAAGGAGCTCCTCCTCCGGAGTTTATCCGGATTTTTTCGGCCAAAAACCACATTGGGAGCTTAAAAACTGCTACCGGAGAAAATCCAGCTTATCAATCGGAATTCCGAAAAAACTCCGAAATTATCGTTAATCCGGCCTATATAGGGCATTTCCAGAGAAAATGTCCAGTATGAATTGAAGACCCCGAATTTAAAAACCGGTAACTCCCAATTTTCAGGAAACATGAAAAACTCTCTGCACATTATAATATTACTATTTCGTCAAATTCCCCCCCCCCCATATTATAGTTTGTAATATCTGCCAATAGATGGCAGCATTCTTTCTGACAAACTCAATGTAGAACTAAAATTATTTTCATTGAAAGGTTGAAAAATGACAAAGTTATCAGTTTCTACTTATGGACACACAAGAGGAAAAATGTAAATTCTATTTTTATTCAAATTATATTTAATCACATTGATAAAATAAATTACTTAGAATAAAGCTTTATTTGCCAGCATAATATCATTACTCTCTTATGATTCCTAATTGGGATGTGGAACGGAATGTAGGAGCGCTAACGTGCACCTCCTAATAAAAGATTGAATGATCATGGAGGGAAATAACATTGCCGTAATTGGGAAATGGTTTTTTTTCAAAAAATTATTATAAAATAAAGAAATGACGGACATGCTTCAAATTTGAACTGCAGGGAGCTACATATTCGAACTTGCGATTAAAAATTTAATACGTCAGGTAACAAAATTAATAGAAGTGCGATGGAGTAAGAAATGAGAGGTACTTTATCAGTTGCCGACAGCGCGACCGCGTATTTATTCTTTCTCCATGATCACTCAATGAGGGTTCACAGAACATCCGCTAGATGTCAGCCACTTTGGTTCAGAGTCCCAATAATAAATCACGCATTTCCATAAATAACTTAAAACGTGTATAACTTCATAAACTTTCACATAGGATAATTCGGACTTCCCAGACCGGTAGCACGCTAGCATCGGGCCTTCCTCCCTTTCTGCACTCAAGGAAATGACTCTTATCAATGTTAGGATAAGGGCTGTACTTTCAAATGAAGAAACACGCATTTTTATTTCGACATCAATGCGTCCGAAATTTATTTCCAAGACAAATTCAAACAAAAATCGATAGCTTATAAACGTTAAAGTAAAACTTCTGAAAAGTTTTTTTCGTAAAAATCTGGTTGAGAGCCGTTTGAGAATCACAATTTGAAATTTTAACGAATGTCTAGCATCTCAGTAATCCTATAACGTTGATAAGATTGTCAAAAACATCCGGCAGATATCAGCTACTTTGCTGTTGAATCAAAGAGATATTGTGTCGAATCTTGGGAAGTCTGAATCACGTTTTTTGCAACTGACAAGTTCCGACTTCTAGCACCATAGATGCCCGAAAATCTCATTTTCTGAAATTGAGTTCTCGGGTTTTGAATTCGGGGTATTCAGTTATACTACCATTACAGTCAACTTTCATCTATGTCAAGTGCCATCTACATATTCCGTAGAGATTGTTTTTTTGTCATTTTCTCGACTTCACTGTTTTTGACTCAGGATAGTTTGGAATAACATTCTTCATATAATCATAAGTCTATGTTGGATAAGCTATATGAGACGCAATAACTTGTAGGAATAGTTGTTCAAACTACGCGTAGATATGGTAAATTATATAGGTAGTTTCAAGTTGAATCTTCGTCGAACATTACAGAGGTTGTGGGATTGAGTTGAGGCTTTTCCATGTTAGTTGGTTGAAAAGGTCTACAAAAGTGTATGTTCGTTCATTATATTTATATAAAAGAAAAAGTAGGTACTGAAATTTCTTCTGGTTAACTTATCTTCAGTAAAATTTGTCAATTCTTAAGAGTTTTGTAACTTTCGCTACTCAGCTGAGTTGGAGTTTTTTAGATTCAATCTCCGATGTCACGTCTAGACTATCTTTTAGCAATATTATAGCTATAGCTCTCGCAAAACACACCATTCATGTAGATATTGAAGGGGACAGGAATATGGAATTTTTCTTTCTCTCTTTTGCAACGTTTTTTACGTTGGCAGGTATTGTGAGGTTGAAGGTGCGCTTTCTTAACCAAGCAGAAGCCAAGAAGTAACATTTTATGTAGGTTAAAAGAGTTAGAGTTCAAGCAGACATGCCGACATGAATGTACATATTTAATATTAACTTGAAAAATGTGGACACGTACATGTGATTAGCTGAGATGGTGTTAATATTGCCAAAATATGCACGTGGAACGCTGACTAGAAATTCAGTGGACATAGCTCTGCTGAACCTTCAGAGCTACATGAATTCCTTGTAGACTCTCATTAGAGGTATTAATTATTGTCAACCTCTATGTCTTAGAAAATTCTCCATAGATGTAGACAGCTTACTAGACTAAAATGTTCAGTAGATACCACGTAAAAGGTCTACAAAAGTGTTCCTAGACTAGTCTCTTTTTTTTCCACATGGACATTATACGTGGTATATGCATGTGAACATGTGTTTTGCAAACTGTTCACTATTGGCTGCATGACAATGACCATAATGACCATAAAAGTAAACACCCTCTTGCAAAGCAGTTTCGCTGCGAAGCTACAACACAAATGCCACCAGAAATGCCATAAAACGAAAACTTGGTCAACCAGAGATAATTCTGGAACGTCAGTCGATCTAATACCGAGGTGATAAGGAATACTAATTCTAGATTGTGACGCGATATCCGATACTTTCTGCTAGCTGCTTCAGAAAAGTCGACCATTTCGCTTCAACCAACAGCAGAAAGCTTGATCCTAGGCCACAGGATTTTAAAACTATGTGTCCACATGCACCAGCTATGCGCGCAGGGCCAACCTAATAAAACCAACACCAGAAGACGAATATAGCTACATACCGTTTCTGCAATATCTACTAAAACACGATTCACCTCGCGAATCCATAACTATACCGAATTCTTCGAATTGATACTTCACTAATAACCCACTGAACACTCAATTATGCAGCAATCGAAGGTAAAAGGAAACCTAGGTTACACCGTCTGATCTCATTTTCTTTTCAACGCAAACACCATGCTTTCCTTATCTTCTATTTACTCTGTTGTCAATGAGCACTCGAAATTTCATTTTGTATCGATAATGCGAGATATTGTGACAAATGTAAGGCTTAATTTTATACATGATAGGCCAGACATAACGATTTTTTTTCGGCGCGCGAGGATGAGGGAAAGCTATAGTCATACACGTGAGTCAAAGAAGAGGTATTCTGCGTGTCTGTTGGCAGACACAGGTGAAGAATCATTAGAGCCGAAATAAATGATATACTTAGTTTAAAAGAAATTTGATATTCCAAATGTACATTACATAAAGCAGAAATGGAAGAGATAATCTGGAGATTTTCGATAGAAATAAGATATCTTCGTTCAAAATATGGGTACGGGCTGCCACAGGTCTTTTCAAAATAGTCCGAAGGGGCTTTCTAAAGGTAAGTTCTGAAGCGAAAGACCCAGGCAGCCATTGCCTAGGTCCATCATTTTCAAGGTAAGAAAGATACACGGAATAGTTCTGTGAGGATTCCACCCCAAAGATTTTTAGACAATCTTGCTAGAACCACTTGTTCGCAAAAAGAGGCTACAAGATTCTGGTAGCCTCTCCTCCTCAAAAGAAAAAAAAAATCGCTTAATGTAGTAGGATTTATTATGATCTTTTTTGAACATAAGAAGGTCCAAATCCGGAAATGTTTCCTGATCACGTTAAATCCACATTTGTATTTTAGATCACCAAAAATTTCAGATAGAGCTTGAAGGTACAACTTAGATGACTCAACAGAACTTTTCCAAAAGTGATAGTATTGCCAACCTTTATTTCGAGATATTCTTCAGAATTCAATTTTTTCTTATCTATTTTATTTACTTTATTTTTATTTACCTACAGTATTTTATTCGAACTGATCCCAGTTGTATGGGGGGGGGGGGTCATGTTGTCAAACGCACATGGTTTCGAGCATGGGCGTCCATCGTCCTCTTCCACCGTCCCCTAGGGCCTTCTCATCCTGCCTCATAATATCCCAAATTCTCTTGTCAACTCGTCCTTCCACCTTGTCGGTGGTCTACCTCTTTTTCTTTTTCACCTCCTTGACGACCATTCTTTGGCTATCTTCCTCTATTTTTGAATCTCTCCTGGTTTTATTCTATCTTTTATTCACAACAGCGACAGTCGTGAGGTGCACCTGAGCGAAAACCATAACGCTCCCACCGACCTAAAGCCAGTCCGTATAATTTAGCTCTTTAACTAAACTAAACTTGAAAAAAAAAAATCGTTCATATCAAAATGTATGAGAAAAAATAAATTTTCTTAATAATTTTTTTTTTTTTGTGAATTTTTCCGATGTTTTAATAGTTATTCTGTTATTCTGGGGGGGGGGGGAGACAAATCCAACAAATCAAAGATTATAAAAATCAGTCCAGCTGTTCTTGAGTTTTAAATGATGTAAATAACCTGACTTTGTGTTAGATAGTGTGACCTGGATTCATGAAATATGCCTCTCGTGTGAAAACAGATTTTCGAGATAAACGAGTGTAAAGATGGGATGGTGGTAGAGGTGCATACAGATGTACATAGCGTGTACATCGGTGGTGGTGTGTTTACGCGTTGCTATGACAACCCTCTGTCATTCCCCTAGGTCCATTTCACACGACGCCATGTAAACGGATGTCTTTAAACTATGATGTAATTTTTAAAAGCGATTTGTGGAAAAACGAATGAAGATAGGAAGATAGGAAGCTGCGATTTGTTTCATTTGAAAGAGCGTGATTTTTTCTATAAGAATTTTTAAGCAAGTGAAAAATGATTTTTTGACACCAAGAGGCACAATTCATGATTCCAGGTTACATTATGATCAGTTAAAGTGTATAATTTTATAAAATACTTATCAATTTTCTGCTCTTCATTCCTTCTTTTATTGACGGATCGCGGTGAAAATCAGAAAAATTTGTAATTCTCATTTGTCTATACCTCATTTAGAATTTTTCAGACATGTCGACATCAAAGAGCATAATGCAGAAGCCAAAAATAATCAAAAAGTCTTGCATTCTCACAATTTATAATGCTTGGTAGGCGTTCTTCCGAAGCAACCTGGCTAAAACTTTAAATTGTTGTGTAAAAAGACGAAAATTAAAGACCTCCAAAATTTTCAGCCAGTTACTTCGTATGGGGAAGAATTAGGGGCCAGAAACTAGTGAGCATCATCATGAAATTATCTATATACTTTAACTTTAACTGATATACACATTAACGGTGACATATGTATAGATTTATAATATCGATATCGCACCTGGTTTTGATACTAATATTATCGATATTGAATTTTCTTGATATTTGCGTTCACTACCAGTACCAGTAGAACAGGACGGAACAAGTCGGAACTCTTTCGGAACGTTTTCAACTTTTCATGTAGTGCAGATACAACATAAGTCCCGGAGTAACGTGGTTTCTGCATTACATGTAAATTTCTCAGAGCTGCCACGTTCTTTATTCATCAGAAGAAATTCTCATTTTTTTCACCATAGCTGCGCCTAGGGCTAAGGATCATTTTTTGTACGAAAACGATTTTCGAAATTTTGGAGCTTACGCTGTTTCAGAACTATGTGGTTCATTTTCAGTCTCACCAGTTTCAAAAGTAATCTAAATCTGTCTTTGAAAATATAAATCCTCAACCAGTGTGTAGTTCCTTCGCTGCTGTATGTGGCACAGATATGGGCATTGACCAAATTCCAAGTAGAAAAGTTGAAAACAACCCACAACAGAATGTGGAGAAGCATTCTAGGCATTAATTCAAGGATGAAGCCAGAATTAAAAGTATCAGGGCGAAATTCAACACTAAAAATGTAGTGGGTTTACTAAGCAACTTAAACTCGGGTATGCGGGTCATGTAACAAGGGACTTCGGAAATTGGAACAAGGCAGTATGAGAATGGACTCTTCTACACCATACAAGGAGAAAGGGTAGGCCACCAACCCGATGGCACGACGAACTGGTCTGGAAATTCGGGGTACTATGGACCAGAACTGCACAAGACAAAAAAAAGGTGAAGGTGGACGGTAGATGCCTATTCCCGAAAATGGGTGGACTTGACAGCATAGGACTACCTGCGCTTTCAAAGACGGGTCGTTGTGTAGTCTATGTCTCGGCTATAAAAATAAAATAAAAAATTCGTACTAGTGTGCTGTTTAGTAAGTACAGAAATGGAAATGAAAATTTTTTCTCAATGTACAATCTTAAATCTACTGACAATTGCCCTCTCGAGTACTCCCGCCCACTCCTAAAGTTACTTCTGAACCCTCTAATCATCCATTATATGATTTTTTCCGAATCTTACACCCTACCATCCCCTTCAAGAATGACAAGTGGCCGCTTATCAAAACGAGGGTTTCGTGCAGTTAATTCGCCCGTATTTCGCAGCAAAAAGCATTGCACCGCGGCCGCCGTCATCTGTCGGCGTCTGCGGCAGATTAATCACGTCGTCGCGGATAGTGTCGCTGTTATGCCCACGTCGACAATTAAAGGCCGTCCATTAAAATGGCCAGCCACGATATCGTGAACGGCCGACCGTTCACAAAAGAAGGCTCGTCGTCAAAACCCACTTATGTACACACAAAACGGAAACAGTGACGACACGAAAGACCAGGACGGACTGTCGGAAAGCGGAGAGCAAACGTGACGGACGGCCTTTTATCGAAAAAGCTCGCGCGCCGATCGGGGTCGACGTGTCGCGGCGCGCGTGAATCCGCGAACCTCGAAAGTTGTACAAACGGCGACAAAAAAGCCCGATCTCGCTGCCGGAACCGCGGCCCCGTTGGCATCAGGGCCGGCCGCGTCCCGCAGTCTCGTACGTCGAATCCATCGCCTGGGGGAGGATGGCGAAATGTCGAGACCTTAGGCAGGCGGTTTCCGTCCAACCGGTGCAGCGGGGGTCATTACAGAATTACTGCAGATAATTGAGCGCGACGCTCTGCCGTTCCAATTTCCGGCGAAAGGCGTCGAAGGGTGCCGGAACCGGGGTCTGCGCGCGAACCGAACGGAACGGAATGGAACAGGAACGGCGGTTCGGGCCGGCTCGCGCTTCCGCACCTCCTCCCCCCTCAAAGGGATGAATCAGTCGAGAGCGGTTTTTCGCCGCCGTTGCTCGCGGACCGCGCGCGGCGGTCGCTCCCGGCGGGCGGATGCGTGTACACGGCGGACCGCCGGGAAACGGGGCGCGAAAATCGATAATTATTGCGTTGGAGCGATGACCCAGATAAATGGGAAGGTCCAAATAAAAATACCGGGGGTAGGAACGTGGCGGCTGCTGACTCCCGCGCTCGACGGGAATTTTCCTGCACAACCGTACGAAGGTGGCATGTAGGTATAGCGTTTACACACGCACACGCTGAGCGTACTAACGGGGAAAGGGTTGCCGCCGAAATCTACTCGCGGGAGCGTGCAACGCGAGCCGCGGCCTTTTTTCCGTTCGCGGATGCTGTGACGCGAAGACGGTGGAATCGATATTCGGCTATTTTGGGCCAACCCGCACCCGGCCCGCTACGGTTTCGACGCGTGAAAGAACGTCTTAGTTCTGCCGGTCGTTCGGGTAGTCCGTTTTGGCGTGCCGCGTCTGGCGCTGGCCCGCGAGTACGCGGGATGATGGCAGAACGGCTGAGGAAAGTCATCTATTCACACCCTTTTGCGGGATTATTCGTGGCGGAGGATTAACTCGATCGCCGTTTGATCGGTCTCCGAGGGCGGTGGCAGGGCACTTGACACGAGGACGGGCACTTGTATTGGAAGTACCGAAAACACTGGTGCTGAGGTGCACGGGTTCGTCTGCGGGTTTTCGGGTAAGCGAAGTGATATTGACAACACTCGGGGGCAAGTGGATTTTCATGAAAATGCAGTATTTCACCCAAAATGGCAGGGTTATTCTTATGAAAACGGATATCCTTCCACTCTCCTCCTGTTACACCCAAAATTACCCACCTTTTTCGTATTTCTAATTTTTGTGTAAATTCTGTATTTATTATTAATACGGCCACGCTGCCTAGATTGTATTCATGTTTCTGTCGTGTACCAGATCAGTTTGTTAAGTTTCGTCCAACAGAACACAGTTTGCTTTAATAATGTTTGTTTTGCCAGCCTAATTTCACCTTTTATAATGAAATGCTCCGGCCCGGAGGACCATTTTGTTATTGGTAAAAGGTGAGTTAGATAGGTGAAACACAAACATTATAAAAGCGGACTGAATTCTCTTCGACGAAACTATACAAACTTGAAAATGATAAAAACGAATCTAGCCAGTGTACAGCCACTGTAAGAAATACAAAATTTACACAAAAATTGGGAATATGAAAAAGATGGATACTTTTGGGTATAACCCATTGCCCTTGGAATCGTCTTGTTCTCAGTGACGCCCAAGAATCCTCGAAAGGTGTAGCCGACAAAGAGAGGAGGTATTTAGGAGACGTGTTTCGCAAGAAATTCTAATTTTGTCCAGCGGAATTATGCTATCGTTACGCAAAAACAAGACTTTTTAAAAATAATTATTAGGAACTAAACCTTGATTTCCTCAGACGAGACCCAAGTTTGTAAACTGGTGAAATTTCAGGGGATTTTCCCCAACCATGTATCCGTACCCGGTGGTATTCGTCAGCTGAAGTTCAAGACTGAGGGTTATACAATGAAGATCCACCATACTGCTCTTTTACTGGAAGTGCAATATTCAAGGACACGAATAATTCACATTACGATCATTTGCCTTACATGACTTTCAAGGTTGCTAAGTCATAAAATACTGTATAACTTATTTCAACAACATTCTCTCTCATGTACTAGTACTAGGGCTAAGGTAAGTAGACAGAAGAAATTCACAGTAAACTTAAGGGGGCATTTGAGCTAACCATTTACGAAGCATCATCAGAATCAGAGGAACCGGAAGGACAAAAAATTGATCCACTGTAAGCAAAAAACTATGATCTTCATTGTATGTACATAAACTCGCCCATTTTAATCAATTAAATATTTTAAATTTATAAATTTAGTTTATTCAGTTAAAGAATTAATATTAATTAATTTCATTTTTATTATAAATTAAGAATATTATTTTTTTGAATGGAAATTATTTTTTATTTATATAATTTAAAAAAATATAGGTATTAATTTATGAAATTAAAAATTCTTGATTCATCAAAATTGTAATCATTTATTGTTTTATTATTATTATTTTTTAATTGGTAAAAAAGAAGAGGTAAAACTATGGAATTGAAAAAGTTGGAAAATATTAATATTACAGGGAAATATCAATGGGATATTATTGTATCTCCAAAATTCGCCGAGATAAGGCTGTTTAAAGTTGAGATTTCAAAACTCTGTTCTTAGGGAAGGGGGGATGCGATTTGAAAAAAGGTTCAAAAAACGAAAAATTACAAATTCAAAGAGTAACATATTTCTGAGGCAAATAAAACTAGAGAGTTCTGCGAGGTCTCATTTTGTTAGATACCTTATGAAGAATCTAACTTTTTTCGAAAACTGGTATGACATGAAAGAATTTGATTTCTAGTGGTAACAAAATTGAATTCAGTAGGGGTAAAATAGAAAGGAAGTGGATTCATGTTTTCTTTCGTGTGTAATAGACGAACGAAGGCAGACAGATAAAAACGTATAACGCCATCCAAAAGCGGAGAATTTATTCTACCAAAATTGTCTTAAATTTCAATTGCGAAAAAAGTTTCGGCCGTGATTAAAAAAAATCGCCATGTCTCCAAACTATAGAATCGACAAAGTGGAACCTTATTCCCCGCACTGCCATAAATTTCAAAATGTTTGTTAATATTATATTAATTATTGTACATTTGTTACTTTCTGTAAATTATAAATTTCTAAAAGTTTTTAATTTTTGTACATTTCTTAATATTTATTAAGTATTTATTTTCTGTAATGTACCGGTCAATTGCCAGAATTTGAAACGCGCCAGACAGAGGGGAACAAATAATGGGCACTCCTACCCCCTCCCCCATCGCAGGATCGTTGAAGATGGTACTGTTGAAGCCTATGTTTTACTCCATTTTCTTGATACTTGTAGCCCCTTCAATTTTCAAGATAAGCTATAGGTAATATGAACATTATTTGTTGCGTTTTCAAAGTACTGTTGATTATAGCCCCTTGAAACATCCTGGCAATTAAATTTTTGAGAAGATGTACCAACTTACTGATGAAAAGTCAAGTTCACAATATTGATGTCATGTAACCCCCTCCCTCACCCTAGAAAATAGGACACATATTCGTACAATAATTTTTTTTTATTAAGTTCAGTACTAGCCATTGATGACATATTGCAGTTGATTTGTTGAAACAGTGTAATATCAATATTACAACTTCTCAAGATGAAGGAAAACAGAAAAGGAAACTCAATTCACCCCCGCCCCCTCCATACACGCCTTTCCTAAATAACTTAAATTGGCTAAAAACAAAACTATGTACATAACATATCCAAATTTTATTTTAGCCTTGTAGCTCAAGCAGATCTCATATAATGAAAACCTGGGGATTTTCTTTAGAGGGCGCCAAAGCATATGCTCGGAGATTTTCCATGATGTCTACTAAAACTGAGAACAGAAAAGGATTGCCATTTGTTGCTCTACACCTAAAAATTGACCGTGTGAGTTCTTTCACCCATGAAAGCGAAAATTGGATGCCTCTGTTACCCCTTATGTCTAAGTACTCAGCATTTGTTTTTTCAACAAAGCAATGTATTGTTATTTTTCTATAACACATCAACAAATGATAGCGTTTTTCCTCCTTTCAGTATTCTATATTCTATGTTGATCTTTTAAAAAGTATCAAATGTATGAGCAGGAGATTTCGTAAGACTAATCTTCAACAAGGTATCAGATAAAAAACTTTCGGATTGAGGTACAAAACAAATATGCCTTATTCAAGAACAAAAAGTGCAAGAAGGTTATAGTGAAATAGAGAATTTCTGAACAGATGAAACTTGAGATTGCCTTCTAAATATTGAAGTACAAAATGTCTTCAGAACTAACCGTATTCAAAGGGGTGGGGAAATTGATTTGGCATACAATTTGCCTTTGATTTCATACATGATCTGATATCTTATATTAATACACAAGTTGAAAGATTAGACAAGAAAAAAGAAGGATTCTAAGTCAGTACATGATAGTAACGTCCTTTTGATAAAATTTACAATAGGTACAAATATTTCGTTTAAAAGACTGATGTTACAACCAAACTAGACCAGATTAGGGGTGCAAAATGTTGTATGAGAATGGAAATAACTTTCCTTAGAATAATTTTTAATTTTTAATAACACGTTCTTTCTGCAATTTTTTGTAATTATATAACTGTATTTGTATATTTATAGAATTTTCAAATTTTTGGTTTCTCTGCCCAGAAAAAAGATGCTACATAGGCTGTCTTGTTTACAACGATCCCCTTCCATCTGGTAAGTAGGTAACCTATCCTGACAATATGTAGATATGTTTGCATGCTCTTACTTTTGAAGGGGCTGAGCTATGGTCAAATTCTGATTCTTTTTTTCTTCTCACGAGTGGAAATTGACAGAAAAATGGTAATGGTCGGAATCCGTTCAACGGGGTGTTCACAAAATCAATTTTAGTACAAATTATATCTGAAAGTTTCACATTTTTTCAATTTTCTGTTCAACTTGCCCTCTCAAGCTACTGGTTTTTTTTTTTTGTAATAGATTGTACATTAACTTTCCCATGAAAAAGGTCATCAACAATTTTCTTGGATCTGGATTAGAACTGTTCAAAATGGAGTCCAAGATATCCTCGTTATGAATTATTACTTTTAACACAGATGCGCAGACCTTATGAAGATAATAATTTTCTTCAGCTAATCTGAGTTAGAATATCTCCCAGGTATTGTATCAATGTACCAACTTACTTTAAAAAAAAAAACGACTGAAATTATAAATATTCTTAAAATTTCAATTTACAAAATTCTTTGCAAAACAAGATACCAAAATAACTTTCAAACTGTAAGGGAAAAGGACATGAATGAAATCAAAACAGTCAGGCAATAATATTTAAATGAAATTTTCGCGTTAATTTGGTTGGTTAGCAATAATTTTGTAATTCTGCCGTATAATCGCAATCAACCTGAATATGGGGGAAAACTTTTTTCATTATTCATAACCATAAGATCATAACCCAGCTGGTTCTTCTATCTGTGACAACAGCAATTTGTTGGGCCTAGATTCTTTAATTTACATCAATAAAATTCCTCATCGCTAAATTAATACCCTTAATACACCCCCCCCCCAGAAAGTTACAGTAAATAAAAGAGATACCAACCTTTCCCAATACAATTTTGTACTAAGTGAAATTCATTTAATGAAAATCATGCTCAATCACTTTCCATCATCTTTAATTCTTGTCTGTGTGATAACCACACCTGTCATCTTGCACCTCCTTCCCATCGGTATGCGCCACAGTTCGGGGAATATGGCCAAAATGTTACCAAAACCGAATTTAGCAATCTTTAGAACCTATTATTGGATACCCATATTAAACTTTACAAAATGCTGGAACCCCCTCCCCTCATTGTATGGGCCTTTATTTCGAATATGAGGTAAGTAGATGAAAGGAGAGAGGCGAATAAGCCCCATAAACGATATAACTCTGTAAAGGGGGATTATTATCTTCATAAGATCTGTGCATCTGTGTTAAAACGTAATAATTCTTAACGGTGATATCTTGAACTCCATTTTGAGCAGTTCTAATCCAGATATAAGAAAATTGCTAATGACCTGTTTTATGGGAAAGTTAATGTACAATCTATTGCAAATAAATAAATAAAAATAGCTTAAGAGGGTAAGTTTCACGGGAAATTGAAAAAATGTGAAAATTGTCTGATATATGTTGTACTAAAATTGATTTTATGAATACCCTCTTGAACCGATTTCGACCTTTTCTTCTGTGGTTACCACAACTGCCCTTTGCTATTACCTACTGGTACCATTCTTCTATCTCCAGTCGTGAGAAGAAAAAAAAAAAGATTCGAAGATAGAAAACTTTTCTAAATTTGACCATAACTCAGCCTCTTTAAAAGTAAGAGTATGCAAACATATCTACATATTATTCGGGTAAGTAGCTTACTTACAAGGTGTAAGGGGAGTCATTGCAAAAGAGACACTCATACATGTATATGCTGGGTTGCCGATTCAGTCAAATGCTTACAATTTACTTATTTCGATTGTTTTACTTGCCAGTCGACACTCTCTTCTCTCTAAGGGGCGCCAGATGGTACATCCCGGAAGTTTTCTCTGTGGTGCGCCTAACTGCGGGTTCTCAGAGGATCGGATTTCTAGCTCGTCCCTCTGACGGGATTCCATTGCACCCGATCCACCAGTCCAGTAATTCTTACCGGCTCGTCTGCTTCCATCTCTTTGGAATATAATCGCGCCGGTCAATCTTTTCCAGCGGTCAGGTCGCACTAGCAGACCACCGGGTGCCTCAGAAATCGCTGCTCGTACGTCTGCCTTTGATTCACGCACGGCATCCGCCGCCTGCGTCTCCCCGTCGATCTCTCCGATCTCGGTAATTAAAAGCTTTTTCTCGGCGCCATTAACGGCTTTTTGTTCGCCCTGCACCACCAAATACCGAGTATCGCCGGTCGGGCGGTCTTCTCCGGATCCGTGTTCCATGGGGTGGAAAACAAAAACACCGTTTTGTCGGCACGAAAAGAGCGGGTTATGCTTTCGAGAATCGGCGCTGGCGCCGTACGCGCGCCTCTCTCAGCTCGCTGAAATTGATCGACTGAACTTACACAGCATCCTTTTTAGTTTTATCTTTCTCAAGTACGCTACAACAATTTTCTTTTTCCGTTTGTCTTCCACTTCTTTTTTTAAAACTAATTTTAAATTTGTTACGCATTTATCTTTGTTATTTTTGTATTACACGTGATCGATTGTTTTTTTATACCCCGTATTTTTCGTTTTCTTGTTTCGCGATGTGTCGTTTTGAAGTGTAGGAAAGAAAGAAAAAAAAAGGGCCACGAGGCGATCATGGAGCTAGTGTCGCGAGCGTGAGAATTCGTCCGTGCAAACCGAACCGCGAAACGGCCGCAATGATTGAGACGCGTGGCACGTAGACCAGCCCGGAGCCGTCACCACGCACTCCGAGGATGACTCAGTTCGGAAGATTTTACCTGCCGCCGTTCAGCGCGGTCGTGAACGTGATCCGGGAGACGACCAAGTCGTTGCTACCGGATGACAGTCCGTGTCTGGAGGTGTTGCGGAAGATGACCGGCCAGGGGGCGGCGGCGCCGGAACGCAACGAGAACGGGGAGCGGCCCGTGCCGCCGCGAAGGCAGCCCGGCTACTCGGGCGTGTTCGAGAGCGCCGCGTCCTACGACGAGATCGAGGGTGAGAACCGGCCGAGCAGACTCAGCTACGACGAGCAAAGTTACCAGCGTTCGGGGCCACACAAGTTCTCGATGGCGCCCGGCAGTTTTGACGGCTCCGAGGACTTCGGCGACGGCGGCGCAGGCGAGTTCAAGAGCAGGCATAAGATCAACGAGTGGCAGGCGGCGTGGAACGTTACCAATGCTATACAGGTACGGAAGGAAGTCGACCGGGGGTGAGGATGCACGACAGCAGGGTTATATATAGAGGTTTGATGTGACTTCGTAGTGTGGATCATGAGATTATGACTTACCAGACGATCCTGAACAAACGTGCAGCAACTTTTAGGAAAGTCTCCTATCATAATGGTTATCCTTCTTTTCACAAGTTTGTTTAAAAATCACCACATCGTTATCATTACAACATGTAAGAGTCTGAACAACTCTTGAAAAGTACAACATGTAAGGGCTTGGACAAATCTTGACAAGAATTAGTCTGAACAAGTATTGACAAGTACAACATGTAAGTATTTAGACACAGTCTGAAGGAAAGTCCCAAAGAGCTTCAATGAATCATAAAAAGCCTCGGCCATGTTTCAATAAGTCCGTGTACAGTTCTTAATACGAGGGTGCACAACATGATTGCCAATTAACGCCATCATATTCTACTGACTCGGTATCTGGGGTCTGTACATTCAAGGACTAAAAAGCCGTAGAAGGCCCAGAGAGTAGTCGCGATCTAGCCAGGATAAAAATTTATTTTCCAAACGAATCGAATCTCAGGTAGATGAGCAGAAGTGTAATCATATACCACGGGGGGGGGGGGAGATGGGGTGTCCTCCAGAAGCGTGTGCGAAATTTTGCTTAGTGAATGTTTATAACCTACCGAGTGTCCGAGTAATTAGCACGTACTCCAGTCCGGTATTTCAAAAATAGATCTTTCAGTTACATTCGAATTTCAGTAAATTTCTGGTCAGTTCTCAAGATTGGTACAAAGTTTTCCTTTCGTTACTGAGGAGAGAACGAAACCGTGTTCATTATTGAGGTTTCAAAATAAGAGACTTCCCTTCAAGTAGGTACATAGACAACTTATCTTGAGAACACGTTGATGTTTGCCTACTCTTATAATTGAAGGGGCAAAGATACGGACATTTGAAGAAATTATGTACAGCATTAATGGATTTTCTTTTTCTCAGCATTGCTAATAGATAAACTAGTGGAACTTCATAAAAGACAGTTTAAGAGGTTAGAATCAAAACCGACCGCGTCATTTTACCCCAGGTGCACTAATAGGCAAAACACACTACGCGGGAGCAGAAATATCTCTTGTTGCACAGTGAATGTGTGGTATGTATCAAAACAAAACTGGCATATGGCCTAGATGATTTTACAACGAATACCCTGTTTCTCAGATTTTCTCGTACTAACCACATAAGTCCTTTTTTTTTCTTTTTTTCTTTTTTTTTCTTCTGCTCCATCAGCTAGTGCTCTAACTATTTTCTCGTAATAACCACGTAATAGTTGTTTTTTTTTTTTTTTTGCTCCATCGGCTAGTGCCCTAACTTTGGGGTCTGGTTGGCCGAGTGGATAGCGCGCTGGTCTCGGAATCCGGAGGTCCCGGGTTCGAACCCACCTAGCAACTCGCTATATTTCGACCAAGGCCGGTTTTTCGGCAAGATGAGAAGAGGGCTAAGAAAGCCCTAACAGTCTCCCGACATTTCTGAGGTAATGCTCGAAAGGGCGGATTCCAGGGCTCGGGTTGAGAGTAAAATTAGAAAGAAGGTTATGCCCTAACCATATTTTCCATTTTTTTTTTTTTTTTGGCAAGTGTCGGATTTGATTCCAATTTCTTCAATTACAAAAATTAATATTGAAAAAAAAATTACAAGAATACCACTATCAGATCAACAGGGTGATTAAAATCTCCGTACAAACATTTTCCACAAAAATTGTCCTCTCGACCCAACGATTTTCTCGCGATAAACGATTCTCTCGCTGATACACTCTTTAAAAATACTCCTCAGCTTCACTCTCAACTATTTTATTTTTCGAGTTGGAAAATTCTAATAAATTCAATGGAAAGGTATCCCTCTTCATCCTAACAAATATTGAGAAAAATCTATCTACATCAATTGATATAAAAAGGTTTATTGAAATAATTCATTATTAATCAATCATTATAAGAAATCAAAAAATTAATCTTGATATCATTGAGAAAGTTTTATTGATAATATGTTATAAAAAATGAGCTGTCTCAAGATATTTATATTTAGAAAAATGTAAAAGTTTTGTTCCGCCGGCAGTTTCGTTGGTTCAGTAGGAAATTTAGCGAGAAGTAAACAAAGTTGTTAGAAAACAGTGAGGCCAAGGAGTATTTTTGAAGGGTACGAAAGAAGGTATCATTTACCGCAAAGAAATCGCTAGGTCCAGAGGATAAATTTCATGAAAAAGAAAAGTAATAATGACAAATAATAATGATAAATAAAAATTTCTTTGCGTAGTTCTTAACCAAAGTTGGTTTTGTGACCACCCTATTGATCCAAATTCCTCCCCATCGCACTGATTGCAGTAACTATCATCTATTATTACCAAAAAGTTCCACTAGACATTAGCAACAATGTTGAGGGGGAAAATGTCCATTCATTTTGTGCGTAATTTTTTCAAACGTTCATATCTTAGCCCCTTCAAATGTAGGAGCGGGCAAACATATCTACGCGTATTCAGGACAAGTTGATTTTTTATCTGATTGGGGTCACGTACTTTGAGACACCTTGTAGGTTTTCGAAGTCGCTGAATTCTATTTTTAAGATAATTTTTGAATCCGATCTATTGGGGTTCCACAAAGAGGTGTTACGGGGACATCATGATCATTACAGTAGACTCCCAACTATCTGACCTAATTGATGTTGAAGGTGGCTCGGATAAGAAAAAAGTTGGATAATCTGAAAATGTCGCAAATTCTGTAGAAGTGCATTCAAAACAAATGCAGTTCAGGTACATATATTTGTTTATTCAAGAATCATTAAGTTCCATACAAATTAAGGAAAATATAAATAAGAAAAATTTCATATTTACGTTTAAAAAATTAAATCTTTGAAAAATTCAGGAATGCTAGTTCGACAAATGGCGACTGTGAGTCCCAAATATTTAGAGAGATGTTCGAGCATATTGACAAAATTTGATTAGCAGGATATGCAGTAGGTTTGAACGCAATTCGGATTATCTGATATGTTGAGGTTAGTTAATCTGAAAAAGTTGGTTAATCCGAATGTCGGATAATCGGGTGTCGAATGATTACACTACACAACAATTTGAAATTTTTCGAAAAACAATGGCATGAGAATACATGATTCTACATGTATTTTCAACGAGGAATTCAATGCCGATGTTATTTTTTTGATTACAGTTCATTGTTTTTTCCTATCATGCAAATTTTAGTATCATCAAGATGATACTACTGATCGAACAACTATACGCGTTATCAGTATCAGTGTAGCTATTCCTGCACGACAAAAAAGAATAAAACGTGAAAATTTTAATTTTGAATATGGAAAACGACAGGTTCTCGAGAAAAATGGATAACACAATTGTATTCAGCATTCAAGATACATCTAAAACCATATAATCTCATCCCATTGTTTTTTCTGCTGTTGTGCAGTGTTAGGAGACTACTATATATTTAGATTGTACGGAACTTGATAGGTTTTTCAAAGTCGTCAAGTTCAATTTGTAGGTAATGTTTGAAGCCGCTCCACTGAGGACCCACTAAAAGGGGATCTAGCTAAATATTGGTCATTATATCGAAATTGTACTCAGTTTATAGATTTTCGAGTCACTGAATTCAATTTAGAAGACAATTTTGGGACCAAACCCACTAGGTTCCCACTAAAAGGGACATATTGGTCATCGTTTTCAGATGGTATTCCATTCATAGGTGTTTCAAGGTTAATGATTTCAATTTTACCAGTGATCCAGTTCCATAATATGCGACCAAAGTGAACGAAAATCAGAAAATAGTTCAGTTTTGGATGTGATTAATAAACGTATCGAACAGCTTATAACAAGGATGTAAAAATAATTGTATTTGGCGATAAGACATGCAAATCAAAAATCTGGATTTTCACTTGATCTTTGCATCTATTGGTGTCATATCAAGGAATTAAATCCAAAATTAACTAACATAATTGGATTCCACAACTTTAAACACCGTATTATAAAGGAAACACAACCTCAAAATTCTGACCATTATTTAGCCGGAATCTCCTTTGGTGAAATCTCAAGGGGTCAGATTAAAATACTACTTCCAAAATTAAATTAATTTAGTGATCTTAAAAACCTATCAATGGAATATAATCTTGATAGAATTGCCATTATTTAGCCGAAACTTGAATCGGAACCTCCTTTGATAGGACCCCAATGAGTTAGATCTAAAAATTGCCTTCAAAATTGAAGTGAGAGACCTCGAAAAACTATAATTTGAATAAAATCTCAATGTAATGACCACTATTTTCAGTGGTGGGACTAGAACCCCCCTTGGAAGAACTCTAATGGATCGGATCCAAAATTTACACTCAAAATAAAATTCAGCGACTTCGAAAACCTATTACACATCGACTACCTTATCGAATTGCACCCACATCACCCTAAGGCCAGTTTTTGAAACCAGCCCCCAAATGTCACTGACTAATTGTAGAATCAATCTATATTACATTCAATTGATATTAAGCATATACCCAATCAAGTTTAAATTTACTTGTTCCTAATACCTTTCATGGTCGAGGAAAAAACATTTCTTTTAAATCTCAGAATCTAATGCATTTTTCTGAAAGAGAAGTGGAGTCGAGGCGCCATCTGTTATCACTGTCCAAATGAGCTAAAATAGTTAAGGGTTAGCCTTTCCACCAAGCGGAACAATAATTCGCTAGGAACTCGGGACTTTAGAAAGTCAAATCTGTGAACATCAGTTATTTGTAAAAATATTGAGCAGTGTCCAATTTAGGAAAAGTAATACTATACGTAATATGTTGTTTTCAATGTTTTCATAATTTCCCCAGAACTCGGGGGGGGGGGGGGTAAATTACCCTTCTCACTGCTACACATCAACATAGGCCTTATTAGTGGAGAGGGTATGGACGTTGACCAATTTTTGTAACCAGATGGGATGTAACTTGCCATTAAACACGCTTCCCAACCTCTGTGCCTAACCGTCCTCAGAATTTTCACACTCACCCCTTCTCCATCCACCCTTTGAATACAAAGTGAAAATAGTATTCTATTTTCTGTTTAATTTCTGAAAATTTGAAAGATGTTTGTGTATTTCGAACGTAAATTTAAAAAAAAATCGACGAGTCCATAATAAGGTTTTTAAGATTACTGAATTTGTTTTTCGTATCTGTTTACTATTACCTTGAAACTGAGAGCACTAACGGGGGAGGTCAGGGCAGAGCTGTTGAGATAAAAAATCCGAACTCAGAGGGGGAAGGGGCAACGAATAATACCAGTAGAACAGAATAAAACTGCGAAAATATAGGCATTTGGAAACCCCATCCGTTGGAAAAATCAGGGCCGTGCCCCGGAGGAGTCATCTTTCCCTCTCAACAGGACTGGGCGAGGGTCACAAATCGCTAAAACTGCAACGGGAAAAACGACTTTGCGCAAATTTCCTGAATTTGGCATGACTTTTCGCAAAAAAAGAGAATGTTTCTGCGCAAACGAAGGGAACCTTAACGGGCTATAAGAAGACAATGATATTGCGCAAAACGAACTTTCTAGACTACAGATACGTATTCTAGGTCAAGCGTGGTACCGGAACATCCAGGGAGATCGAGAGTTGCGCACTCTATACAACACCGAGAACTCTGAGGAAGGGACGTGGATGGTTCTTTGGTCTGGCATATCTACCTCTCACCGAAGTTCAAGAAGGGTTCACTGATTTGATCTCTGTAGCACCTACACAGAATCTTTCCTTTGCGGATTACGTTCTAGAGAATCATGTTGAAGCCGATACACGATTTCCTCCACTGCTTTGGGCTAATTCACCTTCTGGAGACCCACGGACCACAAATGCTGCAGAAATTTTCCATGCTCGCTACAATGGATTATTTTATCACCCGCATCCGAACATTTACTTAGTTATCGACGCTATTCTTGGTATCCAAAATGAAAGTGAGCTTAAAATTAACTCGATCATGAATAACTCGACAAGGCGCCGAGCGACGAAAGTTACTACCCGCATCAGAAAAAGTTAGTGGACACCTAAGAATCGTGTATGCAAAATAATACAGACCGGTTGCGGTACCTGAAACTAGTAGGGTACAATTGCGAACCCAAAAAGATTCAATTTCAATGAAGCTGATGCACACATTTTCAATTACACCTGCTTCCTGCAGACAGTCCTAAGTCTGTTGTAAGTGAGAAGGGAAATGTGATGCGCAAAGTCATTACATCTTTTTACCTGCCGATCCCACCTTCATTTGCACAATATCGTTGTTGTTTTCCCCTCCTACTTTTCATCAATTTGCGCAAAGTCATTGCGTCCACTGCAACATGGGTATCGTTCTTCAAATCCTCAGGGTCGTGAAATTCGGTTTTAACAATGATTTTTAGCTATTAAGAAAATTGAGACTCCTGGGGGGTGGCTGGAAGATGATGATAAGGCTATTTAGTCTTACGACTGTATTGATGTAGCTCTCCATTTCTCGAGGAATATATATAGATATAAGATAGGTATCGTTTCTTGGGTTTCTGGCTTTATGGAATTCAATTTTAACAATGCTTTCCAGCAACCGTGAAATTGTGGAAGAGGAAAGGGAATAGAAAAAATGACTTATGATTAGAGATAGGTATCGTTTCTTGGATTTTTTAAGTTTCGGAATCCGCTTTCAACATGGATTTCCAGTTATCATAAAAAGTGAGGCACCTGAAGGGAGGCAGACGTGGAAAAAAATACATCGGTACGAGATCGGATATCGTTTCCTGGGTTTCGGGAATCGTGAAATCTATTTTTTTTTTAAACATTTCAGCAATTATCCTCAGGACGCGAGACATGATATCCATTTTGAACATGTAATATTCTCCCAAATTTCAAATGCTCCTTCTCCTGCCTGCACCTCAAGTAACTCAGTATTCATGGTAGTTAGATATGAATCTCGAAAGCGAATTCCACTGCTTTGAAACTCTAAAAAACAATATCCATCTCGAACCTATGAATTTCTCCAACTGTCCCCCTCTCCCTCCACGGAGATGTGCAAATAGGTGCAAAAAACTGAGACTAGATAAAAAAATCGATGAAACTGTCAGGCTGCTACGCAGAAACCCCCTATTTAACATTTTTCTCAATTCACCGAATGAAGTTAATTTTATCAATTTCAAGATTAAAATTTGAATTTGGGGCTAATTTTGGATCGGACGAAAAATCTGGTAAAATTTTCAAAATAAGCTACAAAAAAAAGACACACAGTTTGATCGATTGCATGATACCACTCTAGTGGGAAAAATTGTGGACATTTTTTGGAATTCGGAAATCTTCTCTAGACCATGATAGAGAGTACAGAAAGCCACTTTTAATGACATACCACAAGACCTATGACCATTTGACATTTCAGCGATAATTCCAGTAGAAGTACTAAAATTGACACGCTTGAGGAATTTTTCAGTAGTATTTTACAAGAAACTGAATACTGATTCTAAGTTCACTCCCGCACCTCTCCAACGGTTTTTTTGGGAACGAGTAAATTAGACTTAATATTTGCTGCCAAAAATAAACTCTGAGTCTTCCTCCCCGAAATCGTGGGTGTAGCAATGAATTTTGAACGTTGACTGAAACCATTCTGAGATTATTCAGTATCCATTCCTAATCTAAAACTCGAGAGTAAAAAAAAGATTTCCAAACTCCTTTCTTGTAAAACTTATCAATATAACCGCACTATCGTGTATTTTCTGGATTAAGAACTAGAAGAAAGAAGAAAGAAGGGGCATAAATTACTTCTTCTATCTTCATCTCACCCCCTCCCCTATGTACGGTTTTCTGTTTGCAGGCAAACAAGTAACGGATGTGGTTTCAACGAATTTTGAAACCTTAGAGATAATATTCGTACAAAGGTTTGAAATTTTTCAAAGTTCTACCTCTTCTCCTCTGCAGATATCTAGTTCAAAATTGATTAAATTAGCATCAAACCAAAGTTCAGCGACCTCCTCAGATATGCTTAAATAACCATTTTATATTTGATGGAACTTTTGACAGTCAGTCTGCTTCCTGCCTAAGGCGTTAAAGGGCGGATATTTAAGGTAATCTGACTAACAAACAGCCTTTCTTCCTGCTCCCATGTGATGTTCGGATAAGCTGAGACCAAAACAAAATTCAGGGCTTTTCAAAAGTCATACGTCGTAATCAATATTCCCATTCTTTTTTTGGGGTTCATAACAATTCGATATTGAAATTCTGGTTCGGTGGCTCTGGGGCTGAAAGCTACAAAAGTTCCTGGGGCAGATCACGGACACTGTAGATGATACAAATACATTCGAGGAAGAAGGGCTCTTTGCTTCCTATTCACTGAGGACGTTCAAACAAGAGAGGCAGAAAGAAAAAAAACTAAAAGTGACACGTTGCGTAAAAAGGTTCCTTGTGGTGATTTGAAATATTGACTTGGCGAGTCCTTATCACTGACACTAGCTAAGTTCACAGAATGAAAGATACAGAATCGTAATGCCCCAAGATCTGACAACTTTGTAGAAGCCACCTCAATTCTGTAGACCTTGACCAAGAGGCATCATTAGGGAAAGGAATTTTATGCTCAAAAAACAGGTTGCTGTCGGATTCAGCTTGTGACATTGGAAAATGAATCGTTTGCTTTCGACTTTTCGATTTTAATAAAATGTTCAACTTTCTCAAATTTCAGGCTCTAGGTCAAACAGAGAATCTAGCAAAAACAGAATAGTCACTGAAATTCGAAAGTCAATGTTTGCTACCGACTTTCAGATTTTCGAAATGTCTTTCACATTTCAGTTTTGTTTCAACCTCTCAGATAACGTCCGATACTCCGCTTGATACCTTCGGCTTTTGACTGACTAGTCTCTGACAGGAATCCAGGGTACTCCATTTTCAAAAACGAAATTTGACTTTCAGTTTGGGGAGATGAAAAAAGAATTTGCCGACAAATATTTTTTTTTTAAACTAAAACTTTGCAGGCAAAATTTTTTAATTGAAAAAATTAAAAAAAAACAACAAATAAACAAACATTCACAAAAAATGTAAATTCAAACGAACAGTTTCAAAATTTGCTGACTGCCAAATTATTGGGGGAGGGGGTGTTTCAATTCCCCACACCTCCCAATAGTTTCATCCCTGTGGGTGTTGAATTGTGTAGGCCAAAGTGGATCTGGTGATGAGTATTGAGTGTGTATAGGCGTGTTGTAAATGCAGTTAAGTCCTACAGTTAGGAGGGGAAAGTTTAATCATTAATTTTGAAGGTATATGTAAGACCTAATTTTAAGTAATGTAAAGCTCCCTTGCAGATAATTAAGACAAGTAAGCAGGGGCGGATAAACTGCTAAATAAATAAATCTTAATCCCCTTCGTTGCTAATATTTTCCGACCATGTTGGCTTGTTAATTAATTTTTGTTTTTTATTCCAGGGCATGTTCATCGTTTCGCTACCATTTGCTGTGCTCCGCGGTGGTTACTGGACAATCTTCGCGATGATCGGCGTTGCTTACATTTGCTGCTACACCGGCAAGATTCTGGTCGAGTGCCTGTACGAAATCGATTTGAACAACGGCCAACGAGTTCGCGTCCGCGATTCCTACGTCAGCATAGCGAAAGAATGTTTCGGCCCCGTTTGGGGCTCTCGGGTGGTCAACGTTGCTCAAATGATCGAGCTCCTCATGACTTGTATCCTGTACGTGGTCGCCTGCGGCGACCTGATGATCGGCACGTTTCCAGACGGCTTCATAGACGGCCGTAGCTGGATGTTCGTCACCGGCATATTCCTGCTGCCGCTAGGTTTCGTGAAGTCGTTGCACCACGTGTCGATGCTCAGTTTCTGGTGCACCATGTCTCACTTAGTTATAAACGCGATTATACTAGGGTACTGTTTACTCGAGCTACCCAACTGGGGCTGGAGCAAGGTGAAACTGCACATGGACATGAAGAACTTCCCTATTTCCTTGGGTGTCATTGTGTTCAGCTACACGTCCCAGATATTCCTGCCCACGCTGGAAGGTAACATGGTCGACCGGTCGAAATTCGACTGGATGCTGGAGTGGAGTCACATAGCCGCCGCCATTTTCAAGTCGCTGTTCGGGTACATTTGCTTTCTCACGTTCCAGAACGACACCCAACAGGTGATCACGAATAATTTGCACTCGCCCGGCTTCAAAGGTCTGGTCAACTTCTTCTTGTTCATCAAAGCCCTGCTGTCGTATCCGCTGCCGTATTACGCGGCCTGCGAGATCCTCGAAAAGAACTTCTTCAAGGGGCAGCCGGAAACGAAATTCCCGTCTATTTGGTACCTTGACGGTGACCTGAAAATCTGGGGCTTGGCCTTCAAAATCGGAGTCATTGTGGGCACGGTAATGATGGCGGTGTGGATACCGCACTTCGCCATACTGATGGGGTTCATAGGCAGCTTCACCGGCACCATGTTATCGCTGATCTGGCCCTGCTACTTCCATCTGAAGTTGAAAGGTAACTCGCTGCAATGGAAAACTGTGATTTTCGATTGTTTTATTATTTCCCTCGGCCTGCTGTGCGGCATCATCGGCATGTACGACTCGGGCTCGGCGATGATCGAAGCCTTCGAAATCGGTCTTCCGTTCTAAGTACCACTTCGACGGTACGCTTGCCACACGGGTCTCGAGCACCATCAAGACTGTCGAATGCCGAAATTCTACGCTGAGTGTGCGGAACTCACCATTCGTAACTAGCCTTTAATTTCGTTTCCATTTCTTCAGTTTGACAGAGGCGATAAGTACTCGAGGCGAGCGCTAATTCGAGTAATGTATTTATTTTAATTTTTTAAGTACATGCAAAACGTGTCTTCCATATCATAATATTAACGATACATTCAATTATTCTTATTTTTTACGTATTCAGGTTTATTCTTTTTTGTTTTCGAACGTAACGTGTCTTCCATTATTCGCTGATTTTTTATACGATAACATGTTTCTCTCGTTTATTGTATAGTTAACGTGAAGGATTTTAAATTATTTTGTTATTTATATTGTTTTTGAAATGATGTTACTGGGTAATTTTTGGTCGACGTTGCAGTGCCTGAGGATTTTGATAATTTAATACAAATGTTAGGTAGCAGGTTGAGGAACCCTTGCGGCTAACAGAACCGTATTCCGAATGTCGTTTCCATGGACAGCGTCACAAGGCAATGCACTAGACTGAGGAACCAGCAGCTGGATATAAATCAATTCCTACTGGATGTTTCATGTAGGTAACCAAGTAAAAATATTGTAGGTACTTGTTACCAATAATAAGGATTTAGAACATACTCGTATCATAAAGTAGGAGTCACAAATTCCAAATCGTTGATGAGAAGAAGGCTCCTTTTCAGACTGTTCTATCTTGATAGTTGTCTTTGCTCAGATTGATTCATCACGAATGCACCAATGGTTGATATTGAAGTTTTGAATACCACCGATTTATCGTTGTTGTCCGTTTGTACTCTTTCTTTACATTCTATTTCAGTAGAACTTACAACATATCTACACACGATATGATATTTCAAATCAATCAGGTGGTGGCAAGTCTTAAGACTATTTTCTGCTTTGGAATTATTTCTGTAATTCCATACATCGTAAATTTGTTAACTTAGGTAGAGGTATCAGTTGAGTCACTGGAATGATTCATGTTCTTGAATGTCACCCCACGAGAACTCAGCTTACTTCTTTTCTAAACAGAGGAAGCTATCTCAACAACAAACCGTAGTCGTCATATTCCTCAACACTGTTTCTATTTTCTTGACTTTTCATTTCTCCATATGGAATGAAAAACTCTTATTTCAAATGTTCAGTGGATACAAAGCCTTGCTGTGTGTGATGCATATGAAATTTATTTCCCTATTCCCCTTTTAAATAAAGTAGGTACCTACTAGTTCCCGTTTTAGTAGTCGGTACGTATATTGTAAAGAAAGTGTTTTTGGAAAGAGAGTGGATACCCCATCACCAGTAAATGGTCTACCCACATCTTACAATTTAGCGGAAACCTAAAAAGATGCTAGATAAGTTAATGAAAAAAGGAATTCTAAGTTCATTTTGCATGTATCTGAGAATAATTATTCCTGACAGTTTCACAGAACATAAAAGCCGTTTTCTCATGGGTAAGACTGTTTTATTCTTGTTAGTCAATATATGAAGAAATGTTGATGTAGACCCCGTAGTGTTGGGAGGCAAATAAGAGCAGATTGCCTTGCGGAAAATTTCATTTTCCAAACTTGAGGCAGAAACTGAAATGAAATTTTTTGTTCATGCTACAAGGCTGATGTAGAAATTGAAGTCGGTTGACCGAAATTAAATAATATAGATAGCTACTCAGGAAACCATTCCGTTTACAGAATCGCAATATTTTTAGTTAGGTTGATGATTCTTCAAATTATCAAAAACTGAAGCACTGCGACATCACTGTAATGTGTGACGCTGCTTGGAATTTGCCAGCATATTTTATTTTATCAATATTTATCCTAGTTCTATTTTTTTTTTTTTTTTTGTTCATACCTATTTTAATTGTTCGTTATTTTATACTTTGTCTTCCATTATTTACTAATACTTTTTTTTTTTTTTTTTTTTGAAACAAAAAATACTGAACCCTAGGTTTTAATGTTCATGTAGGTAGCTATTAGTAGTTAAAATTATAGTGATATTAAGTCCTATAAAAACAACAATTTGTCTGCGTAGATGAATTATACTCAGGCTCACCAGAATTATGATGAACAGAATATACTAGTTACTATATAGGTACTTAGAGTATGTGGATAAAACAATTTTTCAGATGGAAATGCACAATATGCGAGTGCAAAATTACGAATTGTCTGAAGACTGAAAACAAATTATACGTCCAAAAACTTATAAATTGAGAGAAGATCAGGTTGAAGAATGGTTTGCGAAGTTGTATGCAGATCGCATTTGCGGAAATTTCTCAAAAAAAAAAAAAATCCTTCATAGATGCTCAGGTTATTGGTAGTTCAATTAGGATAATTCTACTGTCTTATGCATTTCAGCGAACTTAAAAATGAATACCTAATATAAGTTATATTAACATACCTAAACCAATTCGGTTTTTAAATAATACCATTAGGTATGTTACATAATAAGTACTTCAGATAAAATAATTTTCTAACTCAGAAAACCACTATGTTTTGGCAATGTTCAAGTTAGAGATCAGACAGAAATGTCAACATTACATTAACAGACTGAAATTATAATGGATTATGAAGTTATAGTATGACTATCGGCAGTTGATCTATCACAGAACTTTTTGAAGTTACCATCAATAAGCCTACATCATTGTCTTCCATTTTGTTTTCGCCGGCTATGAAACGTCACTTTCCTTAAATAGATTAGTTAGTCTAGTTATTTACTTTAATATTTATTATATTTTAACAGAAATTTAATGAATCTTTGTGATTCAACCTTCACCTGAATGTCTTTTTATTTATTACATCTTCTTTAGTAACTACTAAATGAAAGATTCGCAAATGTTCAAGTCTGATATGGAATAATTTAGCAGAAATCGGTAATTTTTAATTACTATATGAATAATGAAATGTTTATCTTCCATTTTCCATTTGCCTTTGTTAATATTATTGACTTTACTTCAAGTAAAATGTGGTTTAGTTTTATACATTTGTTATGACACATTAACTAAGAAAATAGAAACACGCGTGATAGTAATATGCCAACCAAGATATCTGATACTTTTTTCTTTTTTTTAAATTTGATTGATTGTATTATTAGCCATTTTATCTTCCAACCCGACACTTTTGTGATTACCCATCAGGTATTATTTCATGTTGGTCACCTTGTTTTTGTTTATGTATGAGTAGTGTGCACTATTGGGATTTAAACCTGCACTAGAGTGCACTGCTAAATTACCTGCGCGGGTGTTAGCGGGTGAAAATGAGTGAGTGATCATGTGTACTTTCAAATAGAAACACTGGTAAAAAACCAAGTAAAAATTATTCTGCCAGTAGAACTGATTATAATTTAATTTTTCAGTGATGATGCAGTCAAATTTTAGGACAAATTTTCTTTGATAGTTAATTTCTAATCAATTTAATGATGGTTGAAGTTGGCTACACGCTTACGGTAAATCATATGCGATCACTCACACATATCGCAGGGCTGCCAACACTTGAAACACTAAGTTTAAATCCCAATGGGAAGAAATAATGTAATATGGCTAAAAATCATCAAACAGTATCATAGAATTTTTCGTCAATGATCAATGATCAGACCACCTAAGTGGGCTGTCAGACCAAAGCAAATAGCACTACATAACCAGCAATATCACTTCAAAAGGAAGTAAGTACACGTATCTATAGCAGTGTTTGGAACCGATTCAATTTTTTGTTTTGATTGGTTTCGGGCTTTGTAGCTTCCATTTAGGTTGGTTTTGGTTTGGAACTTCCATTTAATTTCTCAATAGGTTTCGGTTTTGGTCATGAGACCGATTTAAAATACTGAAAGGGTCTTATTTTGGTCTTTCATTGCTGAGCCGGTTTTGGTTATGGTCTTCACTTCACATAATGAATCAGTTTCAGTCGGGCTTAAAAGATCTTTCTCAAACAAATTAAAAATCTCATCATTTCTATAGTCAAATCAGCCATAATTGGAAACCAACCATAAGATATTAACGGTAGCATCGACTTACTTGGGAATGGGCATTGGCCGGTTGAATTATTCTGTAGATCAGTTCAAATATCTAACTCTTTTACTAGGTCGGCAACAAAGAAGAACAGATAACAGAAAACCGCATTCACCAAAGACCAATTGGGACCCTCTCATTTAATTGGTTAACGGTCTTGACGTAGATATGAGCAGTTGGTTTTGGTTTCAGTTAAACCTACATTTCCAACATTTGGTTTGTGTTTTGGTTAATGACCAGTTGAGTTTAAGGTTTTAGGTCTTAATTTGGTCTTTTGCACATTCAAGGGTTTTGGTTCCAGTTCCAAACACTGATCTATAGGGCCAATTGACAAAATTCTGCATGCTAGAGCAATGCGATATCACGAGTTGCTCAGTTGTCAGGATAATATATCACCATGTGATATGATGTTTGAGTCTTCAAGTGATTGCTGCAATTTCTGAATGACCTTATTAATTCATTACAAATTATGTTGCTTTTGTGTGCGCTCTTGTAGGCGTGATATTGCTTTAAGATGTTGCTCATGAATTATTGCTAGTTGCTTTGGTCTGACAGCCCACTAAGAGGTAGGAATACTTACATATTATTTAAAATTCAATAGGTTAGCATTAAGTTGACTTACCATTTCGGACTGATTAGCGTGATAAAGACCGTTTCCTTATTAATATTCTTGAATTCACATGGAAAACAATAACACAATTGAATTTTCTACTTGACTTCAAAAGTACACATTGATGAAATTCCCTTAGCAACTGTCTCCATTACAATAACATTTGATCCACGAATCATTTTCAGCAAACGGTGTATCATCACCTGACAGAACAATAATTTTTATCGGTCATTATGAGAATAAGTAAATTAAAACCATTCATTTTTCTAGTAGGAAAGTTAACTTTAGGTATTTATTCGCAAAATTTAATCGACAAGAAACAGGAAAATTATGAGATGGACATTGTGGGGAACCAGATAGTAAAATGTTTTGATTATAACTTTCCAAGGTTTCTAAAAACAAAAGGGTAGATATCAGTCGGTTCCTAATCACAGGTATAATGAACCGCCATTTTCTTGCAAGTTCAGTCTGTCAAAAGAAAATTGATCAAAGGATAAATACCCGTCTGTGTGAACGGTACAAGAAATATATCAGCAATACAGGTTTTATCGTTTTGAAAATTTTGTTTATCCCTGGAGTTTCACTATTTAAACATGTTGACAAAATACAGCATATTAATCACTCTTCCAAAAGGGAAAATAAGTTTATTCATTGTTTATTTTTTAGTTCTGCTACTTTAGCACCCAGGTGCGGCAATTAGACTTCTCCATATATTTATATTGAAGGGTTGAATCTTTGATCATGTTGTATACTATTCAGTTAAATGGTTGCATGCAAGAAGTTGTGAAGTCAATTTTTTGGAAGTAACAAAGACTATGAGTTAAGACACTTTGAAAAAATCAACTTTGGGACTTCCTGCGTTCAGCTCTTCACGTTGATTAGCAGGATTTAAGTAATCTATTGTGATACATCAAATTTATCAAGTAGAATAGTGGGAATTCAAGCGCCTTGGGATCTGTAGAGAGTCATATAGTCATGCTGCTACAAATGAGGAGTTATCTGTCAAAAGGGCCCTTGACATACGGGATTCCCATATGTCAAGGGTCCTTTTGACAGACAACTCCTCAAATATCGCATGAATTTTCAATGCTAATTTTTTTTTTATGCAATTTTTATTTGGAACTACACTGTTACGGAAAAATTGAGAGATTGGTAAATAATTATTATGCGTTTGTAGATTTGTATGCTGTACGCCAGGTGCGTGTACAGGGAGGGGTCGGGTGGGCACAGTACCCTGTGTCCCTCACAAAATGTCGAGAAAAGTACACTTTTCTGCACTTACAACTCGTTGAAAATCTGAAAATGTTTCGCTCGCATGGCTTGCTATCAGGATTTCAAAACTTACAATTTTGAATGTGGCTTTCCCAGAAAAATTTCAAATTGGGAATGCATCTGCACTGGTACACCAGGCGATATAATGGTTTACTTTATAAATTGCCAAATAAAAATATGAAAAGACGGAAAGAAGAACCCTAATGCAAATTTCAATTTTCAAAACACAATTAATTTACTGATCTAATTTGTGTATAAACTACAAACTCCATTGGAGACGTTACAGTTGGATTATGGAAATTTTGAGATGTTGATACTGGGTGTATTTATTCCTCTGATAATGACATTTTTTTTGATTTTTATCATTCACATGGAGTTCGGCTGTGTCTGGACCCAGTTTATGGTTTGTCAAGTACAAAAATGTTTCCAGTTCATCTGATTAAACGTGATGATTTCCTTGTGTTCTGTTCATATTTGTTCCAATTTTTTGTTATTATTGTTAAGTAAATAATTGTCTTCCATTTTCATTCCAAGTCTTCCATGCAATTACCAAATTTAGTTGTTTGGTTTTTGTACCTTTCAGCTAATTCACACGGTTTAACCACGTGTCAAAATATTGCATTTTCTCATTGTAAAACAAGACAAAAGATACATTTTAGGCTTATAGCTTTCATTAAAGGCATAACATCGACAAACTGATTCTGTTTCATTCTTAATAACTGACGGGTGTAAAAAAAAATTTTTTTAATAAAAAAATTAAAAAATGTATAATTTGTTGGTTATTCAGAACATACTTAGGGTTATATGGAATAATTAAATACTCTTACATAAATATTTTTATTTTAACATAATTTTTCTTTGTTGCGTGTATTTTTACTTGTTAACTCATTAGTAATAAATTATATTTTATTTAGGGGAATTATTTCATTTTCTGAGTAACACTGAATAGGCAAGGTGAGGAGGTATTACAAAGGTAACGCTATATAAATCACCGTGGCATCTATATCTCCTTCATACGCCTCGATTATCTACTGGTTATATACCCCCCCCCCCCCCGGGAGCTCAAAAATGTAATAGTTTACCGATACTGCTGCAAATGCTAGATTTCCAATTGTACCTAGGTATTATTTATCAACCAATCTTATTTAGGTATTATAGTGTACCAAGTTTCAAATCAAACATATTTGTAGGCATGATCAACTGATATCTATTGGACATCCTGTCTACGGCCATCTTCTGTCCAGTGATATATTCACGAAGTTTATCAAGTTTTTTTTTTTTTTTTTAATGGGCATTCTAGTAGATATCTAATGAACACTTTTTTCTTGCAAACTGCCCAGCTGGTGTAAGAAGTCGATGATTTTGTAACTATCATATGGGTGTCTGGATATGTATTACACCTGTTGTAATACGTATATTATTTTATGAGAAATTATTCTACCAGAATTATTATTTGGCGATTTTAATGTTACGGCCGCACTGTTACATACACCACTTCTGCGAGGAACATTGGCAAGAAAATATTTAGCTTCCCGGCTCTCTTAAAAAACGATTTACGTTCATGACAGTGCACAGTGATGTGATCAGAGAGGCTCAAAGTACTGCAGCCTCCCTCCCCATCACAAATTCCCGGATATTTTTTTTAAATGATTATATCTGCGAGAGAGTTTACAAAAATTAGAGATAGCCCCCACAGAAACTTTATCCTAGCTACGCCACTGATAATGCAGGTTCAACGTAAGTAGCTAATTTTATTTCATCTCAAGTGGTGGACCAATGTATAGTGAAAGAAAGAAGCTCTTCGTCTTTTTTCTTCTTCTTTTTTTAATAAAATTAATTTTTGATGTCACTTCTAAACTTTCGCACAATTCAACGCAGAAAAAACATAAGGTGAAGTTAAAAATTTATTAAAATTGTCACTTTTGTTACGAAATTTGGTTATTGAACTGAACTCGCTAGAAGTTTCCATTCAACCCACAAACATGCAGGGACGGGCAGGAAAGAGTCAATTTTTTTGAATGACTTTCGATTTTGCTTGACATTAACTTTAAAACAAATTTGTGAATATGCATTCAAAAATATGACAATTTTTGTTAATTTTCATTGTGAATGACGACTTCCAATCCTAAATGAGAGACCAAACTCTACATGTAATGAGATACTTAAATTTTTGGTAGGTACCCAAAAACAGTACTTCGATACCTTTTCAGATCAGCTCAGTTTTTCCCATTAATTAAGAAGAAGTGTTGATTTTGTAGCCCAATTTTGGGCCATCTAATATGATATTTGGAATCAGCCCCTCCTCCCGCCCACACTCAACAGAAAATCTCTTTCGATACGTCGTTCCCTCTTTCAAGTCCGAGTATTTCGCTCCTTTTCAGGCTAAAGTATCTAGTTTGGTGGTTGAATCAATAAGTACTCAATAAATAATCTAATGATCTTATTACAACAAAAAACAAAAAAAAAACTATTTTGATAGGTAGGTATTTACATTGCTTAATTTTTTATGCCAAGTTATTTTCAGTTATGTAACAAAAATAATTGAGATTTGACAGTGACTCGAAAAACCCTCATTTGGGTACACTGCAAGTACAGTACGCTGTAAGTAATAATAACTGACTACAGCTTTCAATCACCCAAAAGCAAAGATGTAACCTGCCAGGAAGAAAGGGACTCGTGTGCAAAAATGTAAATTTTATAGGAGAGCGGATAAACAAAATTGATAACGTTTTCACGTTATGAGACACTCAAATTTAAAGACTCACAGCAGTCTGGGGAAATTTTTTAGAATTTTTTCGACAACGCCATGCGAAAGAGCGGCCAAAAATTAGTCAAAAGCCGTTGTTATCACAAAAATGATTTTTTGCGCACAGGTCCCTTTCTTCCTGGCAGGTCACAGATACCTTCAAGCAGATATTTACTTACCCAAGTTGCTTATAAGAACCGGAGCGAATATCTTCGGCCACTTGAAAACCAACGCATCAATACCACCATCATTGTCTGCTTTTAATTATCTGAAAGTTGTAATGTAGATACAACTAAGGATTAGTACATATGTAAGTATACAAGAACTGACAGTAAGCAATCAATTGCTCAAGCCTAAAGGTAACTTCAAGTAGATACTTACCAATGTTGTAGGTATAAGAATGGCAGCGAATATTATCTATTTATTGGATAACAGATTGTAAAGTGTTTTTACATGGAAAAATTGCTGGCCAGTAATTTCATATTGGGAATCGAACCCGCGTCTGAAACATTTGACTGAAATGCAGCGATTGTCTCTAACCACTCGGCCACAGAACGAATTACTAAATAACGACTTGAGAACACATTTAAATATTCACGACATAGTACAGCTGTTACCGTTTGTTGTTAACCATTGTTATGTTTTTGCTGGCCACTACCTGTGTATTCTGTTTGTGCACATGAACAAACTGAAGACAAGACTGTGATACTGTACTTTGTAGTAATTAACTGAGCAAATTAAATTTTTGAAGTAATTACTCACACAAAAATTATCTGTCTTTCATTTAAATAAATAAATATATTTTTAAAAAAATACAGACCATGTCAGCGAATAACATTGCCGTTTCTGACCAAGTAGTATAAAAAATATCTTCCACAACAAGAGTCAAAAGTGAGTTTACATGACTCAGGAATTGCTCACTCGCTACGCTTGTTTGCAAACTTTCCCTCGCCATGAAAACACTCACTTTTGACTCTTGGTGTGTAATATACTATTTTATTAAATAAGACTAGCTAGTATATGCCAGCAGCTAACAGGAAATCTTTGACAGTGAAATCTCGAATCAAATGGACATGGTTTTGCTATTAGATGTACTTAAAGAAACTATCAATATGAATTATTATTGACGTATCAAAAACACGCCCATTCTTAATGGAGAAATGCAATCCTAGCGCACAACACGGCAGCCATTATTTGATAGGTATATGGTTTAACCAATGTAATATTCACTAGTCAAATCATAAGACGTTCAGAAATACTAACTTGATTTGGAGTGAGTTATTTCTTGTACATTAGTAACCTATAGGTAAATGGTGGTATTTAAGAACCAACAACAGAATAAATTATTATCTAATTCAGCACAAACCTGATACAAATTGATCAGATCTGACATCCCTAGATGTACTACTCTAAATAAAATTTTGTCGAATTAAAATAACGTAGGTACTGTAATTCATAGTAAATATGTACTTAGTATTGGTGTGGTGGGACGTATAGCGATGCACGCATACCAAAGTGGCCCCAGAGACACCGCACCCCCGGCACCTGAAACTACCATTTTGGGCATCACATCAGTACCGATGGGAATGTATGTACTTAGTATTAAAAAGTATTGTTATTTTCATATAAGATCATAATAGTCGGTAAGGTAAATATGGATATGTAATTTATGGTAAATTACAGTTGTTTACCAATTCCATCTCTGTTTCTAATTGCAGCCTTTCGTTACAAAAAAGCAAGGCGTTACAGGTGGTACGGAACTGACGACACATGGAGTAATACAATACAAAGTTAACAGCAGCATTAATCAACGTCATGATATCAAAAACAGCATCTAGTTTATAGAGACGGACGAGACGTTCCCCAGAACATGGTAGGTTGAAGATTAGAATCAACATGGCGAGTATTCCCTGCGGCACTTCTGTCAGCAACAATATGAACAGCACGGTTAGCGGCATCCTTGTGGCACGGTCCATCTCCGTCTCCGTATCCAAGTTCTGATTTGAGCCCCGGATCAGATTTTGTCGATGCCTTTTCTTTTTCAGAACTGTGCAAACTGATCTGAAACAAAATGTTATTAATAGAAGCGGACTGAGGAAGGTAGGTGAAGCAAAGCACCCACACCCCTTGTGAATATCTAGAGCCGGCATTTTTCGGCAAATTCAACCATTTCAGTCTGAAATTTGGATCAGTAGGCGACATTGTTTCCTGTCTTTTTTTTTTAAATGTTTGTATCAAGTCGATATTCTAGCATTGAGGCGAGAGTCGGCATTTTCGACCTATTTCCACCCTTTCTGCCACTTCTTCCACATTGAAAAAGTTCGGTCTGCCCTGACACTGTACTTTTTTGAAATTTTCACTGAAATATTTCACAAACATTTTTGAAATCACTTTTCAAAGTGTAATTTATCACCAATTAACGGCAATTAATTAAATGAAAGTTGAAGAATTCTATAATTTGGCTTTAGAGGTGAGCATAAAAATGATGAATGAATACGTTTACATTCCATTTAAAAATTTATCTTCACAAAATATTTCCCAGTACATTTCATTTCATGATATTTTTCATTTTCTTCAACACCATATAGATCATTGACTTTGGGTCAGTCATGCATAGTCAGCAAACTCAACAACAAACTGGAACAATTGCAGATGACGAAAACGCAGTCCAGCTTGTTAGACAGAGAATAAACCTCGGTCGGAGTATAATATCTTTAATGAGATTGCTTGATTCTACTATAGAGATTGATGGCCCCTGAATGAGCTCAAGAATGGGAAGGGGGCGTGGAGGGACTGAAAAATGAAATCCGAGCTAGACGTTGATTTATAGGTTCTCAGGTCGGCGAAATCAATACTGAGACTAGTTTTGTCACCCCATTGAGGTCCAAAAAATGTATTCTACTAATACAAATATTAGTTTTAATAATGTTTATCTGACAGTGTTCGTTTTTCTAATTTGCTCAATAACGCTTACTTAAGTATTGTGCAGATGTAGTAAGCTATCCCATCCTTGTCGCCACTTATAACATCCGTGCAGAAAAACTATTTATTTAAAATTAGCAACAGCAACAGTTAGTCTTTTCTCCACATTGCTGATCATATAACAACAGAGCAATGAGCGAAAGAACAACAAACTCGTGTACAACTATTGACAATAACGCGACCTAGTGTCACCGTCAGTTACTGCAGCAGAATAAAAAACTTATACGCATTTAGAATTATGCTTGTACAAAGTACCTAAATTATTCTGGAAAAAAATCTGTAAGAACAGTCAATTTTTTAAAAATTGACTTCGTGACTTTTTCCTTCTTTTTCGTTAAAAAACACGGCCTAATTGAAAGTATGAGTATGCATGTAGAGGAGGAGGGAGGTCAAGTTCTACAACAATAATTCTTATTTGATAAAAAGTGTGACATTCTCTCTACAATAAACAAATTGTAGTAGAGACAAATGAAGCGTACCTACAGTCAACAATATATTTTTACACACTTCCCTCCTTTTTTTTTCACTTTCCTTGCGATGTATCCTTATAATTTTTTGCAATTATTACATCAGATACGGTCACATTACATCTACATAAACAAAGATAAACATTTAAATCGAATGAAATTGCGTAGTTATTCATAAATTGCTTATGGCCATCAATCTCTTTTGATATCACATAATGAAAGTTTAAGAAAGACAGAATCCCCTCCACATAATAACAAGAATTCACAAGCTCTTGTTCCACTTTGATGTACAATAATCAATGACAATAACTACATTGACCCCAGTAAAGCATTTAAACACGTGTATAGCTATTTGCAATTTGCGAATGCTGAATCAACTATCCAGTATGCTCCAGATTGTCAGATTCAGCATTCATACCGGCTCTGTGAGATTCAAAATGACATTAGGCTATAAATTTGGGTTCGAGTACTCTTACCTACATGAGCCGTTATAACGGATGGATTCGTTTAGGCTGTCCAAGTCCTGCTGAGAACACCAGTATGAATATTGTGAAAGGGACATGCATACAATTTTCCCATATTAAAACATTCATAACTTCAAAATTCTTTGGCCAAACCTCTATCATATTGAAAATCATAACTAAGTAGTAATGGTATAATAACCATTAACCAAATGAAAGTTGTAACTCTACACCATAACTCTAATTGAATGAAGGCGCGTTGCACATTCATGACCCCCTCCTCGGCAAAACCTAATCTTTCAAGATTACAATACTCAACATTAGGTATGTCTTTCTGTGCAGGTACCTAAAGATTCCTTCTGATACTGAGGCATATAATATGTCCAGACATGACCACCTTTCACATATCACACCTATGCTTCCAGTTAGACGGCCGCTAATCCAAGTCAAATAAGGAGGCTGTTTTATTTACTGATCAAATATGCATTAGTAAGTATACCGCGTTTCAACTCTATATCATTACCCATATGCCCACTTTCCATGCTCAGTGGATCATGTGTGTACTATGATTCTGCTTCCAAATGATACTACATAACACGTCTCGTAAATTATTAGCTAGTGTGATATCTGTGCACTAACCTGACACTCAATATAGCGCAGATAGTAGATGGAATCAGTCGGAGCAACACACTGTAAATCTGGATGCGCCAGAAGCAGAAGTTTAGTGGAAAATTCAGATCCAGATTCAGTATACTAGAGTACCTCAGGGTGATCACAGTGATAGTTGTATTGGTAATAGTCATGGGCTTATTAGTTGTTACGCCTCTATCTTGGTTCCACTCTATGTCCTCAAAGCTCACACTCACCATAAAGAACAATGCTATACAAAGTAGCAAGCACAGAATGTAACAGGTGACCACCGCTATACACGTTGCTTCCATACTACACCAATATCTGGACTGAAAAGGGTAGGTTACCCCAATGTATCTCCAAACAGCCAGCAAAGTTGTCTGCCAAACTGAGATAGATGATAACATCAGTGAGAAAATTGCATTCCAAAATTTAAATAAGTGCCAACGAGGGTCATAATATACCGACAATTTTTCATATGAATTATGATCTGTCAGCCTCCAGGCCAGCAAATAACAAGTGTAGGGAAAGTAATTGAGCAGTTGGGCTAAGTCAGCAATAGCCAATCCTGTTAGTAAGACGTTAGTCGGCGAAATCATGTTCTTCCGCGTGAATACAATTATGTTTGTAATATTGGCCACGGAACCAAGGATGCAGATGGCCAGGGCAATGGAGATGTGCACATAATCACCAAAGCGTTTGACAAAGTAAAGCAGAACACGTTGACTGTGATCAAAGTCGCCTCTGTCTTGTTCCATTTTATTCATTGCTAGGTTTAAGCGTTCTGATAGGATGAAATAACTTCATTCTGAAACAAGCCAAACATTCTTTGTGTAAATGAAGAGAAAAAAATTCTAACTTATTTTCTTCTAACCCTGTCATCCAACAATAGTCCATAACAATTTGCGCATGAGAGGACTTCACAATGAAATCTTATTAGAATACATAAGTATAATATATTACATAATCTGCAATTTAAATCATTTATTCAATGATGAGTAGGTAAAGAAGTATATTTTGCAATATATGGAAGAAGTGTGTCATTTGGGACAAGTGCAAAGTTTTGCAGTACGAGCAAATAACACAATTCTTGCAAGAGTTGCAAACTATATATTTTTTTTCAGTACATGCTTAAAAAGCAATTTATAGATAGGTAGGCATAACCATCAGCTTAATTATAAAACCTTCTAAGTCCCAATTTTGGTAAAATTACTTTTTTGTTGATTGAGATAGAAGTGATTGTACCACACCCTATGATAATATCCAAAAAATATTCTAAAACAACTTAAAAAATTTTTAAAGAGGGAATGCAAAAAATGTGTATCATTATTTGAATAAATAGCCCTCCTCGGTATTTCTTATCTCTTCTATAAAATTTGCATAATTGCACTTGGAAGGTTTTATAATTAAGCTGATGAATTATTGAAGTCTGTAGTGTTTCATTAGTATCATGAATCATAATCCCTGAACTGTCATTATATACTAGTGCGTCTACAGGTTTGTGACTCAGCATGGACACTAGCAATGGGCTTATCTACCATTTGGCCTGAAAAATTCGCCAGCAATATTCCAGAGAATACTATCTGGCATAATCAGATGGAACAATTTAAGCGAATTTTGTAGTAACTATATCAACAATATTTTGGTATTTTCCAAAACTTTTGATGAACACATGGCCCATCTCGAGGCTCTTTTACAAGCCACTCAAAGGGTAGGCTTCCATCTAAAGTTTGTCAAGTGTACTTTTGCTAATTACTCTGTAAATTACCTGGGTCACATCCTTTAACATCAGGGGTGTTCAGGTCACATATATGGAGAAGCCAGTAGCTGGAAGTCAGAAGGTGGAAGTCTTTGCTATTTTAGGATAATTTTTAGAAACCAGAAGTTGGAAGCTGAACTAGTTGAAAGCTGGAAGCCAAAAGTTTTTCATTTTCTCGGCTTCCTACAATTTTATGAAAATTGTTTTTCATGTTTTTTAAATCTAAGAAAGTAGAAGGAAAAGAGAGAAAACAAGGTTAGTGAAAGTAAAATGGTGAGAATAAGTAAAAGAAGCTGGAAGCTAGAAACTGGAAGTTACAAGTTCACAAAATAATGACATTGGAAGTTAGAAGCAAGAAGCTAGATGAGAATTGGAGGTTAGAAGTTGGAAGCAGAAGCTATATTGTTCGGCTTCCGCATTCCTGGTTAAGGTCAATAGTCACTGGCTTAAACTTAGCTGATGGTTGATTAGTGTACAGCTTGAAGCTAATTTTTCTGCTTCAAATATGGCTTAATCTTTAAACATGAGTTGATTTCAATCACAAGTTACAAAGCTTGCAATTTCCCACCATTTTGATGATTGATGACTGATGAGACTAATACAAAATAGTAAATTTCTTACACATGAATGAAATCTGTGTATGTAAAAATAAAATAAACTTGGCTTTTGGCTGATTTACAGGCTGAAAGCTGACTTGCAGAACTCGCCTGGCTGGCTTTTGGCTTAATGAATACCTAACAACCAAAATTGTGATGACTTTTGCTTTAGTTTAAGCCGCTAGTGGCTTCAACTTAACATACTTACTTAACATGCGAATGTTTATTTCATTCATTATTTTTCCTCCAGAATAAAAACGGATCAATTTTTCCATACTTTTTAAGCATGTTGTCTTAAGTCCCTACCCTAGTGTTTTATCAGCATCACACAATCCCCAGACCACCATCCTACACTAGGCAATTCTACAGGAGAAAGATTCACATACGAATGTTTGTTTTGTTATTTTCTCTCTACAGCAGAACTATGGATAATTTCTGCATACTTTTTAGGCATAGTGTTTTTGGGCACTCCATTATTGAATCAAAAATTTCACTTGTTGTACTGAAAAATGTTTATAAATAAGGTGCTTTTCGGGCATATTGAAATATCTTGATTCTTAACTCGTATCTGAAGGATTCGAATCAATTTTTCAACCAATACTTTTGATTTGTAATTCGAGTCATATTTGCAATGATCTGTGAAAAAATATTGTACAATTGTTTCCTGTCACAGTATTTCCATCAGTGATTTGTATTTTATTTATAATTAGGTACCGTCCACTGGGGTAATACCGGACACCAGTGGTAATATCGGCCACTCATAACTTGCTTACTGATAATAATACTAGCGCTCCTACAAAAAGTCATGAACAGCCAATATTACTGCCGATATCTGATATTACCCTAGTTGACTTTACTGATAATGATATTAGCGCTCCTACAACAAATCATGAGTGCGGGCCGATATTACCACCAATGTCCAATATTACTCCAGTTGCCAATTATTAATTTTTTTTCCTTCAGGATTTTGCTTACTTTTGCAACCTGAAAATAGTTCCTATAGGACTATAAGACAATGTGCTACAGAAGAAGAAATATTTGTATACCAGCAGAACTCGAGAAAAGACTTACATAGGTGGGACTTTTCGTTAACTATAAGCTTGAATATTATCCAATTTTTAATCTGACCCTAACTCCGGGCCTCGAAATCCAGATTTCACCGTGAAAATGACGATTTCATAATTTTTTCATAAGTCATCTTTAAGCATATCGTTCTGAAGCTTGAGTGAAGAAAAATCACAACGCTGCAGCAGCATATATATATAGCCAGCCTAGTATTCGAGTGGTGGAGTCTGGTCTTGTTCAAAGGGGTAGGCGTGTTATGGGAGAGTATTAAAATTAGAAAAATCACTACTTGACGCAGTTCCAAAGGGGGTCTAGACACCATTGGCTAAATGAGATTTCTACCTTTTTGGGTCACACAGTAAAACTTAGAACGCTAAAATAATTCATGTGACCAAAATAATTGACAAAACAGTCACTCATTTCGATTATTCCATTACATTTTTGATCCTACTTAGACTGAGCCCCCGAAATTCAAATTTTACTGCAAGAAGTACACCATTTTCACACATTTCAACGGCTCAAATGGAGCCCAGAAGAAAATATAAACGCTATTCAAATATGAAGAAAACTTCATCTGCACTTAACCAATTTTCCATTTTCAAAAAATTAAAAAATATGCATACTACATAAAATTAAAATATTGTAAATAGAATCACATTTTCCATCGTCGAATTTGGATTCAGTGGTCCAGTCTGAGACCGAATAAGAATGCAAATACAGTATTTAGAAATCGCGAGCAAAAATTGTCATAATTTTGACACAAGTTCTTCCATTTTTTAAATCTAACCAATTTAATCCATGTTTGACTCACTCCGAAGCGAAGGAAGAGGGTATTTTAATTTTAAGCTATACATTTGTACTCTTCTTGTTACAAACTTTCTAACAATATACGTGTAAAGAGAAATATTTTCGTTTAACCTGAAGCAAATCCTAAAATTTATCTCAGTTTGCTAATCTCAAAAGCGATCCTTCATTTTGGTAGTTTCACAATCCTTTCCACGATTGGAAATCATTAAAACGCAAACCTGGTCTTCGAATTTAATATTTTTAAAATCCCCAAGTCATTATCATTTTCTTAGATTAAATGAATTATGATTACGCATAAACATCATGTACAACATTTTTGAACTTATTGATAAGAACAAAACTGGGCATAGCCACTCAGGCCACTTTCGAAGGCAAGGACTCTAGGAAAAATCTTTTACTCTTCCTATATCTAATCAGACCTGCCTGAAGTTAACATTCATCTTCAGGAAAAGTTATTGGTAAAGGAAATAAAGAGGTTCTTTAAGTCCGTAACATCAATCAGATATTCTAAGTACCTACCCTCCTTGGTAACAAACAAGAATTGTTTAGTTCCAAAAAATAATTCTCTTAGGGTTTTTGCTTCTAAAAGCCCTTAGAATTACTTAAATTTGGTCTCAACACTACTTAGTGACACTTCAGAAGTACGCAAGTAAGAACTAAGCTCGATATTAAATTCGTAGACCTAGAAAATATGTGTCATTCCCAATTTCAAATTTGGTTTTGTATTCCTCTTTCTTCTATATTGGAGTTTTCCCCTCTCTCAGAGGCTATTCGTCTATAGTAATCGACATCACATGATCTAATTTCTTCCCTTTATTAATACACATTTAAAGGTAACGAACGAAATTACAGCAACAGATGCACACGGGGCAAGGGTAGCGACCGCATATTTCATTGGGGCCGGGGTAGGGGAAGATGGCAAAATCTTAAGAAAAATTTTTGGGTTGAAAAACGATAAAGGTTCCCTTTGTGGTTAAATTATTATTAGGGTGGGAGAGAAACAAATACATATATCCCAAATCTCCCCAGGATTGCAGCCATTGCATGGGGTATTTAAAAAAATTTAGGTACGAAGAAATGAAAATATCTTGTCATCCAGAAAGTCCTTCTGGAATGATAGTAAGGTTTAAAAATTAGTTTTAGCTGAGTTGAAAAATTCGTGACTTTTTGAGACGTTTCTACCTCTGTTTTTCAATTTAAATCAGTATACAAAAGAAATATGAAAAAGAATAACAAAAAAACTTTGACCCTTTTTTCCATCTGTTTACAAAATTGAAGATTTCTAATTGGAAAATTTTTGGTTTCCTCTCCCAAACATTTCCTTCAGTAGCCCATTGGGCACGTTTACTGCTTTTAAGATCTCTTATTCCTATTTCTGCTTTTCGTCAAAATACGATTTTTCCCGTGTAAGACGCGTATTTTCTTAAGTCCCTTGAAAATCGTCTTGAATAAGTTTGTATCGTAGTTCGCAGAGTAGAACAGGGACGTGTCCAAGGAAATAGAATAAAATATCAAATTACGTACCTGTTTTACCGTCAACCAGCCGGAAAACATCATGAAAAAGTCTCAAAGACATCAGAATACTGAGTCACGTCTGTTGCGAAGAGATCTAAAAAAAAAACGACCATTTAATCACGATAAGTTGAAATCAAGCTTACGGGTGGCATTGATTGTAAACGAACAAACTATAAAATACTAATACTGGACATTCGAGTGAAATATTCGCATATTCAGTCTCCAGTGGAAGAGCCTGCGAGAACTCAAATAAATTACTACGATATACTTTCAAACTTCCAAGATACCAACTCGTAATATGTGTTTTCCTAAGGTGTTTCCCGCACCACACCTCATCTATAATTTGGGCTCAATAAATCCGAGCTTGCTTGTTAGATGGCGTTGAAAAAAGTGACGAAAGAAAGCTGAAAGCACGACATTATAGCCGACAATAAAAATGGAGCTGCGCCGACCTGTCTTCGGCTCGTCCAGAAAATTTGAATCAAGCTCCGCCTTCAGTTTTGGTTAAAGTCTTGAATCGGTTCCGGCTCCCCCAAATAATTATTATAGAGTTTCAGCTCTAGTTTCTGCTCTAGCGAAAAATTCTTGATTGATCTTCTCCCCTTCCCCCTGAGAGCAAAACTACGTTCCGCCCCCACTAGTGATGTTCTTACTTCCGTTATATGAGTTAGTAACAATCCAGGGAGGGGTGTGCAGTAATATTATTCATTTATTAATAGTTGGAATACGATTCTACCTTATATGCCAAATTGGCGAAATTTTGTATTCGTGATATCACAGTTATGTGGAGCCAATTGAAAAGTTGTTAGATAAAAAATGCATGATGGGATGGGAGGTGGGAAGGGTAAATTTCGAAACCGGATGAATACAATTTACAAAATGGAAGGTCGATTTTAAGAATAACAGAATGAAGGTAATCAATTTTGACAACAGACAAATGGAGAGTCAAGTACAGATTTGTTCAGAGAATGGGCTGAGAGTAAATTTTCAAATTTGAAGAATAAAAGTTTCATTGTACGATTGGCAAATGGGAGGCATTGTCAATTATTGCCACATAATAAGAAAGGGGAGGGATTCGTTTTCAAAATTTGGAAAATTATGGTGAATTTTGAGATTGGAAAAGTGAGGAGTCAATTTTGATATTTACAAAACAAGTGGGCCAGTTTTTATAATTGTTTAATATGAAACCAAACTGAAAGTCGGTAAATTAGTGGGGGTCGTAATATTGAAATTTGCGAAATAAGAGATTCATTTTAATATTTTTTCAATGAAGGGTAGCTTTCGATGATTTCGGTCTGGAGAAGGGAGGGCGACTCTTTATCATTTGTGTCACGTAGGGTGGAGTGAAACCACAATATTTTTGGTAGGCTTGAAAAAAAGCTACCCTTTGGTATAAAATGAAGTGCGCAAAATGTCACTTGAAGATTTCAAATTCTACTGGTTGCCCATGAAGCCTGTAATAAGAGGGAGGGGTGTGGGTTTGAAAGTAAAATAGAAAACACGAAGTGCTTGGTTCAAAGGTGAAAACTACTTTTTTTTAAACCAGTTTCTTTCGCTGTTTCCAGATCTGATCTGAAAATTTCTTAGAATTTCTGTGCAAATATTTTTTCACTATAATGTGATCCTCAAAACTTATTAATGATATCGCGGTTGGTTTTCAAATTTGAGTGAATGACCGACCAATTCTGCCGTGTAGTTTGTAAAATGTGAGATTACCTTCAAATTTCCAAAATAAGGCGTCAATTCAAGAGTTTTCAAAATGTTGGCATTGAAAGTGGTTGGTATTCACGAAATGAGTGTTATAGATTTTGTGTTCAAAAATCAGGATCTGCAGAATGAATCTGTCAGTTTTGTGATTTAGAAGATAAGTTGATTTTGGGGCATAAAAATGACAGGGTAACTTAAAAAATTACAAAGTGGGTGATGGGGGGGGGTGTCATTCTTCGATTCTAGTTGCAAGATGAGCGGATAATCAGAAATCTACAAAATAAGGGTGGAATCTGATGTTTTCTAAATAAGTGGATCGATCTTGAGGTAAATCTGCAAATCGCCAATCATGTTAAAACAGATTTTTCAGCGCAGATGACTCGCAAAAGATCTTGATTCATGCCAGGATTCTTTCGCCGCGTCTCTACCAGAGGGGATGGTGGTGTGTTAATGCAGTGACGATGATGTCCGAGGAATTGCGGTAATATTTAAAATACGAGCCATTGGGATCGTGAAATCACCACATCAGTAGCAGTCCATCAGATGGTAATTAAAAGGCCCCAAAACAGCAAGGAGTTCATGGATTTTTCGTCAATCTGACCTTAACAAATAACTGACGAGTTCATATCCCAAATCGTTTCTGTCTTCTAGATGGTTTTTGTTCAAGCGCTGGCCCTCACGTTTTCAGCCTCTCCAAGACGTTCTAGGGCGAAATTTCAAAGCCACTTTTTCTTAGCCGTGTCTTTTCCATTATTAAGCCGTCGGGGCAAGGCCGTATAAATAAAATCATTTGATTTTTTTAATACACTATAAGGACTTACACACCCTGTTGATATATTCTTTTGGTATAAAGAAATCATTCCGTGTGTAGGGTGTGCCAAGTTCACTCGCACTCAGAAATGAACACTAATAAAGAAATCAGTATCATCTACTCACCTAATACAGTTTTAAACAGGCTCGTCTTCATCGGCAGCAATAAAAAACGATTTTCAGCACAAGAGTGACCGGCGATTTGATTCATTTTTACCACAATCATCGCATGAGGAGTAGATACGTATTATCCGCTGGCTCCTGTTTTTGATCATTTTCCATTTTGTGTAGTCCAGCCCAATGTAACTACGAATGTAACTTTGATACCAATCCTTAAAAAACATAATCAAGTTTTTGCAAATTAATGAATACGTACGTTTAGCTATACTTAATGATGTAATATGCAACCATATTTTTCAGAATTAAGATGAGTTGATGCTTTAAAAAAATAAAAATAACAAACAGAGCGAAAAGAGATGGAGATCCTACAGTCATCGAGTCAGTATTACAGTTTCCATATTGTTAAAGCCTTACAGCAATAAAAACAGTTTATATTAAACGTGGCGTCATCATTTTCCGTGAAATTAAGGGCGAGCTTGAATGGAAATTTCATCTTGAGTTTCTGATTAGAAAAAAATAAAAAATATATATAGCATTAATTTGGATGAAACCTTACAAGTATATTAACCTTTGGCAATGAGCTGTCGACGTGAATAGGTGAGGAACACCAATCGTATTTACGACATGGGTTCCTAAATTACACTACACCCATTCAACTCTAAAGCTTCTGACGTCTTTTACAATATATTAAGACATATGAAGGCTCTGGTAACGCTGCTGCCAGAAGAACGCTTTTGCTGACACTAGAACTTATTTTGGAACTCGGTTGAAATGTATTGAGATTATTTCATATTTATACAAATGCTTTTCCTGAATGGTTTGAGGTCAAGACTTTATGAACTGCAGAGGCGTCTATACTTGCTGCATTGTACGATATACCTATTGGTGCTAATTAAAACCTGGCTTACAGATAATTCTGGTTTCTATAATGGTGAACTAAGAAATGAACATCGTGTTACTTATAGATGTGACCGAAAATAGAGGAGCTGGGACTAAGAAAGGAGGGGGTGGCATTCTAATAGCAGTGAAAAGAGGCATTCCTTTAGTATTGCTTTCTACAGGTATAAAAGATTGCGCAAGCTTAGAATCACTTCTTATAAAACTGTATTTTCCGAACTATCCCTCTCACTGGGTCAGCACAGTCTAGTTTTCCTCTTCAACAAACAGGGAAACATATTGGTATTTCTATGACTCATTAACACCTCTCACTGGCAACAAGCAACATAATGTAATTAATAATGTGATTTTACTACCAGTAAGGATCCCTTTTCAGATGGTAGCAAAACCTCCACTTAACTCCAAAGGAAAAATAAATTTTTCTCGGGCAAATTTCTTAGCTCTGTATTATATAACCTGGTGCACTAAAATTAGGAAGAAGTCACTAATATAAATGACCCTAACTTGGTAGCTGAAGCTTTTCATCAAACTCTTGAGTCAGTTTTGGGTGAGGTTGTTCTAATAAAACCTAACAAAACAAAAAAAAAAAAAAAAAAAAAAAAAGCAAATACCCACCCTGGTTTACAATTAGTATAAAAATAAAGCTAAATCAGAAAGAAAAATGCCGTCGAAAATTCAAGAGATCAGGAAATGCCACTCGTTGGCTAAGGTACAAAGAACTGCGTTGAGAAAGTAAAAAAATAATAGCCCAAGCAAAACAACAACAACAACAACAACAACAAACAAACACAAGAGCAGATTGCCTATATATAACCCCCAAAATTGAAAATTCTGGAATTACTTGGCTATAAAAAAGGTGGGTTGTTGGGAAAATCTTCAAATTTTATGATAAAACTCTTACAGAACACACAGAAATTTATGAGGAAAAAAAAAGAGTACATGGTCTTGGTCCAGATGGAGTTTCATCATAATATGTATGTAAGGCTTGCAAGGAACTGGTCATGCCCTTATGTACATTCTTAACTTCATTATTGCAAAATCAATATAATTAGGTCCATCTTCAAACTCGTTCCTCCCTATCCTGACGCAGGCCCAATAGGGGTATTTCCGGGATAGGGGGTGCGGTGTCCCCGGATCAATTTGGCATGCGTGCATCGCCATACACCCCACTATCATCGATCTTCAAACTCGAATCTCATTAGTGTTGAGAAAGTTCATTTATAAAAATTTCAGGTTGATAGGTCTATTACAGACGACTACAGCGTCGGACTATTTCATTTTACCTAAAACACACATTTTGGAACCCCACCCTTCATCTCCAAATTCTCCAATTAGGCCCATCCGCAAATTCGACCTTCGCTTCACCATCGCGAACAGTGTATCAAACAGGATCGGATTAGATAGGAGTGTACCTACTCACGAGACACGGGCCTCAAAGCTTCCCCCAATAGAAAACCCTCACCAAATGAAGAAAATTTAGAAGAAAAAAAAAAAAGGTAATAGTAGGTAATAATAATAATAAATAAAATAAAAGCACTGGCCATTTGCCGCTCGCCGATTAGTTACTCATACACAAACGAAAAATTCCGATTTTGAGCCCCCCATTCTCCCCAGGAAAATTACTAATCCTAAAAAGTGGGACGAGGGCTCCACTTAACCCGGGTCCTCCAGGGCTCAAAAATCCAAAATGCGGCCCTGCTTACGCATTCTTAAAAATAAGCACCGAATAGGTAAATCACAGCACAAGCATATCCAAATACCTACTCGTTTGTTTGCTAACGTAAACTTTGATAGGTATTTCAGTGAACCTGTGACGATGATTGTGCTAGCTCAGAAACAGTACTATCACATATCAGAGTTACAGAGGTACCTAATACCTATGTAAGAAGAATGGGGTAACAATCTGATACGAGTCAGAAAATGTTCGAGAATCGAGTTTCGCACATCCCCTGGATGCGCCGTCATCTGTAACACTCTGTGATTCGTTGAAAAAATAACAGAGAAAATGCTCATGGTTTAAAGATTTGAGCGAGCGATAAGAGGGGCGTATATAAAGTATTAGAAATAGCAGACTTCTACGATTGCTGTGGAATTACATCTCACAAAACGGCATCGCTGCAGGCAGAAATACAAGGGCATAAATAGATTTGTCTTTTATTGAGAATAATGGACATCGTAAACGTGCTCGATTAAAGTGAAGGAACATTTTTCTTGATTATGTCTCCTGAATTCCGACGGTCAATTTGATAGCAGCAGGGAAAATTCGCCCTTCCCTTGTACATATATGAATGTATAAAGCTACCTACTACAGAAAATTGCTTTCAAGTGAAGGTTTATGATCTGCAGCAACTGTATTTTGTCAACAGATTGCCGCAACGTTACATGTTTTTCAAACTAGTTTGAAGCTATAATTCAGCTCCACCTCATAGTATCTCTGGATCTTATGCATTTATATCACCTCTTATATTATTTTGATGCGAGTATTTGTAATATCATTGAAAACAAAGCCGCTGACTAGGTATATTATATGCGCATAGGTATATTAGGCCGTAATTTGTACAATTATATGCAGGTACTTGCTGTACATGATAAAACCAGGGGAGTTTTTGTAGATCACAGATCATGAACTGCTCTAAGTAATGCCCATTCAATTCCAACTTAACCTCATCTTTTTAAGGCATGGCTAACTGAGAGGGTCCCAGTCGAATAACTATTACCAAAACTGTCGGGAAAAGTCGCAACAGAATTAAATTCTCGGAGAGAATCACAATGTATACCTACCGTTCTGCGCAGTCGAATCTGTCACATAAAAAATTATTATTATGAGGCTGCATTTGGTCAAGATATTTTGAAAGAGTAAGGTAATGTCTGCCACCATGACACAAAATTTTTTGTTTTGGCGATAACTTTGGTAGTATTTGTTGAATTTTGGATTTCTATGGCCCATTTGATAGGTCCATATATAAAGTTTATTGAATAAAATATTCAGAAATTTTACTCCATAAACGTTAAAGGTATGTCGAAAAAACAAAAACAAAATTTCTGTGTCAAGGTGCCTTCACTTAGGGCCACCATGACACAAGCTGTTAACACGCTGACACAGATTTTAAAGTACAATGGTTTCTCAGTTGCCACTGTGACACAAACTAAAATTCAAAGTGTTCACTATGACGCATTTATTTTTAGTAATATGAATCCTTTTTAATTTTTCACTGTAAATATGTAAGTCAAGCTAGAAACATACATTTTATTCAAAAATTTTCATTTGTATTGTGTCATTGTAGTCAACCATCAATTTGTGTCAATGTGGCAACACAGTAGGATTTTTTCAAAGCAGTGTTACCAACCCACCAAGTGTTCGTTTTCAATTTTCTTTTATGCCAAAAGATGCGCAATTGAATGACGATTCCCACAAGATATAACATTTTTACTTTATTTCTCATGCGGCCTCTTCACAGGAAAAATTAAAATTGAAAAAAATTTACTTTGGTCAAAAAAATAACTATTTTTTAATTTAATTTAATTATTATTATTATTATTATTTTTTTTTTTTAATTTTTATTTTTTAATAAGTTTACCATGGATCTCTGCGAATGATGGATATTATGACGGGTCATGTCATTCTACATTACATTGATTTTTTTCACGCCAGGAGCGCTAATAGAAAAAAAGTTATGAAGGTTGTGTCAACGTGGCTGATGTGTCATGGTAGAAGACATTACCTTAATTAATGATTTCCAGTCCTTTAGTTGTACTATGTGTTTGGCACATACAACCAGGAGTGTTTTGCCATTAGAAGAGTAATCAAACATATCAGTTGATATAATATTATATTGATTGCATTGCATTTTAGTTCTCAGTTTGATGAGCGGCGATGATTCATAATCAGTTATATTTTATCCAATTATGAGAGTGAAAAATAAGACAGAGGTCTAGGAAAAAATTTACAATGAGATAATGAACCAGTGAATCATCAAAAGTAATGCAGTAGAGTTTTGTTATATCAAGCTTCTGACCGCCTAAATTCAGTATAAAATATTTACAAGAGTCAGGAATATAACAAAATGTACATTACCTTAGGTGTAATCTCTACAACAATCAGGATAATCCACTGATTAATTATCAGTATGATTTTGAAAGAGAGTATATGAAAGCGCTACAGAAGTATGTATAGAGTACTAAGTTCTGATGAGGTCTTCTTTTCGGGTCAACACTGTATAGCAGGGACGGGCAGCGAATCGATTCTTTTGCAAATTGATTCGCGAATCGATTCGATTTTAGACGAATCGCGAATCGCAAATCCATTCGAATGAAATTTAATGAATTGGAATCGCGAATCGATTCGCCAAAAATTTCTGCAAATTGGAATCGTGAATCGATTCCTTTTCAATGAATCGTAGGATTCGAATCGAAATTCGACGGCGTGTGTGGCTGTGTGTTGTCTGCTCTCTGCTGTGGGCTGTGGAGTGTGGAATGGCTGAAGATGAAATCAGCCAATCAGCAATCAGTGTTCTGTCTTCTGTGATTATCATTATCAGATTATCACATCTTTGTACTTTGTAGCAAATACACTGAAATACCAATACCGGAAAGGCTCGAGTTTCCATTATTGGTAGTTCAGTGTATTTGTTTGTAGTTTAAAGATTGTAGATCGTAGAATGTACTTCCTTATCAAAAATCAAACAATATTGAAGAAACAAAAAAAGAAAACGAATCGCGAATTGAAGAATTAGCGAATCGATTCGCGATTCGTTTGGATGAATCGCGAATTGCGAATCGATTCGACTTCATTGTAGAGAATCGCAAATTGCGAATCGATTCAATTTTCTTATGGCGAATCGCGAATCGTGAATTGATTCGATTTACAAACGAATTTGCCCATCCCTGCTGTATAGAACTACAACAATGAAAAAGGAGTTTATGTTGGTATCATGTTCAAGGGAAAAGTTAGGACCGTAATGAAAAAGTACCTTCTTCATTCTCATACAATACATAATTATACTAGGTAATTTATTGTTTTTCATGCGGCGATCTGGAGCTGGAAGTGACCCTGCACTTCCTTATTCGACCACTTTCATGCTATATCCACCAAGGATGTAGGTACCCAAAAATGTAGCGTTTTAATACTTCTAGAAATAAAAGTGAACTTCTCTCTAATTGGTGTCAATCCTGCAATTAGCTAAGTTGTCTTTGTACCTATCCATTATTTCTTGAGCCAACCTAATAATCACTTCATTATCCTTAGCATCCAGATTTTTTATCACTCCCATAACTGAACTGAAATGCTCAGCATACTATTTGGCAGCATTAAATGATTAAATCAAGTGCTTCAATAAGTTTTAGAACAAAGGATGGAGGCTTGAGCACAATTCCTTGAAAATAATATTTGCACACGAATCAGTAATTTCGGGGAAAATTTCAACTGCATTAATGAATGAGAGTTTGCTACTGAGTACTCAGTTCTTACAACTTCACACACTCTATGTAGAGCATGTGCAGCATATGTTACATGTACCATTCTAGTACACAAGATACTGCTGAGCCTTGTCCAGCAGAACCAGCTCCATCCCCTACTAGCAACAAAAACTTGGCTGCTGTACTTACTTAATTCCCGAGGATCAGCACAAAATGGACGGATCATTGCAGTGATGAATACTTCTGCAATAGTTTCATTATTCGTTCATCCAAACACTTCAGTGTGAGATAAACATGCTGGAAACGCTTCATCATCAGGGTTTAATGCTCTGATGAGAACAGTGGACAAGAAACCTATAAATAATACATTTTTGAAAATATCCTACTCTGACTTAATTTTTAATTCTGTTGTACCAAGCTTCCTCCTGCATTATTACCTCGTCAAACGAGACTCAAATTGATTCGTCACTGATGTTGTTTCTGATCGAATCCTAAAAGTCGAATTATACGCTTCCTGATGTAAGTATAACTATTTCTAACTGTCGACTGGCTTGGTAAAGTTCTTCCTTAACGTACTTTTCAACCCAGGATGTGATAACTTGTGCAGAGGAATATCCGCGTAGACAAAAGCCTTCTACAATAAATTTTGAATTCCATATTAGCCCGATACCCACCAGCAACTGATATATGTTGTCTACATACACATATAGATACTGAAATGAAGTATGAATCACTTACTTTACATAAATCGTTAATAAATGTGGTTGGCAAAGCCGATCTATTCAATATTTGCTGTTGAGATTTCATCGCAGTTCTTTCTTCTTTGTTTCCTTTATCTTATTTCTGAAACAGAATACGTTTTGGCCAATCTGTGATTTTTACATTTTTACCCGAAAAAATAACAACAACCATCTCAGTCAGGTGAACAGATAATAGGTAAGATGTTTAGATTTAGATCAGAAATTTTCTCTTGTATAGTCCAAGCAAGGTTGGAAAAGATTCGAATCCAAATGATTCGAATCCAGTTCGCGGATTCGAAAAAATGGATTCGAATCCACTTCTGGCCAGAGACTGAAAGCTAGCCGAAAGCTGAAAGTTAAAAGCCGAAAGCTGATGTTTTTTCTAGAAGCTAAAAGCTAAAAGCTGAAGGTCAGAAAGAATGAAGAAGGCAAAAGCTAAAAGCTGAAGGTCAGAAAGAATGAAGAAGGCAAAAGCTAAAAGCGAAAGTTTTATTTTTTCAGCTTTTTGAAAAGATCTGTGAATGTCTGTGAATCTGTGATTATTTAGATGTTTGGGGCTGAAGGGGGAAATTGGAAGCTGAAAGTTGAAAACTAAAAGTTAAAAGCCAAAGAATTTCTTGAAAGCTTAAAGCTAGAAGCTAAAGGTTAGAAAGAACTGAGAAGTTAAAAGCCGAAAGTGAAATCTGTATTATTAAAACTGGAAGCCGATAGCTGAAAGTTAAAGTTTTATCATTCGACTTTCAGTCTCTGCTTCTGGCATTCTGGCTGGGAATTGGATTCGTATCAGTGATTCGAATCCAATGGACGACCCGGATTTGTAAAATGTATTCGAATCTTTTTCGTGGATTCGTCGGAATTTTTTAGTTAGCCGTATTAGGCGCTGAAGTCGCCTAAGCCCCGTTTCACACTACGCCGTGTTGCCGGCAGGGATGCGAAAGAAGCTGGGAGCGGAAGTCGGAAGTTCTTATATATTGACTCAAATCGAGAAGCCGGTAGCCGTAAGTCAATTCCAGTTGGAAGCCAGAAGCTGGAAGAGAAGTCTTTTGTTTATCGGCTTCTTTTTGGCTTCCAAGTTCCAACTCAGAGTCAGCATTTGGCCTAACTTGTAAGTCAAGAAAAGAGCTCTTAAACTCGTTGTTTTAAAGAGGAGTTATCTGTCAAAAGGGCCCCTGTTAAGCGGGGGCCCTTTTTGCAGAGATGCTGATTTTCAAATTCTCCATGTCTTACTTTATTAGAAAACCCCCGCTCTATGTACCCACATATGATATTCAGCGAAATTGGCGTCAATAAATGATTCCAAACGCATTGTATCAACACTGATTCTATGCTGAAATGTGTACAAACTGATTGTATAGTAAATAAAACCAAGCATACATTACAATGGAGTGAACAGCGAGTAACTCCATCCACAAAAATACACCTCAGAAATTACACATTTTGGTTGCGTTATGAGCAGGGAGCGGCATCTTCGCTACTACTTGCTTCAATCACAAGAATTGACAATAAATCATAATTCAGCGAGTTAGGAATTGTGTTATTGTCTCATAAGTTGTATTAATGTATGGACACAAGCAAAGTAGAAGAGTAAATGAATAAAATTCACAAATATTATCATGGGAAAACAGCAACTGATAAACCACAACACGTTCCACCATGCTAATTTTCCCATCCCTCAAAAAAGGGCCCCTGTCATATTTCTTCTTTCTCAGTTCGTCCGCGTTTGTTTCTGAACGAACTAAACAATAAATTAGTCAGTCATGTCTATTTATTGAATCACGGTGAACACTTTTTATAATAACATATTTTTCAATTAAATCAGTCTGAAAGGAGTATTTCAGCTTGAAAACTTTGAAGTTGTTTCCTCAAAACCATATATAGTTGCTCATAAAAGGGCCCTTTTGATAGATAACTCCTCAAATAGATTATTTCATTTAAACTTGTTTTGTGCTTCTTATTCTTTGGAAGGGGGAGGGGGGGGGGGCTTAAAAGATGCTAGAGGTGAAATAAAGTGAAATGTTGGTAGCTAGAAGTCGGAAGCTGGAAGTTTTTTGAAATAACAGAAGCCGTCGGAAGCTGGAAGCTTTTTAAAATTATGGAAGCTAGAAGCCGGAAGAGAAGTTTTTTCAATAAACTTCTCATCCCTGGCTGCCAAAACCGCAGCTGTGAAGACAGTCAGATAATCACGCTAATGAATGGGAGCGTTCCCCACTAGGTCTTCACGGGTTGCCTTTCTAACCTCATTTCTTTAGAGCCTAAATAGATTATTTTATTTAAACTTGTTTTGTGCTTCTTATTCTTTAGAAAGGGGGGGGGGAGGGCTTAAAAGATGCTAGAGGTGAAATAAAGTGAAATGTCGGGAGCTAGAAGTCAGGAGCTGGAAGTTTTTTGAAATAACAGAAGCCAGAAGCCGGAAGTTTTAAAATTACAAACTAAAAGAAGTCGGAAGCTGGAAGCTTTTTAAAATTATGGAAGCTATAAGTTGGAAGAGAAGTTTTTTCAATAAAGCTTCTCCTCCCTGATTATTGCTAACAGCAGATGTAGACAAGATCACAAACTAAATGATCTCAGATCAGATCAAGATCACCAACAGGAAATGGATCCAAGATCAGATCACATTCTAAATGATCTGATCTTTTCCAGAAAGATTAGATCACAGATCAGATCTCCAAGCAAAATAAGTTTTTTTTTTGGAGAAGAGATCAGATCATAGATCAAAATATAATTCTCTTTCTTCTAATTCATAATCATAATTGATATTGTTCCGTATGTTTTTTTAGGGATTTATAACATCCCAAACTCACAAACTCACAATTCACAAAGAAATAACAAGAGAAGACCTAAAACTTGATACTTTCTAGGACTAATTTGTTTAAAAAAAAAAAAATCTTAGAAAATGAATCTGATGATCTGATCTGGTATTTTCTAAAAAAAATAAAAATTAAAGATCAGACAAACGCAAATGATCTGAGATCAGGTTTTAAGTGATCTGTGATCTAAGATCATTATTGATTTAGATTGTGCTGATTTCTGGCTAACAGTAACTCACTGTGTGACATCAGAGTTGAATGTCGAATAATGGAACAATAAGGTAAGACAAAAGGTCAAAAATAGAAAAAAACAAAACAAAAGAAACACGTTTTAAAACAACAAGAAACACCGGTTTTGTCCTTTTTTTTTTAAAAAAAAAGAAAGGTTTTTTCCCCAACCCTGCTATGTATTATTTGTATTTATTGTGATGCGGCGCCCCCTATGGGTTGAAGGAGTAGTGAGATGTGCGCTGTTATCAGAAGACTCCGTACAACACTTCTATGCAGTTCCCGTTGTGATCTGCCATGTCACTGGTAGGATGCCAAGGTAAGTCAGCTAGTGATGGGCAGTATTGATACATTTATACATCGATGTTTTCGATACTTTGGAAATTGTGTAGGATGCATCGATACACCTTCTTTTTGAAAAATATATCGATGTATCGAGCAATGGATCGATACATCGCCCACCACTAGAATCAGCATAATATTATTGTCTTCTACTCGTATTATTGCATTGTAGAATTTTTGTGAAGTGAATGTTTTCTGTAAATGGAGTAAATGAGTACTTAGCCTATTGTTTTGTTACCTTCTGCTGTAATACCTATTTTGTTCGGGAAGTGAAAGTTCGGCAAGTGAAGTAAATGAGTAATTTGAGTTGAGTAATTTGAGTTGAGTAATTTGTACATGGGCAATATGTGTTGTATTGATTATTGAATCGCGACAGTATTGGTGAGTTTTTGCTGGATATTCTGTATAGTACATAGTTTCTTTAGCTTTATGTTAGATTCTGTAACTATGACATTACTCTCGCGAGTTCGAGATAACACAAGATTGGGAAATCGAGAACAAGAGATCGACTAAGGTTGCCGCAAGAAAAAAAATGCGACTTTGAGAGTTAACATCCTTTGTGAAGGTTGGAACGGTTCCGCTTAATGATGCTGATAATGTGTTTTGCCAACAAATGTACTGTTGGACGGCAGATTAGTGAAACTATTTGATGCTAGATTAGTGGAACTGTGTGACAGCATGATGTTCTAAAATGGTAAAAACTACAGTCTGCCCTGTAAATAGTAGATGCTGTTGACCTGGTGATTGTCTTATCCGGGAAGCTAATGTGTTTCTGTAGTGGTATCATGACAGGAGAGACCCTGGTTTTCATAAATAGCATTGAAAAATCTAACACATATTTGAATGAGTCTAGAAGAGTGTTAAATAAGTCTGAAACATTGTAAACTGGTCTGAAACAGTCCCAGAAGAGTCTTATGATAAAGCGCTGAATTAACTTTTGAAGCACGTCAAAATCTTTTAGTTGGCTCTGCAATAATCTTATGAGTCTGGAAGAGTGTTAAAGAGTATTAATGAAATCTTGAAGAGTCTTACATGAGTCTCCAAGGATTATCACATTTTATACTGGCTATAGAATATCCTCTGTACTCCCGTCTCCCATATCTTTATAATCAATAACAGAGAATAAGTCCTGGGGCAAACTGGTACAAAACAATAAAACTTATTTTTCTGTTTTTCACGATTACTATGCGCCATTGCTGAAAAATATTGTCATATAGAAATGAGTCCCGGGTAAATTGCCTTCTTGATACTTTCCCTATCTTACATTTAGTTGACTATATCCACATCAGGTATCCATTCTTTGAAATGACTGTGTGATGTCTTTCATTAGGCATTTTCAAATATCACTTCAGCGGCACATTTATGTGTGGATAAATACCTCTCCCACGAATAGAAAATGAAGTTGATGAAAATGTCTTACCTTGAGATGAACATAACGTTAATTATTTAGTCAGGTAGATACGTTAGTTTTCATAATTTTCTTATTTTCACTGAGAACAAAGTTAGAGTTTTATCGTAGCATACCACTGCAGCTGAATTCCAACGCGAAAAAAACGGTAGAGTAAGCTCCTAAGTTTGTACAGGGGTCGTTTCTTGATATCAAATAGCTGATTAAAAGATGCAGTGAAGTGGTAATGTTGATTCTTTTAACTAAGTGTTTACAAAAATGCGATTTTGCTGCCGTTTATCAGTAAATAATTCACGTCTGAAGGTTTTTAAGTCAATTTTTTGGGGGAAAGTACCCACGCAGTTTTGTTTCCTAATTTGTAAAACGTTTTACAGATTAATTTAGGGTGTTACAGTCTCAGAGGATCACATCCATCAAATCAATATGAATGCTTATGCGCTGACTTCCATGAGTGTGCACCCACATAAATTGATGCAACAAAGTTAATTTCTTCTTCTTTAAATAGGCACAATCAGGCCTGCCATAACTGAATAACTCAGTTTCACTTAGAGTTAATTTTTTCAACATTTTGTGAGAGCTCGAACATCTGGAATCCTGAAAAACTTGAGTATGTACAATTATACATATAATGTGTAGCCGATACCATTTTCTAGATTAAGTTGTACCTATATAGTATCTTCTTCACCTATTTGCCAAAAAGGAAAGGGAAAAACATTTCTTAAAAATGTACTCAACCAGAAACAGATAATATGATACTTGGAATGTACCTAATATTCATACAATGAAACCCACTATTCCAGCGTGAATGAAACTCTCAGTGTTAATTTTACAGACATTTTTCCCGTTGACATCTCCAGAGATACAAAAAAATAGAGTTGTCATTAAAGAAAATTTATTTTTTAAGACATTGAAAAGTGATTATAGTTACAAAATGAATTTGGACAAAAGAATGGTTCCGAAATAGTATGGACCTAGATTTTCTTTTTTTTCTTCATTACGTTCTCTTACCTGGCTGTTAAAATCACCCATGATAATTATATCGTCATTTTTTTCCCTCTTCAATTCGTTGTATATTTCCGAGAGTTTATCCTAAAATTCGTATCAGTCTTTTTTCATTAAATATAGCCGTTGGTGCATAGATTTGGATCGTGGTCAGCGTTTTTTTTTGTGTTTTTTTTTCTTTTCTTTTTCATTATAAAAACTTCTATCCTATCATTCATTCTTCTAAATTTCATCGTCGGATCTTTTTTATGTTCATTTCTGATCCAGAAACCAACACCTTTTTGTCCAAAATCATTACCTATGTGACGAAGTGGATTTTTCTTCTTTGTTTCCACAATGTTTTCCCCTTTTCTTCTCACCTCGCCAAGTCCCAGTATACCAATATTAGAATTTTTGAGAGTGAGTTCAGCTAGATATCGTTATTCATGAGAGTTCGAATATTAAGACTGACAAGTTTATTTTTGAGATAATTTTCCATCAGGCTGCTTTAAGATTTTCTAGTTTTCATTTATTAATTTGTTACTATTTTTTAAAGATCTGGGCGGGGAGACTCCCCTGGATAATTATTTATTAATTTTCATTAGGTATGTTGAGCACGTTAGGAATGAAATGAGTTAAAAAGGACCCAGTTTTTACTGGTAACACAATCAATTGATATCAGGTCAATAATTATGTATGCATGTATGTATTAATTTCCATATAAAACAAAAGTATCGATTGTTCAATACTGTCGAGAGTCAAGATGCGTGCCTTTTTGCCGATCCTTCTCGAGTAACGAGTTTACTTTTTAGGCCGAGCCTATTGCGATCGAAATTTTTCTTCTTTTCTGTTCCAGTACATTAGTTCATAACTAGTGACACTAGTAGCGCTGATTGTCTACTTTGGTTATCATAGAGCAAAAGTAGACCTTGGAGTTTAAAATGTCTACGGTCTACAAGCGCAAACGGGTTTTACATTGTTTAGCTTAGCGAGCGTTGTTACGTTTTATATTTTGATTTTTACTTACGACGGAATTATTTCTTCAAAGAGGTACAGCTTGTCTATGTGATGAGGAGCGAGATGCGAGAATTGTCAGCTACGACACTACGAGTAGTGTTTTTTTATCACTTATCAGTAAATCAGTAATGTTGTGGAGCCTGCAGCTTCGCAGTCTGAAGCCTTTTGAACTTACCACGCGCTGGTAGCAGAGTTTGAAAGCCGAATGATTAAGCTTTGGCTTTTGGCTTTTGGCTTGTAAATTTCTAAATAAAACTTCCGCTTTTGACTTTTTCGACTTTATTTAGCTTTCAGATTTTGCTTTCAACTTCCAGAAATTGATTGGCTTCTGGCTTTTAGCTTTCAGCTTTCGACTTTTGTTTTTCCTTCCCTCTTATTACTAATAATTAGTAAATTTCTTGAACAAGAAACTTTTGGTGCTCCAAAACAGTCCAAAATACAGGAAGCGGGAGAAAACATTTTGTTTTTTGGGTTTGTGGTATAGAGTTTGCTACATCTGAGAGTAAAACATAAAACCAGCAGTAAAACAGTAAAAGGCCTCAGTGGTAACTGAACACAGAGGCCTTTTTCTTGTGACACGTTATACATTGAGAATTTCCTGGAAAAGCTAAATAAGAAGCCGTATTAATAAAACTTTCGCTTTTTGCTTTTGGCTTTTCAACCTCAATTTAGCTTTCGGATTTCGCTTTTAGCTTCCAGAAATCGTTTGGCTTTCGGCTTAAAACTTTCAGCTTTTAAAAAACTTTCAAACTCTGGCTGGTAGTGTGTGTGTAGTGTCCTTTCATCTATCAGCTCTTATATTCTGGAATAAAAGACCTTCAACATGATTACCAATAGGTCTTTTTCCTGATATCTTTTCCACGGACCACCAATAAGAGATAGGCTATAGTCTGGTCCAGGTAAGAAACATAATTTTTTCACGGCGCTGATAACGTGTTCTCAAACTCGTCTGTCCCCTCCAACTTCAAAATACCCATATTGTATCGATGTGTGTTGCGAGTAGCCAGTTATGTTTCCTAACTGGACCAGACTTTAGTCTCTAATTTTTCAATCTAGAGCCGACCCTCTTCCAGCAGCTAGCTGCTTGTTTTTCTCATTATTGACGTTTCTGTTTCTTACAACGACTATGATCTGAATCACAGTTCAGTTTAGTGGTGCGTATTGCGTGAAGCCAATCGGTATGATTTAGCTCTTCATGGTCACAATTCAGTTCAGTGGTCCACGTTTCCATAAAAATTTCCGTTAGCCAATCATTGTTTCATTTAACTCATTGCAGAGTGCGTTCGTATTGTTAATGGGAATTTCCATGGAAATTTTTTGTATTAGGACAGGGTCAAATTATTTTTTAATTTTTGTCCGTAGATTTTTTGATTTTTTTTTTACTATTCCTTGTCGAGAGTCAAGATACGTTCTTTTGCCGACTCTCTTCGAGTAGCGAGATTACTTATTACATGATAATAAATGCCTAGCATATCTAGTAATTCTAACATTGCTGAGATTGCCAAAAAATATCTGCCAGATGTCAGCTACTTTGCTATTGAATATTGGGAAGTCTGAATTGTAATACTATTTAAGGCTAGGATTTTTATGTAAATGCATATTTGTTCTCGTAATACTACATAGCGCACATCCACATTATCTTTGCGAATCACGAAATTCTGAATCCGTATGCAAAAGTTTATAGTGCATATTTTTGCATATTTAGGCTATAAATGCATGAAAATGCATATTTTCGCTGAAAAATAGCCGAATACCGCATATTTAACGCATATTTGAGGTTGTTAGCGCATATATTCCCAAAAACTGGCTAAAAATCACTTCTGTTGACAAAATTTCCACAATTTTCTTGATTTTCTGGGGGAAAAAGAAAAAAGTAACAGGGTGTTTGCTCTTTGCTGTAAGCTGCTGGAAGAAGGTCGGCTGAAGACTAGAAAATTATAGAGACAAGAAAAAAAAACCTATCGGTTGTCACGTTTAAGTTCTTTTTTTATTCCTACATAAAAGCTTATTTAAGGCTTTAAACTGCGCAGCTGCAAACTGCAATTGCAATTATTTTGAAATGAAAAAACTCTTTGTGTTTTTGATGATGTAATGAAATTTCCATTAAAATGAATGGCTCTTATTGTAGTGATTCGAAAACCCTAGATTTCGATACCCATAAGGGTGCGGTTGTATAGCGCATATTTTTGCATATTTTGACATTTTTAGCGCATATTTATTGCGCATATTTTCGGTTTTTTAGCGCATAAAAATCCTAGCCCTAGAATATCGGTTGTTTCATAAAAGTGAATTAAGAGTTGGAGGCTTTTGTACAGACATACATGTACGTATGTACGAGTACATATACTTGAGACAGTTGCACACTTTCACAAAAGGCTGGATTTCAGAGTACAAAGTTTCAATAAAAGTTTTAGATATCTGAAACTTCGAGAAAGAAATTATTTTCGAACGAGTTTCACCTCTCCCACCCTCTCACTCTTTCTCTCTCTCTCTCTCTCTCTCTCTCTCTCTCTCTCTCTCTCTCTCTCTTCCTCTTTCCCTCCCTCCCTCCCTCCCTCCCACTCGCCCCCTCTCGTTAGAAAAAGTTTATACCGTGGCTGATCCCCGGTGAGCCTCTTGTTCTAAAAGAATCCGGGCTACGGGCCTGGATTACTCTGTTTATTGTGACTTCCGAGGTTTAAATATTTCGTTCACGTAAATAATGATGAATGGCACGCGACGATTTCCGGCACTGTGTTAAATGCATCACTTTATCTTCGGAAAAAGTGCAATCACTGTATTTATCGGATAAAATTTGTGATTATCGTATTTTCGACATCGTATCGAAAGCATATCATTTTAATAATCTCCTTGAAATGGGGGATTACCCATTATGCTTATCATGATGATAATTTTACTGTCTGAAAAATTTTAACTTGTTGAAGTCTGTTATTATATTTTTCCGTTCTTCCGGATAATGATAAATTGCCACGCGCGGCGAAGATCTATCAGTTTGAGCGGTAGTCCCATAAGATAACACTGAATTTTCTTGTGGACGTGTTGAAGTTTAGCAATATAATTGATCTTAGCTGGGCTGGGAAGACAGGACGGACTATTATGATTGTCACGTCACCCTGCACACTAGGATGTCCTGTATTTTACGACTTTTCTTGGGTCCTTTTGATACTTGCACGCTGATGGGTGCCAAAATATAGAGAAGTAGTCCCCAATAGAAATTTCCGGTCGATGAGATGAGAGGAACTCGTGCCACAAGCTCCTTAACTTTCTTATTGGAAATAACATGATGTTTTGAACTGTCTGACCAAAGTTGTATCACACAACCGGTGACAACCGCTAAAAATGTATTTATCAGGGAAGTCAGTTTCTGAATGTTGGTCATTAGTCATTACTCATTAGGCTTCGAACAGCTCGTGCGTTGGTATTATTGACTGTCTCTGAAGAATGCGACAACTTTTTTATAAGTTTTCAAAGAATTTTGGTAGTAAATGAGGTCATTTAAAAGGTACTGTCTTTGCGGCCCCCTTTTAGACTGCGAGCAACAAGCAAAGTGAGTTGCAAGATTTAATAAGCTGGATAAAATGGTCAACAGAAGTCAAATATTTTCTCATTTAGATCTTGTTAGACACCCTATTTATTAGGGTGGTCCCTATTTTCGAAAATTGTAATTTTCATGACGCGGCCCACCAGATCGGTTCCAAATAAATTTTTAAATAATTCCCAGGAAGTTTTAGCTCGGTTGGAGAAAGGAAATACGTATCGAAAAACTCCTGTCTTATGAGAACATATTTTGAGTTTTGACTGTTCTCACTAAATTGTATTTTTTCAGCCTGAAATGACGCCAAAAATATACGGATACATGTTTTGGATTGCATAGTACTATTCGGCCCCAATTTCGATTTGAAGCGCTCCAGTGGCGAGGGAACTGACAAGGGGTTCAAATAAGTCCAAAGATACTTGCTTCTTTTCCCCGATCTTGGAATTTAGTTAGTTCTTGTGATTCCCCAAGGTGTCACTAGAGCAGTTCAATCGATATTCTTGATCTATGTTGGAGATAGTAGCCCATTCAAGCGTTTTCAAAGTACACAGTGAAAATTGTTTTCGAGGTTCGTTTTTGGTTGTGATTCACTGAGAGGTCAGTTTAGGAAGCTAAGATTCCACTCGTGTCATTTTTCCACGATCAGCCATCTACAGTGGCACACCGCGGGGTTGGAACTCAAAAAAAAAAAGGGAAAAAAAGACCTTAGAAACCTTATACATCGACTTCTACTATCGTGAAGGAAAACCAGTTATGGAAGTTCAGTTCCCTCTAGTGGCATCCCAAGGTGTCGATATTAAAAACTAACCATGAAAACAAATTTAGTGACCCAGTAATTGTATACATGAAATCCAACATCGGGAAATAGAAACAAAAATTTTTTAACTCATTTTAAACCACTTGTTGGCCCCCTCCTCACAGAAGCCATACTCTCGAAGCGTTTCAAGTCAAATTTGGGGACAAAATATACTAAATTACCAATCCAAAACATGTATTCGTCTATTTTTAGCGTCATTACAGGCTGAGAGAAGTACAATTTTTAGTTTTAAAAAGTCAAAACGCAATGTTCTTCTCCGATCGGGGTTGGAACTTCCTGAGATTTTTTTTCTCATTTATTTGGAATCGATTTGGGAGGTCATGTTATGAAATTTAGAGAGAAAAAAATTATTCCACTGAGGGTAAATAAAGATCACCTTACTGTTCATGCAACTTTTATATAGTAGATCGAGTACAAAAAGGTTTGAATCAACAGTCTAGATCGATGGCGGAGCACCAACATGGTAAAGGAAATTGGAAGGCTGAAACAGAAATTCGAGGTGGGAGTCAATTCATGAGTTTCTTAGGACGCTAAATTCAGTTCTGAGGTTTATGCTTGATCCGGGGTGCTACAAAAGAGGGCCGAGGCCTCATAATAGTCGTATTTCTAGATTGTACTCGGATTTGTTTCGATGAGAGGAAATTCACTCGTTCAGAAGATCAGAGAGACGATTTAACTATCAAAATTTTGTCCGACTTTTCAGGACTATCTCTTTCCTTTCCTCAATGAGAAAAACTTCACTTTTTTCTCTTTGAAAAAAGGTACCCTGCAACTGACGAAAATTATCCCTTTTTTTCGAATGTGAAATACTTTGTTTTTCTCTTCAAATGACCGAAGACTGATTCCTTTCCTGGTTAAGAAAAAAAGTAAATAAATAAAATCATATTTTATTTTGTATGGGAAAAACGAAATCCCAATTAAAAAAAGATTGGTGGCTAAGGGGAGGGGGAGTTTTTTATCCCGCTTTAATCTAATACTAACATAGTTCTATCTTCTTTAATCCAGTCAATTTTGTCTATTCAGCGTTTAGGGTGTTTACTGGTCTTACAAGTCATACAAAAATCATACAATCGTCTTTAATTTCTTACAAACTTGGTACTTTCTCCTGAATTTATCAAATATAATCGTAAGCATTTGTAATTATTTGCAGTATTTCTTATCAGAAATTGAAAATTTGTGTTCGTTGCAACAACAATTGTTGCAATAATTCGTTCATTATTTTTTAGTTAAGTTTCTTCAAAATTTTTGTTCGCGATTACCATGGTTTTGAAATAAATTTTTTTTCCATGTGGAAATTCTGTTCAGGCGTGAAAGAGTCCGAAAAAAGGTCGTACAAAAGTTATATAAAGCCTATACTATTGAAAAATTCGTATTTGGTAGGCACTCTGCCGGTTGAAATTTTAATTATGGATAGGTACCTATTAATTCAGGATTACAAACTCTCTCTCTGGAGATGTGTCAAATGAGCGTCCCAAAAGAACTTATCGCTGATGCTTCGTTCAATTTTTCTTGGAAGTCAAATTGTGTTTTTTGTTTTTTTGTTTTTTTTTTCTTCAAGAGGAACAAATCAATTTTACAGCACCGGTTACGGCGGAATCGAAAGTCTGATTGAGCTGTCGAGCTTGGGAACACAAAAAAAAAGAACAATTTTTTCGCCTTTCTCATGAACAGAATTTGAGTTATCCTGATTTTGGAAATCATGCAAAGATGTTTTATTTTCTGTTTTTGTGTGATACCTATAGATCAGCACTTTGGAGGAGGGAGAAATCGCGTTCATGGCCCCGAACTGGAATCGAATCAAAACTCCAACATTTTAACTCAGTATTTTGATAGGTTGTTTAATTTTTTTCCAAATCGATCAGTTTTACCCATTCAAAGGAGTCAAACTTAGATTTTAGGGACTGAATCGAGGTTTTAGCCAATAATTCAATACAATTGTTAGATAAGCAATGCAGAAACCCCTCACTCAACTTTGTTTGATTTTCCAAGTTGAGTAAATTTTGCACATTTGAAGAGTCTGAATTTGGGTTTTGGGATTCCAATCGGGGTTAGATTAAAAGGTCTGATTGGATTTTTCGAATTGGAAATCCCAAAAACCTATATTTCGATACACTATGTCCAATTTTTTCTATAAAGTCAGTTGGGTCTATCCGAAGTACTCAAATTTGGATTTTAGGTTCTAACCTGAGGTTGGATCCAAAATTCGATGAAATTTTTGAATTCAGTGACACAGAAAATTCCTATCCTGGCACATTCAGTTTTTTTTAAGTCAAATTAATTCATGCGAAGGATCCAGATTTAGATTTTAGGGCCAAACTCGGGATTTGATGGAAAAGTTGATACAATTTTCGAATTCAGAGGCCCAAAAATTCCCATTCCGATACCCGGTTCAATTTTTTCGACAAATTCAAACTAACCCCTCAGAAGGGGAAGAAGTCAAATTTGAAGCTCAAAGCGAGATCGGATCGGAAATCTGATTGTATTTTCGAATTCGGCAACTCAAGATAACACTATTTCAATTTCTTAATACGTTTCCATTGAAAATTCCGTAGTTGGCAGCTCATTTCAGCCTCCTTTAGGGAGAGGGAAAATTATTTCCTCCTAGAGTAAACTATTTTATCATACTCCCTGAAGATAACCGTCTGCCCCATTCAACGTCTCAATGAAAAAAAAAATGGGAAGGACCAATTTCTGAAACATCTTGATATAGGTACGAGTACAACTCTCAAAAGTTTTATTTCATATTAGTCAATTGAATTTTGAATTACAGTCATTCTTTATGGGCGCGTATAGTTCTCCCCCTTACCGTAAATTCGATGATTACTGTGGGAATGTATGCTTACATTGAAGGCGTAAACTCAGCAGTTGCAAAAATAGAGCGGTAATACGAAGAGCGTCTTATTTGTAACCACTTTTCAGTGCAAGAAGTGAAATTTCCGAATCGGCAATGTAGTGCATAAACAATACTCCAAAAAGGATGCAAAAATAATCCAGTTTTGCACTAGAGCAAAAAAGTGACGACAAAACCGTGTAGAAGGAAGGATCACACTAGACGGACAGTCGCGTCATTTTCGTCGCTTATGCGTGTTTTGATACCTAAGCGTTCCAGCAACTCCTATAAACTCTGCTTTTCGAGCATGTATTAATTAAAATAAAAAAAATCGTTTGCAACTTTTGCAAGAAGCGCGTTATTCGCTCGTGCGTTTTGCAGCACTAGCGTTGCTCGTACTGTAAACTTCGCACTCGTCACGAATAACGCGCTTCTTGCATTTGTTGCAAAATATACTATTTTTGGCGCATAACGATATTCCGATTGTAAAACAAGACTGGTCGTTTTCATTTCTTAAAAGTGGATTTTTACCCAAAATCACTCATCTGGTTGCTGCTGCACAATTCCGCCGTAAATCCAATTTGGGCTATTTCGAATACTTTTTGAGGACTCTCGATCTGGCCCCAGGTATTTTTTTAAATAATTTTCGTGTCTGAGTCTTCTGCATGCACATTATCCCTTCCACAACTTATCTGATGTCTTTCCTTGACTTTTCCCACGTACATCTCAATAGCGCAGTTTATGAGTAGATGAATACCTCGTAAATGAATGAGGAATAAAGTTTATTGAAATTTCTTATCTTGAAATCAAGATGATGTCATTCAAGTAATGCTACGCCTCAATCAGATGTATCAATTTTGGTAATCTTCGTAATTTCACTGAGACCTAAGTCACGATTTCAATTTTGGCGCGAAAACCAAGAAGGTATTAAGAATATGTTCATGGTGCGGTACAATATCTTCTTGTATGATTTAGTACGTTTTGTAGTTCTAGTATTGCTAATGAAACAATTTCAAATAAAAAGACGGTTAAATCCTTTCTGTAGATAACTAATGATAGTGGCAGTTTCTATAAAAAAGGATAACTCTGTCGATCCGACGAAGTTTGAGTTACAGACAGTACATAATATAGAGGAATGAATGCCCATTCCAACGAGCTATCGGCGAGAGTTGTAGCGTTTTTTTTCTTCTTTTTTTTTCCTTCAGAGATACAAGCAGTCAAAGATGAGTGTAACGAAAACGCACAAAACACATTTTTTGGGAAAACGCGTTTAAAGTTAAGACACACCTTTTTCTCCCACTCCATCAAGCAGCCCTAACTCGCCGCGGAATCACGTTACCAGCCTCGACGAGGGCTTGTTAGAAAGGTAATTTTTCGCTCTTTTGCGTGGTAACAATTCAGAACATCGGACTTATTCGTGAGCTCCGAAAAACCACGAAGAAGGGAACGCAGACATTCGCATTATTTTCTCATTCTCTTTCATAATATTATCTTTCTCTCTCTCCCTCTTCTCTCTCATGCGCGTAAATTTTGTCTCTTTGTTATTGCGATGTTTTTCTTGTAGAAATCAACCAAAATCTGAAAATTGTTTTTTTATTGACCCAAAAATTTTGTTTTCCTTTTTTCACGTTTTCTGAAACTTTGATCGATTGACAAAGTTACCGATTTTTATAGAAACTGCCACTTTATTGAATAAACATGATTGACCGATGAGAATTAGAAATGAACGGTAACGACCAAAAGATGAACAGATTATAACGTTAACGCCGAGGCCACGTTGTTTGCTACGTGCTAGTATTCATCATTGCCTAAATTGGGTAGGGAGGAAACGTTATTTCCTCGACAGAGTAGTTACTTCCTAACTCTCATAGGAAAGTAACGTCATATCCATTCCCGGTAACATATATACGATTCGTTATCAAAATAGAGCGAAGGGTTGGAGGGAAAACTGATCGTTCTTTTCAAATGATATGATTACAGAACTGCATCCTCACGAGTGAAGCGAGTGGAAGATATTTTGAGGGGTTTTCAGTCATTAAGATCGTTAGCTCTGGAAAATAGACTAATTTTCATCTGCAATCACATTTATATCTAATTCGAACAACATTTTCCCAACTTGCCGACCTTATCAGGGACGGGGGTGGGCCTCGCTCAAGCTCCTTCCTTCTTAATTAACAAAACAGTATCTTGCTATATCTACTTCCGCTCATATTTTACTACGAGTATTTTATGAATTTTTCTATCGGCAAAAGTCGATTTTTCGTATAGTTTCGCATATTGTTTGTTTCTGGGCCGGTGTTGGTCAAATCAATGATTTTAGCTCGAACCACAAAGTTTGAGGTTTCAGGTTTAATAATATTAGAAATGTACCGACTGATTCTGAAGGAATTATCAGGTACACTACACGCGAATGAAGTCGCTACACGTGCTTAAGATGACAAGTGGTTACTCAACACTGTGCCTTAGAACAATGTGGGCTAGTTTCCACATGCAGACGTTTCCCTTCGGCCCATTACCCCGAGATATCCCTCGAAGGAATCTTGACTCAGTCGAATATTAGTAGGGTTGGACATACTCCGAAATTTCGTTTTTCACAGCCCAAATTGTGTTAAAATTTCAACCGCTCCTTTTCTCGCCAATTTCGGGAGAATCCCAAAATTTAAAGTTTGACTTGCGGTGGAGAAAATCATATTATTTAGATAAAGTATCGAAATAAGGGCCGTCTTTTTTGTTGCTCGTTTGAACGTGATCCTAAGTTTTTGTCCAACCTATATATGTATAGGTACTACCAGCGGCATAACTAGGATTTTTAACGGGGGGGGGGGCAGAAAGGGCCTCGAATTTTTGAAGGGGTCCCAGTTTTAAAAAAACTTTTGCTTTATTTTATCTAATACTATAAATTTTACAAAATTTTCAAATTCACAGGGGGGCCTGGCCCCCCGTAGCCCCCTGGTTACGCGCCTGTTTCGGGCGGGGGAAAGGTGAAAATTATTCAACATTTCGAGACAAATTCAAATATATCGTCAAAATTAATTCACATTCAATTTTCGATCCTATCAATTTACTGAATAGATAGCTAAATTGTTTTGTTGAGGACGAGGTGAAAAATTCAGGTCGCCAACTGAGAAAATTGCCTGAGAGCTGAAAATAAAAAAACACTTGTAAATAGCGAAAAATTTCGTCAAAAATTTCTTATATTTTGTCATGAACTATCTCAAGACGTTTTTTCTTATGAATTTACTGAATAGGTAATTCAATATTTTTCGTGGAGGAAGAAGTGAGAAATTTAAGTCTACAACAAAAAAAAATTGCCTCGAATGTGAAAATAAGCAAACAAATTGTAAATCGTCTAAAATAACAAATTTCCTCACTGAACTCTCTTATGGCGCCTCTTGATCAATCTAATAAAAATAGGTAGTTAATTCTTTTCTGAGGTAGGGGAGGGGTGGAGGTAAGAAATGTATGGAAAACATGATGTACAGTATAAGGCATTTTTCGAAATTAGAGAAAAGGACCAAACATTTTTAATTTGACGACTGTTACATACTCAAATTTTTACGGTGAGGTCAAATTCGTTGTCCACATTTTGCGATGGCCCCCGCCGTTCCCGAGAGATAGGCCTAAAAAGGCTGGCAACATCGTTCAATATAAATCACTGTGGCACAATGTTGACGACTGATCCGAATTTGTCTGGAAAAATTAAGTAATTAGCACCAAAGCCGACGCCGAAGCTCTCCGGAAATTTTTTCGTCCCGAGAAAGTTATAAGTATGGAAAAATTTTCAAAATTATAAAAAAAATCAAGAATTTCAAATTGACGATTGTTTTATGTTCAAACAGCCACGCGCAGTTCAAATTCGTTAGCCAAATTTGGGTGCGACGCTCCATTCCTGAGATAGGCTCAAAAACGTTGGTGAAATTGGTTAAAAATGATTCTAGGACAATTCTGACGACAGATTCAAATTTGTCTCGAAAAATTAACTAACTAGCACCAACGCCGACGCCGATATTCTCAGAATTTTTTTTGCTCTAAAAAGAGACATGATGTAGTATAATATAAAGAAATTTTCAAAATTAGAAAATATCAAAAATTTTGAATTAAAGACTGTTCTCTACTCAATTTTTCACGCTAAGTTCAAATTCAGTGTTCAAACTTTGTGGTGACGCCCTGTCCACGAGATAGACTCGGAAATATTAGAGAAATTGGTCCAAAAATGACTGTAGCTCAATTTTGACGACGGATTTTAATTCATCTCGAAAAATTGAGTGATTAACAAGCGCCCACACCGAAGCTCATCGAATATTTTTTTGCCCAAAAAAGATACGAGTATGAAGAAATTTTCAAAGTTAGAAAAAAATCAAGAGAATTTCGAATTGACGACAGTATTATGCTCTTTACGCTGAGTTCAAAATCGTTATCCAAATTTTGGGCGCGACACATCGTTCCCGAGATAGACTCGAAAATGTTGGTGAAATTGGTCAAAAATGACTTTAGCAGAATTTTGACGATTGATTCGAATTTGTCTTGAAAAATTAAGTAATTAGCACCAGAGCCACCGCCAAAGCTCTCCTAAAATTTTTTCGTTCTGAAAAAGATGTATAAGTAATTTTTAAGAAATTTTCAAAATTAGAAGAAATTAGAAATTCAGTCTTTCAGGCTGAGCAGTGCCGTATCCAGGAATATGGTGATGAGGAGGTTTGACCTAACATGTGGGGTACTTTAAACTAAATTTATTTTCTAATGTTTCTGAGATCCGCATTTTCCTGAATTATTAACCTCACGGCCGCACCCAATGGGGGAAGGAAGGAGGCAGACCCCTAATCAGCCCCCGTTTAACACGGCCCTGAGGCTGAGTTCAAATTCTTTTTTTCAAATTTGAGGACGACGCTCCGTTTTTGCTATACACTCATAATGTTCCTGAAATTTATCAAAAAAGAACTCTCAATCAATACCCAACTATGGTACTGAACCACCGGTGCCGAGGCATAGTCAAAAATTTGGTTCTGCTATAGGAGAAGAAATGTAAGTCGGAAACTGAGTGCGGATTACTTTTGACGACGGATCTGAAGTCTTGAAAAGTTGAGTATTTTCCAAGGTCCCTGCCCAGAGGCTCTCCGATAGATTTTTAGATGACAAAAATGCCCGATGTATAATGGAAAAATTTACAAAACGTTCGAAAATTTAAAAAAAATGGCATAACCACTTATTCATTCTGAATGTTTATCGCTGAACTCAAATTCGCTGTCCGAATTTGGAGCCGACCCTCCGGTGCCGAAATACTGTGGAGACTGTCTATATACGTCGAAAACTGAGTGTGGATCAATTTAGTTGAGAGTATAAAACCCCTAACCAGAAGAACAGGAGAAGGAATAATTTTTGTATAAATAATAAAAATGAGGAAGCTGAGGTATGCCAGTTCTTCGTCGGGCTAACTACGACTGAGCAGGTGGAAAGAAGCCCAAATTCCGAAAGTAAAAGAAAAATAAAACAAGAACAGAACCGTACCTTTGATGTATATATTTACTAACACAAGCTGAAAATACGAAATTCAAAATTAGAACAACAGGTTACGATGAATTTTAGGAAAAATCAGAATTTGCTGGTCTTCAGCTATGTAGAACTTCGAAAATATGATTTTTCAGTCAGGAACTGTAAAAATAAGTTTTCCGTATTAAAATTCAGAGGGATACGAGAAAATTGGTGATAAATAAAATTAATGAATTCTATAATCCAGAACAGAGTAACTACGACGAGATAAAGACCTTCAAAGCCCATGAAAATCGAAATTACATACCCCATTCAAGTAACTATGTGGGAAAGTCGACAGATTCAAACTTCCAGGGAGAAAATTTGTATCGAAGCAGCGATTCCACGAATTGATGGCAAGGTCTGGTGGATCCTCGAAGATACAATCATTCAAACAAACGCTGCACAAGTCATTTTGCAGCATCAAAATTCGAGGAAAAAATATAAAACCATAAGAAGCGCAAATGGCTTGGGGGCTTAGCCCCTCTCCCCAAAACTTCTAAATAGCCCCCAATACACTGAAAAAATACCAAAGGAAATGATGCAGGGAGGTGGTGTTCCTTCATTAGGGGGCTCAAGCCCCCCCCCAGTTTGGGGCTCTATTTTCGCTTCTGTATAAAACCTAATGAAAAATAAAATTATTCCTATCATTAAAAATATAAATCAAGCTAATGAAAAATAAAAATAATTCGGCATAATTTGAAACACACAAGATCCAAACCTGTGGAATGTCATTGGCTCCCTTCAGTAAATTTCGGATATCTCTGTTTCATTTTGCTGCTGCATCTGTTAGATACTTCAAAGGAACCGAGGCTCAAAAATTCTCACAAAATGCAATATGGAAGTTTCGTGGATTATCAGGTTCTTCCAAATTCGGTTTTATTATGTATTAGTTCCATCGTATCTTGAGAACCGTGGCATATACAGTTTAGGGGAGGGGGACGCGGAATAAATTCATCAGTAAACCGAATATAGATATTTTGTTGATTTTTAAGGACACCTATTAATTTGATTCAACTTGAAAATTGAGGCACTTTGATTAGGGAAGAGTGAAGCTCAAGTTCGAAAAAGTTGAAACATTGGATGTCATTTTTGGGTTCTCGACTTCGCTAAGCTTATTGTTGACATCTTATTGATCCTGGTTTGCGAATTGCAGTATCGTGAGAGGGAGCTGATGATCAAAATACCTTGAAATACAATATGGGTACAAAAAATCACAACTTTTCGGGGTCACTGATTTTTAACATCCACATAAATACTCCAACACCCAACTACGTTAATTCTCAAACTTCAGTCCTGAATGTCATGACTAGAGTTCCGCGACTGGTATATATACTGGTTCAAAAAAGGGGGTCATTTGCATCACTTCTGTTTGCTGAAGATGGTTGAGATAAAAAAAAAATCAATGGAAAAACGGATTTTGGGGGGACGTTTATCCCCTCAGGAGACGATTCTCCGAGATAAGCGTAGATGCCAATTTCTTCTCAACCGAATCTTTCCACATTAATTTTGTAATTAGCCCGAACCCGAACTATAAACGGTGACCTTTCACCCGATTCAAACAGCGCATATGTAAATAAAAATAAAAATTAGAGATTGAATATATATATTTATGAAAAATATACTGCAAAAAGTATATGATATTACTACCTAAAGAGGGGCATGTAGAACTATAATCGTAATAGTGCTGAGTAGTAATAACAGAAATACTTAATAATAAATAAGCAGAATATGAACAATATTTCTATCGACATATTATCGATAGCTCGTGATTGCTGTCACACAACTATCATGAATCAGGCCTATGAGACTGATAAGGTGTTAAAAGTAAAAATACCGCAAGCCAATTATATTGAAATATATAGTGATGCACGGGAGCTGAAAAACATCGGAAATCTCTACCCCGAGAAGGCCTTTACAAGATACAATAATAAAATAATCCTAATAAAATTTCTACGGTATTTTTAAACATCAATTGCTGTCGTCATTTTAAGTAACGATAGTTAATCAAGAATATATGATTGATTATTTATAGGACGTTGAAATGACTTAACAAGGTAAAAAAATATCGAAATATACAGCGATGCGGGAAGCTGAAAAAAAAATTAGTAGCACATACATACAAATTAGAAATAAGTATCTAAAATAGTGATGCATCCAAGACTGAAATTCGATAATTACATAAAATTATAGTATAAAGATGACAACACAACACCTGACAAAGATATGACAACCTCGAAAAAGACAAAAACACCAGCAAAGTCCACAACACCAACAATATGAAAACATCGATTAAGACGGCATGATTAGTAAAGACGAAAACACCAACCAAGACAACACGAGAGACCAAGACGACACCGACGAAGACAAAAAACAACCAAGACGACCTCATTGATAAAGACAACACCTACCAAGGCAGCACAGAAACCAAGATGTCACCGATGAAGATAACAAAAACAACCAAGACGACATCATTGATAAAGACAACACCAACCAAGAAAACAAGACCAAAACTACACAATACTAACGTAGGTGAACCACCGTCTCTGGTAACATAGTACAGTACATATATTAAAATTAAAAGTAACTTATGTATCGGCGGGGTATCATCAGTTCAGAGTGGATACCCACTAGCATAGGTGAAAACTCACGCTTATAATCGGAAGCTGAGAATAAATATTATAGTACATACATATAATTAACCTAAAAGTATATTACAAACCAGTGGAGCATCATCGGCTTCAAAGTCAGTACCCACTAGCATATTATAGTATGTATATCTACCATATAAGCAAATTATGAATCAGTGGGACATTATCGGCTCGAAGTCGGCACCCACTAGTGTAGGTGAAAACTTACACCTACAAACCTCAGCTCAGCAATATTTGGAAATGTGAATAAACTATAAAATAAATTATGTATCGGTAAGGCATCATCAGCCCAAAGTGGATACCGACTAACATAAGCGAAAACTCACACCTATAATCCCAATGTGTAAAATAATTATTATAGTATAGCCAAACGAAAAGTAAATTTATGAATTGGTGGGCCATCATCGGCCCAAGTCAATAAACACTCAGGTAGGTGGAAACTCACACCTATGGCTCAAGTTGATAGCCACTAACATAGGTGAAAACTCGCACCTCATCCCAAGCTTCGAAATAAATATTATAGTATATCTAAACTAAAAGTAAATTATGTATCAGTGGGGCATCATCGGCCCAAAGTCAAAAGGTAGGTGGAACCTCGCACCTATACTCCCAAGCTGAGTACACAGCCAAACTGAAAGAAAATTATGTATCAGTGATGCATCATTGGGCTCAAGTTGATAGCCATTAACATAGGTAAAAACTCACACCTAATCCTAAGCTTAAAATTAAATATTATATTATTTCTAAACTAAACGTAAATGATGTAACAGTGAGGCATCATCGGCCCCAAGTCAATACCAACTAAGGTAGGTGGAAATTCGCACCTATACTCCCAAGCTGAGTACACAGCCAATCTAAAAGAAAACTATGTATCAGTGATGCATCATTGGGCTCAAGTTGATAGCCATTAACATAGGTGAAACCTCACACCTAATCTCAAGCTTAAATATAAATATTATAGTATATCTAAACTAAAAGTAAATGATGTATCTGTGGGACATCATCGGCTCAAAGTAAATACCCACAAAGGTAGGTGAAAACTCACACCTATACTCCCAAGTTGAATATACAGCCAACCTAACAGAAAATTATGTATCAGTGATGCATCGTTAGGCTCAAGTTGATAGCCATTAGCATAGGTGAAAACTCACACCTAATCCCAAGCTTAAAAATAAATATAGTATTTCTAAACTAAAAGTAAATTATGTATCAGTGGGGCATTATCGGCCCAATGTCAATACCCACTCAGGTTGGTGGAAACTCACACCTATACTCCCAAGTTGAGTATACCGCCAAACTAGAAGAAAATTATGTATCAGTGATGCATCATTGGGCTCAAGTTGATAGCCACTAACATAGGTAAAAACTCACACCTAATCCCAAGCTTAAAATTAAATATTATAGTATTTCTAAACTAAATGTAAATGATGTATCAGTGGGGCATCATTGACCCAAAGTCAATACCCACTAAGGTAGGTGGAAACTGGAGCCTATACTCCCAAGCTGAGTATACAGCCAAACTAAAAGAAAATTATGTATCAGTGATGCATCATTGGGTCAAGTTGATAGCCACTAACATAGGTAAAAACTCACACCTAATCCCAAGCTTAAAAATAAATATTATAGTATTTCTAAACTAAAAGTAAATTATGTATCAGTGGGGCATTATCGGCCCAATGTCAATACCCACTCAGGTTGGTAGAAACTCACATCTATAATCCCAAGTTGAAAAATAAATATTAAAAGTAGGTATACACTGGAAATAAAAAAAGTATGTATTGGGGAGGCATCATGGGGCTCAAGTTGATAGCTACTAACATGAGTGAAAACTTACGCCTAATCTCAAGCTGAATAATAAATATTAAAGTATATCTAGGCTAACAGTACATTATGTATCAGGGGGGCATCAGCGGCCCAAAGTCCGTATCCACTAACAAAGGTGAAAATTCACACATACAGTAGTCTCAAGGGGAAAAACACTATCAACAAGAAGTCGGAGAAAAAACTTATTTTCCCCTTTTCTAAACCTTTTAACGTTATAAAAAGTAAGTAATATCCTACATTTGCTGCATTCAAACTGAGATTTTGGAGTTTTTTCAGAATAGAATGACATTTCTAACGATCTGAGACCGAGTAATAAGTAGACGTATGAAGGGTTGGACTGGGAGAATTTCAGAGGGCCTCTAAAAGATACAATAGTAAAATAATAACCCTAATAAAATTTCTATGGTAAGTAATCATCAACTATGTTTCTATCGACATATTACCGATAGCTCGGCATTATTAAACACCAATTACTGTTGTCATAAGTAACAATAATTAATCAAGAATATACGATTGATTAATTAGGACGTTAAAATGACTTGAACATGGTAAAAAAATGTCCCGCACCGATTATATCGAAATATACAGCGATGCGGGAAGCTGAAAAAGAAAATTAGTAGCACATACATAAAAATTGGAAATAATTACTTAAAATAGTGATGCATCCAGGATTGAAATTCTTCAAGTACACAAAATTCTAGTACTAGACACCACAACACCTGATAAAGATAATAACCTTAACAAAGACAAAAACACCAGCAAAGTCGACAACACTGACAAAGATGAAAACATCGATTAAGACAACGTAATTGGTAAAGACAAAAACACTAACTAAGACAACACAGAGAGCAAGATGACATAATCAATAAAGACAACACCAACCAAGACAACACAGAGAGCAAGATGACACCAACAAAAATTACAAAAACAACCAAGACGACATCATTGATAAAGACAACACCAACCAAAAACACACAGAGACCAAAATGACACTATATTAACATAGGTGAACTGCCGCCCCTGGTAATATACATATAGTATATGAAAATAAAAAGGAACTTATGTATCGGCAGGCATTATCGGCTTCAAAGTCAGTACCCCCTAGGATAGGTGAAAAACTCCAACCTACAACCCCCCGCAGAAAAATAAATATTATAGTATACCTTCCATTAAAGTAAATTATGAATCAGTGGAGCATTATCGGCTCGAAGTCGGCACCCTCTAGCATAGGTGAAAACTCAACTACAAACCCCAGCTAAAAATATTTGTAAATGTGAATAAACGATAAAATAAATTATGTATTGGTAGGGTATCATCAGCCCAAAGTGGATACAACTCACACCTAATCCCCAGTTGATAAGTAAATATTAAAGTACATCTAAACTAAAAGTAAATATTATAGTACATCTAAACTAAAAGTAATTTATGTATCAGTGGGGCATCAGCGGCCGGAAGTCAAAACCCACTCAGGTTGGTGGAAACTCACACCTATAATCCCACATTGAAAAAGAAATGTTACAGCCAAACTAAAAGAAATTTATGTATCAGTGGGGCACCATTTGCCCAAAGTCAACACTCACTAACATAGGTAGAAACTCACACCTGTAATTCCTTTCAAACTTTATAAAAAGTGATATCCTACATTTACTGCATTCAACCTGAGATTTTGGATTTTTTCTAGAATATAATGAAAATTCTAACAATCTGTACATGTTGAGAAGTCGATTGCAATTGTCCAACGTGAACTAATTCTCCTGCAGACAAGCGGCCGCTGACTGACACTGACTGAATTAAGTAGACCTATGAACAAAGACTGGGGGAATGCGATGGCAGTTTGCATTAACAGTTTGCAGGATGTCAAGCTCAGCTGAACCAAACCCACATCGCTCTAGACTGTAGCCGGCATCCATCAAAACCGCTAAGTAGTCATTTCCAGTTTAAGAGCCAGTTAGAACACAGTGGTAGGAGTATGAAAATACCCGAGACTGTCCCAGAACTGCAAGACTCATGCCGCAAGGACCAACATTGGCCAGCGTTCATGGACTTGGTCCACAATCCAGAAGCAAGAACACACAGCTACGTTACGTGCATGAGCTACCTCCCATTAAGTTGCTGTCAGTATGTTAAGTAAGTTAGGGCCGCAACGTTGGGTTACAGCCAGACCATGTTATGTTGACCTGCAGTACTGATGTGTCTGCTAACAGGACGTGAGACGAACCAGAACTGGCGTTCACGTTACCTTAGCCACTGTGCCAGGACGACTGACCCCCCCAGGCCTGGAATACACCTTAACTCGCCTAGTCAGACATATGTGCGCGGGTACGTACAGCTAGGTTAGGGCTGTCAGTGACCGCTGTAAATTTATTGAAACTAGAGCTACAATTTCAATTCAATCAGACTCTAAATAAGAATGTTGTTGTTAAAAATGTTCTAGCGACTAAGACCTATATGAGCCTATAGAAATTACATTGTAAGTTGTAAGATCTATCAGATGATTTAGATAGGATCTTGTTAGTTATGTAAATGTAAGATTGTCATATAAGAGTTGATTTGCTGAGCAGTATCAGTGTTGCTCATGTTAACCCCATAAATGTTTTCTGTTGTGTTGTAACGAGATACATAGATCAAAAGTCTACCATAAGCAAAATACAATACAACAGACAATAGCAATCGACTTCATAAGTAATAGTATTCACATTATTTAATCAAATCTATAAGTAAATGAAGTATTATTGAGGCATCATTGGCCTGAGGTCTGTACACACTATCCCAAGAATATAATTATCGCATACTCATAGTCCCAATTGGAAATATAAAAATTATAATATATCTAGCTGAATATAAATAATGTAAGGACGGGGCATCATCAGCTCACAGTTGGTACCCACTAAGATATTTGAAAAATCATAACAAGCCACAGTTAAAAGGCATCATTGGCCCAATGTCGCTACTCCTTAACATAGCTGAAAATTTCCATATACAATTCAAGGCTGTAAAATAAAATCATGTAGGTCCAAAAATCGGGTACGCACCATCCCAAGAATATAATTATCGCAAATAAAAACTCACAACTGTAGTCCTGAGCTTAAAAATTATAGTATAATATTTAACTAAAATTAAAGTATGTATCTATGGGGCATTATCGGCCCAATGTTGGTACCTCTTAAACATGGCTGAAAATTCCCACCTACATTCTAAGCTATTAAAAATTAATGGAAGTCTAACTAGAAGTTAATGATGTACTACTGGGACATTACTGGTCCCTCACACCCACAGTCCCAAGTTTAAAAAATAAAAATTATAGTACTTATTTGTATATTTAAACTACAGGTAAATTAGATATTGGTGGGGCATCATTGGTTCAAAGTTGATACCCACTAACATGGTTGGAAATTCCCACCTACATTCCAAGGCTATAAAATAAAAATTATGGGTCAAACTATTAGCAAGGCCTAAAGTTTGTACACACACTCCTAATAACACGTGGACCCACTAACATAACTGGAAAATCACACCTGTGAGTACTATCTCAAGCTAAAAAACGAAAATTATTTTAAACCAATCTAAGAGTAAGTTAGGCAGCAACGCTCTGTTCCCGAAATATACTTGAAAATGTGGCAGTATGGGGGGAAAAAGTCAGGATCAACAACACTGACGAATATAACAACAGTAACAAAGATAACAGTGACAAAAACAACAACATTGATAAGGGCAATAACTACTTTGACAAAATGGACAACACCAAAAATGACAACATCGTTAAAGACAACAGCAATGAAAACCTCACCAATTAAGAAAACCACACCAACTAAGAAAACAACACCAACCAAGATAGCAACACCAACTAAGAAAAGAACACTAACCAAAATGACAACACCAACTAAGAAGACAATACCAACTAAGATAACAACACCAACCAAAAAGATAACATAGACCATAATGGCAACACCAACTAAGAAAACAACACTGACCAAGATAACAACACCAACTAAGATGCCAACGCCAACCGAAAAGAAGACAACAATATGGACCAAGACAACACTAAACTAACATTGGTGAAAACTCACAATTCCAATTGAAAAATAAACATTATAGTACATCAAAAGTAAGAATAAAATAGTATATCTAAACAAAAATATAGTACATATACATATCTAAAACTAAAAGTAAATTATGTATCATTAGGGCACCACTGCCCCAATGTTGGTACCCACTAATACGGATCACCACATACATTCCCAAGCAGTAAAATAAAAATAATGTTTGTCTAACTAAATAAGTTTTATATTGTTGGGGTATCATTAGCCCAAACTAATATAGGTGAAAATGTACCTCCATCCCAAGCTAAAAAGTAATAATTACCTTAAGGAATCTAAATGTAAACCAAGTTTTGGTAGAGTTCTATCAGCCTAATATATGGCATCCAACTTAAACCAAAAAGTAAATTATAGTAATGGAAACTATGTTCCACTGACACTCCTGAGGCTCGGCTGAAGAAACTGTTGCCTTATTGGCTTAAATTCTAATACCATCATCCCAAATAGTTAAAATCATTTTAAAACCCTTCCATAGTACTTCTACCAGCAGAAGAAGGAATTCAGGGATTTGATCACAAGATGGATTCAAAGGAATTGACTAGATTGCAACTGGAATCATCCTATGATGAGACTTTCTGCCAGTAGCTTGTTGGAATCATTCCATAATGGAACTTTCAACCAACAATGGTTGCTACTGGAATCGTCCCAGGACTTTCTACCAGCGCGAGAAAGATTATAAGGAACACAGATCACAACCGGAATCATCCCATATGAAACTTTCTGCCAGTAGCTTGCTGGAATCATCCCATTACAGGACTTTCAACCAACAGTGGTTGCTACTGGAATCGTTTCGAGACTTTCCACCGGTATAAAGAGGATTTTAAGGAGCACAGATCAGATCATAACTGGAATCATTGAGATTTTCTACCAGTAGCTTGTTGGAATCATCCCATTATAGAACTTTCTACCAGTAGTAATCCCTAGTAGCACCTACTAAAATTATCCTGCTACAGACCTCGTTAAGAACATTTGTTGCTACTGGAATCATCTCAGGACCCAAGATTCTGAAGATGACAAAGAGGCATAGAATTGTGACCAGTGACATCCTTTAACAGTTTGATTTAAAAACTACCCCTCCCCCGCCCTCAAATAACTCAGACCAGACAATTTAAATCTATCAAATACCATAAAAATGTTTTGAAAATGTACCTAGAAAGCACAGTCGAGTGACCCAGGAACATCACTAGGATGATGCAGACAAGAGTATAATCAGTAACCTCACACAGCGGACATACAATCAACCAAATATAACAGTCAAATTACAGGCAAACAATCATTTAAATTGAAAAACTTACTCAGACATGAAACAACAGCGTGGACTCCATTTCATCACAACTCAGCAAATTCGAACATCCAGGCGTATCCAATCCAAAAGGCACATCACTTGAACGCGAACATTTACACATATTACTTAAACACGAACATTTTACACATATATCGGATCCGAAGTGCACGCGACATACAGACATTTAAACATGACTTGCACGCAGCACCTCTCGAGAATTTCTGAATCCTATCTGGCGGCGATGAAATTTGGAATCTTTCGAGTAACCGAGCCCCCAAAATTCATCTCCTTTCTCATTGGCTTTGATTGTGGAGCAAGCAGAATAGTAGGGATACTAACCTTCCAACCAGAGACACGTACATACGTCATAAAAAAAACAGAAAATAAACCACCGGACTGGACAAGTCTAATTTATTGTAAATAAAATTCCCAAAATCCGTGAAGCTGTAGTAGGTACATAATGACGGCGAAGACAATGGGTCTACCTTTCTCTTGAGTAACAAAAAACCAAATTGCTTATCAAATAACTTAATGTATTGACAGCTGAAAAGGAATAAATTAGGAGGACAAAGGCAATTTGACGAAAGGTCATACCGCCTGCTCCGGCTGTAAGTATCACGAAATACGGAAATAATTTTGGAGTACAGTATGTTCAATAAATATCACGAGTGAGACTAATTCCGCATTTCCATATAGCAAGAGCATATCCGAAAATTCCAAAAATCAAGAAAAATATATTTTTGGGACGAACTACTTATTTTCATTAAAATTGTGTGAGTCGTAATGCGGCTACTAACGCCGTCATGAATCTTTAGCAAAATTTCATCAACATTTATTTTCAACGACCAAAATAATTTTTCTCAATTTTGATATGATTGGGCAAGCGATTTCATTTTGGTCAAAAACAAGATATCCTAAATTTTTACGGTCATTCGAATAAACAATTTTTTTGTGAAGGTAGCAGCTGCGCAATAACCACGTTAATTAATAAATTCGTGTCCAAAAATAAGTTATGTAAGTAGGTAGGTCTAGGTGCACGCGAAACAAATTTCGGAGAAATAATAATCGAACTAATTAACAGACAAAGAAACAACTTTTCTATAGCATTCCCTTAATGCTTACATATGTTTTGCGTACTCCCTCATTTTCAAGCAAATCTCAACGGAGAGATTGGCTGTAGGGGATTATGGGTGACAGCACAAACAGAGCATAAACGATGGTATCCACTTTTCTCTTTTCAATCCTTTGTCTAACCGCTTTTTAAAAATCATTTCTCGAGTCTCCCTACGAGTAATCCTCATTATCTCAAGAAGGGGTGGAGCGCAAACAACGGGATTTTCAAAAATTGACAAAAGATTTGTGGTTATCGAGGTGTATATTTGTACAGAATTCAATATCGACTTTCTCATCAGCTCAAATTTTCTTTCTTGTAAACTTTTTTTTTTGTGTAAATAATGGAAACTAAAAAACTGACCACATTTTGATCACGTCAAAATCACAGCTACTAATCGATAGAACTGAAACTTTTTCTGCAGTAGTGTTAGCTTACTGGATAGTGACGAATATGTGATGCAGTGTTGCCATTTACAGTTTGTAGTGTCGGCTAAATCTGCACTGTCTCATTGCTCCCTTGTCTCAATTCCTCCCATGCTCCCCTACATTAGGCATATTTTCAGTGAAAATTTTTTCGTGACTTCCAGGTCCGGACCAGGTGAAAATTATTCAATTATTCGAGACGAGTTCAAATCCGTCGTTACAACTGATCCACAATTAATTTTGGATACCCAATGTAGGCCGTGCTCCCAGTGTAATACTATTTTGATCGCACCTCGGTAATGAAAAATCAGCACCAGATTTAGACACCGAATTTTAACTCAGCAAGAGAAAATGGGTAAAAACAGGTAGTTATCTCAATGTTTTTGATTTTCGAAAAGTTTGAAAATCTTTTCATACATCAGGCATTTTTTCAGTAGATTTGCCGGGCCGAGGAAAGATAAAAATTGTTCAGCATTTCGAGACAAATTCAAATGTATCGTCAAAATTGATCCACACTCAATTTTCGATACCGAGTATAGTGCCTCCCCCAGTGTAATCATATTTCTGACCATATCTCGGCAACAGAAAGTTAGCGCCAAATTTAGAAAACGAATTAAGTTTGAACATTTCTTCGTACGATACATAAGGCGTTTCTTTTGGTGAATATTTTTTAGGAGAGCTTCCGGGCCGCCCCCTGGTCAATATTATTCAACTTTTGGATACGAATTCAAATCCGTCGTCAAAATTGATCCACACTATTTTTCGATACTCAGTATAGCCCCTCCCGCAGTGTAATAATATTTTTGTTTGTATCTCGGCAACGGAAGGTCAGCACTAAATTTGGAGAACGAATTTGAACTCAGTGATAAATATTGAGTAGTAGTAGGTGGTTGTAATTTTTTTGATTTTCGAAATTTGGAAAAATTTTCCACACTACATAAGCCATTTCTTTCTGTGAATAGTTTTTCGACGAGCTCCGGGCCGTGACCTAGTGAAAATTAATCAAGTTTTTGAGACGAATTCAAATTCACCATCAAAAGTGTTCCACAGTCAATTTTCGATACCCAGTATAGCCTCCGCCCCCCAGTGTATCAATTCTCGGCAACGGAGAGTTAGCGCCAAATTTGGAGAACAAATTCCCATTCAGCGAGGAAAATTGAGTAGGAATAGCTGGTTATTCCGCAGTCTTTTTGATTTTCGAAAATTTTGAAAGTTTCCTTATTATACACAAGGCGTTTCTTTCGGTGAAAGTTTTTTAGCAGAACTTCCAGGCCAGCACCTGGTGAAAATTATTTAGTTTTTCGACGAGAGTTCAAATCCGTCGTCACAACTAATCAACAATGAATTTCCGATACTCAGTGTAGGCCCTCCCTCCCCCAGTGTAACAAATATTTTTGATCGAATCTCGGTAATGGAAATTCAGCAGGGGATCTAGACTACGAATTTGAACTCAGCGAGATACATCCGAGTAAAAACAGGTAATTATCTCAATGTTTTTGATTTTCGAAAATTTTGAACACTTTTCCTATACATCAGGCATTTTTATCGGTGAAAATTTTTTTGTAGATTTTCCGGTCTGGGGCAAGATGAAAATTATTTAGCATTTAGAGACGAATTCAAATGTGTCGTTACAACTGATCCACAATGAGTGGATACCCAATGTGGGCTCCCTCCCCAGTGTAATACTATTTTTGATCTTATCTCGGCAATGAAAAGTCAGCATCAAATTTAGACACCAAATTTGAACTCAGCGAGAAAAATTGAGAAAAAACATGTAGTTACCTCACTTTTATTGATTTTTGAAAAGTTTGAAAATTTTTCCATTCTTGTACATTAGGCATTTTGTCGATCATTTTTCGGGGGGTACTACGTATGATATGAATTAGCAAAATTTACACGTTTTATCCATGAAGAATCGAATTCAGTGTCAAAAAAGGGATGAAGTCTTGAAGAGTCTTGAGTGAGTCTGGAAGAGTAATTTCACGTTTTATATTGGTTATTTAGATCCTCGGTACTTCCGTCTCCAGTATCTTTAATCAATACCAGAAAATTACCACTGGGCCAAACTGGTACAAAACAAAACTTATTTTTCTGCTTTTCTCGATTACTAAGCACCATAGCTAAAAAATACTGTCCGGTAGAAATGATCTTCCTTGAATTTCACGCGTTAATTATCTCGATTGAGTCCCAGGTAATTGCTTTCGTGATACTTTTCCTATCTTACATTGAGTTGATTATATCCACATTATTCATTCTTTGAAATGATTGTGTGTTGTCTTTCATATTAAGCATTTTCAAATATCATTTCAGCGGCACATTTGTGTGTAGATAAACACCTTTCCCACGAATATAAAATGAAGTTGATGAAAATTTCTTACGTGGAGAGGAACATAACGTTATTTAGTTACGTCAGTTTTCATAATTTTCGTATTTTCACTGAGAACGAAATCACAGTTTTATCGTGGCATACCACTGCAGCTGAATTCCCACGCGAAAAAACGGTAGAGAAAAAGCTCCTAAGTTTACACAGGGGTCGTTTCTTGATATCGAATAGCTGATTAAGAGATATAGAGAAGATGTAATGTTGCTTTATTATTTAACTAAATATTCACGAAAATGCGATTTTTCTGCCGTTTATCAGTAAAAAATAATTCAAGTCTGAAGGTGTATGAGTCTATTTTTTTTTCTGGAAAGTGCGCAGTTTTGTTTTCTAATTTGTAAAACACTCAAAAAGGGTAAACATCTGCCGTGGATGTAAAGCGCATAGCAAAGATGTGCTCTCGTTTTGTGGACCCTTTAGCCCCCGGACGTCTTTTGTGCCCCTCTACCAATAAAAATGAAAGCTATTCAAAAAACGCAAAAAGTTACAGATTCAATTCTGATTTATGTTGTAGGAATGTTTGAAAATGTATCCTCAGATAGGGTAAAGTTTCAATTTCATTTTGTTCTTTCGAATTATTATAGGCAGTTTTAGTTTTGAACGCGCTGAACTTCAGAAAACGCATGTATGAAGAGATTCTTTTGACCATAACTTTGTTTTTATTTGTCAAATTTAAGGTATTACAGTCTCAGGGGATCACATCCATCAAATCGATATGAATGCTTATATATGCTGACTTCCATGAGTGCGCACAGTGGTGGATCTAAAAATTTTCCAAGGAGGGGGTTTTGAAAATAAAACTTTTTCTACCTCAGTCCCCTAGGAAACCGAGATGGATGTCGTTTTAAATAATTTCGAAAGACAAGTTTCATTATGTGATTAAATCGTTACACTGTAGAATGCTGCAGATACTTTAAAACAGGAGAAAAACTCAAAATTTGCAATGTTTTTTCTTCTTCTTCGGCCCGAAGGAAAGAGGCAGTGTCTGAACCCGTCCCCTCCCCCTTATGGGTCCGCCACTGAGTGTGCACGCACATAAATTAATGCAAGAAAGTTAATTTCTTCTTTAAATATGCAAAATTAGGCTTGCCATAACTGAATAACTCAGTTTCACTTAAAAGTTAATTTTTTAAACATTTTGTGAGAGTTCGACCTGCTGGAACTCTCGAAAACTTGACTATACGTGTACAATTATTATCCATGTATGTGTAGCCGATACCATTTTCTAGATAAGTTTTGTACCTAGTATCTTTTTTACCTATTTGCCAAAAAGAAAAGAGGAAAATATTTCTTAAAAATGTACTCAACCAGAAAGAGATAATATGATACTTGGAACGTACCTAATATTCATATATAATGAAACCCACTATTCCGGCATGAGTGAAACTCTCAGCGTTGATTTTACAGACATTTTTCCCATTGACATCTCCAGAGATACAGGAAAATGGAGTTATTTTTTAAGACACTGAAAAGTGATTATAGTTACAAAATGAATTTGGACAGAAGAATTATGCACTATGGGTGGCGGTATGGAAGGTGCGCGAGTACTTTTTGCCTTGTCAAGTCGCAATATTACATAGTTTATCCAGGTGTTTTTACCTTAAATTTTACCCAGTATTAGCTAAGTTAAGTTGAGAGAACTGAATTAAAACTGTAATAATGAGTAGTGGCGTTTAAAAGATTTTCAGTAGGGAACAAAAATTTCAAATTTAATTGAACATGTAAAAAATAATAAAATTGGTTGTAAAGGTTTCCTCTCGCTTAAAAGTGGAGAAAATCTCGGGAATTGAGTTTCTAAACACTGTCAAGGTGTGTCTTTTTATCAATTCACAGGATAATTTCCAATCTTTTTTTTCGTAGAGGGCTGGAATTCAATGTACCCCTTTATCCCTCCTGTCCCGATGCCATGAATAGCGCGTGTGGCAAATACAACACCTGCTATACATATACCTATAATTACCTAGGTAGTTACCGCTACTGAGTAATAACCAGTAACATTTATTGCGTCCCTCGGTTGTCCGCGCCTGCGTCCAGAGACGGATTGACTGGAGAAATTACCTGAAAATTTTGCACGACTGGTCCGAAAAGGTACAGGCTTTGGTCAGTGTAGTGGCTGAAACGGAGAGAGGAAGAATAAGAGACTAGTGGAGGAATCATGGAAGTAAATATTTGGATCCATTCACTGGCATGTTCCAGGTAGCTTTTCAGGTCATAATCCGCCCCCGTCTGCATCTGTCCTATCGAACGATTGATCGAATAGAAGGTTGTTGCTCCTGCATCCACTGGGTGAAAACAGACTAGTCATCAGTTTGGAATTTCTGAGTCGCATGGTAACGTCCAGCTTGGTGTCTTTCTCAACTTCCTTCTGCTTTTGCTGACTTATCGACCATTCGAATTATAGGTTATCAGATGGTGCGAGTGTTGCAAATACCGAACGACAAGGGGACCTAAATTCTCAAAAATTAACTTTTGAACTGTATTCAAATAGTTATCTTTGAAATTGCAGCAATTTTTCGAATCTAATCTGTGAGTTGTCCAAAGAATACATATTATAGAGATGCCGGTTATTCTTCTAATTTTCTAGAATTGAGGTGGTCACCTCCTGTTTTTTTGTTGTTTTTTTTTTTGTATCATGGGAAAAAATTCCTACAATTTTTCAGGTCTTTTGAGTCACTATCCGTACCCCAATGGCTTGAAGATTTATCTGGGGCTTACATGAAAGTCTTTCCGGAGTCACTTTATAGTCCCAGAACGCATATGCCAAAAAAAAAAAAAAAAAAAAAAAAAGAGATGGTCACCTCTAACAAATATTGAAATTTTCTCAGCTAATAAAATTGACGCTGAATTATTTCTATTTACGAACTTCTGCTTTGTTGAGTTCAAGAAAGAAAAAAGCACATTTCATGAGTAAAATATAATTTTATTTATGACATCATAGTTGGAGCAGTTTTGAAATTCTCTAGTAGGAGACCCTACTAAGTAACAATATCTTACATGAATATACATTATGTTACGTATTATAAATAACTACATTGTTTTATGTAACCTAAATTATATTTTGACTTAGTTAGCCTGGAAACCATGGCTCATTTACCTTCAGCGCTCATTTCCTTTCTGGTACCAAGATCACGGCCTCAAAATGTCCATCATTAAAGGAATCTTTTGAATCGGTGACCTACGATAAGTGTTAGGAGAAAGCCTTCTTATGACATTTAATCAAAAAATAAAAACTGAAGTGTAAAAATTAGAATTGACTGTGGCCCACTGATGGTATTGTAGAAAGTTGCAAATGGAATGTTTTTAGTTTTGAAAATTTTTCTTGACATATATGCCCTATGGGTCCATAAATGGCCATTTTTTGACGGCCTTAATTTTGGTAAGACATTGTTCTACATTCTTTCAAGTATACAGATAGCATAACGGCACATCACCTTCATTTCAATTTCCATTTTCACGAAGCTCAACTTAAAAACCTGCAAAACCAGGCTGGTATATTGCCTCAACTGCATTTTTGCTCAGCAATCTCTAAAATCTCTAATTTGTACTCTTATTGTATTAAGGGGCAGTGTACTTTCCTAATCTAAGCCTCCTCCTCCATATTGGAGTGATTGAAATAAGAATTGAATTTAAAAGATTTATTACTCCGCATTTAATCGGGGGACCTGAATTCCAGGCGAACGCTCTGGGAATGCAGACCTCGGTCAGTAGGGAACCCCATGGTGGCCCTGGCAGGACGCGCGCACCGTTCCGACCAGGAGAAATGGGGGCTCGGGCCCGGCCTCAAAGCGTTCCCCTTGGCACTGATGCGATGCCCGAAAGGGTAGTTTCCGGTGCTGGGGGTGCGGTTTCTTAGGGGACTTTGGCATGCGTACATCGCCAGACGTCCCACTACACCACTCCGCATCTAATCACTCATTTGGGACACGCAGAAATTCGAAACAGTTTTCTCCGGAAAAACTCAGCACTTATGCTGTCAGTAAGATGTTTCTTAAGTCATTAAGTTTTCTGGAAGATAACTGAAATTTGTAAAAAGTATCACTATCGTTCCCATGTTGCTCTACAACTTGAGGACACTCGCTGTATATAAGTATACTAACTAACTGTAGAGGAGCAAATTGTGTCTGAGAAACCGAGAGATCCTGGGTGGAGAGAAACATCGACTTACTCGAAATCATTACCACGATTTTCGAGGCCTGCAGAGATTAATTTGAAGTCAGCAAATCTGTCTAGAAAAATTGCAGGCTATAGTGGCGTGGTCGGCAAGCTGGATTCCTCGGTGGTCTCATTTGATGGTAAATTTTTTCTTACTGGAGACTGGTTATGGTTGAACAGGGTATGGAAGGTTTCGCGAAACTTACAACTCATGAAGTAATACACTGGGAACTGAATAGCCGCGTCAATCATTTTCAATATAGTTAGTATTTCTACTGCTGCGCTGTAACAGTTCTTATGAAATTTATCGCTATGGATTAGAACTAGCAGGTTGAGTATTCCATTTGGCACCTCCGCCATCAAAAAGAGGAAGAGCACCACCAAAATCATTCGCGTAGTACGGTCCATTAGCTGATTCTCTCTATCTGACGAGTTCTTCCGGCTCAAGCTGAATATCAGTTCTTGTCGACGCGTTTTCCTTTGTTGAAGAGCGTATACCAATCTGAAATGAATACGGGCAATGACGCGCTTAAAAATCGGACTAGTTGAAAACTAATTTACTTCGTTAATGAACCATGTAAAAAGTCTTAAACAGTTTTCTACAATTCTCATAACTATAACTGAAATAAATATTGATGAGTATTCAAGAGTCAGAAATAAGTTTCTGAGGGAGCTTAAACTTAAACAAGCATAGACGAGTTCCAAAGGTTTTAGAGCTCGGTCGTGAATGACCAAGAGAAGACTGAACCTTGTATTTTGTGAACATAAGAATTTCTGTAGCACGTTTTCAGTTGACTCTCAGTTTTAAAAGTGTTAATTAGTAAAGCTCAGAACTTCTATAGTATCGAAATGGGCGTTTCTTTTGTGTACTAAATTTATTCTTGGTATTACAATTGACTGCAACCGTACCCTTGTGGCGCCTGTGGGGTCGTAATGTGGAGAAGTGTTAATCAGCAAAAATTGCCATCAATAATATGATTTTGTTTTGTGGCAGCTGAATTTTTTTCTTGTACTGTTTCCCTCCAGCACTACACAGGAGGTCATAAGACTGACGCTTTTCAACTCTGCCATACATTCATTGGAAAGTCAACTTTTGTCCCTCTGGAAAAAGGGTCCTTTGAATAGCTGTCTTCATTTTTGAAAATATTGTCACCTATTCTTTATTTAAAAGGCGAAACGCGTCCCTAGAATTTTATACCACAATTATCTACAATAAACTGCTTAATGAAGAAAAACTACTAAGATTGAGAACAACAAGTGATCTCGTTTTGAGCTTCATAGTGTGTTGATACTCATTAAGCTTTCTGTGATAGAAAATCAATTCGAACAGGCCGCGCGAAAGAGTCGCCCTCTACAATTTTAGGTACGCGAAAAAAAAAGAAGGAACTGCTGAAATCCTACACATTTTAGAAAAATGTGTATCAGATTGAAATAAAAATGGATTCAATGGAAGGGAAATTTTATGTACTACAGATTTTATTCCATTCATTTTTTCGATAAACGCTTTCGTTTACATAATATTTTGAGATTTCTTAATATGTCTGTAAAAGTGAAATATTCCCTTTGAACAGAGTCAGAAGGTAAATGACAACAGCGCGCCATCGCTTTGACCAGCCCGAATGCGAGTGCAACAGAAACAGGTTTTTAGTTGCAGAATGTAATATGCGACTCCTTATGACCTCGAATCTATTTGATAGGGAACCCTACAGTATGGCAATTCCAACCATGAGCATTTTGAAACTACTCCACGGAATAACCCGTGGTATCCATTTTGCATACTACAGTAAGACAAGTGGTACTAAAATTCCTCATGAACCATGTGGAATTAAAGTCGCAAGTACCTACTAATGAGTGATGTCACCTATAATTTTCATTTTTGTTTGCGTAGAAACACACGATAACATATGTGTTTGCTGTTGTTGATACAAGTGATTGCACACGAATGGCATAAAAACTGTATCTATCACGTTTAACGAGTTACTAACCTGAGACTTAGTATTGTCAAAACAACGGATGGCACCAGTTTCATAAAGATGTGTATGGAGACAGACAATCTTAGCGGGAAAGTCACGTTTAATATGTTTTTATTCGTCTGTGCCAGCATGGGTGGTTTGATGCCGTCTGTCACTATAGTGTTTGAGATGAACGCTGGTATACTAAGGAGAAGGCTTAGAACATAACCAACGACTACGGCGCGGTATGTCGTCTTTATATTACACCAGTCTTGACTTATCGAATGGTGAACTACCGCTATGTATCTCCAAACTGCCAATAATATTGTCATCCAAATCGAGATGGTGCGGTACAGTAGCGAGAAATTATGAGGCCATAACGCGAAAAAAGTCCATCCCCAGGTGTAGTTGTCTTCAGACAACGGCCTCAGATATTGGTGCCAAGTAAAAGGAATGTAATTGAGGAGTAGGGCTAAGTGGGAAGTAGCCAATCCAGTCAGCACGATGTGAGCGGGCGAGATCATGTTCTTCCGAGTGAGTACAATTATGTTTATGATATTGTTCATGGAGCCGGCAATGCAGATAATGAGGCTGGCGTATCCGTGTACAAAGAGCTTGTAGTTTGTGGACCAGCGGACCACTGTGGAGTAGCAGGAATCTGATGCATCTGTTCCATTCATCGCGATGCTCGAGCAAATCGAACCAGATGAGGTGATATATTTCTGAAAACAAATTGTTGGATTTCACAAACGGTGTCGGAATTATTGGAATTACTAGGACAGGAGTGTGCTACCAGATATAGTAGTATATAGGTAGTGTGACAAACGCCACTTTTCTGAGCAGTTGCCGCCTCAGTTTTGCATGTAGTTCATGAAAAATGAAATGAAGTTCGTCTATGAATACCGAGTCAGAAAAAGAGTTCGGCATTTCGAAATGATTTTCCTCTTAATAATACCTAATACCGCCTTACTTCTTATTACTAACTGTATCCATCTTGCCGTAAAAACTAATTCTTAATAAAATAAAAAATAATAAACTTCTTACGAACTTGACAGATTTTGGAGAAATTGATAAGTATTCCAATTAGAAGTGACAGACGTCGTAAGCAGTGATTGTGTAAGTGTATGATAAGTGTTTATTTAAGTCCCTGCATGTAGGCATTTTCGCGATTCTATGTGTTTTGGTTCCACTATTTGAAGAACTACAAAATTCTTAATGTCCAGACAGTCTTTGAATTTCAAAGAGTCTATGGCACCCTAAATTCTCGTTATTTTGCGAGTGATTCCTTCTCATATTTCGAAAGTCACATGGACGCAATTCCTCGAAGAGTAACTTCACATGTATTATATTCAAATTGACCAAATAGCTAAATAACTCACATTGCATTAATCCTCTCAAATCCAAGAGAGATTTAACAGTAGGGTGGATCAAAAAACGCATTTTATGGGATTTTGAAAATGGTTGGCATGAATTTCTCTGTAATAAAAAATGACAAGTAATTTTAACATTGAACTGAAGAATAGGTATATTATACTCTCTGCACAGTATCAGTTCTTCAAGGTGAAACAGTGAATCAAATTATTCCCAGGTCTTCAGATAAAACTTACAGTTTACACATTAGCTTGAATTTTTTCTTGTGCATAGTAGAACTATTAGAATACTTTTCCAGATTATGCTTTGTTGTAGGAATATAAAACGCTTTTCTACTGTATTCATATCTTTGTTCTAGAAATCGAATCCTAGGAACCGCCATCGAGTTCATGTGTTTCTTACAAACCTTTACCTACTTACATAAAATCGCCAAAATTTTCGCAATCTTTCTGTGAGGCAACATCATATGTAATTTGAGTGTACCTGAAAATTGAGCACATATAGTGTAATTTTTAGGGTTTTTGCGAGGCAAGTTACCCCATTGAATTCATTTATTTACCCAAGGCGCCTATGTTCACCCCTTTTCTTTGTTTGTTTGTCAACAATACTTGGTGTTCCAAGTCCATCAAATGATCGTTCCAATATGTGTTATTATAATATTGTGAAACACGAAAAGTGAAGAGAAATGGACCTCCCGCGTATAGCGTTTAGGTTATTTCATTTTGGTCAGTTTTCGTATTTTGTTGTTGTAAAGATGCCATCTTCGTTAGAAGTACAGTGATCACTGTAACTATCGCTGATTTGTATGTTGCAACTTCATGTACCTAGTTCCTTCCGATATTGTGCACTCACACCATTTTCTCATGTCTGCCAGCCAGGACATTATTCTTCTTCAAGTTCTGTTTCTTCTCTCAGTTTCCCCATTCAGTACCAGGTGGAGTAGTTCGTATTTCACTGGGTATCTGGATATATCTGTTCAGAGACGAAACTTGACTTTCGCTTTGAGGAAGGGGGTGGGGAGATGGAGAAGAAAAACTCCCTGACAAAATTTGTAAAAAATTGAAAATTTGCCGATTTTTGAATCAAAATATTTTTTAATATGAAAAATAAACAAACAAACATTTTTTAAAAAATGGAAAATTCAAATGAAAAATTTCAAAATTTGCCGACTGCCAAACTATGGGGTGGGGGGGGGGTGGTTTCGTCCCTGTACGTGTCCGAAGTACATGACCTTTCTGGATTGATTGTCGAGAGTAGTTCTTTTTCTTTGGACATATTGCTTAGTACCTCTACATACACCCCCTTCCACCTGGTAAGTAGGAGAATAATTTGCGGACAAATATTTTTTGAAAACTGAAAATTCGCTGACAAAATTTGTAGAAAATTGAAAATTTGCCGATTTCTAATCAAAATATTTTTTAATTTGAAAAATAAAAACAAAAAACAAACGTTCTTAAAAAATGAAAAATTCAAATGAACGGTTTCAAAATTTACCGACTGCCAAATTAGAGGAGTGGTCTCACACCCCCCTCCATAATTTGGGGCCTGTATGTGTCCAGAGTACATGACCTTTCTGGATTGATTGTCGAGAGTAGATCTTTTTCTAGGTATTCGTCGGTATACAATAATGTATACAGGGTGTCTCTTTTGCAATGACCCCCTTCCACCTGGTAAGTAGGCGACCAACTCCGACGGTATATAGATATGTTTGCATGCTCTTACTTTTGAAGGGGCTGAGTTATGGTCAAATTTTGAAAAGTTTTCTATCTTTGAATTTTACTTTTCTTTTCACAATTTTAGATAGACAGAAAAATTGTACCAGGAGGTAATAGTCGAGGGCAGTCCTGGCAACAAAAAAGAAAAAATGGTCGGAATCGGTTCAACAGGGTGTTCATAAAATGAATTTTAGTACAAATTACTATATCAGAAAATTTTCACATTTTTTCAGTGTCCTGTGAAACTTGCCTTCTCGAGCTATTGTTTTTTTATTTGCAATAGATTGTACATTAAATTTCCTATTAAAAGGTCATTCGTAATTTTCTTGTATCGAGATTAGAACTGCTCAGTATGGAGTTCAAGATAACCCCGTTAAGAATTACAACTTTTTAACACAGATGCATAGACCTTATGACGATAATAATGCTACTTTACCACTTCACAGGGTTATATTGTTTATGGGACATTCACCCCCTCCTTTCATCTATTTACCCCATGTTTAAAGTTGAGGCCCACGCAATGAGGGAAGGGGGTTCTAGTATTTTGTAAAGTTTAATATGGATACTCAATAATTGGTTCCAACGGTCGCTAAATTCGGTTTTGGTAACATTTTGGCCGTATTCCTCGAAGTTTAGCGCATACCTATGGGAAGGAGGTGCAAGATGACAGTTGTGGTAACCACACAGAGAAAAAATTAAAGATCATGGAATATGGTTGAACATGATTTTCAGAAAATAAATTTCATTTAGTGCAAAATTATTGATACGTATTTTTTGAATGCTCATAAAACTTGCTTTTTCAAGATGCTAAATTTTAATAGCAATAAATTATTCTTGCACCTTCTTCCCTGCCCCAATATCTTACTTGCTTTATGGATCAAAAAATTTTCAATCGAAAGAATTTATTCCTATTCGTACATTTAAAAATTTTATAAAGTAATTGTTTTTGAGGAATAGGTTTTTTAAAGATTTTCAGAATATGTTACGAAAATTGTTCAAATCGGTCTCCATTTTAGGTTCTAAACATATTTTAGTCTATCGGTCAACAGCAGTTTGTTGGGCCTAGATTCTTTTATCTACATAAATAACATTCCACATCACTAACCCCCCCCCCCAGAGATTTACAGTAAATAGAAAAGGTATGAACATCTCCCAATACAGTTTTACACTAAGTAAAATTTATTTTGTGAAATTCATGTTCAACGATTTTCCATGTTGTTTGATTTTTTTTCTGTGTGGTTACCCTAACTGTCATCCTGCACCTCCTTCCCATCAGAATGCGCCACAGTTCGGGGAATATGGCTAAAATGTTACCAAAACTGAATTTGGCGACCTTTGAAACCAATGAATGGAGCCCTATAAACGATATAACTCTGTGAAGTGGTAAAGTAGCTGAAGAAGATGATTATTATCTTCATGAGGTCTGTGCATCTGTGTTGAAAAGTTGTGATTCTTAACGGGAATATCTTGAACTCCATTTTGAGCAGTTCTAATCCGGATACAAGAAAATTGCTAATGACCGTTTTTTATGGGAAATTTAATGTACCATCTATTGCAAATAAAAACACAGTACACGTATAGCTTAGGAGGACAAGTTTCATAGGAAATTCAAAAGGAGTGAGAATTTTCTGATATAATTTGTACTAAAATTGATTTTATGAACATCCTGTGGAACCAGTTCTGACAATTTTTTCTGTGGTTACCACAACTGACTGCCCTTCACTATTTCCTATGGATGGGTACAATTTTTGTGTCTATCTTCAGTCGCGAGAAGAAAAAGAAATTTCAAAGACAGAAAACTTCTCAAAATTTGACCATAACGCAGCCCTTCAAAAGTAAGAGTATGCAAACATACCTACATATTTTTTAGGCTAGGTGGCCTACTTATCAGGTGGAAGGGGAGTTATTGCAAAAGAGACTTCCCAGTATATATACATTTCTAGAGCAGCTATTTTGTTCTCCGTGACCTGTGTGAGCACCCAGCTGTCCATCTCATGCAGGAGTGTTGTCCAGATATAACATTGTACGAGACGCACACGTAGTTGGAAATTCAAATCCTGCCTGGTTATCAGGTTTTTCATGAATTCCTTCCTAGCTCTTTTTGTTCGAGTCTCTGTTGCCTGGTTGATAATCCGACGAGAACTATGAATAAAAAATATAGCCGGGAAGAAGGTAGGAATGGTTAGGAATAGTTAGTGTAGTCATTAAAGAAATACAAACATCATGACAACTCTTTTTTTTTTCAAACTCAAATTTTGAGCAAAATTAAAACAAAAGTGTTTTCGGCAAAATAAACTTGAAGCTTATAATTAGGTATAAACTCAAAAACTGAAACGTATCAAATATAATCATTGAAGTGGGTCGGGCGACGACTTGTACATCCACTGCGAGTGCAGTAGCCCTGATTTTGCCGATTTTTCAAAAGAAGAAATTCAAGTCCTTCATACTTCAGAAATTCATGAAAACAAGTTTACTTTCCTGAATGGGAAGAACCTGGGCCTTTTATTGAAGGAAACCCGAATAAATTATTTCATTTCTTGAAATAGAAGAAGCATGTTTAGTCATTGGGTTAAAAAAAAAAGTCTGGTTTCTTCCCTCCGTGAGAAGAACCTATTCCTGTCCTTACGCAAGAATAAGAAAATCACCATTTCTCTTTGGATGATTGTCCGTGACAAAAAAAATTCCGCCCACGAAAGAATAATAAAATTGTAAAAGAAACCAGTGAAAAGAAAATTGTGCGCTGTTGCCTTAACTGTTTATGTTCAACCTTGACTTTGATGAAGTTAAACTTCAAATTTTTTTACTTTTGTTTTCGTTAATATTTTTAAACAATTTTCTTTTAAATTAATAAATTTTTAAACCTATGTATATACTGTTTTATGGAACTGCCCAATATGGGCAGTGCTGCTCATTAAGGCTCCTGGGGGAAAAAAAAAAATAGAAACATTCAGAATAAAATATCATATTTCAAATTCGATTACGAACCCTTAAGTCACAAAGGAAAGAATTGAACAATGGAAAGAAAAATCAAAATAGGATTGTGATAAAAGCACCAAAAATCAAAATCCACAATACAAGAGATCAAATTGTAATCCAGAATAATGTAAGCCAAAAATATCGCCGAAGTCATATCTTCCTCTTTTAAGTACTTAGTTTTTCTCTTTGAATAAAAAAATGCCTCCCCTTCTCTGTCAATAAAGAAAGAAAATTGTTCCTTGATGCGAAAAAACTTGTCCTCTGACTTGAAAATTTAAAAAATTTTCCACGATAAAAGAATTTTTACCCCCCCCCCTCCCAAGTGTCATTCTCTCTACATGGTGTATTCTACCAGTAGAATGAAAACTTCTACGCCAGTTTATTCTACGGTACTGATGCGGAATGATGAACGAGAAAGAAATCAGTGATACCAAAATAAACTTTCAAAAAATGTACCTATGGTAGGTAATCCCTAATCTTACTGGGGTAATTAGAAAGTAAAAAAAGTTTTCCCCGATTTTCATGGGGAGGAGGGGGGAGGGGAATGGAAAATTCATGAGCTCAGATATTGAGTCACACATTCATCCAGAGTAGGTATATTATTTATTTGCGTAATTTTCTCAACAGGTTTCAGGTTACATTTTGTAAGCTTGACGAATCAAAGTTTTGATAGGCTCGATAGTAACACATAGGTATATAATCGATCCGCCATTTTGTTGGCAGAAATCTATTTTAAAAATCAACTATATCGTAAATAATACTGATATTTTTTATTTTTGAACTATGATTAAAAATTTGAGTTTTGCATTCTAACTTTAGTCGAGCAGGGCAGTAAATACACTACTTAGTTTTAAAATACTGAATGTAAAAAAATTTTGATGTTCTTTTTATAGTCGAATTACATTATTTCTTGTAATGTTTAGTGTTAATTTTCATACAGAAATCAAAAATATAATCAGAAATTGGAAAATTGAGTAATTTTCCAGGGAAGTGGAAAAAACGATTTTCTTGCTAACGAAACGGCGGATCGATTGATTAGTTTTAAAGACTGACTTTTGGACGACTCTTGCGAGTGTTAGAATAGTGCTAGCATTGATATTTTGATGCAGGTTACGTTCAAGAACTTCAAAGGAACCAATTTTAGATTTTGGCTAACAATTTTCATAGTAATGATTTTTTAACGAAAGGTACAGCTGTACTTAATTTGCGTATCACCTCATCTCCGGGAAATGTAGGATTACAGAAGGCCCGTAATTGAAGTGGGGAGGGGGGGGGGGGTTAAAGGGGGTAGAGCCCTTTCCGACGATTTTTTCAAGCGTTTTTCATTGCATAACGAAAGAAGGTATTGAAAAACCCGAAAAAAAAATCGGGGAAAATGATAATTTGGAAAAAATAGTATTAGGTACCTCATTTTGTATTCGGACTTCCCAGACGAGTGGCCCGCTAGCATCGAGCCTTCCTCCTTTTCCGCACTCAAGGAAATGATATTTATCAGTGTTAGGGATATAGTAATGAACCACGCTTCTACTTTCAAATGGGAAAATCGCATTTTTACGTATGTCGCCACCAATGTGTCCGAGATTTATTTTCAAGACAAACAAATTGGTAGCCTATATTATAGATGTTAAAGTCCCAAGGTTTTTTTTTTTGTTGCAGAAATCTGGTTGAGAGCCGTTTGAAAATCACAATCCTTAGAGTCGGCAACGAGCCTCTTGCAATCACTCCCCCTCCCCCCTCATTTTTGATGTTTCCGTTTTTATCAACAATATGTTCTGAGTCACGGTTCAGTTCAGTGGTGTGTATTGCGTGAAGCCAATCTGTATGATTTAGCTCTTCATAGACACAATTCAGTTCTGTGGTCTACATTTCCATGGAGATTTCCATGGAAATTTCCATTAAACCGGGAATACAATTCAGGCAGAGACAACCTGAGGTAACCCGAGGCCAAACAAGGCTGCCTCGATTTGTCTCGTTCGGCCTCGTGGGTCTGGTTGGGAACGCGACGCACGAGGTTTGGGCTTGCCTCACTTTGATGTACCGACAACGATCGGATTGGGTCTGAACACTGCACGTCGCTGCGCTGTCTTAGAAATTAGCCGAACCGAGGCCGAACGAGGCTGCCTCGTTCGACCTGGGGTTGCCTTTGCCTCAGGTGTATTCCCGGCCTTAGCCAACCACTGTTTCATTGAAATGATTGCAGAGTGTGTTCGTGTTGTTAATAAAAATTTCCATGGAAACTTTTTTCTTAGGACAGGATCAGGCCGAATTATTCAATATTTTTTTCATGGATTTTCCCCTCCATATTCCTTGTCGAGAGTCAAGATACGTTCTTTCTTGCCGACCTACATGTTACATTATAATAAATACCTAGCGTCTCAGTACCTAATCCTAATCATGATGAGATTGCCAAAAACATCTGCCAAATGTCAGCTACTTTTCTGTTGAATCTTGGGAAGTCAGAATTATAATATTGTTTGTTTCTTGAAAGTAAATTAGAACACACATGTACGTGTGTACATATATGTATTTGAGCTAGTAGCACACTTATAGAAAAAGGCTGGATATCAGAGTACGAAGCTTCAGTTAAAATTTTAGGTATCTAAAAACTTTTAAGAAAAAAAGTTGCGACTTTCGAGGTTTCAATACTTATTTCGTTCACGTGAATAATGATAATCTTGGCAAGCGACCGACGGTTCGAAAGCATATCACCTTATCTCCGGGAAGAGTGCAATTAGGTACTGTATTTATCGAATAAAATAAGTAAATATCCTGTTTTCGGCATCGTGTTGAAAGGATATCATCTTAATTATCCCCTTGAAATGGGGAATCACCCACTGTGCTTATCGTGATGATATTTTTGTAGTCTGAAAAGTTGTATCTTCTTGTAGTTTATATTATTTTCCTGTTCTTCCGGATGATGATAAATTGCCACGCAACGGAGATGTATCAGTTTGAGCGATAGTCGTATAAGATAAAATGGAGTTTTCTCTATTTGTAAAGGTGTTTGAAGGATTTTATTACGGTAGTATAGGCTGTTAGGTATCTAGTGTAGTAGTATAAACATGTTTGGTTCGAAGTCGCTGGATTTCCGCCATTTGCGAGATTAGCAATATGGATCTTATAGAGCTGAGCTGGGAAGATAGCACGAACTATTACAGTTGTCACTTCACCCTGTACGCTAGGATGTCCTGTATTTTGTGACTTTTCTGGGAGCCTTGATTCGTGCCCGCTGATGGATGCCAAAATATAGAGAAGTCCCCCCTCCCCCCTAGAAATTTCCAGTCGATGAGATGAGAGGAACTCGTGCCACAAGCTCCTTAACTTTCTTATCGGAAATAACATGATGTTTTGAACTTTTCAACCAAAGTTGTATCACACAACCGGTGATAACCGCTAAAAATATATTTAATTATTATAGGGTGGTTTCTATTTTCGAACATTCTCATTTTCATGACGCGGCCCACCAGATCGATTCCAAATCAATTTTTAAAAGATTTCCAGGAAGTTTTAGCTCGATTGGAGAAAGGAAAACGTGTCAAAAAACTCCTGTCTTCTGGGAAAATACTTTGAGTTTTGACTTTTTTCACTAAATTATATTTTTTCAGCCTGGAAGGACGCCAAAAATATTCGGATACATGTTTAGGATCGCAAATGCAGTATGTACTATTTGGCCCCGATATCGGTTTGAAGTGCTTCGAATAGATGACTCCAGTGGCGAGGGCGACTGACAAGGGGTTTCAATGAGGCCAAAAATATTTGCTTCTTTTTCCCGATGTTGGAATTTAGTTAGTTTTTGTGACTCCCCAAGGTGTCACTAGAGCAGTTAAATACCGATATTCTTGATTTACAAATATGTTCGAGATGGTAGCCGATTTAAAGGTTTTTAAAGTACCTAACTGAATTCGTTTTCGAGGCTCATTTTTGGTTGTGATTCACTGAGAGGTTGATTTAGGAAGCTAAAATTCCACCGTGTCATTTTTCAAGATCAGCCATCTGAAGTGGCACGCCACGGGGATGGAACTAAAAAAAAAAAAAACCAAAAAAAAAAACCAATACCAAAAATGGATTTAATGACCTTAGAAACCTTATACATTGACTTCTACTATCACGAAGGAAAACCAGTTATGGAAGTTCAGTTCCCTCTAGTGGCATCCCAAGGTGTCGAAATTAAAAACTAACTCTGAATACAGATTTAGCGACCCAGTAAATGTGTACATGAATTCCAACATCAAGAAAAAGAAACAAAAATTCCTTAACTCATTTTAAACCACTTGTTGGTCCCCTCCCCACGGAAGCCATACTCTCGAAGCTTTTCAAATCAAATTTGGGGGCAAAAAGTACTAAACTACCAATCCCAAACATGTATTCGTGTATTCTTAGTGTCATTACAGCAAGCTGAGAGAAGTACAATATTTAGTTTTGAAAAGTCAAACTTGATGTACTTTCCGATAAGGAAGGGAGCTGATCGGGTTGAAACTTCCTGAGATTTTTTTTTTCATTTATTTGGAACCGATTTGGGAGGTCGTGTTATGAAATTTCGAAAAAAAATTTATTCCACTGAGAGTAAACGAAGATCACTTTACTGTTTACGCAACGTTTATATGTATAGTATAGTTCAAGTACAAAAAGGTTTGAATCAACAGTCATCTAGATCGATGGCCCCTGAAAGGAGCACCAACATGGTAGAGGAAATTGGAGGGCTGAAATAGGATGGGAGTCAATTCATAGGTTTCTTAGGTCGCTAAATTCATCATTTCTGAGGTTCATTCTTGATCCGGGGTGTCACAAAAGAGGGTCGAGGCCTCATAATAATCAGCTTTCTAGATTGTACTCGGATTTGTTTCGATGAGAGGAAATTCACTCGTTCAGAAGATCGGAGAGACGATTTTCACATCAAAATTTTGTCTGACTTCTCAAGACTGTCTCTTTCCTTTCCTCAATGAGAAAAACTTCACTTTTTTCTCTTTGAAAAAATAAGGTACCTTGCAACAGACGAAAATTATCCTTTTTTTTTTCAAGTGTTAAGCCCTATTATTTTCTCTTCAAATGACAGAAGACTGTTTCCTTTCCTGGTTTAAAAAAAAAAAAAAAAAAAAAAAAAAAAGCTAAATAAATAAAATCATATTTTATTTCGTACGGAAAAAAACGAAATCCCGATTAAAAAAATATATTTGTGGCCCAGAGGGGGGGGGGGAGTTCTTAAACCCGCTCTAATCTAATATTAACAGTTCTACCTTATTGAATCCAATCAATTTTGTCAGTTCAGCGTGTAGGGTTTCGACCGGTCTTACAAGTCATACAATCATGTCTAATTACTTAAAAAACTTGGTAATTCCTCCGGATTATAAAATATGTTGGTAAGCATTTGTTATTATTTGCAGTATTTCTTATCAAGAATTGAAAATTTGTGTTCGTTGCAACAATTTTTGCAATAATTCGTTCGTTATTTTTTAATTAAGTTTCTTCAAAAATTTTTGTTCGCAATTATCATGATTTTGAAATAAATTTTTTTTCCCTTGTGGAAATTCTGTTCAGGCGTGAAAATTGTCCGAAGAAAGGTCGTACAAAAGTCATATAAAAGTTATATAAAGCTCATACTATTGAAAAATTTGTATTTGGTAAGCACCCTGACGTTTGGAATTTGAATTATGGATACCTACTATTTCAGGATTACAAACTCTCTCTGTGGTTGTGTCAAATGAGCGTCCCAAAAGAACTCATGCCTGATACCTACTCCGTTCAATTTTTCTTTAAAGTCAGATTCTTTTTTTAAAGAGGAACAAATCAATTTTACAGCCCCGGTTGCGGCGGAATCGAAACTCTGACTGAGCTGTCGAGCTTGGCAACACAAAAAAACCCTTATTCTGGAATTTCGATAAACTTTTTAACTGGGTTAGTTAGGGACGAACAATTTTTTCTCCTTTCTCAGGGAAAGGATTTGGGTTATTCTCATTTTGGAAATCAAAGGTGTTTTATTTTCTGTTTTTGTGTAATACCTATAAATTAGCACTTTGGAGGCAGGAGAAATCGCATTCGAGGCTCGAATTGGAATCGGATCAAAACTAAAATTTTAACTCATAATTTTGATAGGTTATTTAATTTTTTCCAAATCGATCAGTTTTGTCCATTCAAAGGAGTCAAGTTTAGATTTTAGGGACTGAATCGAGGTTTTAGCCAATAATTCAATACAATTGTTAGATAAGCAATGCAGAAACCCCTCACTCAACTTCGTTTGATTTTTTCTAGGTTGAGTAAATTCTTCACATGTGACGAGGCTGAATTTGGGTTTTGGGACTCGAATCGGGGTCAGATTGAAAGATCTGATTGAATTTTCAGAATTGGAGATCCCAAAACCTATGTTTCGATACTCTGTTCAATTTTTTGTGGAAAGTCAGTTGGGCCCATTCGAAGTCCTCAAATTTGGATTTAAGGTTCCAACCTGAGGTTGAATCCAAAATTCGATTAAATTTTCGAATTCAGCGACATAGAAAATTCCTATCCTGACGTATTCAATTTTTTAAAGTCAAATTAATTCATGCGAAGGATCCAAATTTGGATTTTAGGTCCAAAATTGGGATTTGATGAAAAATTCGTCACAATTTTCGAACTCGGCGAACCAAAAATTCCTATTCTGATTCCCGGTTCAATTTTCTCGGCAGATTCAAACTGGCCCCTCAGAAGGGGAAAAAGTTGAATTTGGGGCTCAAATCGAGATCTGATCGGAAATCTGATTGTATTTTCGAATTCGGCAACTCAAGATGCTTATCTTTATTTCAATTTTTTTATACGTTTCCATTGAAAATTCCATAGTTGGCGGCTCATTTCAACCCCCTTTGAGAGGAGGGAAAATTGTTTCCTTCTAGAGTAAACCATATCATACTCCCTCAAGATAACCGTCTGTCCCATCCGACTTCTCAATGAAAAAAAAAAAAAAAAGTTGGAAGGACCAATTTTTGAAACATCTTGATGTAGGTAGAATCTCAGAAGTTTTATTTCATTAGTCAATTGAATTTTTTGAGTTACCGTCATTCGTTATGGGCGCGTACAGTTCTCCCTATTACTGTAAATTCGAAGATTACTGTGAGAGTGTATTCTTACACTGAAGGCGTAAACTCAGCAGTTGAAAAAATAAAGCGGTAAGAATTTTTTTGGCGCATAACGATATTCCGATTGTAGAACAAGACTGGTCATTTTCATTTCTTAAAAGTGGATTTTTATCCAAAATCACTCATCTGGTTGGCTGCCGCACAATTACGCCGTAAATTCAATTTTAGCTATTTCGAATACTTTGTGAGGACTCTCGATCCGCAGGTATTTTTTTCAATAATTTTCGTGTCTGAGTCTTCTGCATACACATTATCTCTTGCACGACTTATCTGATATTTTTACTTGCTCTTTCCTATGTAGATCTCAATAGCGCAGTTTATAAGTAGATGAATAGCTCATAATGAGTGAAGAATAAAGTTGATTGAAATTTATTACCTTGAAATCAAGATGACGTTATTCACGTAATGCGACACCTCAATCAGATGTATCAGTTTTGGTAATCTTCGTAATTTCACTGAGAACTAAAAGTCACGATTTCAATTTCGGCACGAACATCAATAAGGTATTAAGAATATGTTCACGGTGTGGTACAATATCTTCTTGTATGATTTAGTACATTTCGTAGTTCTAGTATTGCTGATGAAACAATTTCAAATAAAAAGACGGTTAATTCTTATCTGTAGATAACTAATGATATTGGTATCATCAAACGTTTGAGTTATATATAGTACGATTCGTTATCAAAATAGAGCGAAGCAGTTGGTGGGAAAAACTGATCGTCCTTTTCAAATGATATGATTACAGAGCTGCATCCTCACAAGTAAAGCGAGTGGAAAATATTTTGAGGAGTTTTCACTAATTATGACCATTAGCTCTGGGAAATAGATCAATTTCCATCTGCAGTCATATGTATCTAACTCGAACCACATGTTCTCAACTTACCGACCTTATTAAGGACGGGGGCGAGGGCCTCGCTCAGATCCCTTCTTTCTTAACAAAGCAGTATCTTCTTGTGTCTGTTTAGGCTCATATTTCACTATTTACAAATTTCTCTGTTGGCAAAAGTCGACTTTTCGTACACATTTTCGTATATCGTTTGTTTCTGGGTCCATTATTTATGATGTTAGCTCGAACTACAATGTTTGAGGATTCAGATATAATATTAGAAATGTACGGACTGATTCTGAAAGAATTATATCAGGTACACTACACGCGAATGAAGTGGCTACACTTGCTTAAGGTGACGACAAGTGGCTAATATACACTGTGTCTTAGAACACCGAGTGCTAGTTACCACAAGCAGACGTTTCCCTTCGGCCCTTTACTTCGAGGTATCCCTTGAAGGAATCTTGACTCAGTTGAATATGAGCAGGATTGGACATGCTCCGAAATTTCGTTTTTCACAGCCCAAATAGTGTTAAAATTTCAACCGCTCCCGTTTTCGCCAATTTCGGGAGAATCCCAAGATTTAAAGTTTGACTTGTGGTGGAGAAAATTATATTTTTTTGATAGTAAAGTATCGAAATAAGGACCGTCTATCTTGTTGCTCGTTTGAAAGTGATCCTGAGTTTTTGTCCAACCTACTATGTAATTTGAATGGCCAAAATTTACGTAGTCCACAAACACCTCGAATTCAGTCTCAAAAAAGGGATTTTTAGGGTAATTGATGACTTCAAATAAACTCATCAAGTTTCTGATATCGATACTTGTAAGACACTGGAATTTCGAATGAGGTTCCGAAGTGAACGAACTATCAAAATCACAAACCACAAAGGTCGTCAAATTCCTGTTGAACATTTTGCTACTACAAAAATGAGAAATGTAGTGGCAACCCGCAGCGCAGAAGAGTAACTTGCCACTACGAATACATGGTATTTTTTGGTTATGCCACTCCTCGCGGACTACGCAAAACAGTAAACTTGCGCTTCCTTGAAGGTCGGTGCGTTGGGGCTGAACTGTGACTATGCGCTTCCTCTACCACTACCAGATTCGTATATTCCTGATACACTACCGTTTTACGTGTATGTAAGGACTGCGTTGAACAGTAGAGTTGCGTGTACAAGACAATCATTGTACAATAGTTATGCGCTTGCTTTACTACTGCAAATAGGCGTACGTTTCTCATATACCACAGCTCTCCGCTCACGTAAAGCCTACGTAACATATTTTTCCGCGTATGCGTCAAGCATATTCTCCGCGTATGCGTGCGTAAAGAATACGTAAAGCATATGTAGAACATAATACACAATTGGAAAATATTTTAAAATCTGCACAGGTTTATTTTGTGCATAAAACCATATCCTGATGTTACATAAAATACAAACAATTCTGAAAATATAATGTAATAATTATGTCATACATACTACAGTAAAATATTCAAACATCAATTTTTATGAGTCTTCTCCTTTTGAGGGAGCCGAGATGCTTGTCTTCTTTCAGTGAGGACGTCTCTACCTCGTTAATTTCCTCCTCACTTTCTCGCCACGTTCTCTTTCATACTTTATTTTGTACACCCTTCTATTTATGATCCATTCCTGAATCGTATGTAAGGCCTGGGCTTCATTGCGCGGGACCAGATTCGCTTGTTCTGAAAGAAAAAGGTGCAGTTTTCAAAATAACTGTTGAACGATTTTTATTTCAAGAAAATATAAAAAACTAACAACTGATTGTCCACAGAAAAACAAAGACTACTGTTTTTTGTTGTTTTTTTGCATTCAAGTTGCTTATGTAGATTCCATATAACTTTGACGAACTTGACAGTCTACACAAACAACTAACAACTGCACCTCAAAAACCAGCACAGACTTTGTTTTTCTGTGAGCAATCAACTTGGCGATTACCTACTAAAATGTTAAAAGGAATGGGGGGTAACCGCCAAATTACAAATGACTCTGCTCTCCTAAACAGCTCTTAAATTTTTTTTTTTTTTGTGCAGTATCAAGGACGCAACTAGGGTGTTTTTTGAACGGGATGCCGATTAAAAATTTTCCGACGAATATTTTTCATTTCTTGGTTCAGCATTCGTCAAATTTCGCATTTGCTGATTGCCGATTGGCCGAATCTGAATTCTATATGACTTTGGAATTTACCGAAAATTTACCGAACTTGTCGATTATTGGGAGGGGGGAGGGGGACAAGCATATTTGAGAAAATGACAAATGACCTTCCTTGGATTTTCTGAAAGTGGCAACTCTGATAAATCATCAAGTAGGTAGTTCAATAGTATTAAAACAAACTTACCAAGTTGAGGTCTTAAGGTCTGCGAATCAACACGTTCATAATGATCATCGGCATATTTTTTCCTTTTAAGGTTACGTTCTTCAAGAAGTTCTGACTGTTTCTTACTTTTCATTTTTGAAGGCGGTTTTTCTGTTGATGAACTAGGTATCACTCATTGCTTTCCAAGTACTAACAATAATTTGTCTGCAATACAGAAGTAAACGCTAACGAATTCGATTTTATAACATATCTGCCAACAATAATTGTTCCATCAAAATATAATCATTACACACGCCTGCTTGTGGTGGTCCATCTTAAGAGATTAATGAAACATTCAGTTACATTCATTTCCATCCCCCTCGGCACTGATGCCAGAGACGAAACTTGACTTTCAGTTGGGGGGGGGCGGTAAAGAAGGAATATTTGCCTACAAACATTTTTTTAAACTGAAACTTTGCCAATTTTTCATCAAAATATTTTTTAATTGAAAAAATAAAAAGAAATAAACAAACGTTCTAAGAAAATGAAAAATTCAAATGAACAGTATCAAAATTTGCCGAGTTTCAAATTGTTGGGAGTGTTTCCCCCTCCACCCATAGATTCGTTTCTGCAAATACAGATTGGAACCTTATCCTTCAAGTTCTCACATTTGCGCACAAGAGCATACCCTAGTCTGGGAGGGTAAGGTGGAAAGATGTTAGATACTTGAGAGGAACACACACTTCCTTTACACATTAAGGTGGTCGTTATTTACTCTTGGAGATCTTTTTTTTTAATTTTCTCTGATTCGTCTCCTAAACTGATCCCAATAAAATCAAAAAAAAAAAAAAAAAAAAGCCTACGAAGTTTCAGTTTGATTGGATTAGGGGAATCCGTGCCACAAGTTCCCTTTCATTGTTATGGGAAAAACACATATGGGGTTTTGACTTTTGTTCCAGACCAAATTTCCCTCCTGGGACATTCTTCAAAAATGTTGATATTTCAGGTATGTTTTTTCATGAAGGAAAGTAGGGGATATTTGAACTTTTTTTGATGGGAGTTGTTAAGAGGCGTTTTGTATAACATATTGGTAACATAATGAATTCCATGCCAAAGGACACATAATAAAATACATACCGAAAGAGAATACCGAACAAAAAATGTTCTGCCGTCGAGTAGTAGATTCCAAAACAAAGAATTATATGGAGAGTTGATAAAGGCATTCTAACCCATCCATTAGATGTAATTATTTTTGGATGATGAACGTCTATCGTTGCATAAAGATGATCATGCCGAAAGACAATTTTTTTCAATTCTTAATTTTAGACAATAATACGCAAATGCAGGAGTCTCGTCACAAAAAAAAAAAAAAAACGGGATTTGGTTTGCGGACTGTATTGCTCTGATAAGAATACCTATACAATTTGACCATTAATTGCGACGGAAAATATTGGAGCTTTTGTTTTGTAATTGGTTGAAAAAGAGTCATGCCGATGGACAAAAAACCGAGGGACAATTTTCAAAGCTGGCCATACTGACTCCCACCTATGGGAGTGTTTCAACCTCCCACACCACTATAGTTTCGCCCCTGACTGGTGCGATGCCTGAAAGGGTAGTTTCCGGTGCTGGGGGTGCGGTGTCATAGGGGCCACTTTGGCAATTGTGCATCGCCATACGTCTCACCACACCACATTCATTTCCATAATATATATGGAATCAACAGATAAGCGGGGGTTCTGTGGCCTGTGGTTCAAATTTTGTTGTAATAATCGAATTAGGCCATTCAAAAGAAAAGAGAACGAACAAAATACAGCGCACAGGACAATGTTTAGAACCACCAGTACAATGGCATCATACAAGATCAGTAAAATTCACCGAAACTATAAATTTTCATAAGCTTTGTGTGAGGTTCTTACAGAGAGACCTAACATATTGGAGAAGAATGAGCAGTGTTATATCGGATGAAACTCAGAAAGTACACCTAAAGTCACCAATCCTCATTCCAGTCTTTTTCAAAAAAGAAAGTAAAAATTCGCTGAGTAGTGTAATATATACCACGCAGGGGCGAAACTATATGGAGGTGTGGGTGTTGAACCCCCCCCCCCCCCCAATAATGTTGCAGTCGGCAAACTTGGAAACTATTCATTTGAATTTTTCATTTTTGAGGAATGTCTGTTTGTTTGTTTGTGTTTTTTTGAATTAAAAAATATTTCGATTAAAAATTTGGCATGTTTATAATTTTTTAAACATTTTGTCAGCGAATTTTTAGTTTAAAAAAATATTTGTCGGCAAATTTTTCTTCTCCACCTTTTCAAACTGAAAGTCAAATTTCGTTTCTGAAAATGGAATACCCTGGACTCCTGTCAGAGACTAGTCAGTCAAGAGTCGAAGGTAGGTTTCAAGCTGAGTATCGAACGTTATCTGAACGGTTGAAACAAAGCTGAAACATGGAAGACATTTCGAAAATTTGAAAGTCGATAGCAAACGTTGAATTTCGAATTTCAGTTACTATTCTGTTTTTACTAGATTCTCTGTTAGACATAGAGCCTAAAATTTGAGAAAGTTGAACATTTTATTAAATTCTAAAAGTTGAAAGCAGGAGACTTATTTTCCAGCGTCACAAGATGAATCCGATAGCAAATGTTCTATTGTTCAATTTACGGGCTTTGGTCCTGGTGAATATAGGAGGGAAATTTAGTCTGAAACAAAAGTCGAAACAACATGTGTTTTTCCCATAAAAACGAAAGGGAGCTTGTGGCACGGATTCCTCCCCATCCGATTAACCTGAAACTTTGTAGTTTTTTGTTGTTTTTTTTTTTAATCTATTGGAACCAACTTAGGAGACGAATCAGAAGAAAGTCATTCAGAAAAAAATATCACTAAGCGTAAATAACGACCATCTTAATGTGTAAAGGAAGTTGCGTGTTCCTCTCAAGTATTCCTAACATCCTTCCAGCTTACCTTCCCAGATTAGGGTACGCTCATTTGAGCAAATGTAAGTGATTGGGGGATGAAAAATTGAAAATGAATAAAGTGGGATTTATTTTACGTACATTTTTGGGGTTTGTAAAAAAAATTAGCATATTGTGGCCAGTCAGGTAATCCCGCCTTGTTAGTGAGTAAAAACACTAACCGTTAATTTGTATACAAACTGTAAAATGATAATCCCCACACCCATTTTTATTCCAAAGTCCGATCGACGTGGGACAAACTGGGGTCTTCAAAAGGCAAGTAGAGACGTTGAATTGAGGAATGCATTCATTCTCATTTTCCTATTTTTTCTTTTTCGCGAAGAATGAAGATGAGCCCATTCTGAATGGGAAAAGAATGAAAGTGTTTTCCCTTAATTCGGCATCTCTGACGGCAAGGTCTCGTTTCTTTTTCGAGGGGGGAAAAAAATCGCTCCCATTAAGCAAGACCAGAGCTAAACTTGAAATTTTTTATGGAAAGATCACTAAAATAGGAGTTTTTGGGTCGTTGATTTCGAAAATTTCACCAGAAGATTTTTCTTTCAACCCGGAATTGACTGTTAGAGTTTTCTATTCTTGGAAAATTGAGTAACGAATCAAAATACGAGCAGTTTTTTGCATCGCTGAATTCGAAAGCTTCTATGAGCTTTCTTATTAAACTGCAATTTGGGCCCCAAAATTCAAAAGTAATTTCTAAGAAATCGAATAAAATATTAGCATCTTCTGGGTTGGTGAATTTGAAAATTTCATCAGATTCCTCTTGGATTCCCGATTTACGCTTCAAAGGCCAAAACTGATCTCCAGAAGAGATTAAAATTGACTTCCTGGTAACCGAATCAAATATCGAAATTGGGAAGGGGAGAGGAGAGGTCGCCCATCAACGCGATAAATTTTAGATATTGACTCTAGGGTAGGCCCCAAACACCAAAATGAGAGTCGAAATTGAACGAACTTGATTTAATCTTTCAACATTTTCATAACCATCAAATTACCAAAATTTAAAATGCGAGGAAAAATTTCAAAATTTATCCAAGTATGAGTTATTATAAGGGGAACATTCCAGTCTTTAATAATCAAAAAACTATGAAATCGAACCAAAATTAGGAATTACAATAGTCGCTGTTTCAATCGATTACTTGGGTTTTCAATGCCAATTAATTTTTGTCAATCTTTGGACTTCAAATGTTGGCTGGTAAAGATGCAAGCTTCAATGAATTTTCTCTTCAACATTACGCGCAAAAATTGCTTAACCTAAGAATGATGAAGTCCAATCAAAGGTCCCAGGGTCATTACTAAATTCGTAACAGCCCCCCTCCCCCCACCTCAAACAAGAAAATGGAAATAAAACAACTTTCACTTCGATAGTACAATCATTTTTTATAAAATCATATATGCTGTTTGTGAAAATTCGGATTTGACGATTTAACCCTTTCTCAAGAGATTAGGATGTTTGTAATGAAGAAAATGAATCAGCAATTTTTAGCATTTTCAAAAACAGTCTGTTAATTTGAATTTAAGATCGTAAGAACTCTCCACTTCAATAGTCTACTCGATTTGTAAAAACTAATTAGTGCTCGTCCATTTCGATTTATGGGGTCTCTTAAGCTTGAATCAGATTCAAAATTTAGCGCATGTTCCAATTCAACTACCCTTAAGGTCAGTAATTAATGTCGATAGTCTATCCACTTTGGGATCCCATTCTGAGTTCTGTTGTCCAGGGACGTACCGAAGAGTTTTTCTTGATGGAAGGGGGGGGGTAGAAATTGTGAAAGTCCCAACTGACTCAACTCAAAATTCCCAATTATCAATGCAAAAGAAGAAAAACCTTTTGACTTGTTGGATTTTCCCAACCTCTCAACTCAATTCCCAAATATCAAAGCAAAAAAAAAAAAAAAAAAAAAAAAAAAAGCTCGCCTGACTGCAATGATAAATTTTCCCGTTGCCCCCTGCCCCCTTATCGGTACGTCCGTGCCTCCAATAATTTGGCAGTTGGCAAATTTTGAAACTGTTCATTTGAATTTTTCATTTTCTAAGAACGTTGGTTCGTTTTTTTTTTTTTTTTTTTTTCAATTAAAAATATTTTAACTAAAAAATCGGCAAATTTAAAAAAATTTTATTTTTAGTTAAAGAAGTAAAAAATGTTTGTCTGCAAATTTTCCTTCTCCTTCCCCCCCCCCCCAACTGAAAGTCGTTTCGTCTCTGTATACCAGAGCACAGTGAGAAACAAACATACGAAGGAAGAATTTCCAATGTTAATATCTTGAAAGGTGAATCTTCAATGTAAGATACAAACAGGGCTTTTAAAACTATTTGCGCGCTGTAACCTTTACTCAAAATTAGATTCAGCTGTAACTTACCAGTCTGGAAGGCGATACAGTGGAATGAAACTTTTATCCACCTCAATTGTCTGTCACCTTCGACAATATAGCTTCCGCGATTTGTGGTTCACAGGATCATCTGCAACAGTGATTCGATACCGCTGTGTTCACTGTATTATTTGATTCCTCCTCCTCAGCTTCAACACCGCTGTATATCTAATTCAATTATACAGAAACAGATCAGCTAGAAGTATTATTGTCACTCGGTGTTTGTTCATGAAAATATCAACAGGTGCTCACCAAAGAGGAAATAGAATTATCGTTTTGTTCGTCCTCGTTATCACGGAATGCTGTCGTTATAATATCTTCTTGGATTTCTTCTCATCCCTCCATGTTCATAAGTAAATTGTTTTTCACTCACCTCATCGATTTCTTTTACTTGAAGATTGCTCGTCGTCGGCTGCTCCTTCCTTTCCGGAATGTTATGCTATAATATAACCAAATGTCCTCAAATTGGTACTTTTGTCTCACGAATACACATGTAAGTGCCGGTATTTTACATGAAAATAAACTTTGGAAGTTTTCTAATAGGGTGATGAGAATCGCTTAAGATAGGATCTAGCAACTTACCAGTAAAGATCGAGTAGTCCGTTTAATAAATTTTCCACTTCTAGGATCGTAATACAATTCTTCTCTTCTCGTCTCTTGGTCCATTTTTTTCTACCATCCATCTCTGCAATGGAGCACCAAGAATTACCAACATATATGCCGCGTACCATAAATCGAAAAATGCCAAACAATATAATAACACGTAACTGAGATTAACTTTTACCTATTCACAAATAATTAATTTGTAGTTTCAGAGAGATAACACAAGACGAACGTTATACGTTAATCGTGCCGACCTGCCGAACTGATCGTTATTTTTAAAAGTTGTAAACACAAACAGAAACGACAAATCTTTTAACTTTACACGGCAGGTGGCAACTGTGTAGGCGTTGAATCGGGATTCACGGGTACTGTACGCTCATAAGCGCAAATTATGAAATTTACATTCGTTTTACGGATACGTAGAACTGTGGTATTACAACTACAAAAATTAGTTCGCGGACCTTACCACTACTCCTGCATAATTTTTTCGTATAATTTGTACATGTAGTAGTTCAGTGGACTTGCGCATATTCACACCAGCTCTGCGCCGACGTAAAACAGTTTTGGTAATGAAAAATGTTCAACGGGTTTGACCGTGTGTGAATTCTTAGATTAAATTCCAGTTTATAAGACTCCATAATGTGGCAGTTTCTATAAAAAGGGGTAACTTTGTCGATCCGACGAATTTTGAGTTACGGGCAGCATGTAATAGATGAATGAATGCCCATTCCAACGAGCTATCAGCGAGCTTTTTAGCGTGTTTTGTTCCGGAGATACAAGCAGTCAAAGATGAGTCGCACAAAAACACGTTTTGGGAAAAAACGCGTTTAAAGTTAGACACACCTTTTTCTCCCACTCCGTCAAGCAGCCCTAACTGGCCGCGGAATCACGTTACCAGCCTCGACGAGGGCTTGTTGGAAAGGTAATTTTTCGCTTTTTTGCTTGGTAACAATTCAGAACATCGGACTTATTCGTGAGCTCCGAAAAACCAAGAAGAAGCGAACGCAGACATTCGCATTCTTTTCTCATTTCCTTTCATAATTCTCTTTCTCTCTCTCCCTCTTCTCTCTCATGGGCGTAAATTTTGTCTCTTCGTTATTGCGATGTTATTTCTATAGAAATCAACCAAAATCTCAAAATTGATTTTTTGACCAAAAAATTTTGTTTTTCTTTTTTCGCGTTTTCTGAGACTTTGATTGATCGACAAAGTTACCCCCTTTTTTATAGAAACTGCCACGTATTTTACTGAAATGGACAAGCACTGAATAGTTTTTATAAATCGAGCAAACTATTGATTGAATTGGAAGTTTTCACAATCAGGTACTGAGCTCAAACTATCGGACTGTTCTGACCTCACGGTGCCACAAAACTCAAATTTGAAAATGTTAGATGTCACTGATTCATTTTCATCATTATTAAAATCCAAATCTGTTGAGAAAAGTTCCAATCGTCTAATGACAAATCTGTAGCGACAGCACAATGTAATGAAGATTGTATATTATTATTATTATTATTATTATTATTCGGGGGAGGGCATTGAAAATTTAATAATAGCTCTTGGATCTTCGTTAAACTTTGTTTTGGGGTCAAATTGTAATTCTTACGTGTAATGGTGAAAGAAAAACTCACTATAATTTGAATTAATTTCAAACCGACTTTTAAAGTCCAGAGATTAGCAAAAATTGATCAACATTGAGAAACCAAGTAAACTATTAAAATAGCAGTTCTTGTAATTCTCTAGTTTGATAGTTTTTTGATTCTTAAAAGCTAGAATGTACTCCTCCCCCCAATACTCTTGCTTGGACAATTTTGGAATTTTTTCTCCAGTTGGAATTTAGGTAATTCGATGGTTAAGAAGGTGTTAGAAGATTAAGCCATTGTCCGCTTTGGGCTGTCCCATTTGGGCTTGTGAGTCTTACCTGAGTCGATTTCAAAAATTTAACGAACTGATGATGGAATTTTCGAATTGAGCGACTGAACTCCCACCCCCCTTTCATTTCAATATTTGATTCAGTTTGAAAAAGGTTAATTTTGACCACTTTAACAATTCAGTCTTAGCTTTTGAAGCCTGAATTGGGAGCTCTAGAGAAATCTGGTGAAGTTTTCGAATTCGGGGACCCGGGAAATCCCGAATCTGATACTTGATCCGATTTCCCAATGAACGTCAACTTAGACTAGGTATTTCAAGAACTAAATTTCACTTTAACTCACTCTTCAATAAAGAAACTGGTAAAGTTTTGAATTCAGAGACGCGAGAAACCACGCCTATTTTAATACTTCATTTATTGATTTTTCAGGAAGTGTCAAATTTGAACACCGTATAGGACTCGAACTTAAATTCTGGAACTCAAATTAGGATTTCCAGAAAAATTTAACGAAATTTTTGAAATCAGCAACCTAAGAATCCCGTATTTTGATGATCTTTCCATGAAAAATTTGGAGAGAAATTTTTTGGTCGATAAAGGAGCTATAGATTTTGCAATTAAAGGCGCCAAATGAAGGGGAAAATGCAATTTTTTCATTTTTTTTTTACCCATTAATGAATGGACGTTTAAGAATAGGCTCATCTCCATTCTCTGCGAAAAAAAGAGAAGGAATGCATTCCTACAGTCTATACCTCTATACTTGCCTCATGAAGACCAAGATGTGTGACTTGGAATAACATATGAAAGCAGGACTGTTTTTATTCACTGATGATAAATTACAATAATGTTAGATACATGTGTGTTACTATACGTACCAGCCCATCATCTGAAATAAGTGCCTATGTAATTATTCAATCTAGTCATCCTTATTTTTCTTTTGAAGGAATCAATGGGTTAATTTTGACTACTTCGGCTGCAGCCCTTCGGGAGATTTCCCGATGTGTTGGTGGGCATGTCCATGTCCAACCCTGAATATTGGAACGGTTCACAGTAAACGTTTACGTGATCTTTACTCAAAACAAAAAGTGAATTTTGTAATGGGGTCTCTATTGAATTAAAATGAAATAAATTCTTAATATAATTGTTAATTTTAAATAATTTAAAGAAATTAAAGATTTATTATTAAAAAATTTTATTGAAATAATGAAAGCAATTCTTGAAGTTAATAAAATTAATAAATTTAAAAATGATATATAATAAAATTTAATTTAAATATATTTAAATTAATTTTTATATTGAAGTTAAAATCATAAAATAAATAGTTGGAATAATTAATATAAAAGAATGTTTAAAAAAATATAAGTTCTGATAAAATAAACAAAATTAGTTGGCGGTGGCCCGAAAATGATGTGTAAAGTTGTGAATGGGAAATCTAATGTTGAAAAAGATACATACGCTGTATCTTCCAAAAATCGGCTAGGGTGAGTAGAGCATTGTTCCACTTGGTTTTGGTAAGGTTTACCATCTAATATTACTTTTGAGAACTTGGAAGGGATAGCCCTGTTGCTCTTTTCATGTGCTCTCACCCGAGCCCTGGAACCTCCCCTTCGAGCATTACCTCAGGGACAACGGGGAGCCTGTTAGGGCTGCGTTACCACTGGTCTAATTACCCTAGCATCTCCAGAACCCAGCATTTGTTACAAAAGTACAAATTAGATCCCATAAAGGTTCATTCTGTTCGAAAATCTTATATTTATTCGCAACAATTTTTGCTTAATGAATAAAAGACAATTCTACACGAAGCAATCGATGTTTTAAATTCAAGCCATATACAGGTGTGCTCAAAGGATAACATTGGATCACATCTTATCGAATAAAAAATAACTACAGTCTTAAATTACTCTTACTAATTTACGGCCTATACCCTAACACACACACAGCATCTAAAATTGAATAAACATTTAAAAAACACACGTTTTATTCAACATTTAAAGGTAAATTCTGGATCGTGGCACATGTTAGTAATGGCACAAATCGATTCGATTCGATTTAAATCGATTTTTCCCCTCAGAAATCTAAAATCGTTTGATTTGATTTACTTTTAGAAAAAATCGATTTAATGTTTACATGACAAACTATGCTAAGCGATATAATAATTATAAACTCAGCTAAGTGAAAATAATTCCTGATAGACTGTGCTATGTGACATAATCATCAATAATAGATATGCTAAACGATAACATCCATTGATAGTCTATACTAAATTACATGAGAATGAAGGATTCGATATAAAATCGATTCACTTCACCAAAAAATTGATTTAATAGATTCGAGAAAAAAATCGATTTTGGCCACCACTGTACGTATCGAATAAAAATGTAAAGGTGGCTGGGTCTGCTAATACACTCATCCGATTATTTATCTATTACCCACAATACCATTTTGACACATAAAATCAACGTTGATTTGTCGTTAAAGTGTAAAATCGACGTCACTTTGTCGTTCAAGTGTAACGTAAACTCGATATCAGTTAAATGTCGAAGTTAAAATCAACATTTAATTGATGTTCAAATAGAAAATTAACATAGATTTGACATCGAAGTGCATGCGACGACCTTTTCTCTCGAATTTACAGTTTTGTGTAAATCCTCCTACCTGGTTACTTATTTCTGCATAGCATGATGTCAGCGTCTAACAAACGTCTTTTGTCTCCTACCTGCCTGCATTCCCGGTACGTGATTTTTTTTAAACACGCTGTTCTTATTACTCATTGTCCTTTTCTTTTTACGTCGACCGGCCAGCAGGGCCGGATTTACCTTCTGTGGCGTCGTAGGCAAAACGCCTATGAATTTCCACCCTGAAATCCCCCCCCCCCTCCCCTGTAACATTTTTTTCGTGGGAGAAAATTTCCTCATTCTTTTCGCGCGCGCCCCCTCTCCCTCCCCCTCCCCCTCCCTCTCTCCCTCCATCCCCTGATTAATCTATGAAATATGGTGAAATATGGATAATATGATCATGTATTAGGAATTAGGAATAATAAAAAACTACAAAAAAATAGTGTTGATGATTGATAAACCAAAAACTAGATAGCGAGACCAAAGATTAAACTTATGATAATAATTGAAATGAAAATGAAAGTATGTACTAGGTATATGATGAGAATAAAAATAAGAAACAATTGTAGGTTATAAACGAAATCACAAGTTTGGTAATAAATAGGTAATGAAAATTCAACAATAATGCACGAGTAAATGATAGAGATGTATAATAATACAAAAACAAATAATGAAAAGAGTCACCAATCATATTGTGATAGACGGCCAACCGTATTATTACTTTGAAATATGGTGCAAAACACTCTAGAAAGATTTATTTCTGGCTTTTTTTGGCCGCAAATGCATCAATAATCTGATTAAAATCATATTCTTTGGTCAATTTAGACTCAGCGTGCAACAACGAGAGATATGAAGTTTTAATCTGACTCAGTGTATTCCTTAGGTAATTTTTGATACTTCTCAAAACTGAAAAACTCCTTTCCCCAGATTAATTGCTGGCCGGTAATGTTCAGAAGATTTGATAAGCAATAAATATGTTTGGAAAGGTGGACATCAAATTATTTTTTGTGATACACACTGGAAATTTTCCAAGGGATCCGATTTAAGAGGACTTTGAAGATTTTGACTCTGCAAAAAATACTTGAATTGAATTGCTTCCTCAATTATGTCATTGGATACATCGGCGTCATAAAATTCTGAAAATTGTTTCGCACTTTTCCTTAATTCCTCGTTATGTTCATCACTTTTTGCGAAAAAGAAATTCAAAGTTATCATTTATATCATTGTAAGCTGTCTTCCTCCGCTCCATCTCGTTGACCAAATTATCAATAATCACGTTGAAACCTTCCGCTTCCATTTTTTTGACCCCGATCAGTATGATCTCAGGAGTCTGAGTTTCATCATGAAATCTTTTAGTCCTTCGAATTCTAGGCACCCTAGTTCCATCCCTGATGAGAATCACCTTCATCCGGCACAGTCATATCTAGAGAAGTGTGGAATGTTGTGTTCATCTCTGAAATTTACTCATTGTATCGTCCTCTCAAGTCTTGAAAATATAATTTTATTCAGAGATATTTTGACTTTTTGTAAAGTTATATTCGTCTCATTCAGTCTTTTCAGTATTTTTGTCCACAAAATATTCATAAGGTGAGTTGTTGGAGAAAGGAGCTAATATTATTATTTTGAAATTGGGTCTCCTTATCCTGGCTCTCTCATCGTTCTTAATCTCTTCTAAAACCGAAACTAGAGGGGAATATCCATTCGTATGTATTTTTAAAAATCAATTTCAAAATTTCGTGAGAATTCGAATAGCGCCAATGAAACGAGTGGCGCCTAACTCATGAGCTTTCGTTGTAGGCAATTGCCTACTTTGCCTATTCGTAAATCCGGCCCTGCCGGCCAGGCAGGACATGAGTTTCGTTCAGTTATAGTCACAGTTTAGAAACAGTTCACATTTAGCACTCTTATTACCGATCAACAATACCCGCACCTTTTCTATATATTATGCTCTCGTTTTTTGATTTCAAATGCCCTTGCTGCGGTCCGGACTATAAACACTTCTTCTTCTCGTACTATTTCACAAAAACCCGCATGTATAAAATCACCATTTTTTTTTTTTTTTAAATTATTATTATCGAGCCACGAAGCTACCCTCGCGGGTTATGGGCTCGGAAAAAGTAGTTAGCTATATGTCGCAGAGGTATCCAGCAGCGGAAGGTTAGGGTGTTGTTTATGTACTTGTGGGAGTTGGAGATAGCCAAAATTCGACTATGGGGGAGTTACGGAGGCAGGCAAGGAAGGGGCACGAGGAAAGGTAGATTGATTTGACATTATAAAATTAACGTAGATATAACATTGAAGTGTAAAACAGTAAAATCGAAGTTGATTTGGAGTTAAAATGTAAAACTGACGTTGCTTTGATACCACAGTGTAAAGTTAAAATTAATTGATTTCATGTGAAAGTGTAAAACTTACGTTAGTTACATGAAATGTAAAACTGACTTGGCTTTGACGTCAAAGTGTGAAATTGACATTAAATGCGACATTGCTATTGGTTAGACATCGATAGTTTGAATTTTGAAAGTCCATCGATCTGCGTAATAATTTGAGTAGTTTCCAGTATAGAGTTTACAGATACATTGACGTAGTTCTTACATACAGATGGACGTGAAATGTAATCAGTGTAATTTATTATTTTTCCTGTCAACACCAAATTGGCTTCGCTGTTGTATTGTAAAACTCGTTTTTATTGGTTAATTGGACGCAGTTGTTACATAGTGAGGGATATGTAATATTTGTGATTTTTCCTTCAGGCATCAAATCGACGTCAATTTTGTATGGTAAAATCGACGTTCTTTTTGCTACCTAGTTGATTGGACGCCGTTCTTACATACAAATAGGCGTCGAATTTCATCAGTATAGTTTGCAATTCCGTTCCTTGACACCAAATCAAAACATGAATTTGCTCGTCGATTATGAAGTCTTGTGCGTCAAGGCTAATATGTAACTTACTACTCATAGATGGACGCAGGCCTGTCAGGGTAATTCCGTGATAGGGGGTGCGGTGTCCCGGGGCCAGTTTGGCGTGCGTGCACCGCAGTGGCGTGCATTTCAGGTAAGCAAGAAAATTCCTGAGAAAATTAAGCTTTCATATACAATATCAACTTCAACTTGTAACAAATAAAAGATAATGAAACATTGGGCAAAACAGCGACTGTGTTGACGCTTACAACACTTATGCTTAAGTAATAATTTCACGGGAGTGAGGAGACAGTTGAAACAGAAGCATAGGTAAGTATACTGTTTGGTGTTCGGCAATCCTTATACATATACATTTGTATAGGCCAGCATGGTGTGCGTCGGATCTAATGCTTCCTTTCCATACTGCATGTAACATTGCGCGACTTGTGTTCCGCCTCCGTGTTAATTACCAGCACAAAAACACACTAGCATGTTCAACGCAACGAAACCTGTGCGTTTAGTTGCGTTCTGGAAGCGGTTTGAGTCAGACTTGCCTCGGCTAATCGGGTTGGCTACACACAAAAGTCAAAGTTGATGGTGAAACGTGATTATGTTCTTCTACTAGTCAATGCGTTATGTTTGAATGCTCAGATTTTTTTACCCATAAAATGCGTATTCGGGACCTTATTGAAAAACCTTTTCTTTTTTCGCGATTTAATTTTAATGAACAATTAGAATTTGTAGTCAAAACCAGAATTACCGTTTTTGAAAACTGAGCAAAAGAAAGGTGGTTCGATTTTGACCTAGACATTTCCGCGTATCGCAATATGAAATCATTTCGTGGTTAACCCGTCTCGTCGTGAAGATGGTAGAAAACTGTTTTGTTGGTTATGTCTATTATTTGTCACAGAAAAGGATAAATGCATATAGAATGACCCTACACAGGGATAGGACAACTTGAATAATTTGATCAATGCCCTTTTATAGTAGCATGTTTCATATTTTTGTATCCTTATTTCACCTCTACAGGCTTAGGAACGTACCCGAGGGGGGGCAACTTACACCACCCCCTAAAGAGATTTTTCACTCAGTTGTTGGGAAAATTTATTATTTCAGTCAGGTGGAGTTGGGAAAATCCAAGTAAAAGTTTTGTTTCTTTTTTTTTTTTTTTTTTTTTTTTTGCTTTAATACTTGGGAATTGAGTTGAGAAGTTAGAAAAATCCAATAAGTCAAAGGATTTTTTTGGCCTTGATATTTAGGAATTTTGAGTTGAGTCATTCGGAAAAATCTAACACGTCGAAAGGTTTTTGATTTTTTTTTTTTGCTTTAATATACTTGAGAATTTTGAGTTGAGTCAGTTGGGACTTTCACAATTTTTGCCCCCCCCCCCAAGGAGAAACTCTTCGGTACATCCCTATCTACGCTTATCAGGTACGTGAAAGCCCTATTCAGATTTTGCTTTCGGATTCAGCTTCCAGACAACCATGATTTCTCTTTTGACTTTTCACCGTTCAACTTTCAGTTTTTAACTTTTGACCTTCAGGGGAAAATCGTTCGGCCTCCGGCTTTTGGTTTTCGGCTTTCAGCTTTTTTCTCGTCCCTGACGCTTATCACTTACCTCCTAGAAAAACTTACCACACACCATTGATCATCATCAAAACTATACTCATACAAATAGATGAAGTTGTGTACAACAAAGTAGGGATCATTGAATTGGCGGTTTGTAAGATGAACACAGAACATCCTCACACAGTGGTTCGGTATTTTAGATTTGTGGCGGCAAAAGACTAGACCTGAATCTACCCCCTCCCCCCTCGAGAAAACCAATAATAGGGGCATGCAGCGGGTTCCTGTCCCATATTTCAAATGAATGGTAAATTTTAGATCGTTAGAAATGGCGTCCAATTTTATTTTGAATTAGCCCATTGATTGGAAGGTGAAAACGACATCGGATTGACAGTTGAAATATCGTGATTGTGCAATTAAAAAGGCGTTAATTGGCGTCAAATTGGCTATTAAACTGAGTTCGATTTGACGGTCGTTTTGAGGTATTAAATCAATACGTCTCGGTCACCGTCCAAGGAAGTTCATTTCGATGCCAATTTGACTATTAATGAGCTCTTTCTCTATGTTTCAAGTTCACGGTGTAATATTAACGCGTTCATTTAGCTTTGAAAAAAAGGACGACGTCGATTTAGATGTAAAAGTGACGTCGAAATGACGGTTATTTTACTCGTTGAATCTGTGTCGAAATGAGTTTGTGGGATGCTATGCAGTAAAACTGCTGAGTTTGTAAACGAGGAAATGATGAGAATATATCAATTTGGACTTGAACAACTTGGAATGAACTTTTATTGACAATTGTAAGAAGTATTATAGTCATCTCCTTTTGCCTTACAACTAAGTAGTTCCACCCAGCTAATCGCATAGAGGAGTAAAATGTGTGCTGGAGACCGAGGGTTTCACGGCAGTGGAAACGTGGAAATACTGGAAATCATTATTAAGACTTTCTAGATTTTCTTAGATCAGTTGAGAGATAAGCTTACATTTGTGTGGTCATGTCATCGCCGGCTCTGTTTTTTGGTCAGGTCGAGCTGCTGGAAACGTGTACCGTTGAACAGAGCATGACAAGTGATACGAAATTGAGAACTCATGAAGTAAAACACGGGGAAGTTACTTGTCGCGTCAATCATTATTAACAGATTCATAATATCTGGGTTGACTTTGAAGTGAGAGTTGTGATCGAAAGCAAAGATTATATTTCGTATGGCCACCATTCCAGTGGGCACTTCTGTTGCTAAAAAGAGGAAGAGCACCACAGTCAGCAGTCGAGTTGCACGGTTCATCTGTTCCTCTCTGTATGAGTCTCCGGCGTTCTCAGAGTTCAAGCTTGAATTGAATTCCAGTCGACGCTTCTTTGCCTTCAGCAGAGCGAACATCAACCTAAAACATAGAAATCGCGTACTGGTTGGAAATTTACTTCCTTAATGGAAAAAAATAGTATTCCCCTGCAAAAGCTAACCGATGTAGTCTTACTGTTTATTAAAAAGAATTTAGGTTATCACCATGAGCTTCTGAGAAATCACGGGCTTTTACTGCAAGATGAGCTCTACAGCGAAGAAATTACTAACTAACATTTCAGTCATATTTTTGTCATAAGCCATTACGGCTTATACCTATCTTTGTCAATCGGATAGAGGAGCTTCCAGAAGTCTTAATATACCTTAAATAAATCATGAAGATAATTTAAAAATCAGAAATTAGTCCAAAGAGAGTTCAAGCTTAAACAGTTACGGATGGATCTCAGAGGTTTTTGAGAGTCGTGCAAAGTCCCGTGCAGATCTCCAGTAATCAAACTGGTCTTAGCGAGCATTATAGAAAACGTGAGTTTCAAAGAGAGTTTTTAAACAAGTCTCTGAAAGTGTTTTTCACAGTTTCGACTCAGTTCATTCGGAAGAGTATTGAACGAGTCTTAAGTCTTTTAGGAAGTTCTAAAGAAAAACATGAGAGGTCATATTCAGATTTGGGTTATCGTGAGAGGTAAATGGGGAATATACAACGGGACGCTTGGCTGGAAAAGGGAAGCAGAAAAATTCAGGTTGTGGGGAAGGAATGAAACAATGGGAAAATCAATGAAAAGAAAGGAAGGAACGGATGAAATTTTCTTCAACAACCGCTCTCGGTCTTGGCATGCGAGGACGAGTCCTGAATTATTTTTTGGATGCTACATAAATAGTCTGCTTTGTAAGAAGACGCCGTACACAGAATAGGTGGGAAAATATGTGGCGTGTGTCATTAATACAGCAAAGTAACTTAGGTAAACCTTAAAACCAAAGCTGGTATAGATGTAACGCTCATGATACAGGCTAATTTGGCAGAAGTGCTGAAAAGATGAAAAAGTTTCAATCAGTTAATTTTTGAACATATGACTATGACAGCGCACGAGTGGCATAAACACTGTCATTCATTTTGCAAGAGGTACCAACCTGAGAGTCAGTATGGTCAAGAAGATGCATGGCATCAATTTGAAAGTGCAGAAAATTAAGCAGCTCAGTTTTAACGGAAAAGTAATGTTAAATATTTCCGTGTCAGTATGTTCAATCGTATAGCTGATGAATCGTTTGATGGCGAGCGATTGGTTTGCTGATTGGTCTGGATTCGTGTTCATAATAGGTATGATCCTTTTTGAGATGCATGCAGGTATACTAATCATTGGGCTGAGAATAAAGCCGGCTACCACAACCCTGGAGGTCGTCTTGATGCTACACCAGTTTAAAGTTTTCAGAGGGTAGACTATCGCCATAAACCTCCAAGTGGCCAGCATGATTACCATCCAAATCGAGGTGGTGCGGCACATTAAGGCGAAATTCTCTGACCATAACTCGAATCGTATCCATTCGTAGGTGTGTGTCTCTTCAAATGAATGAATCTGAGGTCTTAAGTGCGTGTGCCAGGTGAGGGGAATGTAATTGAGTAGTTGAGCTAAGTCGGCGATGGCCAACCCGGTTAGCATAATGTTAGTTGACGATACCATGTTCTTCCGTGTGAGTACAATTATGTTGATAATATTAGTCATGGAGCCGACCACGCAGGTGATGAGGCTGGCGTAGCCGTGTACATAGTTTCTGTAGAATGTGAACAAATGAACTTCGGAAAAGGAGCCGCCCATCAGTTGATTTTCATCCATCGTCATGCTTGAGCGTTCGCACTAGAGGAAGCGATGTTATTCTGAAACAAATTGCTAAATTTTACAAACGAGTGAGTGAAGTAAGGTTTGCTATAGTAAACCACTTTAGTGCGAATTAGTTGGGGACTTCTTCGTTCTAATAATGCGAGAGATTATTGGAGAGGTAATCGGAATGTTTTCTTTGCTAATTACCTTGGTCGTGGAAAGCATCTCACTCGTATTCTTTTAAAGCAATTTTCACATCCAATTTTTTCAGGTTAAACTATCCACTTCAGGAATAAACTTTTCAAACAAGTGTTCCCTAATGAATTCTACACACAGAAAGTTTCTGTAAATTTTTTGATAACTGCCCCCAAAGTGTCACATGTAGGCGTTCAGTACAACCCCTTATCTTGCCGTACATTAATACAAGTGTTATGGAGAAAACTAGAACATCCTGTTATCTGTTTGGTCTCGCTGACTTAAACGTGCAGTAGAGATGCAAGTCACCCGCAGAAATGGTTTCCTCCCCCTTCCCCCATATTTAGATACCACACTTGGTGTTTTTCTGTGTTATCAGGAATAACATATTTACTACGACATTCAGAGGTTCCAATAACCCGAATCATCGAATCGAGATACTAACTGGGTTTCCAGGTATTTGAGATTATAATCAAATGCCCTGCATAATTTCCGTGCATCATGGAGAATTCTCATGTACTACGGTATATTGCATGATGAAAGTAGAAATGCATTCAAAATGACAATCGTGTTGCTGGTATCCTTTGCCTTCTACACCTGCCTCAATTGTGAGAGTAATTGAAGTATTTTCGGAAGAAAATGTGCCACTTTTCATTCGCTGATTCAAGGAATATAGTAAACGCTTAGTGCGCTGTCAAATGCCATTTCTTGCAGCTGTTTATTCTTACCATTTGCTTTGTTGAAACTGGGGAGGGAGCAAAATGGTATTACAGAGCTCTCGCAGCTTCACGAATGAGGGGCAACTGCCATCGCTTCCGGCTTTGGCATCTGTGGTTTGTATGCAGCATTACTCATCTACTTGCTCCACAGTTCAGCCGTAAGGGCCAGCATCAGCTATGTCAAGTGTTTCGGGAGGAGGGCTCAGTTAAATCTCGATATCCTCTATCCGGCCCCGGGTATACTGTTTTGGCAGCGAAGTATGTGTCGCCATATCGCGAATGTGGCACGTAGATCATTCGCCTGTTGCAGAGTATCATTTTGCGACCCATGAAATTCCCCCATGATTTTTACACTGCAAAACGGCACTTAAAATTATCAATGATAATGATAATAAAATATAAAAATATCTCATATTATCACCATGTAGCAGCTGCATGGCCTTTCATCATTAAAAATATCCCATTTATTATCACCATATGCAATCGCATGGCCTTTCCTCTTATCCTATGCTTATTTAGAGAATTTCCTGTAGATAGCATTTTCAACGTATCCCTCATATGAAGTCACTTTTATATGAAAAAAATATATATGTAATATCTAGGTATAGCATAGAAACAAAAATGGATAAGATTTTTGCAGAGGTGCTCTGCTGGTCGAAGAGGAACAGAGTCAGCTTTGGGAATTGTCAAAGCGACAGGAGAAAATTTAGTAGCGAGCTAACCAAGCTTAGAGAAGCTGATTTCCCCCCCTTTTTTTTTTTTTTGAAAACAAATTGCTTCACTAAGTTTTTAGAAATAGCGAAAATTACTTTCGTCGCAGTCATCTAGTTTATGTATGTAATACTAGCCTCTAACGGGGCGCCTTCCGCGCACGTTGAGGCTAGGCGCCTGCGGCGCGCGCCGTTTAGGTTGTGAGTTATTTTCACTCGAACAATGTAGTAGAAATTATAATGAAAATAGCTCTTTCTGCTCATATTATAGATAGGAGTAAGGAGGAACAGTTGAAAATGAAGTACATCTTTCTCAACAATAAAGGTAATTCTGGTAGTGCAGGCAATTTAATCTGATCATTTGAGCAACAAAATCCGAAAGTTTCACCTTTCCATTTTTTTTTTTTTTTTGATTGCAATGTGAACATAGAACTGAAAGAGTACCAATTGCTGCATCTTGTTCATATAGTATAGCACTATTGTATAAAAATACTTTTCTCGACTCAGACTTGGGACGTTTCTTATACAATGTTGCTGTTGTTGTTGGTTTCCGCCTTTTTCTATCACTATTATTTTTTACAGGAGTGGGCATATAAAAAAATTTCATAATGAAAAAGGGGCCTGAAAAAAATTAATACACAAAATCATGCTCAATTCATTATGGCACATAAAAAGAAAATAATTCAACCGCAATATCTGCAATTTATAACAAAAACGGGCATGAAAAAATTAATTTCAATCGCTTACCACTGCACAAAATCACTGCTCAACTGAATACCCAATATCACTTTTTGACCGCTTCTGATGTAACAGTACTGGAGAACCACCCCACTTCCCGCTGTCGTCTACATACCAAATGCCGTTCGCTTCGAAATGAATACGAACCTCGTCTCACCGCTGTTCAATCACCACACCAAAATGACCATAAAAGTCGTCACTTTTGGATAACTTTGTAGCTCGAATACAGCTCAACCAAAGAACTTTTTGAAGTTTTTCTTTGCTATAAACCATCTATGGGTAAATGCCAATATGTCAAAACAAATTTCACAAAAATTGATCGAGCAAAAAAAGCGTGATGCAGACAGGAAAGAACTGCCGTTTCAATTTATATAATAGAATAATAATAATAATAGATAATAATGGTAAAATTAGGCTACTTTGTGGCTGGCAGGTAACTTTGTGACAAAGCTGCCCAGCAGCCTTTACAACGTGTTAGCTATCGAACCAGACTGATTATGATTAACACGCTCACTATAGGGAGTAGGGCGCTATAGTTTCACACGGGCATACCGAGTCGCCATGTTCTTAGCAGTTGGTTCCGTCAAAAGAGAATCGGCTGAATGGTAAACACTGCGTGACTAGTTTTCGTTTCACAAACCCACCAATGTGGATTCCAGGGATTCAAAGTTTAAGCCATTAACAGCTTGATTTTAGGTTTAAGCTGTTGTTTCAGCTGTTTCAGCGATTTCAGGTTAGCTATTGAGTCAGTTATTTGTTTGGCCTTTTTCTTGTTACTTAAGCCCATAGCTGATTATTGCTGATAATCTATTAGCTTTAAAAAAAAAACTATTACAGTACTTCTTGCCAAAATGAATGATTAAGAGAACTGAGTTATTATAATAATACTGCGTTAAACATAAACAATTTTTGTTAAAAGAATAAGGAAGTATGATTAAAATTAAGTGAAATGAATAAATTATACCCTACTAGCCTCTGACGGGGCGCCTGCGGCGCACGCCATTTAAGATGTGAGTTATTCTATCTCGAACAATGTAGTAGAAATTATAATGAAAATAGCTCTTTTCGCTCATATTATAGATAGGAATAAGGAGGAATAGTTGAAAATGAAGTACATCTTTTAAAGTTCTCTCAACTCTGTAGGACGTCATTCAAAAGACATCAAACATTTATTTGTAGAACGCAAGATTGTCAAAAATATCTACCATTGAAATAGAGATTGCAGTGTACAAAGAAAAGAAAAGAGAAATAGTGTCACAAAAAGGATGGATATGTATATCATAAAATTTGTAGGAACCTCAAAACACAATGACATAACATACACTGTACCCAAAAAATTTAAAAAACACAAATAACTTATTAAATATACAATGAAAAGTTGTTACATAAATTCAGCAAAATAATGAAGTTGCCACTTGAAAGAAGACGTTTAGAAAACGAAATTGAATATTTATCTGAATGAAAGAAATTATTTATTACTTCATCTCTCACCAGTTTTCCTATTTTTATGTATTTTTAGTGGTAATAACTTTATTTTGTTGAATTTATATTATAGAGTTCAAATATCTATTAATAAGTTGGGTATTTCTTTGTGTTTTCATTTTTCTTATTGAACACCCACAGTGTATGTTATGTTATTATGTTTATATATTTGTACTGATTTTACAATTTTAGTTTTTCCACTGAAATTACACTGATAGCTTTATTTTTTTAAGATACTATTTCTTACTAGTTCTTTATTTTTTGGTTTACTTTGTGGCAACTTTATTATTTTGTTGAATTTATGTAACAGCTTTTCATTGTATATTTAATAACTTATTTGTGTTTTTAAATTTTTTTGGGTACAATGTATGTTATGTCATTGTGTTTTGAGGTTCCTACAAATTTTATGATGTACTTATTCATTCTTTTTGTGATACTATCTCTCTTTTCTTTTCTTTGTACACTGCAATCTCTATTTCAATGGTAGATATTTTTGACAATCTTCCCAACAAAATAAATCTGAAGGTATTGCGGCGATGGATCCTTGTTGCTAAAGGATCAAACTACCAATCTGATGGTGCATCTACCACATAATATTGAATGCTGGCATGTAATCGCCTTTCATTTTGTTACAACCAAGAGAAGTCATGGCAAATACATCATTATATCGCCGAATTAATCGTAAAAAATATGGATTTTGACCTTCGATCAATTTTCTCAACAATAATGGTGATTCTGGCAGTGCAGGCAATTTAATCTGATCATTTGAGTAACAAAATCCGACAGTTTCCACATTTTTTTTCTCTTTTTTTTTTCGTTGCATTGCAATGTGAACAGAGAACTAAAAGAGTACTAATTGCTGCATCTTGTGCATATGGTATAGCACTATTGTACAGAAATGCTTTTGTCAACTCAGACTTTGGACGTTTCTTATACAATGTTGCTGTTGTTGCTATTTTCCGCCTTTTTCTACCAATATTATTTTTTGCAGGAGTGGGCATATCAAAAAATTTTATAATGAAAATGGGCCTGAAAAATATTAATACACAAATTCAGGCTCAATTCATCATGGCACATAAAAAGAAAATAATTCAACCACAATATCTGCAATTTATAACAAAAACGGGCATAAAAAAATTAATTTCAACCGCTTACCACTGCACAAAATCACCGCTCAACTGAATACGCAATATCACTTTTCGACCGCTTCTGATGTAACAGAATAGGAGAACCACCCCACTAATATGTCAAAACAAATTTCACAAAAAATCAACCGCTTACTACTGCACAAAATCACTTCTCAACTGAATATGCAATATCATTTTTCGACGCTTCTGATCTTACAATACAGGAGAACAGCCTCACCAATATGTCAAAACAAATTTCATGAAAATCAACCCCTTACCACTGCACAAAATCACTGCTCAATTGAATACGCAATATCATTTTTCGACGCTTCTGATTCTGATGTTACAGTACAGGAGAACAACCCCACCAACATATCAAAACAAATTTCACGAAAATCAACCGCTTACCACTGCATAAAATCACTGCTTAATTGAATACGCAATATCATTTTTCGACGCTTCTGATGTTACAGTACAGAAGAACAACCCCACCAATGTGTCAAAACAAATTTTACGAAAATCAACCGCTTACCACTGCACAAAATCACTGCTCAATTGAATACACAATTTCACTTTTCGACCGCTTCTGATGTAACAGTACTAGAGAACCACCCCACTTCCCGCTGTCGTCTACATACCAACAATGCCGTTCGCTTCAAAACGAAAACGAACCTCGTCTCACCACTGTTCAATTACCACACCGAAATGTCCATAAAAGTCGTCATTTTTTGATGATTTTGGAGCTTGAATACAGCTCAACCAAAGAACTTTTTGAAGTTTTTCTTTGCTATAAACCATCTATGGGTAAAAGCCAATGTGTCAAAACAAATTTCAAAAAAATCGATCGTACAGAAAGAGCGTGATGTGACAGGACGGAACTGACGTTTCAATTTATATAATAGATGCACAGATATACAGCAGAAAGTCTAGATACGTAACACGCCATTTACACAGTGTTATAGAAGCTATCCAAATGGTTGCATAACGTCTCCTTCGCGTGTAGGCAAAAGGTTACAATGCTTATGTCGCGTTGATTGTAAGATTAGAGAATATTTCTCTTTAAAAATGTTTTTCCTCTTTAAAGGTACTTTATCCGAGTAAAATAATGAAGTTCGTAACTATAGGCGTTATAACTGTTGATAGGTGGGGAAGTTTATGTATATTATGTATACTGGATTGTGGTAATCAGGGTTGGATTGGGTCTTAAAAAGCTTACCGGGAAAATATAGCCCTGGCACACCGCCCCACAGATTTTTTTGAGTGGGCCTACCGACCTACCAACCCACCAAGAATTTTCCCAGTAGGTATTCCCTATGGCTAATCTGACCCTGGTAGTAATACGAAAAATAAAATCTTCTAAATCATGAAATTGAACCAAAAGGATTGCTTGGACCCGCCTGTTATTTTTGACCAAAAAGGGCTTACGTGTTATACCAATTGAATGGCTGGCTGGAAAAGGGACGATTTTTAACATACGCCCGTTTTCCAGCCATGCCATTCAATTGCGTAATTACGCAAGCACCAGACTGATTGACCAGCAACCGTTGGAAGTCGTACATCCTGTGACCTCTTACTGAGACCTAATTACAAAATTTGTGAGAAAAGACGGGACTTGAAGGCTGAAAAAAGCTACAATTTTACAGGTACATTCATGAATAATGTTCTCATCCGTTTTCGATCCGGTAAATGTAGTTAAGTAGTGATAGTCAGTTTCTGCAGATCGTTAATTAATAGATCGAGTATCGATTATTAAGTTTTAATAAAGAGAGATGTGAAGTGCCCGCTCTGAACTCGTATTTTTGAATATTCTATGTAACGAATGGCTGGTGATTTCATGTCACTTTTGTTTTTGCTGGGGAAAAATGATTATTAATAATGGTGACCACTTTCCTTGTTTTTATTTCCACTTAATTCTTTACTGAATTCCATTATTCTGTATTATGTTTTGTTTCTTCGACTGAGAAGTTAGAAAAGTAGTAATATCATCGTTGTCCATCGATTCAACATTTCAGTGTTCGATTATTCCTCAATCATGTTTAATGGCTGGTGTCTCGTGGTAACGGGGCAAAAATCAAAAATCCTTGATCAGGGGAAAACGAAAAGAAGGGATACGGGGCTAAGTTAGGTATAGCTAGCACGGAAAGGCTCTTTGAATTTGAAAAATCTTGGGAGGGAATCGAATTTGATATTGTGGGCATTGCAGAAACTAGAATTTTGGGCAAAAAATTAATGGAGTGAAAAAATGGGAATTATTTACTTTATAGCGGGCAAACCAAGGGTCATCGTGGCATAGGATTTCACATTCATAATAAATGGACCAGTAAAGTCAAACAAGTCGCGCGTATATCAGATGGGATTGGTTTGGTAAAACTGGAAATCAGTAAGAAAACAAACCACCTCATTGTACAGGTCTATGCCCCCATCATGCAGGCAGACAGGGAATCAACTGGGGAATTTTATTATCAATTAACACAAGTGGTCAATAACGAAAAGGAGTATTACACTTTAGTGATTGGCGACTTTAATGCGAAATTAGGAAGGGAAGACGTAAAGGCAAGTTTTAGCTGTCTGGGGCAATTTTTCTCAAGTGAAAACTCAAATCCAGATGGGGAAATTTTTATCAATTTTGCTACAAAAGAAAATTTAAAAATTATGAACACATTTTACAAAAAGAGGGAAAAAGATAAATTGACATGGTTATTCCTAGACAGTAAAACAAAAAATGAAATTGATTATTGTCTGGGCAATGACAAAGACAAAAAAATTGTGGAGAATGTTACGGTAGTAAAGAACTTGGGTTTCTCATCAGACCATCGGCCACTAAAAATTCAATTGGTGATTCCAAAAAGATCATTAGTAAAAAACTCGTTTGATAAAAAAATCTTCAAAAAAAAAAAGAAACATTCCGGAAAACAAAACTTTTTTGAGGCAAAACAAGAATTAAAAAACGAACTAAAAAATTAGAAAACTCAGAACAATACACGTAGTATTCAAGATCGATACGATGGTCTAATGAAAAATTTAACAGAAACAATTAAAAAATTTGAAACAGTTATCTCAAAAAATAAATTCTATAGAGCCTTGTCATCAGAAATCTTACAAATTTGTGAAAAAAGGAACAATTGGGCAAAAATAGGTAATAAAACGTTAAGGCAAAAAATAGAAACTAAGTGAATGTAGAAAGTTGTCACGGAAAATGATCAGATGTAAAAAGAATTTAGAGTTTTGTCGGAAATTTTAGAGAATTCAGGTTCTATCAAACAGGCTAAAAAAGAACTTATGGATTGTAAATGTTTGCTCCCTGCAATTAAGAACCCAATGGGATCGGAGGTGGTAGATAGGATCGGCATTCGAGCCGGGCAGCGCTTATCGACTACTCTTATCAGCGACCAAAAGATGAAGTTTTTGACACATGCAGCAAAATTTTGGAATCTAGCTATAAAAATAGTTTTAATCAAAAGAAAATTCTTTGTTCAAAACATTCTTTTCTCTTTAAATACTTTAAAAACGTCTTATTTTTCGAGATATTTCAATTTTAATGAGTATGCACATTAATGGGAGAAATGCATAGATTCACCTTTTGCTACTTATCACTTCGACTCGATAGCGACGCGCTCTGACGGATGCACGACCCGAATTACCGATGAAGCAACGAAATGATATGCTAACTAGTACAGTGAGGAGGGGGCGTTTGCAAGATGGATAGAACCAAAGTACCTACAGGAATGAAGAAGATATCCCTCTCCTTTCCTGGAACATGAGAGTGCCCAAGTTCTTGCTGGTCTGAAAAGCGGGAGGGCCGTGGGGCCCGACGGGATAAAGAAAAAATACCTGAAATTATTCAAAGACGAACCTGAAGAGATCCTGTGCAATGGGGGTTATCGGAAATCATCCTGTTATTCAAAAAAGGAGACAGGAAAGACTTGGGTACTTACAGATCAATCAGTCTTACTTCAAATGTTTCGAAACTATTCGCTAAATTATTAAAAAGTAGAATGTATAATCAGGGACTGTAATCAAAGTCAGGAACAAGCAGGATCTCAAAAAAGGAGATCAACGGCCGACCAACATTCCGTTGTGTATATACTACTGATTGACTTTCAAAAAGCATTCGATTCCGTCCACTTCAATTACCTCTGGAATGCACTTAATGAACAGGGAATTCAGACCAAATTTATTAGAATTTTGACTTCACAGTCGAAGAAATCACAGAATACAGAATAATGGAATTCAGTGAAGAATTAAGCGGAAAATAAAAACAAGAAGGACAACGACGTTCATTTCATATGTAGATGATTAATTTTATAATAACGTTTATCTGCTTCTGCCTACAGGCGCAGGAGCAGCTAGGCAACCGTCTTCTCTCGCTTTTTCCGTTGTTATGCATCTAGCCTTTTACAAAGTAATATATGATGTGACACAAAATTATAAGCCAATGAAATTGGCTGAAGTAGTTGTTCAAATGGAAAAAGTAACACGAAATTAAGCCAATGGGATTGACTCGTTCAAATGGGAAAAAATCATTGGCTTAGGTCAGCTTAAGAAACTTGATTGAATAAAAAGTTTAAGCTAAGTTTTAAGCCGAAAACGAGTAACTTTGAATCCCTGGTGGATTCAAAGTTTCCAAGTTCCAACTGTGAAATTGCAGACTGCAGCCGTACAGCAAAGATGAAGAATAAATCACTTCGACTCGATAGCGACGCGCTCTGACGGATGTACTGCCCGAATAGACAGAGACAGGCAATAGTTTTCTTCCAATACTTGCTTTCCCTCTCTTTCTAATTCAGTGTTTCGACATCGCGCGTTGTGCGTAGTAGCGTGCACACTCCAGTTTGTTTTATTATTCAGTTCACTGGATAATTTCGTGGGTGTTTGGATGCCGGTTGCCGGTGAATTTCGCAATTTCGAGATACGAATTTAACAGTTTTTGCGTTATTTACAATTAGCTAAATAGCGTAATAAATAATGTGTTAATGTCCGATGAAAGTCGTGATATATATCGTTCTTTGGTTCGGCTGTATGATGTTGATGATTTGCTTTCATCTTCTGGCGATCATGAGGTTAGAAAGACAATATTAATACCACTAAGAATCATGTATCAAATTATGACAACGAAGATATTCCATTATGCAAACTGCGTACCGTGAAAACGATTTTCTGGAGTCATGAAGGACATATTTTAAGGAATTTGAAGATGTTGAAGTGATGTTCGGGCCAGGAACCGCTCTTTCTGTTGTTCATGTAAGTGTAATATTGTGTTATCTCATTCTGCAGGTATCGCGATCAGATGCACGAATTGTCCAAGCTGGAACAAGATTTCGGAATCCTACCTCACCTTGAAGCCAACCGCCAGCACTCGTTAGAGATTTAGTACGATTCCCAGACCGGAGAAATGTGGTAAACGAGCCTGTATAGATACAGCCTATTTCTTTCGAGGTGCCGAGATTTTGCACTGCGTGTATTTCTTTATTCTTGATCTCCGTGTAGACCGGTAAGAAAATCTCATTAATTATTCCGACTCGGAAGGATTATGTTTGCAGATTCACGGACTCTTTGGGAAGCAGGGAAACAAACGTGACGAGCAAACTGTGTTGCCAGCAAGTCGTTGATTTCATTATTACGCTGGTGCACAGACAGTACACTTAATATTGTACATGCTAGGCATCTGAACGATCGAGAAAAGAGTTTAAACATAACATTTACAACAGGCTAAACTTCAACGTTTATTTTACTGAGAATGGCTTAGCGGTTATCAGTTTCTGCAATCTGTTGGAATTCAAGCAGATTCCTTTTTCGTTCTAGCATTCGATTTTGCACATGTTTCGTACTCAAAGATTCCAAAACGTACAGATCAGTCCTATTTCAAGAGTGGTCGTGAATGCGTAATTTCGTCAAAATTGATGTTCAAACAAATTATCTAATTGATGAAGTAGTGGGAGCCAAAAAAGGGCCGAATGCTATCGTCAGCATGTTACCCGAATCCCATGAGCGGCATCCAGCCGACGTTGTAATCCTGTTTACGTATCCCAAAATGAAAACAATTATTATCTCGCTTGGCGAATTCGTATAGATCGTAATAAATACATCTCATTGAATTTTTTAAAAGCCGGACCCATACAATTTGGTCTTAATAGGATGTTTGGTCTTTTAAAACTGCATTTCGCGCGCTGTAATGTAGACTACTTTAACGATCTCATCTCGGTTGGGGATTTTTTCTCTCAGTAGGAAGTATAACATTAGTTTTGACTTGTAAAAAATTACATAGTGGAAATGGGACGTGTACTTTAAATGGTTCAACGGCGATCCGAAAGGTAAATGCAAACTGACTATATTTCCAAGAAGGCTGTAACTATGAGTACAATGTCATTGTGTTTGTCTCAGGGACCACATCGTATCACCATTTTATTTTTCAAGAGCTGGACACTGAACTGTTCAAAAAGTATGTCTTTAGTGATGAAATTGCATTCCGCCTTCGGTTAAAGGAACCAGATACAGATATGCCAGACCTGCTTGAAACAGCTGATTTGAGTTTGGAAATGCGTTGATATGTTACCGTTAATGTCTTAGAAGCAAGTAAGGCGTATAATAATTTGAGAATGTATACAATAACAAACCGTTTCAGGTAAAGTATAAAATCAGAAAAATTATCTCTACGTCAGTTAGGTATTGTGTACATTAACTAATAATTCTATGCAATCCCAGGTAGCAAACCGCTGAAGTGCAAAATTTGGCCGGCAATAGTAAGTATAAGAAATTCTACTTCATGTCTGGCAATTGTAAGAATGTCTGGCAGTGGTAAGTATCAGACATTGTACTTCATCATGTACGTTGAAAACTAAATATGTTTCCATTTGTAATGGATTGAAAAGTCCGCTCTCGTTATAAGCCTTTATTTTAACTATAAAACATTATTTATTGCAGCAAGGACTCGAATTGTGATTCTTTGAATTACGAATGGAAGTCTGAGAAGCATTGGAAGGAACCCGGCGACGGTCAGGAAACGGTTCATGGCACAACTGAAACTGAGTTCTGATATATGTACAACTGTTTCAGTGCGCCATTGCGAGTACCAAACGTGGAAGAAATTCGAATATTTTAGCATACTTTTCTGTTGTTAATGACACACAATTGTAATTCTTACTAAAATGTTTTAAAGCATCGTCAAATTTTGAATTCATTTCACTTGTTTTTCCATTTCAGATGAAGAAGAACTAATGAAGTGCCTAACACTGAAACAGTGGAAGGAATCAGTCTATATCACAATGAGGAAGGTAACCGTAGAACATGCCTTTTCTTTGTAGAATAATACGCATACAAGTAACTTATTCACTTGGTAAGGTACAAAAATGATGTGAATTTTACACATTAACAGTTTGCCACCAATGATTGTACAGAATAACCAGGTATAGTACATAATTTCCTTTAATTGTCTGCATTACCTGTTCCGTTCAGTTAATGTATAAAACTACTAGTTTATACACGCTACCTATCTGCTTTAAGACGTTAACAGTAACTTGTAATATACACATGTGCAATGAGCAGGTCACAACACACAGCGACGAATAAAACGCCAGATGCAGGCCATATCCACACCTTTCAAGTCAATGTGCAAGCCGTGTAAGAAGAAGAAGAAGGAGATTAATATAAGAATGTAACAGTTATTATAAAATAAACGAGAACTGAAAAATCCATTCGGATTTTACACACTGGGTGGGTGTAGTTAACACTGTAAGTGGTTTTTTTGACACACTAGAAGGGTTTTAATTTTAACATAGTATGATATCGTCGTATTTTGCAACTTATCGTAATATGGGGTAAGTCACACGTGAAAGAACACATCCCCTACATTCCCAAATACACAAAAAGTGAAAATTGATTTTTGAACACTATTCATATTCATTTTTCTTTGCAACTCTGGATTAGGTACGCCTACACCTAATCCGCCCACGGTAGGGCATGAGCCTCCATCACCTTCTTCCAGCTGATCTTTTTTTGAGCTATCCGTTTCCACTGGGCCAGTCGTTCTAATTTCATCGTGGGGGTCGTTTTTCCCCCCGCGATTGTACGGTGTCCAGACTGTTGCTGTTAAATTCTATTTGAGAGGGTTGTGGAGTTCGACCCTCGTGCAACATGTCCCGTGTACTTCATTTTTTGTTTCTTACATGGGTACGTATGTCTTGTACTTGGGTTTGTTCCTTAATTTTCGTTGTGGGTATTTTATTCCTCGTAACACTTCGTGAGCATTGTGTACTATGTTTTTTTATTTTCTGTATTTGACTTCTAATGCTCGCCCATGTTTGGGCCCCATACGTGAGAGAAATGGGTAGATACAGCTTTCTATTATTTTCATTTTTAGTTCAAGCTTTGTTTTGCTAAATAAAATCTGTGGATCCAGAATGCTCTCCAAGCCGGGCTATCCTTGCTTTGATTTCCTTATCGGCGCGGGTTTCGAATGAAACATTTGTCCAAGGTAGTTGTACTCTGTTACTAATTCGATTATATTATTTTCAATCTATGGGTCTTGTTTACCTTGTTCCCTGTTGTGCATTCTTTTCATTTCTGCCATGTTCATGTTTACCCTCACCTCATTTTCAAACCTTTCTTTTATTTGATTGGCCATAACCTGTGCTTCTTCCGATTAAGACTATGTCATCAGCAAATCTAAGGTTATTCAGATATCTCCTGTTTATCCTGACCCCCTTACTTTCCTAGTTAATCTTTTAAAATATGTATTTTGGAACGCTGTTCAATATATTCGGTGAAAGAGGGTCGCCCTGTTTCACTCCTCTTTGTATGTCGAAAATTTTTCCTTTACTATCCGTTTTTATATGTGCTCTCGCTTTTCTATACATATTGTGGAGTGCCTATATTCATTATTTCTTTAGGGACCCCTTGTGATGCGAGCGATAGCCATACACTATCAAAATGGAGTCGAATGCTTTGCTAAAGTCGATAAACATTAGTTGCACTTCGAGGTTGTATTCGCTCGCTTATTCTATTAGTTGGATGAGCGTGTAAATGGTCCATCGTGGAAATGCCTCTTCTGAACCCAGCCTACTTTACTAGCTGCTGTAGATCTATACTGTCTCGTAGATTCTGTCTTTTCGGATTTTCATGAAAACTTCACACAGGATCGGGGAGAGACTTATATGTGTCTGTAGTTATTCATCTCTGATCTGCCGCCTTTTTTGAAAAATATAATCATGTTTGAGACATCCCATGCATTGTTGGGAAGTATCTGGGGTTCTTATATTTTGTTGAATAATATTTCGGTCAGCTAGTTAAGAGTCAGTATAGAGAGTCACGTATTAGTTTTTGTAATAAGATTTTTTTCTGCAACATTCATTAAAAAATGCTAATATTCAACTTATTGATAGAAGGGTATTTCAATACTTGTTGAGATCTTTCTAAGCTTGCCTAGGTTGTTGCAGCATGTTAACTACTTTTCGAGATTATTCCGGCCTCGTTTTCAAATTTATTTGAGGCATGATTTTACCTTTTTATGACTTTTCCAGCTTAGTTTCAGACTCATCAATCTTCAACACTTCATTTGAATTGCTGAGACACGTTTAAGACGGTTTCAGAACTATTTAAGACTCTTAGTCAAGACATTTCGATACATACACACACGCACACACACATAACGCGTCTGTTCAAAACCTTGTTTGAGCCTCGATCGTTAAAAGCTATTACAAACTTACGATATTATAAGACTTTTCTAAAACTCTTCCTGACATGTTTCAGACTTTTGAAAACTTATATTTGTCTGCAATTCGAAACCTGGGTTCTGTTTCAAATTTCAAAACTATCTCTAGGTCTCGAGATGTTTCTAGACTTCTCCGGACTTTTATAATACTCTTCAAGACTGGCTTTGATGCTGAAACGCGTTTTCAGGCATACCATGCGTGTATGAATGGTGGTATATACCCAAATGCGAGGGCGCTTATCTGATTTATCCCTTGCAAGTTACAAATGCAGCAGGATCTAACCTTAATTTTGATTGTACGATGCTTGGAAATTTTGGAGGGGGGGGGGATTTGTGTCTATTTTAGGTGCTAATTTTTTTAAACGTGTTTTCATCTTCGTAATTGTTTATGATGTATTTTGTTTTGATATTTACGTCAATGAGCCTTGTTTTTTAGTGAAAAAAATATCACCCCCTTTGGAGTTTGGAGTTCTACAGGGAGCTTACACCAAAACGAATTTATAGCTAATGTTGAAATATTTACCAAATTTCTTATTATTTCAGCCTATAATCGTAATAATAGCTTATTCCCTTGAAAAAATTTTCATTCCCTCTCAACCAGTTCAGACTATGTTTCTATATGCTTATTTTATCATAACCTAAGAAGATTCGTACGATAGGGTTTGTAATTTAATGATCGGCGAAATTCGCGGATGTGTGCCATTTATGTAAAATTCTATGTGCGAAGACTCGCCTTAAAGTTAAAACATTGAAAGTCTTTCAAAAAAAAAAAAAAAAAAAAAAAAAAAAAAAAACGCGTTAGAGGCTCAAAGAGTATGGAAGATATCTGAATGAGTGTTGAAGAGTCGTGGACAAGTAAAAATTTTTTCAAATATTACAACAAAGTCTGTATTAGTTTTGGCCAGTTGTGAAGATAGTGTTGACTGTGTTCGCGAATGTCTTGGAGAAGTCTTGAAGAGTTGAAGAAGATCTGAAGGATCCGAAAGAAATCTTGAAGGTGTACATAACTTTTCAAAAGACGCAAAGAGCCTTATAAGATGTCTGAAACCCTTCTGGACGAGTCTCAGTCTTGAATGTATCTGCAAGTGTAAACAGGCTTGGAAGAGACACCAAACAAGTCTTGAATAATAGAAATCTGAAATGTGTTTGAATGAGTACCTTGAAGAAGTCTTGAAAATTTCTTAACAATTTTGGAAAAGTCTAAAAGAGCCTCAGGAAATCCTTAATTCGTATGTATAAGTCTTTAAAGGTTTGAAGTTAGTCTAAGAGTCTTAAAGAGAAACAGTTTTTCAATGAACGAATGAGGAAGTTTACCCCCTCCCCTTCCCCAAAAAAACAACGGAGATAGATGAATTTTTATTCATTTCTTAGAGTTTTAGAGGTAAGATTTCAATTTTACTTTTCAAAACAGTCCAGATTATTTCCTTAATGACAGAAATTTCAGCTCAGTTTCGAGGGGAAAGGAAAAAGATGCTTCTTGTTCGTTAGACGAATGCCCGAAGTCTCATCAAGTAGGATAAAATTGAACTAAATTTTCTTGCTTCGAAAAGTGAAACGTTCATCGTATTCTCCCAGTAAAGAGAATTATTTCTCTTCCCATTTTACGAAGAGAGATACTCCATTTTTCTTTGAAAGGAAGAAAAAGAGGTAAATGAATTATTTCCTTCCCATTTTACTAAGAGAGATACGCAATTTTTCTTTGAAAGGAAGAAAAAGAGGTGAATCTATCTTTCATTTTGGAATCGATCCTTTTCTTGAGCAACGAGAAGAAACTGTTTCTTTCTTTTGGAAAGTGTTAGATCAGAAGCAATAACATGCAGTAATAATTATGTATACAACATGTATTCACGTAATAATAGTATAAAATATGTGTATTCAAAACAAAAAATTTAGAATACAAAAAGTAATATATTGAGGATACAAAGAAGAGTTAGGTATTTAAAATATAAAAGATTATTTTGTACATGTATTCTGAAATTCTGATATAGGGTCATTCCACGTCAATTTGACTGGCCATGGCTCTTAAAATTTCCGATTTTAACCAAACTGCTGAGAAGGCTTCAATGTATCGCTGAAGTCAACGATTGAAATCACTAAGGAAAATATTCATTCCTTCGCGATTTTTGTTTTTTGAAAATGCCTACTTTTAAAATGTATGAATGGTTTTTCCATCACCTTTCAGTTGGGTTTTCACGATCTGTTGTGACAGAATCTGGGATTAAGGATGCGCAAGGTCTTGTTTTGAAAGTTTAGGCGTTCAAAATTATGTTTCTGGCCTGTATCAAGACAGTACTGAAGATTTTTCAACTTGCATAATTCTCCAATATTTTGGTAAACTTTTAGTATGGATTGGGGACTAAGCCTCCTAGACCACATCCCCTATTTACGCTGTACCTGCGGTACAACCCTGTCCTTGGTACAGTGCTTTCTTCTATTGAAAATATGAGTGGCATCCTACTGTTATTGTCCCTATATATAATCAGAGGGGGACTAAATGTGTTCGAGAAACCGAGAGATTCCAAGGCACATCGACTGACTTTTGAGTCGATTATCGAGATCTTTGAGGCCTTTGAAGATTAACTTTTACATTAGAATATCACTTCGGAGAAATTCGTCCCTGGATTTATCGGCTAAACTAAAACATCTGCGTGGTCATGCTATCGTTGATCTCATATTTTATTAGTTGAGCGTGCGGGAGATGCGTTACATTTTAATACAGCATGTCAAGTGGCACCTCAGTGGCATCACACGGCTTGTGTGTTGAATTAGTCACAGATGAGCTAAATGTGTCTAAGAGACTGAGGGATTCGCGAACCAATGGCAACATCAACTTACGCGAAACCATTGAGATTTCGAGGTTTTCAGAGATCAAAAATCCGTATTTGCGTTAAGTAAAGCAAATCACTGTGAAAAAATCGGGTTGCTGGACTTACAAGCTAAAATTACGTATACGTGATCGAGGTCGTGCAATCGGTTGCATTGACCGGTGATGTGTTCTGGCATCTTGCTCGCGTGTTTCGGTTGAACTGAGTATGAAAGGTGGCGTGAAAGTTAGAACTCATGAAGTAAAACACCGGAAAATTAATAGCTGCGTCAATCATTTTGAACAAAATTAAAACTCCTGTTACACTTTCATAACAGTGCGCATAAAATTTTGTGCGATAAGTTATCATTAGCAAGACTAGTATTCCATTTGGCACTTCCGCCAGTAGAAAGAGGAACAGCAGCACCAACAGCATTCGTGTTGTACGGTTCATCGTCTGCTCTTTTTCATCCGAGTTTTGCTGACTCAAGCTTGAGTTTTCCCGGTTCAAAGTTGAGTTCCCCATTTTGAAGCTGGTCGTCAGCCTTTGATTTCGCGTTTTCGTCTGCATGAGGGTGAACACCAACCTGAAACGAATATACGATCATGTGGGTTGAAAATTCACTTCCTTACTCAGTGTAGTGTAACCGGAGGGATGAGGGTCGAGGGGGTTCGGACCTCTCATTGCGGCTTCGTCAAACAGTGGTCTTTCTAATTTTAGTATCCCGTCTGACACCCCCTTCCATCTGGTCAAGACTATACCCCCCTTCTTCGAATACTGGGCTGGCTACGCTTTTGTGCTGAACAACTATATATCTGCGTAAATGGTAATCAATCTAGTCTTACAGAGTGTTAAAAAGAGTTCAAGTCTGAAAAAGTTTCCCAAGAACCATAATGTATGTTAAATACTCGGGAATCTTGAAGTGTATTTTAGAATTAAATAAGTTTGAGGGTTTAAAAATCTTATGTAAGTCTGGAAGCATTTCAGAAGTCTTAAAGAATCTAATTAGGCATAACTTGATAGCTAATCAATTTCGAAGGGATTTATGAACAAGTTTGGTAGAGTATACTTAACAGATTCAACTGGAATAGGCTCGAAGAGTCTTCTTTAAAAGTCTTGGAAAGACGTAATGAAAACTTAAAGATTTATACTCAGTGTTGAATTGACACAGGGGCGTGCTTCCCTATAGATACAGGTTATACAGGTGGCACAACTCGCGTCACTGCTGAACAGTTTGGACCTCTCTAGTTGTAGATATAGTAATACTACTTTACTTGTCTTGAAATTGGAATAATTGAAGGTAAGCTCCTGTGGAGCCTAAAGGCTAATGAGGAAGGGGAAAAACCTCCAAAAATGGACTCAACTTCTCAGGAAACACTTATTTGAACGTAATGAATGTGGAGATCAGCTCTTCTTGTAGACCAGGGAGTGAAGGGGAGGGTGGAATAGAATTCGAAAAATGAACTCAATGGCCTAAGAAACCCTAATTAAAAAGTCGGGTGCGGCAAACGTCGGTTCTCCGATTTGCATAACGTTGCGCGGTGCGCTTTCGCTGGAATCTCGACAGCGGGAATCGACTTTTGTCGCACTGTATATATAATGTGTGAATTGGAACACAACTGAAATAATTGAGAATTAGACTCCTGGGAAGCCAAATAAGGAAAAGGTAGAGGACACAGGACCTCAAGAATGGATTCCGTGACCTTGAAAACATATCTATTTGAGAAAGAAAATTTTTAGGCTAATGTGGCGGGCGTCCCTCCCTCGATTAAAGCTCTAATTCCAAAAATTAATATTAATTCCTGTAAAAACTTTAACCCCATTGAGGCGCCGGTTACACTTCGTCGATTTTGCTCAAACTTGGCAGAGAGTGTTTTTTGTTTTTTTTTCTAATTTGGAACCGATCTAGGGCAGCGATTCTCAAACTTTTTGGTGACGGACCCCTTTTTCAACAGCAATGTATATTATGGAACCCATCACTAAATTAATAAAAAAATCTTTTACTTCTTACTTTTTACTTGCTAATATACAACACACGGCCAGAATTTCGGATGCCCTGGTGCGGCGGACCCGTACCAGAGCCTATGCGGAGCCCCGGAGTTCCGCGGAACATACTTTGAGTAACGCTGATCTAGGGGACAAGCCAATCGAAAATCAACAGGTGAAAAATAGGAACTACCCGAGTGTTCTCTCTGGCCCAGCAACCAGAGCTTGGCTCAGTGCTATGGATCCCGATATTCTTGTGATTGTAAAGGCTTCGAAATATTCACCATTTTGGGGTGCTTGGGTTTCCACTAGTATATGGGCTTTGGAGTTTTTGTCATTTTAGAGGTTTTGGCATTGCAAAATTCCAGAGGGTTCGAAAGTTCCTTAATTTTGCTGGTGCTCCACTGATACATTCACATTCTTTTACAAGGCACATAGGGAACAAAACTGCGAATAGAAACTTCACATTCCTAGTTGTATTATGGAGCCATAACTGCCAAACTTATCAGTGGCAAATCTAAAATTTCATTTTATGAAATGCAAAAAATCCGTTAAAAAATGTTGGAAAAATAATTGTGGCGGACAACATTGAGCTAAGATAGTACGTGGATTTTGCTGAGAGAACGGGACTCATTTTATAAAAATGATGAAAATTCCCTGAATTTTAGGCAAAAAATGTATTGAAAAATACAGTTTTTTGACTTTGAAGAACTCCGCCTGTATTAGGAGCTCGCTGGAAATCTACATAATATCAAGTGTAAGGTGAATTTCATCTTGCAGTATAGGATTCCGATTTTCTATTCTAAATGTAGTGTCATTCATTTGTTCACAAATTAGAAAACTAAACTTTGCATATTGAAAAGGAGATCATATTACATTTATGGATAGCTGATTGCTTTTGTTGAATCTGAATATGACCCGGAGTATTAAATATACGTAATTTTCATTCTAAAAACTTTTTTTTTTTCACATACCTATTTTGTTATTTCAAAGGCCATTTATTTGTACACGGTGATGGAGATCTGGGGGAAAGGGTGATTTAAATTGGAGATTTCGCTCCAAGGTGAAAATCCATTGACTTTGGAAAATTAGCCTCTGTCGAAGTGCGACTGTCTCCAAATTTAAGTTTTTCGGTACCACAACTCCTAAATTATACATTAGTGTCTAGATCAATTTTGAACGGACTTGGTTAAGTTCACGTTCATGCACGGCGTTGGCTCGTTCAAAAGTTCATTGTTACCAGTGACCGGAACGAATGAACGCGTCCTTTCCTTGAACGGATGAACTACCGTCGTTCATTTTCTCTGTTGTGGACGGTGTATCGAACGTTGTTCATTTTTCGTGAATTGAAAGTAAAATACGAATAATACAGTCTTTCATTTCAAATCTTTGGAATCTGATCACAAATCTAATGCAATACTCGGAATCAGCAGTAGAGAAAACTTCTTTTATGGGTAAGAAAGAGGGTGTATGGTGGTAGACGGACGTAACTTGGAGGCCGCCGCCTTCTAGAGAGATATCATCCCTTTTGATATGTTTCACGGCACCGTCCAGAAATGGGAGTATGCCTGGTCGTTCACATGAAAGACGAATGGGGAAAATAAGTACCTATAACAAGGCGCCCAACAGGAAAGGGCACTCGGAAAATGAGAGTGGAAAAAGGATTAAGGTGGGAAGGAAGAATAGAATGAGAAAAAAAGAAAAAAGAAAGGAACGAATGGAATTTTTTATCAAACAACTTCTTGGTGGCTTATCAAAAAGAACTCCAATTTATTTAATGCCCAGCAACTGACTACTGTATAAAGAAAATTGATTTCTGATTTCTGTAAGTGCCTACAAGCTGACGGGCAGTGTAGCATTGGCAGCACATTGTTCAGCAGTTTCCTTCCCTGTACTGACCATTTTGGGCGACTTGGCAGTTTGATGGATTTTGCCTTCAAATTTGTGAAATGCCCCCAAAACATGTGCCAAGAAGAACGTCAATTTATTTAATGCCCAACTGACTACTTTGTAAGGAAAATAGATTTCTGATTTCTGTAAGTGCCTACAAGCTGAACAACAGCGTAGCGTTGGCAGCACATTGTTCAGCATAGTTTCCTTCAGTGTACTGCCCATTTTGGGCGACTTGGCATATGAGTCAATGAAAATTTTTTCGCATGTTTTTGGGGGTATTTCAAAATTTTGAAGGCAAACTCCGTCAAACTCGTGCCCGTAAAAAGCGGACAAGATCCCATCGGAAAGCCGAAAATTTGATCTCCTCTGTGCGGTCAGCTCATTGCTGAGAATTATAATTTATATATCTATGACAGCGCACAAGTGGTAGAAACATTATCATCTTAAATGAGATACTAACCTGATACTCAGTATAGTCAAGATGATGGACGGCATTAGTTTGAGAAATACGCTAAAAATGTAGTAGCCCAACTCTGCTGGAAAATTCACGTTTAGTATTGTCTTGTCAGTATAGTATATCATATAGGAAATGGGTGGTTTGACTGTAAGCGTCTCGTTTGTTGATTTCTCCAGTTGGTTACTTGGTACCACGTTGCTTGATATGAACAGTGGTACACAAAGTAGCGGACACAGAACATAACCGGCCACCACACCTCTGTACGTTCTCTTCACATTACACCAATTTCGAGTTTCTAACGGATAGGCTATCGCCATGTATCTCCAAACAGCTAACATTATTGTCATCCAAATCGAGATGGTGCGGTACATCTGCGCAAGATTCAATAACCATAACTTGAACCACAACCACCCGTAGCTGGGTGCATTACTTAGAATCTGGTAGCAGGCAAGGGGAATGTAATTGAGCAGTAGAGCTAAGTCGGCTATGACCATTCCGGTTAGTACGATATTAGTCGTTGATACCATGTTCTTCCGTGTGAGTACAATTATCGTAATAATATTGGCCACGGAGCCGACAACACAGATGATGAGGCCGATGTAGTCATGTACGTAATCTTTGTAGAATGTCGAAAATTTTACAACTTCAGAGTAGCAGTCAGTCTGTGCCTCAGCCATTGCAAAGTTCGGAGCATTCAGACCTGATGAAGCGATATGTAATTCTGGAACAAATTGTTGTACGTTATTACAAATAACTGATGTATGAAAAGTGCGTTTCTCTGTAGGAAGCTATGTACTTTGCAGCGAATCAGTTGCAGGCATTTTCATCTATACTATAAAGTATGCCGAGCTTGAATCAGTATATTTGGACCTTTTCATATTTCCTTGTGAAACTGCCGGAAATGATCATTTTTTGTATTCAGAGGTATATATCAACGTCCGACATGTGACTCTAACATAAAAAAATCAGTGATAATTCCGGAACTTTGACCATTTTTAGTTACCTCACTGAGTCCGCTAACTACATATGAAAAAGCGCAGGATACGTTCAGTCACATATCCCTCAGTAACTGCATACATGATGAACGTAAACCAGTCCTCCCACGCTTTTCGGGTTAACAGAGGCCCTGTACGTTTTGTTCAGCCGGATTCAGTGTTTTCCGAGGTTCTTTCAATCATGGGAACCGTTTTACAACTTAAGTCATCCATAATTTATACATGTAAATCATAGATGGGGACACGGCGCATTTGCGCTCACATCATCAGGCCCGACGCTAGGCACTGGCAAAGCGGGCTCTTGCCCGGGGCGTCCAATTTGTGGGGGCGGCATTTCATAAATCATCATGGTATTGTTGTGACTTGATGTGTCACAATGGCCAATAGGCTTATCACGAAGGTGTGATTGATGTCTCATTTTCCTGACCAGGGACGGCAAATGTTCCTCCATTGTCCGGGGGTGACAAAATCTCTAGCGCCGGGCCTGTACATCATACTGAATCGGCTTTTCGGAAAAGTCCATGAATGAATCACCGATCCGCTTTTGATACTCTACTTTAGGGTAATGTCTTGTGAATATGCGCACACAGTTTTTGAATCGCTATAACTCTGGTTGTAATCTGCATTTTGGCTTGAAAAATGCACTGGGCGTTAAGCAAACACTATACTACATATATGCTGCTGAAAAAGATTTCTGGCCGAAGCATAAGAACCCTAGCGAATTTGGTGGAAAAAGTCTTGCCTACTCTTATAAGTCTAGGTTTCAATAAGTGTGCGCAGAAAAAAAAATCGAAAGATTAATGTATTAAAACAGTCATTTGAGACATAATTCACGTGTGTATTTCTTCTGGTATCGATTTATACCAGTCCAAAGGATATATGTGTCCACCCGCGGACTGACAAGGGAATTGTAAAGGGAGGATACTGGTTGGGGCCCGCAGGCCCCAACTAGTATTTTTCCATCCCTGGAACAAGTCATTTTTTTGGGAGGAGGCAGTCCAAGGGGCCCAGCCGGGGATTCCCCCCAGCCAGTCCGCGGTTGTATGTGTCATATCCATTTTCCACATATGATTGGTGCGTGCATTGAATCAACGTTTTTTTAGATCGAGAATTTGAATTAAGTTCGTTGCAGTGTGCAAAAGCAAGCTGCTGTACTATCTAAATTTCTAAAATTCTTTTATCGTAACTATCTAGGTCAAAATCAGTTTTCATTTCTTCATTCCTCTTTCGCAATACACTCTGTCGTCCACATTTTTATTATTACTATTCAAACAATACGAACCTCCTTCATGGTTCCTATTTGTACTACATCAGCATAAATTCAGTAAAACAGTTTTATATTATTCAGCAATACTCGAGTACGTAACCTAGTTTCGAATAATCGGGGGGAGATCGAGAAGGAACCGACGGTTACCTGGTTGGAGGTTTGGACTGGACGATAGAGAACCGGAATAGACTTCGTAAAGTTAAGAACGCCTTAATTACAATAGTTCGAAAAGGGTTGAGTCGTTTATTTCGTCGATAAGTCCAAAGATCGTGTCAAGCTAGTCGGCGGTAGAGTGATAACCAACGAAACTACTCTACAGCTGCCTAATCATCTCGTCGTCGTTAGAAGTAAAATCATTATCTTCATTATTTGAAACTTGAGAGGACATGGTCTGGACATTTTCATTGATTTACGTAACTGAATGGTTTTCTTTATTTTCGTTCGTTTCATCGGATTCACTTTTTCCTTCATCTTACATTCCTTTTTCGTTCCTGTTTTGAGGGAGGGCGAATCCAATTTCCAAAAATCTTTTTTCCCTCTGGACTATCACTAAAGATACTGGTTTAGCAGAAATTCTTGCCATTAATATTCTTTCACTATATTGGGTATAACTTTGCACTCTCTTCCCTACACTTTTGTTCATAATAATACCTACGCCTGCTTGCCCTCTTTTCGCTGCTGTATTAATTATTCTATATTCCTCCGTCCAAAAAAGATTTTATTCTGGTCATCTAACTTCACCAATTCCAATTATATCTAACTTCAATATTTTCATCTCTTTCTTTAAGTTCTCTAGTTTGTCTACCTCATTCAGTGTCCTTACATTCCATGTCCCTATTCTCAATTCTAATAATTTCTCACTAGGTAGTCTCCGCCCGGACATCCGAATGGAGGGACTTTTTATGTCTTGCATCCAGATTTTGTGAGTTACCATCATAATTGTTGTGCTGGGGACCCATCTCTAGGGGAAATTAATACTGATGTAATTTCCCTTTGCTTTCATGAGGGTTTATCTGCCAGAGGTTTCCTTCTCCTATGTGTTTTCAGTTTTTTCTATAAGCCCCCTTACCATGCCAAGGTAGCACACACAGAGGGAGTGTCTCAGTTTAATGCGTGAAAAAGAATTTTAAAGATTTCAAAGGGGAAGAGTGGAGGTAACTACACGCCTCCCCTCTTCCCATAACCATTCATTGTCCCGAACTCGTTTGGTGAAAATGATTTCCAATTTTCTTTTTTAACATCGTGAGTCAAAACTAAAACAAAGAAATTTGTAAGGCGCAACACTTGGAAGAAAAGCACCAGTTTCGTATTTTTCGAAAAATTTCTATCAAAGCGTCAACCACGCTTTTCAAAACTTATCGCAATGAAATCCTGAGTTAATTTTACGTATGTCGAATATTTATTTGAAAACAAAAACTGACATTTTAATCGCACTACCACTCAGTGGCGTAGCCAAGGAGGGGGGCGAAGGGGTCGAATGCCTTCCCCAATGCACCTGAAATTGAATGTAAAATATGCAAAAATGAGCACATTTTCGCTTTTAAAACACGTTTTTTTCGAAAAATCTTTGGTCGAGCAGTAATTTTACCTTCATTTTTTATAAAATAGTCCTCTAATATCGGCAATTTTCAAAAAATACCTCAATTTTCGACTTCTTCTCCCTTGAAAATCTTACTTCGCCCCCCCCCTTGGGAAAATCCTGGCTACGCCACTGCTACCACTTGTGAACTAGTTTCTCAAAATTATAGTAGAATGCATTAAAAAAACACGATTTTCAGAGGGAAGGTTTTTATATACACCAGATTGCTTTTCTATGATATATAGTTACTAAGTCGGCCTTTGTTCTGAGATATTTTCCAGCGTTCAGCCTGCATGAAAAATTGCCCTTATGCTCACTTACAAGATGCACACATTTACAAGACATTACCCTACGGACTAATCATAAAATGCGTTTGCTAAAATTCTGAAAGTTTTGAAATTTGATATGGAAGTATGGTGTTTGCCTTTCCTGGTCGACATACTAAATATTCTGAAAACCCCCGTATAAGAACTTCGTTTCCTCGAGGGCTGATTGTCTACTAAAAATCAGTTAGATCAAGAAAACTTAGATAATGTCGACTCCAAGTGGATGCTTTTCAAACAAATGTTGTTCCTCAGTAAATGCTACTACAGAAAGGTACCTGATCATTTTTCTCATTACTGCCCTAAAAATGCTTTAAATAAGGGGGTTGAATAATCTTTTATTTTATCATGCAATAACACAGGCCTAATGGCAGAGAAAACACCGTTTTTTCGACATTTATCTTATCGAAATCTATACAAACCCCAAATCCATGAGCCAAACTTATTCAATTTGAAGAATTAAACAAATCATTAATAATGTACTTCTCTCTGGTAATTAATACTGTTAAATTTTGTTTCGAACTCAGCGACCTCAACCGTACTCTTTCCGACATTTTGTTCAATTTTCAAAGTTGTATTCATTTTACCCATTTCAAGGAATCAAATTTGAATTTTAGAGAACAAATCAGGTTCTGATCATTTGGATTTCCGAAATGAGTGTCCTGAAAACCCTTTATTCCGGTATTTTGTCCAAGTTTTTCGAGAACGTCAAAGTAGTTCCTCTGAAGGAAGGTTTAAAAAGTCAAATTTTCGATCTAAATAAAACTCAGCGACACAAAAAAGTTTGGTGTTTTTCTTCTTTGTATTTATTTGTTTTTGGTCCCACCAATTGATTGCGAGGTTGTCGGCAGATGCCGCTAATACAGTTATGTAATTCATTCCAACTTTACTAGGTCGGGGGTTTAACACAGCGCCATGTCTGTCCAGCCTAACTCTTCTACTCCCGTTTTGTTTTGAAGTTCCAAATACCATTTTTTGATTCATTTTTTTAAAATTTAATTTAATTTTTTTCCCCAATATCGGATGTATTATTTTTAATCTCAGTCTAAGCGTGAGTCAACGATGACGCAGAAGGAATATACCAAAGCGTGTAGTATTGAAGGGAAGGACAGATGGTTTCGTTTCCCTGTTTGACATCCTGTTACTGTCTGTCAAATATTAGAAGAACTTTGAGAAATCGTTCCCAACGTTAAATTCAAGGATATTCAACGTGGGTGTCGCGTAATTGAACGAGAACTAGAGGCGAAGCGAAATAGTTTCTTTGTCATTCACCTGGTGTTCTTGCAGTTCTACTCAGGGTATTGCCATAAATTAGAAAGGAAAGGGTCGTACGTTTATATTCTAATTATACAGATTTGTGAATAACCTTACAGTGTAACCACTGCGATAAACCTAACTCTCTCTAGTAAAACTTTTTTGGTAAATTTGCTGCAATTCACTGCTCATTGTAATAAAGAGGCTTTTCCATTACTTGACAGACAGTATAATTATTTGTCGTTCTTTCTTGTGATGAGTGTATACCTTTGTATAAAATACGGCTACCTTCGAGCATAGTACAACCGATATATGACCTCTTCACCTCTTCAGTCCATCATTGAACATGTCCCAGTGGGCATTCTCATAATCATAACTCGTGTCTCTTAAGAGATGACTAGCGTATCACTCATTTTTTCCCTGTTTTGGGGCTGCTTTCCTCTTTCGCTATATTGGTAATTTTTCCTCATACAAAGATTTTGAATTGTAACGTTTCGAGCCATCATAAGAAGATCATCCCCCTCTCTCAAGGCATCGACTTCCACTATGTGTTTTTCATTAACGGTTCGCAAGTATGTCGCCATTCCAACAACAAATGGATGGGTAACTCGTTCACAAATAAAAAAGTTAATGAAAATTTCTCACATTGGAATCCAGATAACACGATAACACTGTTAGTTATATCAGTTTTATATTGTCCATAATTTCACTGAAAACAAAGTCCTAGTCTCATAATAGTATCCCTTGGCGAATGAATCCGAACGAGAAAAAAATAGTATCATGTACTTGCTGGGGAAGCAATGTTCTTCATTGTATCTCATACTATGTGAGGGTGCATACAAAAAGGGACCAGTTGACCAATTTTTCGATTTTTACTTTTCTTTGGCTAAATTAGTATAAAACCCCTAAAGAAATCGAATAATATCAACCCCAGACTTCTATCTTGAAAATTCAGCGATGTATTGCAGTTTTAAGTGGGACAACTCAAAATTTATTGTTTCAAAAATTTCAAAAAAAGTACAAAAAGGAAACAGCATGTTCTTATGTAAAATGAAATTGTCCGAAAACAAATTTTTCCATGAATACTGGACATATTTTCTTCTTGCCCTTTCAAAAGTTAGAGCAGGCAAATACATTTACTCGTTGTCAGGATGAGTTTCCTATGTACCTGCTGAAGGGGAGTCTCCATTATGTAGGCAACTGTTACCTTACTGCATGAATGCCTGTCTACTCTTACTGTTTAAGGGACTCAGATCCGAAGATTTTCGATGAAATTCTTCAGAGATCATCGAACATTTTTTCTGACAATTTTTCATAAACTTCTTCAAAACCATCAAAGTTTCCCCCCGAATATTTTCTGTGAATTTCTTCAAAATTTACCGGAGAATTTTCTCAAAGTAATTTGTTGAGATTCTTTGGAAAACATTGTTAATTTTTTCCAAAGATTTCCTATAAGATTCATCGGAAATTATCGGAATTTTTTCACAAAAATTTCCGATGGAATTCCGTAAAAACCGCCGGAGATTTTACCTACAAGTTTTCGATGAAATTTTCCAGAGATCATTAAACTCCTAAATTGTTTGGAAAACATTGGAAATTTTCTGAAAAGATTTCCAACAAATTCTTCGGAAATTATCGTAATTGTTTTTCGTAAATTGCAGATGAAATTCATTAAAAATCATGAGAGATTTTTCCCGAGGATCTTCGATGAAATTCGTCAGAGAACATTTTTTCTGAAGATTGTTGATGAAATCCTTCAAAAACCATCATAGCTTTCCCTCAAATATTTCCTATGAGATTCTTCAAAGATTATCGGAAAATTTCCCCGAAGATTTTTAAAGAAATTCTTTGGATAAAATTGGAAATTTCCCCCGAATATTGCCGATGAAATTCCTTAAAAATCATCGGAAAGTTTTCCCAAGAATTTTTGAATAAATTCTTTGGAAGACATTGGAAATATTTTCTAAAGATTTCCGAAAAGACTCTCCGGACAGTATCAGAATTTTCTTCCAAAAATTCCGATGAAATTCCTTGAAAATAATAGGAGAATTTTTCCGAAGTTTTTCAAGAAGGTCGAAATAGTTTTTCCAAAAAACGGATTGGAAAGTCAGATTTTTGATCCAAATAAGACTCAGCGAAAGAAGAAAGTTTTGCACCTTTCTTCTTTGTATTTATTTGTTTTTGATCCCACCAATTGATTGCGAGGTTGTCAATGGATGCCTTTATTATGCTTTAAATTAGTTATTTTAGTTCGTGTTAACCAGATCGGGAGTTTGATGCAGCGCCATGTCTGTGCAGCCGTTATTCTTCTATACTCCCATTCCGTTTTCAAGTTCCAAATACCATTTTTAAATTTATTTTTCCATTTTATTTTTCGATAGCGGATGTGTTTTATTAATCTCAGTTTAGACGTGATTCAACGATGAGGCGCATAGAATATATCGAAGCGTGCAGTATTGAAGGGAAGAACAGATGGTTTCCCTGTTTGACATCCTGTTACTGTCTGTCAAATATTAGAAGAACTTTGAGAAATCGTTCCCAACGTTAAATTCAAGGATATTCAACGTGGGTGTCGCGTAATTGAACGAGAACTAGAGGCGAAGCGAAATAGTTTCTTTGTCACTCACCAGGTGTTCTTGCAGTTTTACTCAACGTATTGCCATGAATTAGAAAAGGAAGGGTAGAATGTTTCTGTTCTAATTATACAGATTTGTGAATGAACTTATAGTGTAACCATTGCGATAAACTTAGCTCTCTAGTACAACTTTTTTGGTAGATTTGCTGCAATTCACCACTCCATACAATGAAGAAGCACTTCCACTAACTTTACCTCTTCAGTCTATCAATAAACATATCTCCATAGGCAGTCTCATCGCCATAACTCGTGTCTCTTGAGAGATTACTAGCGTATTACTAATTTTTTTTTCTGTTTTGGGGCTGCTTTCCCCTTTTACTGTATTGGTAATTTTCCCTCATACAGAGATTTTGAATTGTAACATTTCAAGCCACCATAAGAAGAGCATCCCCCTCTCTCAAGGCATCGACTTCCACTATGTGTTTTTCATTAACGGTTCACTAAAATGTCACCACTTCAACGGCGAGTGGGTGAGTAACTCGTTCACGAATAAAAAAGTTAATGAAAATTTCTCACCTTGGAATCCAGATAACACGGTAATACTGTCAGTTATATCAGTGTTATATTGTCCATAATTTCACTGAAAACCAAGTCCTAGTCTCATAACAGTATCCCTTGGCGAATGAATCCGAACGCGAAAAAAACAGCACCATGTACTTGCTGGGGAAGCAATGTTCTTCATGTGGTAGATGTCATTCAGTAGAACCGATTTATAATAAAACTATTTAAACGGGGGAAAAATGAAGATATCAATCTACTGTAACGTTTAATCGGATTTGTTTATCAAGATATGAGTGTTAAGACATCCTGTATGTTAATCTTGTATCTCATACTATGTGAGGGTGCATACAAAAAGGGACCAGTTGACCAATTTTTCGATTTTTACTTTTCTTTGGCTAAATTAGTATAAAACCCCTAAAGAAATCGAATAATATCAACCCCAGACTTCTATCTTGAAAATTCAGCGATGTATTGCAGTTTCAAGTGAGGCAACTCAAAACTTATTGTTTCAAAAATTTCAAAAAAAGTACAAAGAGGAAGTAGCATGTTCCTGTGTAAAATTAAATTGTCCGAAAACATATTTTTCCGTGAATACTAGACATATTTTCTTCTTGCCCTTTCAAAAGTTAGAGTAGGCAAATACATTTACTCGTTGTCAGGATGAGTTTCCTATGTACCTGCTGAAGGGGAGTCTCCATTATGTAGGCAACTTTTACCTTGCAGCATGAATGCCTGTCTGCTCTTACCGTTTAAGGGAGTCAGATCCGAAGATTTTCGATGAAATTCTTCGGAGATCATAGAACATTTTTTGTGACAAGTTTTCTTAAAATTCTATTGGATAACATTGGAAATTTTCTTGAAAGTTTTCCGACAAGATTCTTCGGAAATTATCGTAATTGTTTTTCGAAAATTGGCGATGAAATTCCTTAAAAATCTCCTATGATTTTTCCTGAGGATCTTCGATAAAATTCTTCAGAGAACATTTTTTAATTCAAGAACCATCAGGGTTTTCCCCCAAATATTTCCCATGGAATTCTTCAGAAAATCATCGGAGAATTTTCCCAAAAATTTTTGATTAAATTCTTCAGAAAACATTGGAAATATTTTTTAATGATTTCCGAAAAGACTCTCCGGTAAGTATCGGAATTTTCTTCCAAAAATTCCGATGAAATTCCTTGAAAATCATTGGAGAATCTTCCCGAAGTTTTGCGATGAAATTCTTCGGCGATCATCAAATATTTAAAAGGCTTTGGAAAACATTGGAACATTTTCCCGTTAAGAACGGACAAAAGATTAAGGGAGCGTGTGGTAGTGTGTAGGGCCTTCACGATTTTGGTAAGTCACAGAACGGTAATCACAAAAAAAAACTCTCAATTTTAAGCGCTTTCCTGTAAAATTTTACTTTTGATCAATTGGTTCCTTTCGTGTGCGTCCTCACATATGTACTTAAGACTTTTGTATGTCATTCACCTTGGTATTGTCATCCCTTTCTGCGATGATTGTACTCGTATACTTTTGTATAGGCTGCGAGCCTAGTAGAACCGATGTAGGAAAAGGAGCTTTTCAATCCATTAAAGTGGTCCCGGTTGGTACTTTGCTCACCATGACTCGTGTCTCTCGAGTGATGACTATAAGCTTTCATGCCTCTGACGAGAGTACGAGTTTATACACCACAATCCTTTCTGGTGTATTCTACTCTCTCGGTCTCCAACCCCGACTGATGCGTACTAAAATGCTAACTTTTTGAACAGATAAAAAAATGAATTTTTGAAGGCTTTAGGATATTAGAAGTTCTAAAGTAATGACTTCAGAAAAGAAAAAGAAGAGAAAAAAAAACGCAGCATGCTACAGTAAAAATATCACCTCAATGATAATTTTCGTCATTAGCTTCTTAGATAAAATTTCAGGCAAAATGTATACTATCTGCCGAACAGTAAAGCTCTATTAGAACTTTTCAGTGTTCGTTACGATATTCCACCATGCAAGAAATTGAATTTTACATAGCGTAAGGGATGAGAGGGCTCGTTGCAACATTCTTTTAAACGCCTTCTGGAATTGTGACTAGGCTGTTAACTCCGATGTTGCCAGTAGGCTTCCAGCAGTGGAGCGCTGTTGTGCACATCCCAAAGGTAGCATACAACATATTCCGGCTCTAAAACAAAAGTACTTACAGTACGAAATAATATATTGGGGGTACTAAAAAGTATTTAAAATATTTGAAATACATAACATTATTTTAAAACTACAATGGGTGTATATCTTGATCAGTACCATTCCACGTCAGTTTGATAAGCCGTGGCCTTTAAAATTTCTGATTTTGACCCAACTTCTGAGAAGGCTACAGTATATCCCAGAAGTATACGTTTGAAACTCATGAAAATATTCCTTCCATAACGATTTTTGTTTTTTGAAAACTGCTAATTTTAAAATGTATGATTGATTTTTCACCACCTTTCAACTAGTTTTCCCCGATCTGTTGTGGTCATGGGAGAATCTGAGTACAAAGATGCGCGAGGTCTCGTTTTAAAAGTTTAGATGTTCAAAATTTTATTTCTGGCTCGTAGCAAAACAATGCTGAAAATTCTTTGGCCTGTTTAGTTTTTCAATCGTTTGTTAGGCTTTCAACAAATTGGGGGCTAAGCTTTTAAGACCCCATCCCCTTTTCGCTTTATGTCTTCGGTATAATACTCTCCTCTGTTAAAAAAATTGTCTCTAGCTAATCATAAAGATGCTAAATGTGTTCGAGAGATTGACGTTTGAGAAGCTGGGCTACATCGACGTACTCGAAACCATTGAAGGTCTTCGAGGTTTTCAGAGGTTAAACAGATCACTCTGGAAAAATCTATAGCTAGACTTAATCGGTTAAAAATGACTGGACGTAGTCGCGGTCGTGTTATCGGTTGCATTGGTTGATCGTGAATTCTGGCGTGTTACAGGCGTGTTACCGTTAAACAGAGCATGAAAGGTGGCGTGAAAGTTACAACTCATGAAGTAAAACACCGGGAAATTGATAGCTGCATCAATCATTTTCAACAAAATTAAAACTTCTGTTAAGCTCAAGTAACAGTGCCTATAAAACTGTGTGCTATGTGTTATCATTAGCAAGACCAGTATTCCATTTGGCACTTCCGCCAGTAGAAAGAGGAACAGCAGCGCCAACAGCATTCGTGTTGTACGGTTCATCATCTGGTCCTCTCTATCCGTGTTTCGTCGACTCAAGCTTGAGTTTTTCTGGTTCAAATTTGAGTTCCTTATATTGAAGCTGGTCCCAAGCCTTTGTTTACGCGTTTTCGTCTCTAGCAGTGTGAACACCAATCTGAAACAAATAGGTATCATCTTGTGGGTTGAAAATTCATTTCCTTACTGAAAAACTGTACCCGTGTAAAAGTTAACTGATTATTTAGTCTTACAGATTTCAGAAGGTTCATATCATATACCTTAAATAAATGTTAAAGAGTAAAGATCTCACAAGAATCAGATAACATATGTTGGGAAAAAGACACGAAAGACAAAAGAGTGTTTCAAAGTTAGAAACGAGTTTACGAGGTTCACAATCTTAACCAAGAGCTTAAAGGTATTTCAAAAGTCTTAAGGAATCTATCAAGGCTCTGACCAGATCTGAAAGAGTCAAGTTAACCTTAGTAAGCATTGAAGAAAACTTGACAGCTAATGGATTTTAAAGAGACGTGAACAAGTCGTGGGAAGTTCTTATAACAGATTCAACTGGAATAGGTTTGGGGCTTAAAGAGTGATAGCAAGTAGTAAAGAAACCTTGAAGAGCCGCACTCAGCGTTGATTTGACACATAAGCGTACTACCCTATGTATAGGTGGCAAGACTCGCATCCCTGCTGAGCGGGTTAGGCCTTTGTAGTTTTGGATATGGTTTACAAAAAATTGAATAACATCTAAAAATAGTCTGAAAGTAGAGTTCGACGTTTTAGAGAAATTCTTTTTATAGTAATAATCTAATAATACTATTTTAATTTGTCTTGAAATTGGAATAATTGAAGATCAGCCCCTCATGGAGCCCATATGGTAAAGGGGAGGGAGAAAGAACTCCGGAAATAAACTCAGTGACCCACGAGCCCCTTATTTGGACTCACAGAACGTGGAAATTGAAATAATTGAAGATCAGCCCAATATGGGACCCAGAGATTAAGTGAGAAGAAAGGGATTTTTATAATTTGTAATTTTATTTGATGACCATGACCCAATTTAGTCCGCGACGAGACACCGTCTACAGGGTTCGATGTTTTTTTCCTTTCCTACTGGTAAGTGGGTGGTGCTCTCATCGTTGCCCTCCCCTTCGGTCACCCATTGTTGGGCATAGGCATCTGTCAAGTCCCTCTACCTTGTTTTGTCCTTCACCGTATTAAACCTCTTTGATCCGAAATGTTTGTACAGTTCGTCCTCCCACCTTTGACCGGCCACCTTTGCCTCGCTTGCCTTCGTGTGGGACTCAGGTACTTAGTTAGAATTTTATTCGATTTATAATTTGAGTGGCGAATAATATGACCTGCATGCTTGAGCTTCAGCTTTTTGACGAAAACCCCGATCTTTTTGGCTTTAATTGTTTTCAAACCTGTATGTACTTTTGTGTGATCTTTTAATCTGATTTGGAGGATACTTCTCAACATTGAATTGTGGATGGACCGAATTTTATGTTACATATTTGCTTTTTGTGATAGCTCAGGTCTGAGCTCCGTTGGTCAATATCGGAAGGACTGTGTTTTCTAGGACCCTTATTTTATTATATAACTTCATGTTGTTTTTCAATATTCTTCTTTGTGATCAGAAAGCTTTCCACGCGTTTGCCCTACGGATGTTTTTTTTCTTCCCCCCCCCCCATTAAAAGCTAGAGTTTACCGTATTATATTCTGAGACTGCCTCTATGGTTTTATTGTCGATTTTTATTTCTTCTAAATTCTTGATATTTGTCATAATTTTTGTTTTTGATTGGTTGATTGTGAAGCCCACTTTTTCGCTGTCTCTCTTCAGGTCCTCCACCAATGCTATATATATTAGTTCTTTCCCATTCTTCGCGATGATGACAATGTCATCTGCGAACCGGAGATTTTTAAAACTTGATAAACAGGGATAGTAGTCCAAAATTGAACTCAGTGACCCAAAAGACACTTACAAGTATGCAAAAATAAACAGTGTGGAAATTGGAATAATCAATACCGGCTCCCTGTGAAGCTCAAAAGGGGAGGTAAAGGGAAAACAGGATCCCAAAAATGGATTCCGCACATCAATTTGAGAAATAAAATAATTTCAGGCTCATATGGCCGGCTTCCTCCTCGACTGAAGCTCAAATCTCAAAACCCAATGCTAATCTCTATAAAAACTTACACTCTTTTGAGGCATCGGTTATCCTTCGTCAATTTATTCAAATTTAACTGACAGTTTTTTTCTTCTTTTTAATATTTGGAACCGATCTAGGGAGTAAGCGAGCAAAAAAGTTGAAAAGTGGAAAATAGGGACCACCTTAATGTTGATCTGTGGCCCAGCATCCCAAAATATCCGCAATTTCAAGGACTCTAATACACAACAAGAACCTCGAATGTTCACCATTTTAGGGTCCTTGGGTTTTCAGTGTTTTATGGGCCGTAAAGTTGTTGTAGTTATAGTGTCTTGGAGTTCCCGATATACTCGGGGCTAGAAATTCCCGTAATTTTGCGATTAATTCCCCGATGTCTTCACATTTTTGTAAAAGGAACATAGGAAGTCAAGCCGGAACTTCTGATTCTGAGTTATTTAATTTTATAAAGCAACTGTAGTCAAACAGATGATCTATATTTACGTTCTGTGAAAGGCAGTGGGCTTCGTAGGGAGAAAATAGGATGTTATTGAATTAACGGGATTTAATTTATAAAAATAATGAACATTTCTTGAATTTTAGGGAAAATGTGTAGGAAAAGACAACTTTTTTTGACTTGAAGAGGCTCTTCCCTTGTTAGGAGCTCGCTGGAAATTTTTCTTTACTTCTAAATACTATTTAGAAGTAAAGAAAAATTTCCATGTTTCGCACCATCTTCTAGAACTGGGAGTACGCCCCTGAATTGGTAACATGAAAGACAAATGGGGAAAATAAGTACACACAACAGGAGGCTAGTAGGAAGGGCAGAGTAGGAAGAAGACTGAGATTGGTAAGAAAGAAAAAATATATAAAAAAAGACAGGAACGAATGGAATTTTTGTCAAACAACCTCTTACTGTTGGCATGCAAAACAGAACTCCAAACTGTTTTTTTTTCTTCTTTTTTTCTCCCCCAAATACTAAACTAAGTGCTTTGTAAGGAAAGTTGGCTTCTGATTTATATACCTACTAGCTGAACGGCTGCGCCACATTCGCTGTACTTTGTTTAGCTATTTCGTTCCCCGTAATATGCCCATTTTGGGCGGCTCGGCGTTATGCGCCTCAAAAGAAGAAGAATTTTTCCCACATGTTTTGGGTATTCCAAAATTGCGATGGCCACTACATCGCGTTTTCGTCAACAAAAAGCTAATGAGATCATACGTCAAGAGAAGCCAAAAAAATTAATCTCTTTGTGGAGTCAGCTCATTGCTGAAAAATAAAAATATTATTTATATACCTATGCCTATGAAAGCGCACGAGTGGTAGAAACATCATTACCTTGAATGAGGTACTAACCTGAGACTAAGTATAGTCAAGACGATAGACGGTATCAGTTTGAGAAACACGCTAGAGATGAAGTAGCCCAACTCTGCTGGAAAATTCACGTTTAATATTATCTTGTCTTCATAGCTTATTACATAGGTGGGTAGGTTGACCGTAATCGTTTTGTTTGTTGATTGGTTCGGAACCTGGTACTCAGATATCACGTTGCTTGAGATGAAAAGTGGTACACAAAGTAGCGGGCACAGAACATAGCCGGCCACCACACATCTGTACGTTGTTCTTATATTATACCAATTTCGAGTTTCTAAAGGGTAGACTATTGCCATGTATCTCCAAACGGCTAACATTATTGTCATCCAAATCGAGATGGTGCGGTACATCTGCGCAAAATTCAATAACCATAACTTGAACCACAACCACCCGTAGCTGGGTGTATTACTTAGAATCTGGTAGCAGGCAAGGGGAATGTAATTGAGCAGTAGAGCTAAGTCGGCTATGACCAACCCGGTCAGCACGATATTTGTCGATGATACCATGTTCTTCCGTGTGAGCACAATTATGTTAATTATATTGGCCACAGAGCCGACAAGACAGATGATGAGGCTGATGTAGTCATGCACGTTATTCTTGTAGAATGTCGAAAAATTTACAACTTCAGAGTAGCAGTAAGTCCATGCCTCAGCCATCGCACTGCGCAGAGTATTCACACCGGATGAAAAACGATGTAATTCTGGAACAAATTTTTGTACGTTACAAACTGATGCACAAATTGTGTTTCTCTATAGGAAACTACTTTGGAGCGAATTCGTTGCTGGCGTTTTCATTCTAATAATGTTAGATGAAGTGAGAGACATACTAGATACGTTTGCCCGCTAATTAAACCGAACATGTAACAATGTGAAGAAAATGAATCAAACAGAAGGGATACGAACAATCGATTATAAGATCCAAATAAAAAACTACATCACAGCAAAGAAAGTCGGTGGTCATTTCAGAACTTATGACTAATGACCCAAAGTATCCGTATTTGGGACCCATATCGCAAATGTACCCTTTTGAGCAAGGATGTGCCAAAGAGTTTTTCCTGGGGGGAGGGGGTAGTGAAAGTCCCAACTGATTCAACTCAAAATCCTCATCCTTAAAAGTATCAAAGCAAGAAAAAAGCTTTTGACTTTTGACTTTTTGGATTTCCTCAATTTCTCAGTTCGAAATTCCCAAGCATACGAGAAAAAAAGAAAGAAAAAAGAAAGCTTTTGATTCGTTCGATAAATTGTGGAATCGGTGTGCAAAAGAAATATCAATTTTTGAAATTTTGTCGAATTGGGTAAAATGTCACCTAAATTGCCGAATGAAAAGTCACTGAGGGGAGGGGAGCTTTCCACACCCCCTTGTACCGGCTCTGTCTTTGAGTTCGCAAACTATGAAATTGCATAAGATACATTCAGTCATATCCCAGCCATCGGAGTCACTATGAATCAAACCAATCCTCCCACTATGTTCGGGTTTACAGGGGTGCCTTTTTGACATGGATATGTCGAATGTATCGCCACGAAAAGAGAAAAATGTCACATAAAATGCTTCGCACAAACGTTCTTTAAAAAAAAAAAAAAAAACTGTCCGCATTAAAACGTTATTATATAATGATACAGTTGCGTATTCCTCTTTGCACAGTCATTCGTTCCATCTCGTTTTGATCGGCCAACACGAAGAATGCCGAGCAAAGCCGAGAATGGAGGAATAAAAGGCATTGAGGCACGGGAATGTGGATGTGCGTGTCAAATATGGTCACCTGAACGACATATCCATGTAACAATGTCCTTCTGTGCAGTGGTCAGTTTCATTATTATTTTTTTATTATTATTTTTTTTTTGTAGCCGGATTCTAGTATTTTTTTGAGGTTCACTTATAGTTTATCTCGTATCACCTCACTCAGGCATGATGGGAACTATTTTACAACTTCATTCCCAAGTACATATACGAACATTGAAGACGGAGCCACGACATCCTCGCGCTTCCTTCGTTCTGACTCAGCTTTTAGGAAAAATCCATAAATAAGTTACCGATCCGCTTTCGGTACTTTACCTTTCAAGCTAAGCGAAATGCATTTGCAAAAATTCCAATTTTGAAATATGGTATGAAAATACGGTGGTTGCCTTTCCTGGTCGACATACTAATTATCCTGAAGAATCCCGTATGAACTTCCTTCCCTAGAGGGGCTGTACGTTCTCTAAAAATCAGTTTGTCTTTAAAAGAAACCTCGGTTTTCCAAAGAAATGTTGTTCCTTATGGAATTCTGCGGGATTGTCTTATCATTTTTTCGTAACTGCCCTAAATACGTTTGTTCTAGTGCGGACCTCGGTCAGTAGGGAACCCCATGGTGGCCCTGGTAGGACGCGCGCACTGTTCCGGCACGTAGAAATGGGGGCTCGGGCCCGGCCCCAAGGCGTCCCTCCGGTCACTGACGCGATACTCGATAGGGTAGTTCCTGTAAAATACTCCCATATATTTAATTTTAATTATTAATTTAATTGAATTTAATAGATTTCTATTTCAAATTTTTTGGGGTGCGGTGTCATAGGGGCCACTTTGGCATGCGTGCATCGCCATACGTCCCACCACACCAAAAGTAGGGGGATTAGATAATAACACAAGCTTAATGGGGGAAAACACTTTCTTCTGACATTTATATCTCATCGAAATCTAGACAATGCCGGAAACCCATGAGCCACACTTATTCAATTTGAAGAATTGCATGATGGACTATTCATTAACATTGTGCTTCTCTCGGATCATAATATTGGTAACTTAAATTTTATTTTGAACTCAGCGATCCCAAGCGTCCTCATTCCAACACTTCTTTCAGTTTTCAAAGTAGGCTCAGTTTTACCCATTTCAAAGAATCAAGTTTGGATTTTCGGGAACCAGTCAAATTCTGATTGATTTTATTTCCGAAATGAGCGACCTAAGAAATCTTTATTCCGATATTTTGTTCAAGTTTTTCGGGAAAGTCAGAGTAACTTCTTCAAAGGAGGGAGGGAAAGGTCAAATTTTGAGTCCAAATAAAACTCAGTGACACAAAATAATCCTTTTGAACTTATTATTTTGTATTTATTTGTTTTTATTTTGTTACAATTTGTGGTCCTGCAAATTAATTCCGACATTGTCAGTGGGTGCCTTTGATATAGTTTTGTAATTGAAAGGTACAAAAGGAAAAGAGCAGGTAAGTCACTTTTTTGGCGAAATTAAGTTATTAATACCGTGGGAACGGGAGTAATGAGTAGAAGTAGCTGAGCTATGGTAGGATGCCTGAAAGGAAGCTATAGTTCAGAAAAACGGGTTTCAAAATTCGGTTGCAGGTAAAGAACCACGTATGTAAACAAACTGTTTTTCGTGTTTTTCGCTTCGCCAAAAAAGTGACGTACCTGCTTTCCCCCCTGTATCCTTCAATTTATTCCAACTTTCTTCTTCAGGCGCCGGAACGGTTTCTGATGCCCGACTCTCCGGAGCAGATTAGTCATGGTAGTTTGCCGTTGCCTTCTCTACAGTTGTTTTGCATTAGAGTTTCCTTTCTCTATCCCAAAAAAGTGTGCTACCGCAGCTTGCTTACTAACCACTTGTTTCATAATGTTCAGTAAGCTCTCCACAACGGGCAAATGCACAGTACCAATCTTTCTGATCTGATGGTAACATGCCCTACGATTGTTATGCTTTGTATGTGTGAATTGACGGGGGTTACGGGCGCTATGATTCCACCTTGATTGATACTGTAATCGCTGTGTACGCTTGGATGTTAGTGGGGGGGGGGATTGATTATCACTAGCTTTCTGGCGTTGATGGGGATTCCAACCCGAGACGCAAAGATTGCGAAGCAGGCACGTTACCCTTGGACCACATAGCGCCTTAATTCAACGTTATTATAGATTAATTATTTTAGTTCGCACTAACCAGGTCGGGGGCTCTGTCTGACAGCTATTATTCTTATACCCCCCCCCCCATTTTGTCTTGTCCCGAATACAATTTTCTTTGTCATGAGATGTGTTTTTATTTCATTAGGTATGTCATTTAACAAATTTATTACTACAAATTTCAAAGCTTTCCTTCCATAGATAGCTGTTTTTGTTTTGGGTTTCAGTTTGAAATATGTCTTGTTCGAAAAAAGCAAACAAAGTATCGGAGTAGGGGTTTGCTGGGTCACTGAATTCGATTTTTTTTTCTTCAAATCTTAGGTCCAACCTCGATGTGAGCCCCAAAATACAAATTCGAATCCTTCGATGGAAATACTTAACCCGACTTAGGAAACTGCGCATATTGTTAGAATAAATATAATCTGGATGTTTAAGTTCAAAAAAGTACTCAAATTCCGATCCAGATTTGGACTCCGAATACGAATTTTCCTCCGTCCAAAGGGCTAATTGGGATCTTCCAAGAAAACTAAACAAGGTATTGGAATAAGGGTCTTCTGGTTCACTGATTTCAAGAATTCTATCAAATTTCCGATCCAACCCGGATGTAGGCTGTAAATCCAGATTTAACCCCTTCAAATAGGCAAAAGTAGTTAAGATTAGAAAATTTTGGGGAATGATATAAAAAATGTCTCCCTTTACCCCGGAAAAGTGTAGATTGCTATCATTATTTTGAACAAGTTTCAGTTTTAATTTGTTGCAATTTGTTCCTTTCATGCGTTTACTTTTTTAATATTATTAAATTTAGTTTGTTTTTCTTATTATTGTTTTTTAATGCTATAATTTTTATTTGCAAAAATCTCACCTGTTTATTTTTTATTCTTATTATTGTTTTTTAATGCTATAATTTTTATTTGCAAAAATCTCACCCTACAAATATCTGTGATTTTTTTGCATATTGTATTTGCAATTTCCTTTTGGTTTTCATAAAAAATTGTAAATTCGATTTTTCAATTTTCATGACTGATATCCGGCTCAGTTCTCCCATTTACCCTAAATGCACTATATCTCTTTGGGAATGTATGCGGGAGTGGTAGCTTCTAGTTTTTTATTTACGAAATGAAAACTGATTGTTTTCACTTGTTAAAAGTTCCCAGAATCATTCAGTAAGGCGAACGTTAGCTGTTTCGAATATTCTTCGATGAACCTCGACCAGGCCCTAAGTGCAATGCCTTTGAATTTTCTACTACCACATTACCCCCTCCCCTCCCCTCCCCTCCTGAAACGTATGTCTTTCCTTAAGGGTTCGTTACTACATCAGCACCTCAGTCAGCAGTGCAGTTTATGCGCCGATAAATACCTCGTTCACGAAGAAAGATAAATTTATGAAAATTTCTTACCTTGGAGTCAAGATAACGGTTCTCAAGTAGTGCTTTCACACCATCAGTGTTACATCTGTTTTATGATTTTCCGTAATTTCTTTGGGAACAAAATCACAATTTCATCATCGTATGCCATACATATGAATCTGGACGCGAAAAAACGATAAATTATATATTGGGAGTCTAATGTTTTCTCGTATCGTATATGTATTCACTTGAGCTAATATTTTTAATAAAATAAATTTTAAAATAATGACGATAACATAATATATTGTGTGGTCATTGATATGAAACACGATGAGTATATGGTTTGAAATTTAATCTAATTTTTTGTGAGATATAGGAAGTGCGACAAACATGAGGCAGGATGAAATACAGCGACGCGAATAATATCGAAACTGATAATTCCTAAACTGTAAATTTTACTAGCGGAACGAGTGAAAGTATTCTTGATATTTCTTTTCCTACTGATTTAGATAGTAAAAACAGGAAAAATGGATTCATTCGAATAGTCCCAACTGGAACAATATTTTTTTCAACAGGACGAATTGGGGGTTCCCCTCACTGAAGTTATTAAACCTTTGGTAAAGCAAGTTTCTCCATACCCACTTAGAGAGCCGCCTCATATCTTATCAAGTTATCATTTTTTAGAAAATTTTCGGTCAGTATACAATTTAACAGAGATGAATTAATCTACTTACCCTGGAGTACAAGTGGATATAAGTAGTCTTGAACCCAACAAGAAGATTTTAAAGGGTCTACATCAGAGTCATTGTAATTGTCACTCAAGTGAGCGGAATCACTTGAGTGTCTGTCATGATTTGTACTCATCAACTCGAGAATCGCCGTTTACCGATGACTCGAGTTATTTCTTGATTCATGGGGGACCAGCAATCGCTTCAATATTATTCATACGAAGGTAATAAGAACTCTGAAAACACTGGACGTTACTCGTCCCAGGGTATCCAAATGACAATTTTCAAAAACTTCTGACAATGCCTTGAAATTCTGCTTTTTTTGCTACCAATTCTGCTAAACCTGATATTTTGTGACATCCTTCTAAGAATTCTACTGGATGGAAAATCTATGAGTAAGCAGGAATTTTGTTAAAATATTCCATATTCGTTCTAATTCAGCCAGATTTTCTCTAATTCTGAAGCGGCTGCTAGAAAAATTTTACCAGTTGCTAAAACTGAAACTTTCTCTGCTGAGGATTGGAAAATCTGCTAAATCTAGTATCTATTTAGCTAAAATGGCAGCGGTGACTCATCATCGATTTGTAGCTATGCATGCATTACATAGGTATGCAGGCAAACTGTCCCATTTTCTTGCGAATTATGTACATTTTTCCATGTCTCCAGATGCAAGTACTTTAGACGTATAACATGACTTCATATTTTTTAAGACTTGTTTGAGACCGACTAAGACTATTTCATGACTTGTTCACGCCTGTTTATGACCTTTTAAGATTTGTGTCTTGAGGAACCCCAGAAAAATATTGGACGAGTTTTACGAGATCTTAGAAAAGTTTTGGCAAGTCTCGAGAAAGTCTTGAAATAAAGCCTGCAAGAGTCTTGGGAATTCTTAGTAAAGCCTGTAACAGTTGTCAGCAAGTCTGGAAAAGCTTCGTTTGATGAAAACCTAAGTAAAAATCTTAGTCTACCAGAGTCTTGAATGAGCCTAAAGCGTCTGAAGAAATGTCAGTGAAGCTTGAAAAAGTCTTAAATGAATTGATAAAACCGTTGAACACAGCTAGCTATAACATGTTTGGAAAAGTCTTTCAGAACTCTTCAGAAGTCATACACTGGGTTCGGAAAAGGCTAGAAGTCTCCATGTGCTTTAATTAGGTATGAAACAAGTTCGCGGTAGCGTTAAGCATCTTAGCAAATCTTTACATGTCTTGAACCAGCCCGCCAACAGTCTGAAGTCTGTATGAAACATAAAATAGTATTGAGAAGGTTTGTAAAAATTTCAGGGTGTCTAACAGTCGTTTTACGTAATTGTAATTTTTTGGAAGCCGGTCATGTAAGTCATTTAAAGTCATTTATTTTGAATCATGGTCATTTAAAAATTTAAAAATTAATAAATTATTCCTTGAAAGAGAGAACGAAGAATTTAGAATTGGAAAATTCTATTATAATGACCAGGGTTGCAATTTTCATTCGAATGCATAT